>OZ012741.1:363736191-364336191 GCA_963859935.3 Lathyrus sativus
CTTTTCATATTATACCTCTGGTAACGTGGCAACAAACATATTAATCAATTCTCGCTCCACCATGTGAGGCTGCACCCTAGCTGCTAGTTCACGCCACCTCTGGGCGTACTCTTTAAAGCATTCATTGTTTTTCTGAGAAATATTCTGCAGCTGGGCCCTGTTCGGAGCAAGTTCACTATTATATTGGTAGTGCTTAACAAAGGCCTCAGCTAAATCCTTCCAACTGCGGATATTAACTGGCTCCAGGCTCATATACCACTCCAAAGAAGGACTAGAGAGACTGTCTTGGAAAAAATGCATCAATAATTTTTCATCATCTGAATAAGCAGACATTTTGCGGTAATAAAAGTGAAGGTGAACCCTCGGGCAAGTGGTGCCTTTGTATTTATCAAAGTTTGGGACTTTGAATTTCAGTGGAACCTTCAAATATGGGATCAACCCCAAATTTTCCATGTCTAAGCCCATGTAATTCTGATTCTCGTAACTCTTCATCTTATCCTCCAGTAATTTGAACCTCCTATCAGCCTCAAACGGCAGCTCTGCCCCGATATCTCTCATCAAGAATACATCGTCCTATTGGTCTTCATCCCACTAAGGCCCATTGTTGTCATGCATAGCACATGCGGGAATAGGAATAGGAATCCCATTTTGGTTTCCTCCGCCCGGAGGGAAAACCACTGTAGGACCGGTGTTGGCGTGTGGAGTACCGCCATCATGTAGAGGAGGATTAGCAGCAGTGCCTCTATGCAACACACCATTCACATCAACTCTAGAAATTAAGGGTTTACCAGAGTCCTCAGCTTCTCCTGGCCATTTGCCACACCCTGCATTAAATCCATAAACTGAGCCATCCTGTCCCGAAGCTCCTGCATCTCAGCTTGCATATGTTCCATGACCCTGCGTTGATTCCCTCTGGTGGCATAACAGTGAGTTCTCTAGTCGGTAATCCTGAAACAAACTAACGGACCACAGGAAATAAGGTTAACGGTTCTGATGCACCTGCAATGCAAAAAATGCATAATGATACAAAATGCAGACATGTATATATGCATTAGGGTTATTTCCCCCTCGATTCTAGTTCCGGGAGAACATCACAACAATGGAGAACCCATAGACAAGTATAGAGCTAAACTCCTCATACATAAAATAAGAGCCTAAAAGGCAATGTACATCACAACATTGGATACAAAGAAATCAAAATAACCTCAGCCAACAGATCTGGTGATGGTCAATATACATCGTAAGCAAAAAGCTACAAAGAGAATGAAAAACATCAAGTGCGACAACGAGCAAGGAAATCCTCTAATAGCTCCTTCGTCTCTGAATGGTCAGGCCTGACAAGAAAACCTCGGATGAGTGTGTCTCTCCTGCTGATAGTGGACTGTAAAACCTGAGCGTAATCCTCCCAGGCTCCCTCACCAAAGACCTCCTCTAGCTTACACCTCTTCGTATCAGCTATAGACCTGTAGTCATCCAATGTTGCAAGCGCTTCGTTCAATCTATAATCACTGTAACGTCAGAGTGAAGCTTCAGCTACAATCTTCTTATCTTTCACCTGGAGTTGTGTCTTCAACTGAGCAGTCTGCTGCTTAAGCCCATCTTCTCGCTCCTTGTTGTTGGTAAGAATAGAATTCCACTGGTCGTTAAACTTGGAAATCTCTAGGTAAGCTATATCCAAATCCTTCTTCTTGGAAGTAAGCACATCACTGACAGCCATCAGTTCTAAACCCACACGTTCCCGACTGTGAATCTCCTTGGTCAAATCTATACCTAGCTTGTTCACCAACTCAGTTTTCCTTTTGGAAGAATGGATAACCTGATTTCTCTCACTCCGGAGCTGAATAATCTCTTTCTCCAACTCTTCATTTGCCTTCCACAATTCCTCTTTCTCAGACCACAACTGATTATACCTCCGGATATCATCAGTAGTAGGCTCCTCAATCATCAGAGGGTACAAAGGTTCAACAGATGGAAAAGGCATCAGAAACTTCGCAGCTCTCTCCTGAATCTAGGTTATGTAAGGGTCGTAGGCTCTACTATTTCTTTTCCCCAAAGATGCTTTCCCTTTCCGATGGATTTTGCTCCAAGCCTGCTCAACTCTAGTCAAGGTATCATTCTCCAACAATCCAGTGAGATACAGATATTCCTGTATCTCCTCTTCCTTAGGAGGTCCTCTCAAGGCATACCCAAACTGTCTTACCGCCAGGGATGGGTTATAGTTAATGCATCTTTTCCTTCCGACCAACGGGACGTTGGGAAAGCCACCGCAATTATAAACGATCTCTGTGCCCAACATGTCACTATCAAACCAGATGATATTCTCAGCAATCAATCCCATCAATCTCTCTAACCATTCCGAAGTACATGCAGTATCAACAAATGGACCGGTCTTGGGAAGGTGACTTGCAAACCACCTGTACAACAAAGGAGCACAACAAGATACACTCTTCCCTCTCTGGTTCTCATTCTTGTAATGCACAAAATGATAGACGTCACCCAGAAGCGTAGGTACATGATTCGCTGAAGCAAATATGTAGAAAGCTTCTACATCCACAAAATCTGGAATGTTAGGAAACATCATGATACCATAGATGCATAGAGCTAAGATGGCGCTAAACGCAATCCAGCAACCTCCTTTGTGAACTGTTGAGCTTTAGTGACCATAAAAGATAATGGAAATCCTGGCATCCCATTCCTCTTAGCCATGTTCCCTGCTATCTGAGAGCAGCAACAAGCTTAACCAGATCAGGCTTAGCTTCAGCGTGATAGAAAGGGATCTGATCTAAGATAAGAACCCCCAACAACACAGAGAACTCCTCCAATGTAGGCGCCAACACATAATCATGAAAAGTAAAGCACCTCAGTTATGGATCATAAAACTTAAGCAGAGTATGGAGACCATCCAACTCATATACTGAAGGCTTGCAGACACAACTCAACAGCTTCCCATAAGATTGGTTTAAATCTTCCATCACCTTTCTATTAGCCATAGAAATCAAACTAAGCAAAGCTCCAATGTCCGGAGTAGGGAACTTATACACCACTGTCTTCTTCAAGGGCTCCATGTCAGACAAGGCTAAGATCACTATAATCGAAGGGAAAATGCACACCTGTAACATAAATACATGTCAATGAAAATGCAAGATGAAAATGCAAATGCAAATGCAACAAGGGATCAAGATTATTGTGTTGTTGATTGAGAAGAACCAGCGCTTCGCTTTGGCAAGAACATAGCACTGTCATAAGGACCCACTGTATCAAGAACACAGATTCACATTGACGAGAAAAACTGGGTAGGTTGAAGGTCAAAGTTTCCTGCATAACCCTCCCAACTCACAGGTATGAACCTATCACTGATAAGGTCTGACATCCTATGCGGTCATCAGCGTCACAGACTTTCGAGAAACGATGATATGTTCACCATTTATGGTTTGACATCATTGCCTCACGAAGCGGCCTCACTTAGATGACTTCCAAATGATTGGTCCCTAGAGTCGATAATTCTCGGATCCAAAATCGTCTCAACGGTCCAAAATGGACTGGAAAGGAAATCATCAAAGATAATCTCGTCTGAGCGCGAATTTCATGGGACCTAGTGTATGCCAAACATACAGGTTCATCACTACTTTCCACTTCTAATGTTATGGTTGTACTTAAGCCTGGGTTTTGGCTTATCTCACAGTAGAACATTCCCACCCAACAGCACATCAACAATGATATATATAATGCTGAAAGTAAAATGAAAATAAAGTAAAATACAAAACATATATACACATCCAGAGATAAACACACAAGCGCTAGGATTGACTCGCATAGGGGATGGGAAATGTCCACAACAGAGTCGCCAGCTGTCGCTACTGCGAAAAAGGGCCAGAAAGGACAGAAGAGTCGCCACCGTTTGTTATTTATCCCAAAGAGAGGGAAAGGAAATGATAAGAGAAAACCTACAGAAAGGGGAAAGACAGGTCACCGCAACCAAATCTTGGGTTCGAGAGTCGGTTACGTAAGGGGAAGGTATTAACACCCCTCACGTCCGTCGTACTCGACGGGATCCACGCTTGTTATCTATCTAAAGGGTGTTTACTATCTAAGCTACAGGCTCACAGGACAAAAGAAAAGAGACTCGATAGAGCATCTCCGCTCTATGCCTACGTACTCCCTCGTGCAATGGGAAAGTCAGAGTCAACGTAGTTCGGAAAACTACGGGTGAAGGTGGGGGAGGTTGCTCGCCAAGACATCGTCGTCTTGTGCCTACGTATCCTCGTCTAGTATGAGAAATTAGAGAAAACATAGTTCAGGCCAACAAGACCACCGGTTGGTTCAAATGTTTCACCCGAGTAAGGTTAAACCTTAGTTCTAGCAGTTAGGTGTATGCAGCTCGACCATTGGAGACTTAGGCGTTACTTGTTTGTGGTAGAACCAAGAGTTAACAAAATTCTCCTTATGAAAAAAAATTTCCATTAATCCCAAACGATAAAAAGGTTTGAATTTTTTTTTATAGTCTTTCAGAGAAGAAGAAGTGAATTGAATTGATTTGTAATTCATGTTGCACTAAAGACTATGACTTAGGAGCGAATGCGTCGCATATCGTCCAAAGGACATACGATAAACACTCTAGACAATTGAGATGAGGCCCCCCAATCATCATTTCCCAAATTCTTAAGGCTCGTAGTGTACAACATTCATTATCCATTATTAAGTGTATTGAAGAAGTTTGAAGATGAGAAGAGAGAGAGACACTCTAAAAGGGAGACTAGACTTAACCTAATGTTGTCATGCAAAGTACACCTATGATTGAGATGAGAAGGGAAAGCTACCCTAATGTTATCATGCCTGGTTCAATCCTAATGTCTATCATAATCCATCTTGAACAAGAAGGATTAGAGGTCCTAAGGGAACATGGCAAAGGAAGACAAAAGAAGAAGAAGAAAACAAAGATGAAAGAAGATAAGAATGCAAACATGAGATGCAAAACAAAGATGAAAGAGAGAGGGAGGAACAAAGTGTGGGGAAGTAGCCACCACAAGCACATCTCAACCTCAATAATGCAAGCAAAAGGATGCAAGGAAAAGGATAAGAGCACACAAAGACCTTAACAAGTTCACACAAAAGTGAGATAATGTGGGAGAAATAGAATTCCTACAACCATTTATGCATCAGTCACTAATCAAAGAGGCAAAACAAAAAGGAAAGAGATGAAGATATGATCAAGGTGAGGATGGGAGTGTTTCCCTTGAAAATAGGAAAACAACCGCTGATCTTCCAAATCTAACTTTGGTGACTCACAGGATCGATCAAATTGATCCTAGGACATGTGCTAAAAGATCTATTTTTGGTTTTAAGGATTTATTCAAGTTCCACACTCGAACAATATTGGGATAAACATAATCCTAAAAGAACATTTATTCGACTACGAGTTAATTTAAAGGTAAAGTAAGGATTCTAATAAAAGAGAAGAAAGTTTGTTGGTGAGGGTGAAGTTAGATTACGGACAAAGAGAAAAGAATTGCATAGGAAGGAGAGAAATAAGGTAAGGGGGAAAGAGGGGTAAAGAAAATAAAGACAATAAAAGGCTTTGTAAAACTTAAAGTAAAAAGTAAATTGCATTAAGTTAAAAGATGGTGTGTTTACATCACGTACATTCTCTTACAATACTCGCTTTCTCTACACTCGGATACTTGGAGTAATTTTAAGAGTAATTTGTACAATAGTAAATTACAACCCACATTGGATATGTCTAAGACACTCTATTTATAGTAACAAAAAATAACCTCTCATAACTTCCACCATAATCTCCTTCCGCCACTTGTCTCAAATGCATGGATCCAGTATTCATAAGGTGACACGTGTCTCCCGCAATTTTCCACAACCAAAACCGTTCCCTCCAACATTCAAATTTCAAATACTTCGACAAACCATTCGTCTTAGCAGGAGGTCGAACCCTTGGCCTCTGGGTGAGTCCTTCGACTTAGCTTTTTTGCTTCTTTCGACCATCTTCTTGTATTCAAGTTATTCTCCACCCTTTTGTCTTAGATACCTTCTTTCTAGCTGAGGTGTCGAATTTAGGAGCTAACAAATTGCCCCCCCAAAATGTCTTTTCAACATCGACCGTGGAAAAGCACATTTTTTGTCAGCGTATGACCTTCGACGCCGCTTTGCCCTCATGAGTGTCGTCAGATACTCTTTCCACCAATGTAAGCCTGAGAAGTTGAAAGGGAATGACAGAGAAAAATAAATATAGCTATGAACATGCAAGCTACTGTTCCGCCATCTTGATGCACGTTTTATGACGTCATTATCATCACGACTATTTCCTCGGGACTCAACAAAATCGTGGGCCATCATCACCCTACCACCCCCGGGGACGTGATTTGCAACTACTGCCTCTGCCATTCCACATCTGCACACACACGTGGCCCACTAACTCTAGCCCCTTAATGATGAAAACTTTCAGTCTTCCGTACTTTATATAAGTAATTTTCCTTTGACGCTTTCATTTTTTACAACTTCTCTAACTCCCCATAACGTTCCTTGCTTTTTCTCTAATTTTCTGCTTCCAACCAACAAACTCTCACTTTCTTCAGAAATGGCTGATCATCAAAAGAAGAAAATCCCATCTAAGGGACAAACTTCTGCATCCATACTTCCTCCCTTTGCTAGCTTGAGCGGCCCCCAGGCGGTAAAGAATAAACAATTCATCCGCGAACCCCTAACGGAGGAGAAACGCCATATTTACGAATCTCAGGTAATCATTCTTGTTACTGTTGCAAGGAGACCTTTAGCCATGTCTGGGCCTTTACCCCCTCCAGGTCTTGACTACTCCTCCATTAAGGATTTCTTCCCTTCTTATAGAACCACTAAACCCCTAGGGCAAATAGACTTCAACAAAATTTCCACTGACGGTCCGGATAGCCTGAGCCTTTTCGACGTGGACTTTAGGTATCTTCATGATGGGGCCAGATTGTTTAGGGCCACTCCCTACTTCAAAGATTTTGAACTCTAGCTCAACTGGATGACGAAAATAGAGAAGGTAAAAGCCTAGGAATATAAGGACACTAGGATTTATGATCTGATTATGATGTCGAAGGTAGGCCCTTCGTACTGCCCTCTCATGCTGGCCTCCTCCTTATTCTTCTGGGATAGGACTCACAACACTTTTCACCTTCCTTGTAGGATGATGACACCCACTTTACTCGATGTAGCTGCCATTGTAGGTCTAAAACCCTACGGCCTTGTTTATGATCCCGAGATCGATAGTCATGACAACATTGGTTTTGTCAATACTAAACACACTTATACAGCTTTTGTCCAACACTACCACAATAAAACTAGTACCTTTGTTGATGATGAAGAACACATAGCCTTCTTGGCCATGTGGTTATCCCGCTGTGTATTTTGTACCAAATCTTTGCAGGTGGCGAGAAAGTAGCTGGTCTTGGCCAACCAACTACATGTGAAGAGAGGCGTTTGCCTCAGTGAAATGATCCTGGCTAGTCTTTACGAAGCCTTAGGCGAAGGTGCGGGTAAACTGAGAGATTCTGACAGCCATGACAACTTGCTGTTGTCGGGCCCCTTCTGGCTTCTTCAGCTGTGGCTTAATGCCACGTTTGAGCACAGTCTTCCCAACAAAGGTGAAGTTGATGAACATTTGCCTGCAGTTTCTGAGAGAAGAGTCGAATGGCCTCGCCTGGCTCAACTTACTCCTAGCGAGGAAGGCCATTCCCTTTGATCCAATTTGTCCAGCTTTGTTCATATGTTTGCAAAACAGCATGAGTTTACCGTGAACATGGCTCCCTTTGCAGAACGAAAATGTGGGCCAGAATGGTTTACTAAACCCTTCCCTGCTCCCTTAAAGAAACACGAGGAGGAGTCCAAGCTGATATGGGAGAGATTCCTCATTCCTCACCTACTGATCCACAAACTAAACCTTGTAAAAGGTCACTCCAGCCTGCTAGCCTATCAACCTAACTTGGTCTCCAGGCAATTCGGGTTAATTCAAACCTTGCCCAAATGCTTGTACAATAAGAAGTCACATATCATCCTTCCTTCTACTGTGCTATCTCCTCTGGATTTTTCGACGCAACTGGCACGCCACGCTCACAAGTCCTACCTTACACCTGTTCACTTTGAACCTTCTTACTTTTGCTCCCAAAACTTCTATGACTGGTGGTCGAAGCATTATGCTTCATAATTTCTCGATGCTCCTAGTTTTACTTGCTTGATTGACCAAGCTTTCATTGATGTGCAGGAGAAGGTCAAGAAAGGTACGTCTACTCATATCAAAGAGATCCAAGCCTTCCCAAAATATTTCAAAACTTCCTATCGACTAGATGATGTTAGTCGAACCATCCGCGAGGCTGCTTGTAATACCCCAAATTTTACCCTTACATTTAGACAGTCATGGCGCATGACATTTCATTTTTTGAATCCATTAATCACTAACCGGTTATTGAGCGCGATTTATTTTGCATGAATTACCCCTAAGGGCGTTTTGGTCATTTTGAAGCATAGTTCGTAATTTTTGGGCCTGATGAGGTTTTATTCCGAGTCATTTATTTACGTGGGTTGATTGTGTTAAGATATCAATTTGGTTTGGTTCAAGGCGATGCGAGAATCTGATCTGTGGAACAGGGTTTTAACAAGAATTCATTCTTCTATCTTCCAATTCATTTTAGAGGGAAAACAGTGAAACTTCGACTGATTAATGGAACTTATTCATGTTGAGGGTACTAAGCTTATTATGCAAGATTGGATCGAATTAATTTCAACCTTTATTCAGGGATGTTTGACTGGTGAGGTTTAATCGGATGTTGAGGTGTTTGCAAATTAAATCATGGAAAAGAAATTGGAAAATGATTTTAATAGAATATGTGAAGTTCATTCATAATATTTTATTATTATTATTACAAATTGTAAAGTAAATTTGGATAGAAATTTGAAGTTTATTCATGTCATGATTTACAAAGAGGAAGTAATTTGGATAAAGAATATTATTGACTTTATTCATAATATTTTTTTTATTACAAGTTACAAAAGAGAAATGAAATTGTATTTCCTAAAGAGTCCTAAATCCTAAAGATTTCTAAGTGTTCTTCGTGATGTCCCTCGATCTTCACCGCAAATCTCTGATTAACCTGCACAAAGGGAAACAAAACAAAATAGAATAGAGAAAAAGATGTTAGAAATTGTTTGACACTCTCAGAACATCGTCATCATCGAGTGCCGGGAGTGGCACAACTGAAGTTGCGTCCTACCCCCGTTACCGATCCGCGCCATTGGCGTCAGATCAGGTAACATCTGTTCTTATCTAAGGGGCAGCCGAGAGATAAAAGAGATAGAAGAAGCGGGACTGATTCGTTTTTGCCGTTTCAAAGTCAAGCAAATCCCATTTGATTCCTAAAACCGATACCGAGGTAAACACTAGCCAATTCAGGTTCAAACCCGGATGCCGACGGGTCTGAACCATTTTTTCGTCACCTGAAGTACATGGTATCAGCTCCTAACAGAATCCATAAGCTGCACAAAAACATGAGCAGATAATTCAATTCATAAATTCCGTTCAGAAGGCAATCAGTTCAGACCCGAAGGTTATCATCGCTAAAGCAATACAACCAAAACCAAATGGCAGCAGTTTTTCTCGACGGTTCAGACTAATAGTCATCATCACCGTGTAACCTTCTCGGCGGTGTTGATCTATACGAAGTATTAGTTCTGCAAGAAGAAGAAGAAAAGTAAGCTTATACTCCAAGACTGATAACCCAAACTGAATAAAAACATAAGACTGAACCAGCTTTGTTGTTTCACAATCAAACAAACGGTTGCAGAATTCAGAGACTGCTCGAGTTCAGACAAGACGGCATCAAGTCCGACATCACGGAGAGCCAAACTGCATCAAACTTGAACAAACATCATAAATGCAAAGCTGGCCCAAGTTCAGAAAGGAAAAGAGGGACTAATGAGTTGTAAGTATCAAACTCAACTCATGCGCAAGAACAGGAAAAACCAAGTCAAACAAATCTGCCACAAAAGGCTCAGAATACAAACCACACTGCATCAGATAAAACACAAAATCACAGCACAAAATCATAGCACAAATCATACCAGAAAGAGCAAGGATAAGCTCACGTAATCACATCAGTTCAGGGCAAGCCTGAATCAAAGGTGCAAGTCACCATGACAAGCCAACAGAGCAGTAAGCTAGGGGCATCGTGGAATAAGGCACCGAATGCAAGGGCATCAGCTATCGCACATCATGGCCCAACATAATATCACAGAAACAATCAATCTGAAAACCAACAACCAGATGCTATCCTACTCGCAACACGAGCAACAACATAGGATTATAGTGTCTTTTCCGAACGGCTCAGACGAACTGTCATCATCGCCGCGCAACCCTTCCCGGCGGCGTCGACCCGACAATGTCCATCCTGAAAGAAGAAGAGGAAAAGTTAATTCACAGTGGAAAAAAACCGAAGGTACGGGACATGAGCTCGGTGCAAACGTCATCGCCCAACACAAGCTGAATTCAGGTTTAAAAGGAAAGACATAATTAAGCTCGTGTGCAAGAGGACCAACTCCGATTACAAGAGAGAAGCAGAGTCCTGTTCAGAGACATAAGATCTCATCAGAAAGATCAGGGAAATTCATCAGAAAAAACAGGGCATCAGCAATCTATATCCAGTCCATCAAAACCAAACCAGTTCAGATATCAAACAAATCAAATCGAAATCCAAAGCAATGTCCAAATGAAATCAAAACAAATCAGTTCAGATATCAAACAAATCAAATGAAATCCGAGCGAATCCATATCCGAAAATAGGGTCAAGTAACGTTCAATCAAGGAGTTCTGAAAATGGAAAGCTTCGAATCAGATCAGAAAAAATCATATCAGAAGCTGGTGCTAAAAACCCCAACAAAATCAAATCGAATCCATCAAAATCAATGAGAAAATAACACAAATCAGATATGGTCCAAGCCCATTCAACAAAGAAATGAGGAGAATATATAAGAACAACATCACCTCGAATAGAGACGCTGGTGACCGTGAGAGAGAGACGGACAAAATCGCGAAAACCCTAGACAAAAAACGGCAAAACGAAACATCAAAAACAACAATCACATATCGCAGCGGAAGAACAGCAGCGAGAGAACCAGAACGAAGCCACCTTTGTTCAGATCCTAACGTTGCGTGGACGACAAAACCTCAAATCGTTCAAACGGAAGACCACCGGCGCCGTTTTAACCAAACGACGGGCAATCAACCGTTTCGGGCCT
Source organism: Lathyrus sativus (assembly GCA_963859935.3). Classification (NCBI taxonomy): domain Eukaryota; kingdom Viridiplantae; phylum Streptophyta; class Magnoliopsida; order Fabales; family Fabaceae; genus Lathyrus; species Lathyrus sativus. Next base: position 363,747,466 of record OZ012741.1, read on the forward strand.
CAGCTCATTTCATCATCGGCCGTTTCCACCAACAATCCGTCTCAAAACGTAAGCCATCGCATGGATATGTATTTTTTTTGAGTTTCTTTGTTTCAGCATATTATGAGAGGAGAAGAGTGAATGAGAAGAACGAAACATGCAAAACGAAGAGAGAATCGCAGCAAAACGGAGGAAGAAGATGAAGGAACAAATGCGCCGCGAAGGGGACATTAGGGTTCTGAAACCCTAAAATTGTATTTTGTTTCTTATTACTCACCAACCGGGTTGGGTCCGGAGGTGATTACCGGCCCAACCCCTTTTATTTTTGATTTTTATAAACTGTTTTTAAAAAACCTTTTATTTTGATTTTTTTAATTAAAAATTGTTTTTTTTAAACCTTTCTTTGTATAAATATTAATATGTTTTTTTAAAAATAAATAAAAACTAAAAAACCTTTTTTTATATAATAAAAAAAAAAACATCTTTTTTCATATAATAAATTTAAAATTTTCTTTAAAATAATAACTAAAAAATATTTTTTAAAAAAATAATAACACCAAATCTTTTTAATTTGTAGATAATTAAATTAAAACCTTTTTTTCGAAAATTAAAATTAATCTTTTTTTTATGTTAACACCTTTTAACTTAATCAAATTTCTTTCTTTTAAAAACAACAAAATCTCCAATATTGCATTTTTTCTCCTAACCCGTCCCGTTACTGTCTAACTTTGTTTACTAACGGGTGTTCATCTTTTGCAGCTCATGTTTACTACTATTGCGTGGTTGTTTTATTTAAGTTTCATCGTTATTGTAACTGCTTCTCGGTTGTAACCTCGCGAACCCTAATAATCGCGTTTTAATTTTTGCCTTTAATTTTCTGCGTGTATGATTTTAATTTCTGTCATTATCTCCCTGCTCGTATGATTAATTTCACACATTTATCAATTATTCTATCACACTACACACATCCGAAGGTTAGGTCTAGCTTTTGGTCGCCGCGCCAATAGTCCTCAACTTCAAACCCTTTCTCCTTACAAACCCTAATTTTCACAAATGCCTCGCCGCAGACCAAGTTACAATTTTATCCCTAGCACTAGGTCAAAGAGCTGTCGTGCTCATTTTAGGGTTTCCCGCCGTGGAATCCCTAACCTAACCTAACCTAACCCTAATTACAACTTAACAATTCAACGTAGAGATTTGGAGTTTCTACACTCCACGTAAGCGTGTCCTTAAGATGCGTTTATTCCCCTTGAGACCTTGACCACAGTCAAGAAGTCTCTAACCTCCCTTTTGAGGGGAACTACGATTACTCTGATTCCACTCCCGTAAGGATACGTAGGCACAAGATGCGATGTCTTGCCGAGTAAACTTAGAATTAACCCCTTAGGTATCCTTTCTCACTTCTAATCCCTTTGTACATATACCTTAAGCAAATGAATAAAGCAAATAGTAAACATTTGAACAAAAGGTTCCTGTAGAGTACTACAGAAGTTTAGGGTGCTAATACCTTCCCTAAATTTAACCAACCCCCGAACCCTAGAATCTCCCCGCATTGTGTTTACGATGCAAAAATAGGTTTTCCCTCTTTTGACCTTTTCCTTCGGATAAATCAAAGAGCGGTTGTGAATTGAATTGCGATTCAAATTAATTAATAATTTGTGATCCTATTTCCCCCGCAACACTGCTGTTACCTTAAAAGAAAAATTTTCCAAAAAATTGGATAGTTTAAAGATTCCCTCTCCTGTTCCTCGCGAGAAACGGTATGAGGTTGCCTTTAAACTTTTTTCCCCGAAAATCCCTCGACTACCAACCGCTGGTTTTGGCGTGGCTTTTGCCCCTCCATTTCTAGATTGGTTTGTTTGTGGAGACGCTATAAAAATTCTTCGACAACAGTCTAAGCCCAAGGCACATCGGGTGGTTCCGACTAAACATACACTCGATACGTTTAAAGGGCAACTTCATGTTAGTATCGAAGATGTTAACATCGAATCCGACATTCTTGAAGGTTCATCCCCTTTCGATTTGGACTTCCCTCTCTAAGCTTTATTGTTGCTAACTGTTTTAAGTATCATCTATTTTTCAGCTGCTCCAAAACGTGTTGCCCCAACAGCCATGACTGAAGTCAAGGATGAAGGTCAAAAGGTAGCCTTCCACAACTTTTACTATCTCGATCTCCTTACTCAATCTCACCATTTCATGTTATTTTTAGGCTAGTCGAAAACCACCTACTCCTCAAAGAAGATTAAAAAGGGATTTCCCCCAAGTTATTCTTGATTCTGATGACGAAGATGAGTCTCCTCATGAGAGTCTTCAAGTGAAAAGGAAAAGAAAGATTATTCATGATGTGGATGCTCCTAATGCTCCACCTGCTCCTGTTGTGACCAACACACCTCAACCTACTAATCCTCCTCCAGAACCTACTCCCGCTCCCGTAGGGGATGCTTCGATCCAACCGCCTGTCCCCATGGAGAGTGATAATTCGAGTCCCGCTGACGAAACTGTCAAGGTATGTTATACATCCATCCTTCCTTGGGTCTTTGCACTGATTCTTTAGTCTTTATTCTTTCTAATGTCCACCTTTTCTAGGATGATGCTGGAACTTCAAGATCTAATCCCACCGCGATTCCTCTGTCGCTATACTCCTTGAATAGCCAAGGTGAGCCTACCTATCATCCCACTTTTGATTTGCGTTCTGGTGTGAGTTCACTTGGTGAAATTAATAAACCTGATTCTTTCACAATCCTCTATCTCCTGCAAGACCACTACCCAACAGTCTCAGACTGACGGTTCTGATCATGAAGATGACAATCCTCAGGTTGACCCTATTACAGTGGATGATGAAGTTGACGCTTCGGAGGAGAAAACAACTCTGGCTGATACGACCAACTCCCCTTTGGGTCAGACAGTAGCTGCGGATGAAACAGCTGTCGAGGGTAATCAAGCCATTGAGGATCAGGCTAAGCTCCAGCCTGAATTGCATGAATCTAGTGACAAAAATACTGGGGATGCCATGGAGGAGGATGTCGACAAGACAAAGGACAACCAAGATAAAGAATTGAAAATTATGGACACTTCCGTCAAAGAACCTGAAACTGCTGAAACAACAAGGACTCCCGTTCCTCCTACCCCAAAGGATATTCCAGCAAACTTTTTCCCAGGCGAAACTCAACTTACTCCCGCCGAACTGGATGCGTTGAAGCTTTCCAACCCTCGACAATATATCAGGCTTTTGTTGAGTAGGAGAAGTTGTTCTTCTAGCCGTACTCCCAGTGCTTCGACTTCCGAAGGGCAAACCTCAAAGCCACCAACTGACAGCACCCTCGACAAGGTCAAGCAAAAAATCTTCAAAGGGGATCTTTTTACCCTTCTGTAGATGGGCCCTACCAGCCATCTTCCCCTTAAAGCTCTCCTACAAAAAGTGGACATTAAATCCCTTACTCCTGAGGCTGTGAATGTTATTCAAGAAGTAGGTTCCCTGATCGACCAGGTGTATAAAGATTATCGACTGTTGCCCCAGATTGAGGGTGAGATTGAGACAAAGGCTGGCAGCGAGGCTGCCGCTTGGAGCGCTGTTGTCGACTCTGAGGAGAAGATTGCTGAGTTGGAAGAAATAAAGGAGAAAAATAGACAAGAAGTCCTGACTAACGAAGTGAACATCGCTTGTTGGGAACAGAAGATTAAAAAGCTCCGTAGTAAGATAGCGAAGGCTAAGAGAAAGAACGCTGAATTATCTTCCTTCGACGACACCTCCTTAACAGCTGAGGTTGATCATGCCGTCACCTATGCTGAGGAAGCCCGTCGTTTGGAATCTGAAGTTGCCCAGCTGAGGGCAGATAAGGCTCAATGCCAAAGCCGTCTCGAACTTCAAAAATCGACTTACCTTAAGATGAAGGTGAATCTTCCTTTTTAATTTGTTGGGTTTTTTAATAGAGCGGACTATACTGGCCTTTATGAGCCATTTTTTGTTTGTAAGACATTGGGCCATTTTGGCATATTTTAAATTACCATTATGGCTTCGCTTTATCTTTGGCAATTATTTTGTTGATATTTTCACTTCTCGAAGTGCAGGCTTATACTCCTTTAAATATTTGCCATTTACTTTTAATACTCTATCATCCTTACTCAGCTCTGTCATTTCATATGCCCCGTTGAAGAATACCTTCGATACCTGGAATGGTCCCTCCCACTTTGGACACCACTTACCTAGGGATCTCACCTTTCGATCCATCGGCAGGATTACCCTCCATACCAAATTTGCAACCAGGAAAGTCTTCGCTTTGACCTTCTTGTTATATGATTTCTCCACTCTTCTCTTTTGTCTTCTCAGGAGTTCTAGAGCTTTTAATCTCTCTTCATCTAAGTCGACTAACTCATCAAGCATCATGTCCCAATAAATCTCTCGAGGGATTTCATTATGTCTTTGAATTCTTACTGACTGTATGTGTATCTCGACTGGCAATACTGCGTCATGGCCGAAAGTGAGTCGATAGGGGGAAGTGTTGGTTGCTTCCTTCGGGGATGTTCGACATGCCCATAGGACTTGATCCAATGTCTTATGCCAATTCCTAGGCTTGCTTCCAATCTATTTCTTTATCATGCTAATTATTACTTTGTTTGCCGCTTCGACCTGGCCATTGGCCTGGGCATAGTGAGGTGTCGAGGTAAGGAGTTTAAATCCCATTTCTTTAGCAAACTCCTGCATCTTCCTACCCGTAAATACTGACCCTTGATCTATCGTTATTGTCTCTGGTAGGCCAAACCTGTAGATGGTATACTTCTGAATGAATTCGATAACATCTTCTTGGTCTACCTTCGGTAGAGGTATAGCCTCGATCCACTTGGTAAAGTAGTCTATCCCTACCAGAATGTACTTCTGGTTTTTGGAAGACGCTGGCTGAATCTCTCCTATAAGGTCTAAAGCCCAACCTCTGAATGGCCATGGCTTGACTATGGAATGCAACTCGCTTTCTGGGACATGCTGTACGCCAACATGAATTTGGCATTCCTGACAACCTTTGGCAAACTCGATGCAATCTTTCAGCATCGTAGGCCAGTACATCCCCTGGCGAAACAACAACCATTTCATCTTATGGCCTACTTGGTGTGCTCCGCATGTCCCACCATGGACTGAGGACAATGCTAGGTATGCTTCAGATTCACTGAGGCATTTAAGTAAAACTCCCTCAGAAGTTTTCTTAAATAACTCATTCCCCAACAGGACATAGCTTAGTGCTTGGTATTTTATCTTTCATTCTGTAGTCGATGAAGGGTTCTGAAGGTATTCGACAAGAGGTTTCTTCCAATCTTTGTCTGTCAGACCTTCGACTGTAAAAATCTCAAAGGTTTCCTCGTCGGCGTAGACAAATTTCGTGACTTCCAAGTCTGATGGTCTCAAGCCCACGGTCACCACCTTACCTCTGGCCTCGATTGCCTCTTGTAAGTTCTCCTTCGAGACCCTGTATCCTGAGGCAACTTGCGCCAGGTCGTTGGATATCTGGTTGTGTATTTGTGGTATGTGTCGAATAGTACAGACTTCAAATTTTTTGAGTAGTCTGTTAGCTATTACGAAATACATGATGAGATTTTCTTTAACGCATTTGTATTCCTTTGTTAGCTGTTTTACAACCAACTCTGAATCTCCCATTATTTCGACTCGGGTTGCCCCCAATTCTAACAAAATTTCAAGTCCGGCGATCAAAGCTTCGTATTCAGCCCCATTATTAGAACATAGGCCCTCGACCCTATACTTGAATTTTGTTGGAATTTTGTCAAGCGAAATGATCAATAGACCTATGCCTGACCCATTCTTGTGACTAGACCCATCAGAGTATAGCTTCCAAGGCTCTAGTTCAACAAAGTTCAGGATACTTTCATTTATGGAGTGGTCGACAATAAAGTCTGCCACTATTTGCCCTTTGACCGCTTTCAACGGTCTATAAGTCAATGAATACTCAGTTAATGCTAATCCCCATTTACCAATTCGACTATGCAAAATAGGTTTGGACAACATGTGCTTAATAACATCAAAATGTGAAGACACATAAACATCACCTGGTTTTATATATTGCGTCAACTTCGTACATGAGTAATACAAACATAAGCATAATTTCTCTATCTCACTATACCTAGTTTATGCATCATTTAAAACTCTACTAAGGTAGTAAATGGCTCTTTCGACGCCACTGTCATCCTCTTGAGCAAGCATGCTCCCTAGAGTTTTGTCTGATGCTGCTATGTACAATCTCATGTTTTTGTTTCGACACGAAGGTGCAAGGACTAGAGGATGAGTCAAGTAGTCTTTGATCTTGTCGAAGGCCTCTTGCTGATCTTTCGTCCATTCGAACTTCTCCTTAGTGGCCCGAAGAAATGGAAAAAAGGCTTGTGTTTTTCCGCTGAGATTCGATATGAACCTTCTTAGGAAATTTATTTTGCCCAGCAAGGACTGAAGTTCCTTCTTGTTGGATGGCGCTTTCTCTTCCATGATGGCCTTTGTTTTGTTTTGGTTGATTTCGATCCCCTTCTTATAGACTACGAAACCCAAAAAATCTCCTGCTTGCACACAGAATGCAGACTTGAGGGGATTCATCTTGAGTCCAAATTTCCTCATTCTCATGAAGGATTTGCGCAGGTGTTCCACATGAGCCTTTCCTGACACAGATTTTATCACAATGTCATCAATGTAAATTTGCATAAAGGACTCAATGTAGTCATGGAAAATCGAATTCATCGCCCGCTGGTACGTTGCCCCAGCATTCTTTAGGCCAAAAGGCATCACTACCCATTCGTAAGTGCCTAAGGCCCCTGGGAAACGGAACGCTGTTTTAGGAACGTCATCCTCAGCAATGAAAATCTGGTTGTAACCAGAATATCCATCCAGCATGCTAAGGTATTCGTGGCCAGCAGCTGAATCAACTAACATTTCTGCCACTGGCATCAAATACTCATCTTTAGGGGTTGCTGAATTCAAATCCCTAAAGTCTATACAAACCCTTAACAATCCGTTTTTCTTTATGACTGGTACAATATTTGCTAGCCCATTCGACATACCTGGTCGTACAGATGAATTTGCATCAGAGGAGTCTTTCGATTTCCTCCTTTATTTTTGAGAGGATCTCAGGGGCGAAGCGCCTTGGATTCTGCTTGACTGGTTTTTTGCCAAGCTTGATTGGTAGCCTATGCTCGACTAGATCTCTTTTTAGACCTGGCATTTCGTCGTAGTCCCAAGCAAAACAATCTCTGTACTCTCGTAGCAAATGAATGGTTTCGACCATAAGTTGGGGGTCGAGCTGGCGTTGATATAAGTTGGCCTTTTGATTACTCCATCTCCTAGGTCAACTTCCTCCAGTGGATCTTGCGCTAACATTTTGACATCGCTGGCCAAAGGATCCTTTTCAAAACCCAAAGGATCATCGTCATATATGGCGTCGAGTCTCTGCCCCTCGTATTGAATCTTAGGGTCGAAATACCCAACTGGACCTGCTTGTTTGGATTTTTCATTGGCTCTTTCAGCCATTTTGTTATTAGCGGCCTCCAAGGCCATTTGTAGTTTAGTCTCAGCCACGTAGGCCAAAATCCTTTGAAGCGCTGCGGCTTCAGTCATCATCATCAAACTCACTTCCATAGCTAGTGGGGTCTACGGGAAGTTCACCAAGGTATGGTAACCTTTCGCTTGGAACTTCCTTGTCCCATCGGAAACCCTTGACGGGATGCAGGTATAACGAACAATACACTTCGTCTTTAGGTGTAAAGTCGAAGTCTGCAAGTTCACATGGCCCTATACTGGCCAAATGTTTGCCAAATTGTCCTCTATAAATCTGGTTTATAGGTGCTTTAAAGTATCCCTGATCCGCTTCGATGTTTTCGACAATGCCATCTGGTCTCTAGATAGCGATCCTCTAATGCATCGACGATGGTACTGCCCCCACTCCATGGATCTATTCTCTTCCAAGTAATAGATTATAATTGGCAGTGGTCTCCACCACCATGAGGACAGTCGGACGGGTGATGGTTCCGACCGTGACATTCACCTGAATGACCCCCATAGTCGAACCCACCTTCCCTTCATAGTTTGATAGCACCATGTTGTGTGGCTTAGTGTCTGTCTCACTTTTCCCAATTTTATTCAGCAGAAAATGCGGCATCAAGTTTACCGTAGCGCCACAATCCACCAGTATTTTGTTAACTGGGACCTTCTCTATTTGTGCTGTAATATAAAGAGGTTTCAGATGGTTTTTCATCACCTCTGTTGGCCGTTCAAAGAAAGCATTTTGCTCTTCTACGCAACCGTTATTCATCACATAATAGCATACCGACTTATGAGCCGTTATTTCCCAGCCCGTATACGCGTCCGAGTTCTCAACTACTGAAACCCTGTTGAATTCCCTGGGCATTACTGACACTACGTTGACTAAAATATCCAACGTATCATCAAAATCTTCATCAAAATTATCGATCATTTCATCGTCGACCGATTTCCTTTGGTTTTCAACCAGTGTTGGGAACAACTTTCTTCCTACAGGTGTCTTCCCGAAAGCCCTTGTTCGATCCTCCTGTTCAATGGGAATATTGGTGTTGGATTGTGGTTGGTCTTCATGTGCACATTCTCTATGTGCTTTCCTTCTTCTCTGCTCACGTCTCCATTGGGATCGAGACATGGGATTCTTCCCTTTGTAATTTTCTGACACATAAGCATCCTTCGAAGATTGAAATTCTTTTTGATAGCTTAGCGAAGATCCCTGTTGTACTTTGAAATTTTTCCATCTCTTCTGCCCTTGCTGCTTGTTCTCATTGGGCTTCGTCCACTTTCCATCAGTGGCCTCAGCATTGGGCTTAAAGCTATTAGGCTTGTTCATCGGAGGCCTTATGTGAGGGTCATACCTCTGCTGAAAGCCTCTTCGAGGGTCAAATCTTGGCCCTTTCGCTTTCTTGCGTCAGCCTTCGTGTCCCTTCCAGCTTTTTGTGCAGCCTTCTTGTCGAATATGGCGCTGCATCGGGGACAGAGCATCACACTAGAACCTTTCTCCTGGCAGCGATGAAGAAAAGAAACAATGGATTCCTCCTGCTCTAGATAGGCTTCTCTTGTGTGTGTTTCCTGGTAGTTTAACTCACTATCCGCTACCTTCTCATGTTGAGTGATTTGAACCATGTTAATCTCAATTTCTTTGGCCAGATTAAGCTTTTTCAAGCTTAACTCCACGCCTTTGGTGGCTTCATCAATCTTAACGAAGTCATCAGCTGTCTCCTTGGTCACTATCTCCCAAACCGGGTTGTTCCTGTCGCTTGGGCCTTTGGTTTCATCCCTCTGGTCACAGCTATCAACTTCCATTTCGACACAGCTTTCTTGTCCGAAGCTGATGGTAACTTTCGCCATTACAGCTTCGTCTATGGGATTTCCAGCAGCCTCAGTTACTTCGATTGAGAAGTCGTAACCGTTGACAACTTCGATCATATTAGCCTCGACCGGCTCTGTGTAATTTGCGTCTGCCGTTTGCAGAGGATCTGAGTCGACCTTCATTTGGCCACCAGCTTTCTCTCCAAAGTTTAGACGTCCTTCTTGGATCGCATTCTAAACAAGGTCCCTGAAAAGAAAACATTGAGATGTTTTATGACCCAAGAAGTTATGATATTTACAAAACCCTCTTTTCTTCCTTTGCTCCAGGGACGGTATTTTGGCGCTAGGCGGCACTATCATTTGTCCATCCTTAACTAACAAATTGAAGATTTCATCACATTTTGTGATGTTGAAGGTATATGTTTTCTTTGGGAACCTACCATTCTTTTCAGATTCGACATAACTCTTCCCTTGTGGGGGAGCTAATACTTTGCATAAGTAAGGTGGTCCTTACTTGAGTTCAGCAAGGTCCACTTCACCATCGTCAAAACTCATAGACTCGTCACACGGGCCTTCGACGTTATCATTAAATTCGACATAAGCTACCTTTCTATTTTTATTAAACTTAGCCTTCTCGTCTTTGAGTCTTTCGAGTTGTCGAACCCGATCGACTAATTGGGCCATGTCCCTTAAGAACTGGGTGTCCAACTTTTTCCTAATAGAGTAGTTGAGACCACTAGCGGCCATTTCGACCAACTCATGTTCAGGGACCTGCGTGAAGCATCTGGCCTTGAGCAAACGGAACCTATTAAGGTACTCCTCTATTGGTTCAGACAACTTACGCTTCACACTAGCTAGTTCCTTTAAGATAATTTTAGTCTGACCCATATAGAATTGTTCATGAAACAAAAGCTCTAACTGGGTCCAGTTACATATCGTGTTGGGGGGAAGCATCGTGAACCAGGTGAAGGCGTTCTTAGTAAGAGAACTTGGGAAGTATTTTATCCTAAGGCTTTCATCGTTCGCTATCTCTCCAGCCTCGATTAAGTAATGAGCCACATGTTTGATGGTGGATTCCGCCGTATCTCCTGAAAACTTAGTGAATTTAGGTACTTTCGTCCTAGGAGGTAACTCCGCCTGAAGGATATAGTCTACTATAGGTGAAGTGTAGTTTGGCTTGGTAAAACCAGTGTTTAGCCCATTTCTGGCCATAATTCTCTCGACCATGGCTGCCAGATTATTGTCTACAGCTATGTTATTTTGACGAACATGCTAGACTACATTATATGCGTCTTGGTTTCGATTCACAACCACTACTCCTGGATTTCTTTCTCCCAAACCACAGGGTTGGTTTTGCAAAGGCTCTTCCCTAAGCCCTTTGACTACCGGAGGGACTATCCTTCCTTGGTTTCCTGCGTCGACTTCTACTATATTCGCCAAGTTGTCTCATGGGACATCCGCTATTGCGGCTTGGTTTCGTGTTAAGGGAGGTACCCCCATGAATTCATCCAATCTTGTCAATTGTACCGCCAATTATTGATTGGTCTGGGTTGTATTTTGGATCAATGGTTGAAATATTTCGCCCATGGTTTATGACAAAGTCTGAACCATCTGTAGGTTACTTTCATCCATCTGTTGTCTCAAACAAGCAACTGAGGTGTTGGTCAAATTGGGGACTTGTGTCGAATACCCTAAACTCTGGGGGTTTCGACCCATGTTCACACCCGACCCTGACCGTTGTAGTGGCGAAGTCATCTCCTAATCTGAGAATATAGGGGGTGCATTTTGGAGCCCTTGCATCATAGCAGTGGGCATCCCATATGAGGGGTTTCTTGGTGACTGTGAAAAACCAGGAAGCACAAACTACCTGGACGTCGAACTTCCTCCTAACAAAATCTGAGGATTCGACGTTTGGTGACCGATGTATTCCAACACTGGCTAAGTATAAGGCCTTATCACTGTCGATCCTACCCCAAGTACTGAAGGCGTCGGCACTGGCCTCACAGGAAGCACCGTTTGTTCTCCAGTCGATGGTATCGGAGGGGGAACTCCCTCGTCTCTTATTCCTTCGATGGAACCGTCTCCTTGTTGGTTGGAGTTATCTGGTTGGTTTGTATCTGTAGCCATGTTCTCACTGCTTCGTCTTGATCACGTCTCTTCGTTTATAGCGGTAATTTTACCACTTCTTAGTAACATAAAAAAATATATCTTTCACGAAGAGGACCAGTCTGACTACACTCTTTATATAAATTTAGTTTTGTAAAATGGATTTTCTAGCACCGTCCCACCAGGTGTGCCATTTTGTTTCCCTTGAAAATCGGAAAACAACCGATGATCTTCCAAATCTAACTTTGGTGACTCACAGGATCGATCAGATTGATCTTAGGACATGTGCTAAAAGATCTATTTTTGGTTTTAAGGATTTATTCAAGTTCCACACTCGAACAATATTGGGATAAACAGAATCCTAAAAGAACATTTATTCGACTATGGGTTAATTTAAAGGTAAAGTAAGGCTTCTAATAAAAGAGAAGAACGTTTGTTAGTGAGGGTGAAGTTAGATTGAGGACGAAGAGAAAAGATATGCCTAGGAAGGAGAGAAATAAGGTAAGGGGGAAAGAGGGGTAAAGAAAATAAAGACAATAAAAGGCTTTGTAAAACTTAAAGTAAAAAGTAAATTGCATTAAGTTAAAAGATGGTGTGTTTACATCACGTACATTCTCTTACAATACTCGCTTTCTCTACACTCGGATACTTGGAGTAATTTTAAGAGTAATTTGTACAATAGTAAATTACAACACACTTTGGATATGTCTAAGACACTCTATTTATAGTAACAAAAAATAACCTCTCATAACTTCCACCATAATCTCCTTCCACCACTTGTCTCAGATGCATGGATCCAGTATTCATAAGGTGACATGTGTCTCCTTCAATTTTCCACAAGAAAAACCATTCCCTCCAACATTCAAATTTCAAATACTTCAACAAACCATTCGTCTCAGCAGGCGGTCAAACCCTTGGCCTCTGGGTGAGTCCTTCGACTTAACTTTTTTGCTTCTTTAGTCCATCATCTTGTATTCAAGTTATTCTCCACCATTTTGTCTTAGATACCTTCTTTCTAGCTGAGGCGTCGAATTTAGGAGCTAACAGGGAGACATGGTTTGGGAAGCAAGTGTTGCACCCCAAAATTTGCCCAACATTTCTTTATCTAGCTTGTGTTTCATTTCATTCACATTAGCATTATCATTTGCATTTCATTGACATGTATGTAGGAGTTCAAGAGGTATGATTACCAATCAAGTTCTACACAAGAGTTTTAAGCTAGCTAAGAAGTTTATTCAAGTGTTCAAGGGTAGATATCCTTGTTAGAGAAGTTAAAAGATCCTCAGAGAGAATGGTTGAAACCAAGAGTGTGTGCCTCATAACTTGAGAGTTGTGGGAAGTCCTCAGATGATTCTGAAGCCATGAAGTTAGACTTGAGGTCTTGAGAGAGCTCATGAGAAGTGTTGAAGATCACTTTGAGGCCTATACAAGTCATTGTGCAAGATTGGGAAGCCTCAACCATGATTGGTGCAATTAGGGTTTGACTGGGTCAACCCTAAGTCAACTGAGGATTTGAAGAAGGTTGAGACCTAATTCAAAGGCCATGTGATCATGGATTGATGCATTGAGATTCTATACGGATGATTTCAAGGTTAACTCATCATTATTGAAGAGTTTGAGAAGTTTCAAGCTAGGGTTTCTAAGGCTTGACAGTGTAAAATCCCCTAGTTTGACCCCTATCTTCAAGGCAATTTAGCTCAAGATGTGATTGTCATCTCAACTTGCCCCTAACATGAATGTTTGAGAGCATGGTCTTAGCTTTAATTTGAGTGCTATAAGTCCTTTATAGGATTTGTAGAACTCAAGTTATGACTTTGGCAAGTTACAGGTCATTTGAGGTATGTGAATTTGGAGCTTGAAAGTTGTCCAACTTGCATGAAACGTTTGCCCTAGAAGGATGATTCCTATGAACTTTTAGTAAACATGAATGTTGTTCCTTATCCTCTTAGCTTTCTAGAGAGTACTAGAAGTCCTTGATAGTATTTGTAGAACTCAAGTTATGGCTTTGACAAGTCAAGGGCATTTTGGTCATTTGGAGATTATAGGTCATTTCAAGCATAAGGCCATAACTCCTATTTCCAAGCTTCAAATTGGAAAATGTTAAACATCAAACTTGTTCAAAATGATGTTTTAAGGTTAACCAAGAGGTCATGATAGGTTGGAATTGCTTGTATCTCAAAATCCCAAAAATGGCTTAAAATAAGGATGATTTTCAAATGAACCAAAGTTGGAAATTGGTATTTTTGATCTACATGTCCAAACCAAGGCATGTAATATGTCATTTTGATTCTAAAAAGCATTTTAAGAACATTGGTTTTTCCACAATTTTGAATTGAGGTTTAATTTGTGGACTTGCTTTGAAAAGTAGTTGCTTACATCTTAAGTAACATTTGCCAAACCAAAATTCAAGGCATGACCAAGGCTTCTTTCAATCCAAGCACATCCAAAATGTCATTAGGGGAGAAATTGGAAGGAAATGAGGGTGATTACAAGCTGCTAGCAGAATTGTGCATACCATGGCATGAGATTGAAATCTTCATGACATGAGAAATTGGATTTCTCATTAGAAGGATCTAGAGCTTTCTAGATCATACCTACATGTCCTATATATTGAATAGAGATGATCCAAGGCCAAGGTTGGTGATGATTGAAGGAGAGAGTAGAGATTGAGGTTGAAAACTCATTGCTTGCAATTGGATTCGGTTACACATTTCCATTCACTTTCCATCCATTTTCTTGATTGCAATCTCTTCCATGGATGCTAGGGAATGATTCCAGATCATAATCAAGGCAAATTCGTGGCTAATTGGTGTTCTTGATATCAGATTTTGTCACCTGCAACTCAGAGTTGGTTCCAAGAATTGAAGCCATTTCAATCAAGTTTATTGCATACAGAAGCTTGGAGTTGATTCAGTGAAGGAGTCTGGAGCATTGGAGAGCTTGATTTGAAGGTTTGATACCTCTGTGCACACGAAATTCTCAGGTTAGTAACTTTCAATCTCCAGCTTGAATTAGGTAGAATTAAGAGGAATTAGGGTGTTGGATGCATTGTAGATTGATGTAAGAAGGTTTTCAGATCATTAATTTGAGAGTTAGTGACCAGTTAGGGATGTTACCATTTTCGGGTGAGAGGTGGTTCTTGCGAATCATGAGGATTTAGGTTGAATTAATGGTATGAATGGAATCCTTGTGAGATTTGGGACAAGTTTGATCAAGGAATCGTGGACAATGGTGGATTCTATGGCAAGTTAGGGTTGTGAGATAATGACCGGAGAACGTCACCGACGGTGGTTTTGGGCGCGCAGGTGGCCTGAGTTTCAGAGATTTGAATTGAGGAAGATGACTTGATAGCCATCAGATTATGGTTTGACTTGGACCAAAGGCTCCATCCAACGGCCACGCGTGCTTCTAATTAGTGAAGAGTTCTGAACTATGATGAAACGATGCGTTTCATTAATCAGCTGGTTTTGGGCTTAAGAATCCAAGTGATATCCACACCCCCTTTATGGCCCAATCTCCAAAATGAACTGATTTGCTTTGCTTTCTGCACCACGCATTTGTCATTTTATCTTGATTTTCTTTTATTTTTTCATTTTATTCATGGTTAGTGATTAATTCATAAAAAATGGAAAAATAATTCAATTAATCCTATTCTTTTTGCATTGGATTCATGATAGGATCTAGTATTGTTTAGATAAAAAATATTATTATTTCATGCATTTTCTGATTTTATGGTATTTTTTACATTTTAATTGATATTAAAATAATCATGTTTGATGCTTGATTTTGTGGAATTTGGTTTGATCAGATGATTTTGGCCTTGATTTTTTGTGAGTAGTTAGCATAGATATGCATGCTCCCCATAGATTTTTCTCACATTTTTGTGATGAACATAAGTGGTAGTTCTAGGTTGAAACTTTAAGAGCTCCATTTTTAGGGTTTATGGTTGATACCTTGTGGTTTAGATCTTATTTTTAGGACTAAGTGGATGATTCAACCTCTGATTCTTGTAGGGTAGATTCATGATTGAATTAGGATCCCTTAGGAATCTTTGTAGGAATTTTCAATGAAGTTTTCTATTTTTTGTTTGATTTTAGTCTAGATGCTAACTTTAGATGATTCTAATGCACTAATTCAACTAGAATGACTTCTTTAGTTCCCTTAGATTAGGGTTTTGCTTTGCTTGCTCTTGGTTGATGTTGAGGACAAGTGGGAGATGCAATGGATTGCTTGGAGAAGCTTGGATTTTAAGATCTTCCCTTCTTTTGGTGTAGTTTTGTTTAGGTGTTAAGGTTAGGGTTTTTTAGGCTGAGCTTCTAGATAGATTCTTTTCCTTCATAAACATGGATGATGTTGATCACTTCCATTCTTCCCTATGATATAAGGTCCCTTGGTAAAGGCCTCATCCCTCCTTTGGTAGGATGTGTGGCTCTTTACAAGTTGGTAGAACCTTTGAGGGTCCCTTTCTCTGATAATAGGATGCTTACTGGTGACCTTTGGTCTTCACTCTGCTACCAATCATCCAAACTTTGCTCTTGATGGATGCATCTCTCTCCCTGGTTAGGGGATGGAGTTCTTTGCTTGAAGAAGATTGAAGGATGAAGTTGATACTTCTTTGTGTTTGAGGATTACTCTGAGAAGCTGAAGCTTGTAGAAGAAGAGGGACAAGTTGATACTTGTAAGGAAGAGAGAGCTGAAGCTTGAAGACCAAGTTGACACTTGTGAAGAAGATCCAATTGAGATTGAGTGGAGGGCTGAGGCTTGAGGAATAAAGGACAGGTTGATACTTATGTTGAGACATTGAGAGCCTGAAGGAGTCAAGTTGATACTTGATGTTAGGAGTGAAGCCTGAAGGTGGAATTGACTGAAGAGCTGAGGCTTGGAGAAGAGGGAATAAGTTGATACTTATGTTTGATGTGTTAGAAGCAAGTTGATACTTGCTATTGAAGATGATAGCCTTGAAGGGTAGTTGAAGAATGAATACTGAACTGCTGTCGGAAGTTTGCTTTACTGTGAAGCTGGGGAGCTGTTGATTTGTTTCCTTTCCTGTTTGTTTGCTTGTTGTGCAGCTGTCTTGATGTGACTTGTTTGATTTGCTTGATGCATTAGAATAAGTTCATGTTTAGATTGTCTTAAGCTAGGAGCATGATTGCACTAGAGGTTGAGTTGCTCCCTCTGCTTGTATTGTTATTGTATGGCTTTGCTTGCGGGTATTCGGTAGAGCCCAGCTCCCTTGCCTATGTGGTTTGTGTTTGCTTGATAGCATGTTATTTCTTCTATATGATTGCAGTCATTGTATTTTGCTTGATATCATGTTATTTTTCCTGTATGATTGCAGGTATTCATATCTGGCTTGAGGTTGAGATGATCTTGTGGAGGCTGATGCCCCACACACATTTCCTCCCTCACTTGCATTGCATGCATTTTACAGTCGTTTACTGTTTACTGTTTAAGCTGATGCTTTATCTGTTGCTGTTTATCATTGGCATGATCCCCTAGGAACCTCACTTCTTTTGATAAGGAAGTGATGATTAGAACTTTAGGTTGAAACCTATGCATGATAACTTCTAGGAGTTCCCTGTTTCAAACCTCAACCATAGGATGAATCCTTGGCATGACAACTGTTAGGACTTGATAGTCTCCCTTTAGTTGAGTCTGTTCTCTCTTCTCATCTCAAAACAAATCAAAATACAGTAATAAAGGTTAACTGACGTCGTACGTTACGAGCCTTAAGCTATCTAAGAAAGGATTGTTGGAGAGCTTCTTTTCAACAGTCTGGATGTTTAGTATGGCACCCTTTGGGTGACATACGACGCATTCACTCTCCGTTCATAGTCTCTAGTGCGATATTGGTTGCAAACATCCATAAAAAAACAGTTCTTCCATAAAAGACAGAAGACAAACTTCAAACTTTTTTGCCTCGTGGGCCCGTAATTCAAAGGAAAACTTTTCTGAAGAAAAGAGTGTCGTTAATTCCCAGTTCTACCGCAAACGGTAACGCCTAAGTCTCCAAGGGTCGAGTTGCGTACACCAAACTGCTGGAACTGTTTGTTAACCCTACTCGGAAAAACAGATGAATCTGAATCCCCGTAGTCCGTATTATCCCGAACTACGTAAACTCTGATCTCTCATACATGTTGAGAGTATGTAGGCACAATACTGACGTATTGGCGAGCCACCTTCCCCGTAACCCGTAGTTAGTCGAACTACGTTGACTCTGATTTCTCATTCTCTGATGAGAATACGTAGGCATAAAGTGCGACGCTTTGCCGAGTCATTTTCTTTTCTTTTTTAAGCCAACCTTGATAGGTAGATAGATAAAACCAACTCGTCAAATAAAACACAACAAACGTGGATCCCATCGAGTACGATGGACGTGAGGGGTGCTAATACCTTTCCCTTGCGTAACCGACTCCTGAACCCAGACATTGGTTGCGACGACCTTGTCTTATACCTTTTTGTCAGGTTTTTCCGATCGTTCCCTTTCCCACTCTGAGGGATAAATAACGAAAGGTGGCGACTCTTCTGTTTTGCCGGCACCTTATTTTCGCGGTAGCGACAGCTGGCGACTCTGCTGGGGACTTGATAGTTTCCTGGGATCCAACGTCCCGTACGCGAGTCAGTTTGGGGATCCAACGTCCCCTGAGAGAGTCAATCCTAGTGCTTGTATGATTACTTGTTGGGTTGTGTTTATTTATCGCATTTTATTTCCCGCATTTTATTTTTCAGTATGATATGATTATCTGTGCTGTTGTGGGAGGGGCATTCTGATGAGTGAGAAGCCAGACCCAGGCTTGAGTGTACTTAGCATTAGTTGTGGAAATTAGTGGGCGCATGCTTGCTTTGCAGGAACTAGTGTCTCATGAAATCCACGCTCAGACGAGGTTCTCCCAGTTGACTTCTTTTTCAACCCTTTGGGTTGAGGGGGTTGTTGGTTCGGAGGATTGTCGACTCTGGGGACCGATTATTTGGAATTCAGCCGAGTGAGGCCGCTTCACGAGCTGGTGATGCCACACCTTCTGGGTATCGTATCACCCCTCTTGAATGTCTGTGACGCTGATGACCACACAGGATGCCGAACTTGTGTCAGTATAGGTCCATACCTGTGAGCAGGGTTGGGTTTGTTGCAGGAAACCTTAACCTTCAGACTACCTGGTTTTCTTGATAGTGAATCAATTTTGTTGGTACCAGAGGTTCCCATCATCAGATATATGATTGTTCTTGACAGAGCAGAGTTATGGTCCTGTATCAGAGGTCCTTATTTTCATAGATGTTTGTTCTTGACAGAGCAGAGTTATGGTCCTGTATCAGAGGTCCTTATTTTCAAAGATGTTTGTTCTTGACAGAGCAGAGTTATGGTCCTGTATCAGAGGTCCTTGTTGTCAGATGTATGTGTGTTCTTGACAAAGCAGAGTTATGGTCTTGTGACAGAGGTCCTTATTATCAGATGTGTGTTTGTTCTTGACAGAGCAGATTTGTGATCTGATACCAGGGTTTTCTTCTTATCAGAGATGGTGGTTGTTCTTGATAGAGCAGCATTGTGGTTTTGTTGATACAGAATCTATACCTTCATATCTTCAACAACACAGTCGCCTTGATATCCTGCTGCATGATTGCATTTTGCATTGTTTTGCATACTCATTCGCATTTCATTAACGTGTGTCTGTGTTGCAGGTACCATTTCCCCCGATTCAGGTTTTCTTGCCTTCTATTGTGTTATTATGGGTTCTCTAAAGAAGACCGTGGCTTACAAGCTCCCCACTCCTGATATTGTTTAGCTGACTGGTTTGATTGCTTTGGTAGATGATTCTGTGAGAGATGAATTCAGAAAGTCTTACGGTAAACTGCTCAGTTTGGTTCGTAAACCCTCTGTGTTTGAGTTGAATGGGTTGCACGCTCTGCTGCAGTTATACGATCTTCCGTTGAGATGCTTTACTTTCCGGGACTTCGTTCTCGCACCCACACTAAAGGAGTATGTTGATTTGTTAGGTGTGCCTATCAAGAGTCGGATGTCTTTTGTTCATATGGATGTTGGGCCTGACCTGGCTAGTCTAGCCCCTTCGCTTCATCTGGATGCCTCCGAGCTGGTCTTGTCTAGTTGGAACAGGGTTCCCGGTTTCTCCTTGTAGTTCTTAGTGGGAAAGGCTCAACAGTGCGCCAAAGACGGATGTTGGGTCGTGTTCAACGCCATTCTCGCTCTGTGCATATATGGCATCATTCTGTTCCCCAATATGCCCGACTTTGTAGACTTCGACGCATTTCACATCTTTGCATCAGGGAATCCAGTCCCTACCTTGATAGGAGATGTCTACCATTCCGTCCACTACAAAAACGAGAACAGAAGGGGCAAGAATGTCTCGTGTTGTGTGCCCCTGCTTTATAGATGGCTTGATAGTCACCTACCTAAGAAGGGTCCCTTTGCTTCGTCTGCGGCCACAGCTGAGTGGCCTGAGCGTTTGATGAGCATATCAGCAGAGGATATTGCCTAGTTTGATAGAGATAGGTTGGGTACTGAGATCATCTTCAGCTGCAGCGGGTTTCCGAATGTGCCTTTGATAGGCAGGAAGGGTTGTATCAACTATAATCCATCTCTGTTGGTCCGACAATTTGCTTATGCTTTGAGAGCTCCACCGAAGGATAAAGAGGTGCAGGAACCTCTGTACCTCACTGGTCTTCTAGAGGGGGATATGTTATCTAAGCTTCAGCGCGCTTGGAATGGTATCAGTAAGCGAGGAAAGTCGTTGCTGGGAAAAAGTAATAGCCAAGCCTACACTGACATTTGAATCCAAGAAGCGGAAGTTAGAAGATTGTTTCAGCGAAGAAGCATGGGAAGATTCGGTTGAAGGTCTTCAATACACCATTATGCAGAGAGAGTTACTCGTCGAAGGGTTGCTCGCTCGGCCTGATCATCCAGAAACGAAGGGGTTGTTAGAAGAGTTTCGCACCTGTGGCCGTGCTTGACTATTTGTAATCCTTTTGTTTTGATCATTGTTGTATGCTGACCATCACCAGGCTTGTTGGTCGAGGTCATGCTATTGGTTCTGCTTGTACTCAGTGACGCTATGTACTGCCTTGATGGGCTTTCTTTATATTTGAGATGTTATTTCCATGACTGGACTCGGACTTCTTATTATCAGCACTGGCTCTCAAGCACTAGGATCGGGGGATATCTCCCTAACGCACAAACACACGTTTGCATTTGCATGAAGCATCGGCATAACGAGAACTTTGTCGTTTTTCCTAACCCTTTGTGTATGCAGGTTGTTTCAGGTTGTTCCAGGATTGATCAGAGACCTATCCACCGCTATCCGACCAGAGCAAATCAAACCAGAGTTATGGAGCAAATGCAAACTGACGTTCAAGAACTCCGAGAAAGGATGGACCGCTTCATGGAGCTCATGTAAGCAGTCGCCAATGGCCAGGATCAGCTCAGAACCTTGGTTCAGCCTCTGATTTCAAGGGTCGACAGTAATGGTGTACTCCATGGTGGGACGGTGCCAACCCCTCCACCTGTTGAAACTCCTCAGAATGGCGTCCCCGTGACCGGGGGGAATGGCAGTGCCAACAGCAATATGATAGCTAATATGGGACTCAACGGTAATACGACTGGCATCGGTAATAGGAATTTTGAAGCTAATGTCAATGTCGGGCTGGGCAACGGCAATGCGGGTGTTGGAAATCTGTTCGGGCCTCAGCCGTGGTTAGAAGATCGTCAAGACGATGTGTTCTCACAGAAAGGTGCTGAAGGGGAGCTGACTGCTGAAGCACGACTAAGGTTCAAGGCACTCGAGGACAAGATGAGGAATATCGAGAACCAGAACACCATGGGTGTTGATATGTCCATGTTGGGACTGATCGCTGACTTCAAGGTGCCTCCCAAGTTCAAGGTACCTGACTTTGAAAAGTACAAGGGCACCACTTGCCCTCGCGTCCACCTGAGATCATATTATCGGAAAATGTCAGCTCACTCTGAGGACGAGAAGTTGCTGATGTACTTCTTTCAAGACAGTCTGTCCGGGCCCTCCCTAAAATGGTACATGAGTCTGGAACCTACCAGTGTGCGCACGTGGAAGGAACTTGCTGAAGCATTTGTGCACCACTACCAATACAACAGCGACTTGGCTCCGAACCGGGTCCAACTGCAGAATCTGTCACAAAGGAACAACGAAGGGTTCAAGGAATACGCCCAGCGGTGGCGTGAATTGGCAGCTAGGGTTCAACCGCCGATGGTTGAACGAGAGCTGGTTGAAATGTTTGTAGCCACTCTCCCAGGGGTTTATTATGAGAAATTGGTCAGCAGTATGTCTGGAAGCTTCTCAGATCTCATTATCACGGGTGAGCACGTTGAAAATGGGATCAAACTGGGGAAAATTCAAGGTGATTTGTCCTCAGCTGGAGGAGGAAAGAAACCCTATGGTGGCAAAAGGAGGGAAGGAGAAATGAGCGTCGTGTCCAACGCTCGAAGGAAAGGCAAGGGCCCTCACCTGTAGGTGGCCAGCATAACTATCCCCGCTGTCCAACAACCCCAGCCGCAGCAGCAGCAGCAACCGAATCAACAAGGGTACAGAAAGTATCAGAACAGGGCACCGCTATCAAACCGTCACCTTGAGACGCCACCCATGTCTTACGCTCAGCTCTTACAGACTCTGCTCCAATTACATCTAATCCAGAAGAGAACCCTGGCGCCCTTGACAGGGGCACCTCCTCCAGGTTATGATGCGAACGCAACTTGTGAATTTCACTCAGGGGCACCATGCCACACAATAGAGAATTGCAAAGCCTTCAAGCACAAGGTGCAGGATATGGTGGACGCCAAGATCATCAATTTCTCAGATAATGTGTCAAACGTCACGAAGAACCCTATGCCGAGTCATAGGGGAGGTGGACTAAATGCCATTATTGAAGACTAGAATGTGTTGACTGACGTCAAGGATCTGAAGACACCGCTTAGCTTCGTCAAAGCCAAGCTGATGAAGAGAGACTTCTTTCCAGGCTATGGAGACCTATGTATGGGCTGTGCAACCAGTTCTGATGGATGTGAACAGTTGATAGAGGGGATCCAGAGTCTGATGACCGAAGGAATCCTGCAGTTTAGCCGAAGGGCCGAAAGCGGATTGGGATAGGTAATGCTGAAGCAAGATGATGAGGTTGCCACCATCACCATCCCTCGTCGGACGATAACTATTTCTGCACCCAGACCGCCCATAATTACCATCACCAAAGCTGGGCCGATACCTTTTGAAAGCACCAATGCTGTCCCATGGCATTACGGGGCAGAATCTACTGCAACGGACAGAAGTTAGAACTGGAAACATCTGGGTCATCTGTGGATAACCTGGTGGGAATTGGCGGAATTACTCGCAGCGGAAGAGTGTTCGCTCCACCTGAGGTTGTGGCGGACAAAGCGGACAAAGCTGACGCAACTGATAAAGGGAAGAGTAAAGTCGTTGAAGAGATCCCTCGTGGGGTAGAAAAAGACTTACTTGTTAAAGACGCTGAAGAGTTTATGAGGTTGATTAATAAGAGTGACTACAAGATCGTGGATCATCTCCATCAAACACCCTCAAAAATTTCCATCCTGAATCTGTTGTTGTGTTCTGAGGCACATTGCAACGCGCTGCTAAAGGTTTTGAATGCCACGTATGTACCGCAGGAAATATCGGTAAACTAGTTGGAAGGGGTCGTAGCCCACGTGAATGCTGGAAATGGGTTAGGGTTTACTGACCTGGAGCTGACGTCGAAGGGGAGGAACCACAACAGTGCCCCGCACATCTCGATAGAGTGTAGGGGAACGATTATGTCTCATGTGTTGGTGGACACAGGGTCATGGCTCAACGTTCTTCCGAAGAAAGCATTGATGAAGTTAGATACTCGCGGATTGATTTGCACACCCAGTGATCTGGTTGTGAAGGCGTTCGATGGAACCAAACGCCATGTTTTCGAGGAAGTGACGTTACCGATCCAAGTTGGGCCGGAAACATTCGACCCGGTTTTTTACATTATTGACATCATGTCTGCCTACAGCTGTCTCTTGGGCCGGCCATGGATCCATTCGGCTGGCGCCGTGACCTCTACGTTGCACCAGAAACTCAAGTACGCTGTCGGAGGTAGCATCGTGACCGTTTGTGGCGAGGAAGACATAATGGTGAGCCATTTGTCGTCCTTCAAGTATGTTGAGATGGATGGAGAAATCCATGAAACCCTATGTCAGGCGTTCAAAGCTGTTAAAGTCAAGAACGTGGCTCCTGTAATCGCTGAGAAATCGGAGATGACTCTCTCTTCCTTCAAGGAAGCCCGGGCCGTTGTTCAAGCCGGATCTACCCTAGGCTAGGGGCGAATTTTGGAGATACCTAACAAGCAAGACAAGTTTGGGTTGGGATACTCTCCTGCGGCTGAAGCCTCCTCTTCTAGCAGTGCGTCGCGAGGTTAAGGGCCGATCCAGTTTACCAGTGGCGGGGTGATATTTGAAAGCACCAACGCAGTGTCTGAAGACAGCGGAGACAGCGACTGTGACTTAGACTCTTGGATCCAGCCAAGCAAGTCAGGCGGGAGCCTCAACAACTGGTCCGTCAGGGATATCATCCATGTGGCAGGCAAAGAGTAATGATTTACTTTATCCAATCATTGTACAACCCTATGTCCTACCCGGGGCATAGTGGTTTTATTGCCAGGGCCTCGTTTGATTATGTACATGCATTTTACCAATGAATCAAAAGGCGTTTTTCTTCGTATTCAAATGTTGTGATCTCTGTTATTCCTGTTTTATATTTGTTTTGAAAAACGATAAAATGTCAATGGGGTTTGTGCTAACCTGCATATCCTTGTTTTAAGCTTAGCCCTTGTTATTGCAGGATCCACATAGCAGATGACATCGACTCTGGACCTTCTACGACTCACTTCTACTTTGATTGCCCGATCTATCAAGCCGAAGAAGAGATTGATGAAGACGAAGACCTTCCCGAAGAGTTGGCCCGCTTGTTGAAACAAGAAGAGAAAGTTATTCTTCCTCACGAAGAAGAGATCGAGATTGTGAACTTGGGTTCTGAAGAACTGGTCAGGAACGTCAGGATAGGGGCTGAATTGCAGAGTGATGTCAAGCAGAGATTGGTCGAGATGCTAAGAGAGTATAGTGACGTCTTTGCTTGGTCATACGAAGATATGCCCGGACTTGACACCGACATCATGGTCCATCACTTGCCGCGGCGAGAAGATTGTCCTCCCGTTAAGCAGAAGCTTAGGAGGACACGACCAAATATGGCCGTTAAGATCAAAGAAGAAGTGCAAAAGCAGCTTGATGCTGGTTTCTTAGCGGTCACCACTTACCCTCCGTGGGTCGCCAACATAGTGCCTGTACCAAAGAAAGATGGTAAGGTACGAATGTGCATCGATTATCGGGATTTGAATAGGGCGAGCCCTAAAGATGATTTCCCGCTCCCTCACATTGATGTGTTGGTCGACAATACAGCTCAGTTCTCCGTATTTTCGTTCATAGATGGCTTCTCCGGTTACAATCAAATCAAGATGGCGCCGGAGGACATGGAGAAAACTACGTTTATCACTCCTTGGGGAACGTTTTGTTACAAGGTAATGCCTTTTGGTCTGAAGAACGCAGGGGCCACTTACCAACGAGTAATGGTCACTTTGTTTCATGATATGATTCATCATGAGATTGAAGTCTATGTTGATGACATGATTGCGAAGTCCCAAACGGAGGAAGGACATCTGGTCAATTTGCTGAAGCTTTTTGAGAGGCTTAAGAAGTTCAGGTTGAGGCTGAATCCTAACAAGTGTACTTTCGGAGTACGGTCTGGAAAACTACTGGGGTTTATCGTGAGTGAAAGAGGCATCGAGGTTGATCCTGCGAAGATAAAAGAAATACAAGAAATGCCACCGCAAAAAACAGAAAAAGAAATTCGTGGTTTCCTGGGCAGAATAAACTACATTGCAAGGTTTATTTCTCAGCTCACGGCCACGTGTGAACCGATGTTCAAACTGTTAAAGAAAAATCAGGCGATTATCTGGAACGAGGATTGCCAGAAGGCATTCGATAAGATAAAACAATATCTATAGGAACCTCCAATCTTGATACCCCCAGTGGCCGGAAGACCCCTAATCATGTACTTGACAGTTCTTGAGAATAGTATGGGGTGTGTTCTCGGTCAGCACGACGAGGCGGGCAGAAAGGAGCATGCCATTTACTACTTGAGTAAAAAGTTCACAGATTGTGAATCTCGTTACTCGATGCTGGAGAAAATGTGTTGTGCACTAGCCTGGGCTGCCAAACGTTTACGACAGTACATGCTCAATCAAACCACCATGCTAATTTCGAAGATGGATCCGATCAAGTACGTCTTCGAGAAGCAAGCGCTTTCGGGCAGGATTGCCAGATGGCAAATGGTGTTGACGGAATATGACATTCAGTACGTTTCCCAGAAGGCCATCAAGGGAAGCGTATTGTCTGAATACCTTGCCGAGTAGCCAATCGAAGATTATCAGCCGATGAAATTTGAATTCCCTGATGAGGATATCATGTTTCTCAAGGTGAAAGATTGTGATGAACCGTTGCCCGACGAGGGCCCAGATAGGAAATCCCAATGGAAATTGATATTTGACGGGGCGGTTAAATCTTATAGAAGTGGCATCGGGGCAATCATCACGACTCCCCACGGATCCCACATCCCGTTCACTGCGAGACTGACGTTTCCGGTCACCAATAATGAAGCAGAGTACGAAGCATGCATTATGGGTCTAGAAGAGGCAATTGATTTAAGAATCAAGAACCTAGATGTATATGGTGACTCTGCACTTGTGATTAACCAGATTAAAGGGGAGTGGGAGACTCGTCAATCGAATTTGGTGCCGTACATGAATTATGCCAGAAGGCTGTTTCCGTTCTTTGATCAAGTGGAACTCCATCATGTGCCCGGAGCTGAAAACCAGATGGCTGATGCCTTAGCCACGTTGGCTTCGATGTATAAAGTCAATTTTTGGAATAAAGCTCCAAGAATTGTCCTTGCTCATATTGATAGGCCCGCATTCGTCTTTGCCATCGAGGGAGCCTCCGACGGCAAGCCATGGTTCCATGATATCCAGACCTTCCTTATGACTAAGGAGTATCCTGCGGGAGCGTCAACCCAGGATAAGAAGACTCTGAGGAGGCTGTCTGGAAATTTTTACCTCAATCCTGATGGAGTTTTGTATAAAAGAAACCACGATCTTGTGCTACTCAGATGTGTAGATGAGAAAGAAGCGAGTATGCTCATGGAAGAAGTCCATGAAGGCACATTTGGTACGCACGCCGACGGGCATGCTATGACGAGAAAGATCCTGAGAGCAGGATACTACTGGCTGACGATGGAGTCAGATTGCTTTAAATTCGCGAAGAGATGTCATAAATGCCAGATTTATGCTGATAAGATTCACGTGCCGCCGTGCCCGTTAAATGTCATGTCCTCCCCGTGGCCGTTCTCCATGTGGGGAATCGACATGATAGGCAAGATCGAGCCCACTACATCTAACAATCATCGTTTCATTCTAGTGGCTATCGACTACTTCACCAAGTGGGTGGAGGCAGCCTCATATGCTAATGTGACCAAGCAGGTGGTGGCTAAATTCATAAAGAGGGACATCATCTGTTGTTACGAAATTCCCGAGCGGATCATTACTGATAATGGTTTGAATCTGAATAACAAGATGATGAAGGAGCTGTGCTAGAGTTTCAAGATTGAACACCACAACTCATCTCCTTACCGGCCGATGATGAATGGCGCCGTTGAAGCGGCCAATAAGAACATTAAGAAGATTGTACAGAAGATGGTTGTGGCCTACAAGGATTGGCATGAGATGTTGCCATTGGCATTGCACGGTTATCGTACAACGGTGCGTACATCAACCGGGGCAAATCCTTTCTCACTGGTGTACGGTATGGAAGCTGTCCTGCCGTTGGAAGTTGAGATTCCTTCTTTACGAGTTTTGGTTGACGTGAAACTCGACGAGGCAGAATGGATCAAGAACCGACTAAACCAACTCAGCCTGATGGACGAGAAGAGGTTAGCATCAATTGCACATGGTCGTCTGTACCAAAGCCGAATGAAGAAAGCTTATGATAAGAAGGTGCGTCCTAGAAGCTTTCAGACGGGTGATCTCGTCCTGAAGAAGATTCTTCCTCCACACTCCGATCACCGGGGCAAGTGGACTCCTAATTACGAAGGTCCGTACGTCGTCAGCAAGATATTCTCGGGAGGAGCTTTGTTGTTATCCACGATGGATGGTGAAGATTTTGCATCCCCGGTGAACGCGGACGCAGTTAAAAAATACTTTGCTTAAAAATGACCCGCTGGAAAGAAAAAGAGTATCTAGGCAAAAATGGGGCATCCCGGCGAACCATAAAAAAGGAAAAGGGTTCGGGCAAAAATTAGGGATATAAAGAAAAGAATGTACACCCGCAAAGTCGAAAACCTGGAAGGGCGAATTTGGCAAAAAAGGGTATCCCGGTGAATCGAAAACCCGAAAGGGCGATTCAGGCAAAAGTTAGGGATTTGAAGAAGCAAATGACTGCGTTCCGTGTGTGGACTTTCATTGTTTAGTGGTTTGGAAGACCTGAGGGCCGTTTATCTGAATCAATCTCTTCTGAAGCTGAAGCGTCGGAGAAGTATCGAAGTCGAGTGGGTCATAGAGGGATCAACTCATGGTGTTCGTCTACGCCTCGTTGCCGACATTTGTATATACTGATGTATATTTATGTTTTTATATTTGCGCAGCTTCCTCATTCCAGGAGCTTGCATCTGTTGTAAAACATTTTTGCCCATTCAGGGGTTCATTATCAATAAAATGTATACTATTCAGCAATTCTGTCTGTCTGTTTAGCATTTATCTGTTTTGTTTGCGAAAAAGAACGCCGATGTTTTTGATAAAATGCGCATACATAAACTTACTGGCCTAGGCCACTGATTGTTGAAACAATGAATTACTTGAACATGGTCACAGGATGATAACCTTGATAGGTCCCTTTGAAAAGGGTATCTTGTCTGTTTGTTTGTGTTGTCGCAGGTATAGCATTCCAGGTAGTACGCCATATGCGCCCCCGAGCAGGATGATTCCTTCTTCTCCAGCAAGTTCAGCAACACCTCCCCGCAGAGTCTGAACATGAAATTGAAAGCATTGATATGTTTCCCTAAGCAGAGAAGATTCTCTCCCAACCAGATATACCCTGAAGAATCTCATCTCCCCAGTTGAGTCACATATTAAAGTGCGCAGCAATTGATAGTTCAAGACTGAAGTCTCCAGCGGAATTGAGATCCCCCACAGAGTCGTACTTTCCCCCAAGCAGGATGATTCCTTCTCCCCCAGCCGAGTTTGCAGATCCCCAAGAGAGCCTAGTCCTTGGAAGCCGTTTGGGCCATGATTGGTTTTCCCCAGTAGAGTGTTGAATAGCTGATGCTGTATCTCCCCATCGGAGCCGTTATCTCCAGAAAAGTAGTCGTGAAGGCCGCGCAGTTTATTTCTGCGACTGATATCGTTCCCTCAGCAGTTTGTGGTTTGAATACCCGGTTGAGCGAGTCCAAGTTCTCGGAGAGCCTTATTCCTCTGCAGCAGTCGACTGAAGTTCGTTTCTCCAGGCGGAGTCCAATTGAGATTGGTGTAACTTCTTCTCCTTGGCAGGATGATTCCTCCTCTCCACCCGAGTGGTCCTTTCCCCTTGACAGGAGGATTCTCCCTTTGGCATTTATTTTGCTGATGGGGTCGTAGCATTTTGCATGATTGCATAGTGTAACAACCCAAATTTCATTAAATAATTAATTGTAGTAATTAATTGATTTAGTGGGATTTTATGTTAATATTGGAATTAATCTTTATTAATTGGAATTAATAGAGAATTGAAAGGAAATTGGAAGGAAAGAAAATAAAAGGGATATATAAGTGAGAAAGAAGAGAAAGGAAATTAGAGAAAACATTTGGAGAGAAAGAGGAAAGAAAGAAGAAAGAAGAGAAAGAGAGGAGAAGAAGAGGAAAAGTGGAAAAATCATCAAGAACCAACATCAAAGCTCTGATTAATCGAGGTAAGGGTGAGAAATGTTTCTATTTGATCATTGCATGATGTTATATATGTTGGGTTGGGGTTTTGGTGTAGTTTCCATCCTTTTTCATTTAGGGCAAAAGTTGGAATAATCGGTAGAACTGTGATTTAATCGTTTGGAACTGAGTAATAATGTCGTAGAATAGTCGGGTAACATGTATTGATGTTGTTTGAGCTGGTTTTGATGTTCAAGAGTTGGTGGATGGTGGAATGGTGAAGGAGGGACAGAGTGTGGTTCTGTTCTGCACAGGTTCGCTGGCTCTCGCCAGGCGAGCGAAGGCGAAGCTTCGCCAGGAGAAGCCCAGCGAATGCTGGCGAATAATTAAGTTTAAGTTCCAGTGGACTTTGCTGACGAGTTCGCCAGGCGAAGTTGGATAGCGAAGGTTCGCCCAGCGAAGGTGCTGGCGAATGGTGGCGAATGAAGTCAGTAGCTACTGACTTGGGCTCGCTGGGAAGTCTCGCCAGGCGAAGCCTAGCGAGTGTTCGCTGAGAGAGTTCGCCAGGCGAAGGCCAGGCGAAGGTTCGCTGCGAGGGTTCGCCAGGCGAATGAAGGCGAATGTGACAACATTTTTCTTTTGCTGTGTTGCTCATATGGTGATTATTTGATTGATTCACATAGGTTAGTACCTCTATGATATGATATAGATATGATCTATTATGATGATGTGTACTGTGGGTAGCCTCCGGGCGTGAATCCTAGTTGATGTGCGATGCGTATTAATTATGATAAATAGAAATACATGTGAATACAATGATGAATGTATGTGTATTGTCTAATGAACTTGCGAATGCTTAATGGGTATACAATTATGTGATGAGTATGCATGAGAACATTGTGGATATGTGTGCATGACTTATAATTGTATAAATGGTATTGTGATGTGAATACCTTGATTGTGTGATATATGTTGTATGTGCAATCATTGTGTAATTCTTGAAGAGATGAATTATGTAAATGCATGAGATTAAGATGTCGGTCTTAAGTGCATTTGTTGTGGTTGATTGTACATGCATCATTTAGTCAAGAGGCAATGTCTGTTAGTTTCGTGGAAACTAGTGGCTTGTCCCAAACCTAGAAGTGTGGGTTTGAAGGCTTAGAGGACGGGCCTTTGTGGTTATCGGTCTAGAAGTGTGGACCCGATTTAATGTAAAAACCGAAAAAAAGATAACGGGTTATCGGTCTAGAAGTGTGGACCCGGTTTAATGTAAAAACCGAAAAAAGATAACGAGAGTCGGTACCGCGTTGCATGAGTTGCATTGAGTTGTTGAGTCACATTAATATATGACATATGCATGAAGAGATGCTTATGTGTGAATGATGAGATTGTGAAATTGTGAGAGTATGCATGATGTGGAAATGCTTTACAAATATTCGTGTTGTCATTATGTGTGGCAAATATATATGACTAAGAAATTGAATTATGGTGAGAAATACGGAGTGGAACTTGTATTGATTACCTATATATATATATAATCTTATGCTTTGATTATTATGGTTATATTTCTCACCCTTCTGCTGTTTTATAATGCTCTACGAGACATTGCAGATTAGGATGCTGGAGTCCCTTTTGTGAAGTATTCTTCATTCTTTTGAGTCTGCTTCTCTGATATGTAACACCGGGTAGTTAGACTAGTATAGTCATTCTTTCGTGATACATTGTGATGTATCAGTTGATGTGATTGTGTAATCTAACTGATATGATGTATTAATTTGGATAAACTTGTTTGTACGTGGATTAATATTTTGAAAACGATTAAATGATTTGATCTTCCGCTTAATTTTGAAAATGTTACATATCTTATGGAGAAAAATCGTGAAAGTGTTTTATTGGTGAAATTGTGGCATTCTTCTTTTATACCTTATTATAAAACCTTTTTACTCTGATAATTTGTATGTGCTTAATTGTTTTATATGCATTTATTTGGGGTATAGAAGGGGGTGTTACAATAGTGGTATCAGAGCTGGTCGGTCCGTCCGGCCAAGTGGTTAGAGTGTTTTTTTTTCCTGTGTGTTATTGATATGCGTGTGTTGCATTATCAATATTGGTTGTTCTTACGTGGTTCTGTTGTTGGAATTAGTAAGATGGTTGCAGGAAGGAACGACGAAGCGATTGCGGAGGCATTCACGAGATTGGCGGGGGCAATTGGGCAGAATCCTCCGGCCAATGTGAATGTGAGGAATCATGTTGATGATGGATTCCGTGCTTTGGGGAAATTCCAAAAGAATAACCCTCCGGTCTTCAAGGGAACTCATGAACCGGACAAGGCACAAATTTGGTTGAAAGCTGTGGAAAAGATTTTTCGAGTTATGAATTGCTCGGATGCACAGAAGGTGCAGTTTGGGACTCATATGCTCAAAGAAGAAGCTGAAGATTGGTGGGGTAATACTCGCCAAAGATTTGAGGAAGATGATATTGTGATTACGTGGGATTTGTTTAGAGAAACCTTTCTGGAGAAGTATTTTCCATAGGATGTGCGGGGGAAGAATGAGATCGAATTTCTTGAGTTGAAGCAAGGTAATTCGACGGTTGTTGAGTATGCGGCGAAATTTGAGGAGTTGATCAAATTTTGTCCTCACTATAATACTGGTAATGCTGAGAGGTCTAAGTGCCTCAAGTTTGTGAACGGTTTGAGACTCGAGATTAGACAAGCTATTGGGTACCAGGAAATCAGACGGTTTTCTGAGTTGGTTAACAAGAGCAGAATTTATGACGAAGACAGTAGGGCTAGGTCTAGCCACTACAAGAGCCTAAGTGATAAGTAAGGAAAAGGACAATTCAGAGGAAAACCTTA
Organism: Lathyrus sativus; assembly: GCA_963859935.3. NCBI lineage: Eukaryota > Viridiplantae > Streptophyta > Magnoliopsida > Fabales > Fabaceae > Lathyrus > Lathyrus sativus. The sequence continues at coordinate 363,779,751 of OZ012741.1, forward strand.
CGTAACTCCTGCCAGGGGAAACAAAAGGTTGGTTTTGGCAAGAAGCCAAGTGGGGGAGTTTCTACCCCGGTCAGGTGTTACACTTGTGGTGAAGCGGGGCATCGTGCTCCGGAGTGCAAAAGTGTTGAACAGATGTGTTTTAAGTGTGGCAAGCCAGGCCACAAGGCTCTAGAGTGTAGAAGCGGCGCGGGTGTTACTTGCTATAACTGTGGTGAGCGAGGGCACATCAGTACCAAGTGCGATAAGCCGAAGAAGAATCAAGGGAGCGGGTAAGTGTTCGCTCTATCTAGATCTGAGACTGCTAGCGACGATCGATTGATCCGAGGTACGTGCTTCATTAATGATACACCTTTGATCGCTATAATTGATACCAGAGCTACACATTCTTTTATTTCTTTGGATTGTGTTAGAAGGTTGAATCTTGAGTTGTCTGTGATTGGTGGCGGTATGGTTATTGATACTCCTGCTATGGGTTCGGTAACTACACCGTATGTTTTCTTGAATTGCCCGTTGAGTATTTTCGGTAGAGATTTTGGGATTGATTTAGTGTGTCTTCATTTAGATCAACTGGATGTCATTCTTGGAATGAATTGGTTAAAATTCAATCGTGTGTATATTAACTGTTTTGACAAAACGGTTATTTTTCCCGACTCGGATGTTGAAAGGGAATTGTTTATGACGAGGAAACAAGTGAAGGAATCGGTACAAGATGGGGCTAAGGTATTTATGCTTATGGCAACTTTGAGGACTAGTGAAAGTGAAGAGATTGATGCTTTGCCCATTGTTAGAGATTTTCCGGATGTATTCCCTGAAGAGATAAAGGATTTACCACCGGAGCGAGAAGTGGAGTTTTCGATAGATTTGATTCCTGGAACTAGTCCGATATCGATGGCTCCATATCGTATGTCGGCCTCAGAGTTAAAAGAGTTGAAGAGTCAACTTGAGGATTTGCTTGAAAAGAGGTTTATTCGCCCGAGCGTGTCACCGTGAGGTGCACCGGTGTTGTTGGTTAAGAAAGATGGTTCTATGAGGCTCTGTGTGGATTACAGACAGTTGAACAAGGTGACTATTAAGAATAAGTATCCACTTCCAAGGATTGATGATCTGATGGATCAGTTGGTTGGTGCAAGCGTGTTCAGCAAGATTGATTTGAGATCTGGGTATCATCAGATCCGTGTGAAAGTTGAGGATATTCAGAAGACGGCCTTTCGGACGAGGTATGGACACTATGAGTATTCCGTGATGCCATTTGGTGTGACTAATGCACCAGGTGTATTTATGGAGTACATGAATAGGATTTTCCATCCTTATTTAGATAAGTTTGTGGTGGTGTTTATCGACGACATCTTGGTTTATTCGAAGAGCGAAGGAGAGCATGTCGAGCATCTGAAGATTGTGTTATCTGTGCTGGGAGAGAAGCAGTTGTTCGCGAAGCTTTCTAAGTGTGAATTTTGGTTGAAGGAAGTTAGTTTCCTTGGTCATGTGATTTCTAGTAGTGGTATTGCGGTCGATCCGTCGAAGGTTGAAGCGGTGTCGCAATGGGAGACTCCGAAGTCATTTTTTGAGATCAGAAGTTTTCTTGATTTAGCCGGTTATTATCGGAAGTTTATTGAAGGATTTGCTAAGTTATCGTTGTCGTTGACACAGTTGACTAGGAAAGGTCAAGCCTTTGTTTGGGACGCCAAGTGTGAAGCGAGTTTTCAAGAACTTAAGCGAAGGTTAACGACAGCTCCTGTTTTGATTCTGCCAAATCCAGAAGAACCATTCGTTGTGTATTGTGATGCTTCTTTGATGGGTTTCGGAGGTGTGTTGATGCAGAATAACCAAGTTGTAGCTTATGCTTCGAGGCAACTCAAAGTGCATGAGAAGAATTATCCGACGCATGACTTAGAGTTGGCCGCCGTTGTGTTCGTGTTGAAACTCTGAAGGCATTATTTATTTGGCGCAAGATTTGAAGTGTTTAGTGACCACAAGAGTTTGAGATATCTTTTTGATCAAAAGGAATTGAATGCGAGACAAAGAAGATGGCTTGAACTTTTGAAGGATTTTGATTTTGGCTTGAACTACCATCCGGGTAAAGCGAATGTACTAGCGGATGCATTGAGTCGGAAATCATTGCATATGTCGGCGTTGATGGTGAAAGAGTTAGAATTAGTCGAGCAATTTCGAGATTTGAGTTTGGTATGTGAGAGAACTTCTTTTGGATTTAAGTTGGGTATGTTAAAGCTTACAAGTGGTATTTTGGATGAAATTCGAGAAGGACAGAAATCGGATTTGAGCTTAGCTGATCGGTTGACTTTAATCAACCAAGGCCAAGGTGGTGATTTTCGGATTGATGAGAATGGTATTATGAGATGTCGGGATCGAGTTTGTGTTCCGAACATGGTTGAGCTTAAGAAGAGCATCCTTGAGGAAGGACATCGTAGCGGATTGAGTATTCATCCGGGTGCTACTAAGATGTATCAGGATTTGAGGAAAGTATTTTGGTGGCCTAGTATGAAGAAGGATATCGCGGAATTTGTATATTCTTGTTTGACTTGCCAGAAGTCAAAGATTGAGCATCAGAAGCCATTGGGTTTGATGAAGCCGTTGTTTATTCCTGAGTGGAAATGGGATAGTATCTCCATGGATTTTGTATCGGGTTTGCCGAGGACGCCGAGTAATTTTGAGGCTATTTGGGTTATCGTGGATAGGTTGACTAAATCTGCTCACTTTATTCCTATGCGTATGGATTACCCTTTGGAGAAGTTGGCTAAGTTGTATATTGAGAGGATTGTGTGTATGCATGGTATTCCGTTAAGTATTGTTTCGGATAGAGATCCGCGGTTTACTTCGAGATTTTGGGAGAGCCTGCAGAGTGTTTTGGGTACTAAGTTGCGTTTGAGTTCAGCGTATCATCCTCAGACTGATGGTCAGACAGAGAGGACGATTCAGTCGCTTGAAGATCTTTTGAGAGCTTGTGTATTGGAAAAAGGAGGAGCTTGGGATAGCTACTTGCCTTTGATTGAGTTTACCTACAATAACAATTTCCATTCGAGTATTGGTATGGCACCATTTGAGGCGTTGTATGGTAGGCGGTGTAGGACACCATTGTGTTGGTTCGAGTCCGGAGAGAGTTCTGTTGTTGAACCCGAGTTAGTTCAACAGACTACTGATAAGATCAAGATGATTCAAGAGAAGATGAGAATTACTCAGAGTCGTCAGAAGAGTTATTATGACAAGAGGAGGAAGGCACTTGAATTTCAAGAGGGAGATCATGTGTTTCTTCGAGTCACTCCGACGACGGGTGTTGGTAGGGCACTGAAGTCGCGCAAGTTGTCGCCGCGTTTCATTGGTCCTTATCAGATTTTGCAAAGGATAGGAGAAGTGGCCTATCGTGTGGCTTTACCACCGTCGCTTGCTAATCTTCATGACGTATTCCATGTATCTCAGTTGAGGAAATACATTGCGGATCCGTCTCATGTAGTCCAAATAGATGATGTGCAGGTGAGAGATAACCTGACTGTTGAGACATCACCTATGCGGATTGAGGATCGGAAATTGAAACAGCTTCGAGGTAAAGAGATTGCTTTAGTGAAGGTCGCTTGGGGAGGACCGGCTGGTGGAAATGTTACGTGGGAGCTTGAGAGTCAGATGAAGGAGTCTTATCCAGAACTGTTTGAATCAGGTAACATTTTCGAGGATGAAAATTCCTAAGTGGGGGAGGGTTGTAACAGCCCAAATTTCATTAAATAATTAATTGTAGTAATTAATTGATTTAGTGGGATTTTATGTTAATATTGGAATTAATCTTTATTAATTGGAATTAATAGAGAATTGAAAGGAAATTGGAAGGAAAGAAAATAAAAGGGATATATAAGTGAGAAAGAAGAGAAAGGAAATTAGAGAAAACATTTGGAGAGAAAGAGGAAAGAAAGAAGAAAGAAGAGAAAGAGAGGAGAAGAAGAGGAAAAGTGGAAAAATCATCAAGAACCAACATCAAAGCTCCGATTAATCGAGGTAAGGGTGAGAAATGTTTCTATTTGATCATTGCATGATGTTATATATGTTGGGTTGGAGTTTTGGTGTAGTTTCCATCCTTTTTCATTTAGGGCAAAAGTTGGAATAATCGGTAGAACTGTGATTTAATCGGTTGGAACTGAGTAATAATGCCGTAGAATAGTCGGGTAACATGTATTGATGTTGTTTGAGCTGGTTTTGATGTTCAAGAGTTGGTGGATGGTGGAATGGAGAAGGAGGGACAGAGTGTGGTTCTGTTCTGCGCAGGTTCGCTGGCTCTCGCCAGGCGAGCGAAGGCGAAGCCCAACGAATGCTGGCGAATAATTAAGTTTAAGTTCCAGTGGACTTTGCTGACGAGTTCGCCAGGCGAAGTTGGATAGCGAAGGTTCGCCCAGCGAAGGTGCTGGCGAATGGTGGCGAATGAAGTCAGTAGCTACTGACTTGGGCTCGCTGGGAAGTCTCGCCAGGCGAAGCCTAACGAGTGTTCGCTGAGAGAGTTCGCCAAGCGAAGGCCAGGCGAAGGTTCGCTGCGAGGGTTCGCCAGGCGAATGAAGGCGAATGTGACAGGATTTTTCTTTTGCTGTGTTGCTCATGTGGTGATTGTTTGATTGATTCACATAGGTTAATACCTCTATGATATGATATAGATATGATCTATTGTGATGATGTGTACTGTGGGTAGCCTCCGGGCGTGAATCCTAGTTGATGTGCGATGCGTATTAATTATGATAAATAGAAATACATGTGAATACAATGATGAATGTATGTGTATTGTCTAATGAACTTGCGAATGCTTAATGGGTATACAATTATGTGATGAGTATGCATGAGAACATTGTGGATATGTGTGCATGACTTATAATTGTATAAATGGTATTGTGATGTGAATACCTTGATTGTGTGATATATGTTGTATGTGCAATCATTGTGTAATTCTTGAAGAGATGAATTATGTAAATGCATGAGATTAAGATGTCGGTCTTAAGTGCATTTGTTGTGGTTGATTGTACATGCATCATTTAGTCAAGAGGCAATGTCTGTTAGTTTCGTGGAAACTAGTGGCTTGTCCCAAACCTAGAAGTGTGGGTTTGAAGGCTTAGAGGACGGGCCTTTGTGGTTATCGGTCTAGAAGTGTGGACCCGGTTTAATGTAAAAAAAAGATAACGGGTTATCAGTCTAGAAGTGTGGACCCGGTTTAATGTAAAAACCGAAAAAAGATAACGAGAGTCGGTACCGCATTGCATGAGTTGCATTGAGTTGTTCAGTCACATTAATATATGACATATGCATGAAGAGATGCTTATGTGTGAATGATGAGATTGTGAAATTGTGAGAGTATGCATGATGTGGAAATGCTTTACAAATATTCGTGTTGTCATTATATGTGTGGCAAATATATATGACTAAGAAATTGAATTGTGGTGAGAAATACGGAGTGGAACTTGTATTGATTACCTATATATATATATATATATATATATATATATATATATATATATATATATATATATATATATATATATATATATATATATATATATATATATATATATATATATATATATATATATATATATATATATATATATATATATATATATATATATATATATATATATATATATATATATATATATATATATATATATATATATATATATATATATATATATATATATATATATATATATATATATATATATATAATCTTATGCTTTGATTATTATGGTTATATTTCTCACCCTTCTGCTGTTTTATAATGCTCTACGAGGCATTGCAGATTAGGATGCTGGAGTCCCTTTTGTGAAGTATTCTTCATTCTTTTGAGTCTGCTGCTCTGATATGTAACACCGGTTAGTTAGACTAGTATAGTCATTCTTTTGTGATACATTGCGATGTATCAGTTGATGTGATTGTGTAATCTAACTGATATGATGTATTAATTTGGATTAACTTGTGTGTACGTGGATTAATATTTTGAAAACGATTAAATGATTTGATCTTCCGCTTAATTTTGAAAATGTTACATATCTTATGGAGAAAAATAGTGAAAGTGTTTTATTGGTGAAATTGTGGCATTCTTCTTTTATACCTTATTATAAAACCTTTTTACTCTGATAATTTGTATGTGCTTAATTGTTTTATATGCATTTATTTGGGGTATAGAAGGGGGTGTTACACATAGCATTTCCACCGTGTGGAGCATTGCGCCATAGTCAAACATATGTATATGAAACATGAGCTAGGTCGTTACCGTTCTTGTTTTACTGGTGTTCCCCGACATGGTGTCTGCTCAGGATGATTCCTGAAGTCTCGGAAGAGTTATGTGGCTCAAGATGATTCTTGAATTCCCCCAGAAAAGTTGTTTGCCCAAGATGATTCTTGAATTCTCCAGCGAAGTGGATTGGTTAAGATGACTCTTAAAATCCCTTGTGAAGTCGCCAGAGAGGGTTGCTCAAGTTGATGCTTATAGACCCCGAAAGAGTGTTTGCTCAGGATGATTCCTGAAATCTCCAGCAGAGTTATTGGTTCAGGACGATTCTTGAAGTCTCTGGCGGAGTTACTTGTTCAAGATGATTCTTGAAGTCCTTAACAGAGTTGACTCATCCAGAATGATTTCTGAAGCCCCGAAGCAGTGTTACTTGGTAGTTCTCCAGAATCCCCAGCGGAGATGCGTCATCCCCAACAAGTTTCTGAACAGCGAAGTTGAAACTTCCCCTGAAGACTTGATGATTGAAGTCCAACCGTATTAACGAAGAAGTTCTCTCAGCTGATGCCGAGTGCCTGACGGCAGAAGTTTGGATATCCCCAATTGGTTCATGAATGATTGAGAATTTTATTCCCGACTTAGTGATGAAGTTTGGCTGACGCCCAAAAAACTTCTTTGAACGCCCGATGGCATGATTAACTTGATTGTTGACCTAATGAGTCTCGAGGAATCCTGATGCCTGACGGCATGATCGACCATGTATCACCGGTTACCGTGTGACCAATTCCCCAGCAAGTTGTCGCGCAACTGTCATGCTCAGTTTGAAGACGTGCCTACCAATCAAAGTATCGTTTACCTGTGCGGTGGCAGATCGCCTGTTGCCGTGTAACCAGTGATCCCTCGATGATTGGAGGATGCAATGATATCAGATAAATCATAGAATCATCCTGACGGAGATTCAGATTAGTATTTCTCCAGCTAGTTGTCGTGCAACTATTATTTCAGTTTCCGAAGATTTGTTCCCATCAGAGTACCGTGTACTTGTGTGGTTGGCAAATTTCCGGGTTTGTTGGTATTCAACCGTCTTTTACCTTGATAGTTTGAGAGCCGTTCGCTTCTCACCCATTCAGGTCCAAGCCGTTTGAATAGGGGCAGCTGTTGCACCCCAAAATTTGCCCAACATTTCTTTATCTAGCTTGTGTTTCATTTCATTCACATTAGCATTATCATTTGCATTTCATTGACATGTATGCAGGAGATCAAGAGGTATGATTACCAATCAAGGGCTACACAAGAGTTTGAAGCTAGCTAAGAAGGTTATTCAAGTGTTCAAGGGTAGATATCCTTGTCAGAGAAGTTAAAGGATCCTCAGAGAGAATGGTTGAAACCAAGAGTGTGTGCCTCCTAACTTGAGAGTTGTGGGAAGTCCTCAGATGATTCTGAAGCCATGAAGTTAGACTTGAGGTCTTGAGAGAGCTCATTAGAATTGTTGAAGATCACTTTGAGGCCTAGACAAGTCATTGTGCAAGATTGGGAAGCCTCAACCATGATTGGTGTAATTAGGGTTTGACTGGGTCAACCCTAAGTCAACTGAGGATTTGAAGAAGGTTGAGACCTAATTCAAAGGCCATGTGATCATGGATTGATGCATTGAGATGCCATAAGGATGATTCCAAGGTTAACTCATCATGATTGAAGAGTTTGAGAAGTTTCAAGCTAGGGTTTCTAAGGCTTGACAGTGTAAAATCCCCTAGTTTGACCCCTATCTTCAAGGCAATTTAGCTCAAGATGTGATTGTCATCTCATCTTGCCCCTAACATGAATTTTGGAGAGCATGATCTTAGCTTTAATTTTAGTGCTAGAAGTCCTTGATAGGATTTGTAGAACTCAAGTTATGACTTTGGCAAGTTACAGGTCATTTGAGGTATGTGAATTTGGAGCTTGAAAGTTGTCCAACTTGCAAGAAACGTTTGCCCTAGAAGGATGATTCCTATGAACTTTTGGTCAACATGAATGTTGTTCCTTATCCTCTTAGCTTTCTAGAGAGTACTATAAGTCCTTGATAGGATTTGTAGAACTCAAGTTATGGCTTTGACAAGTCAAGGGCATTTTGGTCATTTGGAGATTATAGGTCATTTCAAGCATAAGGCCATAACCCCTATTTCCAAGCTTCAAATGGGAAAATGTTCAACATAAAACTTGTTCAAAATTATGTTTTAAGGTTAACCAAGAGGTCATGAGAGGTTGGAATTGCTTGTAGCTCAAAATCCCCAAAATGGCTTAAAATAAGGATGATTTTCAAATGAACCAAAGTTGGAAATTGGTATTTTTGATCTACATGTCCAAACCCAGGCATGTAATATGTCATTTTGATTCTAAAAAGCATTTTAAGAACATTGGTTTTTCCACAATTTTGAATTGAGGTTTAATTTGTGGACTTTCTTTGAAAAGTAGTTACTTAAATCTTAAGTAACATTTGCCAAACCAAAATTCAAGGCATGACCAAGGCTTCTTTCAATCCAAGCACATCCAAAATTTTATTAGGGGAGAAATTGGAAGGAAATTAGGGTGATTACAAGCAGCTAGCAGAATTGTGCATACCATGGCATGAGATTGAAATCTTCATGACATGAGAAATTGGATTTCTCATTAGAAGGATCTAGAGCTTTCTAGATCATACCTACATGTCCTATATATTGAATAGAGATGATCCAAGGCCAAGGTTGGTGATGATTGAAGGAGAGAGTAGAGATTGAGATTGAAAACATATTGCTTGCAATTGGATTCGGTTACACATTTCCATTCACTTTCCATCCATTTTCTTGATTGCAAACTCTTCCATGGATGCTAGGGAATGATTCCAGATCATAATCAAGGCAAATTCGTGGCTGATTGGTGTTCTTGATCTCAGATTTTGTCACCTGCAACTCAGAGTTGGTTCCAAGAATTGAAGCCATTTCAATCAAGTTTATTGCATACAGAAGCTTGGAGTTGATTCAGTGAAGGAGTCTGGAGCATTGGAGAGCTTGATTTGAAGGTTTGATACCTCTGTGCACACGAAATTCTCAGGTTAGTAACTTTCAATCTCCAGCTTGAATTAGGTAGAATTAAGAGGAATTAGGGTGTTGGATGCATTGTAGATTGATGTAGGAAGGTTTTCAGATCATTAATTTGAGAGTTAGTGACCAATTAGGGATGCTACCATTTTCGGGTGAGAGGTGGTTCTTGCGAATCTTGAGGATTTAGGTTGAATTAATGGTATGAATGGAATCCTTGTGAGATTTGGGACAATTTTGATCAAGGAATCGTGGCCAATGGTGGATTCTATGGAAAGTTAGGGTTGTGAGATGATGACCGGAGAACGTCACCGGCGGTGGTTTTGGACGCGCAGGTGGCCTGAGTTTCAGAGATTTGAATTGAGGAAGATGACTTGATAGCCATCAGATTGTGGTTTGACTTGGACCACAGGCTCCATCCAACGGCCACACGTGCTTCTAATTTGTGAAGAGTTCTGAACTATGATGAAACGATGCGTTTCATTAATCAGCTGGTTTTGGGCTTAAGAATCCAAGTGATATCCACACCCTCTTTATGGCCCAATCTCCAAAATGAATTGATTTGCTTTGCTTTCTGCACCACGCATTTGTCATTTTATCTTGATTTTCTTTTATTTTTTCATTTTATTCATGGTTAGTGATTAATTAATAAAAAATGGAAAAATAATTCAATTAATCCCATTCTTTTTGCATTGGATTCATGATAGGATCTAGTATTTTTTTAGATAAAAAATATTATTATTTAATGCATTTTCTGATTTTATGGGATTTTTTACATTTTAATTGATATTAAAATAATCATGTTTGATGCTTGATTTTGTGGAATTTGGTTTGATCATGTGAAGATGATTTTGGCCTTGATTTTTTGTGAGTAGTTAGCATAGATATGCATGCTCCCCATAGATATTTCTCACATTTTTGTGATGAACATAAGTGGTAGTTCTAGGTTGAAACTTTAAGAGCTCCATTTTTAGGGTTTATGGTTGATACCTTGTGGTTTAGATCTTATTTTTAGGACTAAGTGGATGATTCAACCTCTGATTCTTGTAGGGTAGATTCATGATTGAATTAGGATCCCTTAGGAATATTTGTAGGAATTTTCAATGAAGTTTTCTATTTTTTGTTTGATTTTAGTCTAGATGCTAACTTTAGATGATTCTAATGCACTAATTCAACTAGAATGACTTCTTTAGTTCCCTTAGATTAGGGTTTTGCTTTGCTTGCTCTTGGTTGATATTGAGGACAATTGGGAGATGCAATGGATTTCTTGGAGAAGCTTGGATGTTAAGATCTTCCCTTCTTTTGGTGTAGTTTTGTTTAGGTGTTAAGGTTAGGGTTTTGTAGGCAGAGCTTTTAGATAGATTCTTTTCCTTCATAAACATGGATGATGTTGATCACTTCCATTCTTCCCTATGATGTAAGGTCCCTTTGCAAAGGCCTCATCCCTCCTTTGGTAGGATGTGTGGCTCTTTACAAGTTGGTAGAACCTTTGAGGGTCCCTTTCTCTGATGATAGGATGCTTAGTGGTGACCTTTGGTCTTCACTCTGCTACCAATCATCCAAACTTTGCTCTTGATGGATGCATCTATCTCCCTGGTTAGGGGATGGAGTTCTTTGCTTGAAGAAGATTGAAGGATGAAGTTGATACTTCTTTGTGTTTGAGGATTACTCTGAGAAGCTGAAGCTTGTAGATGAAGAGGGACAAGTTGATACTTGTAAGGAAGAGAGAGCTGAAGCTTGAAGACCAAGTTGACACTTGTGAAGAAGATCCAATTGAGATTGAGTGGAGGGCTGAGGCTTGAGGAATAAAGGACAAGTTGATACTTATGTTGAGACATTGAGAGCCTGAAGGAGTCAAGTTGATACTTGATGTTAGGAGTGAAGCCTGAAGGTGAATTGACTGAAGAGCTGAGGCTTGGAGAAGAGGGAATAAGTTGATACTTATGTTTTATGTGTTAGAAGCAAGTTGATACTTGCTATTGAAGATGATATCCTTGAAGGGTAGTTGAAGAATGAAGACTGAACTGCTATCAGAAGTTTGCTTTGCTGTGAAGCTGGGGAGCTGTTGATCTGTTTCCTTTCCTGTCTGTTTGCTTGCTGTGCAGCTGTATTGATGTGACTTGTTTGATTTGCTTGATGCATTAGAATAATTTCATGTTTAGATTGTCTTAATCTAGGAGCATGATTGCACTAGAGGTTGAGTTGCTCCCTCTGCTTGTATTGTTACTGTATGGCTTTGCTTGCGGGTATTCGGTAGAGCCCAACTCCCTTGCCTATGTGGTTTGTGTTTGCTTGATAGCATGTTATTGTCATACCCCAAATTTGTCCTACCTTTTTTCAAAATTCTCATTTGCCCGACTTTTTTTTTAATTTACCTCGCTTATACAACGTAGCATATTTTTCAGCAAAAACAGGCATTTTTGCTTTTTAGCCCAATAAGAGTATGCCACGTGGCATTTGTTTTTATATATATCTATCTTTTTTTATATAATTTCATTTTTCTCGTGATAGGTTGATATAATGTTTTTTTTTTATTTTTTAATTAGTTTTGGATTAGAAGTTAGAATTTAAATTTAAATTTTTTTTAATTAGATAGATTTAATTTAGAACTTAATTATAATTTAGAAATTTTAATTTAAAAAAAAATATAGATTAAAAAAATATAGAGTTAGAATTTAATTAGGATTTATTTAAAAAAATTAGATTAGATTTTAATTAATTAGCTTAGATTTAAAATTGTAATTAATAGTTAGAATTAAATTAAATAGGAAATAGGTTTATTAATTTAGTTTATTATTTCAGAAAAATAAATTAAAAGAAAATATTAAAAAAAAGATGAAAATTAATTTGTTTGAGGACACGGTGATTAGGGTTGGTTGTTCTTTGGGATAAATAGGGGACCCTAATCTACTGTTCAGGGAAACCCTAAAAAAAACGGTCGCCCCTAATTTTGAAGGGCAACCCTAACCGTCGCAAAACCATCTCCCTTTCAAGACCCTAATCTACTGTTCACCGTCTCTCCGGAAGCGAAAACGTTGCCTCTCCAACAGAACCCTAACGGCCATATCTTCTCCTTCATTTCCCAGCCACTACCTTCTCATCATCGCAAAATCTTCCCTCAAATCCTCAAATAACAGCCGCCGCGCCTCATATTTCCACTTCCTTCATTCCGTTTCCAGCATTATCAACCACCTTCTCCTTCGTTTCCCTCCTCCGCAAAACCCTCAAGAATCCTCCGCCGTTTTTCCCTTTTTGCTCCCATTTCATCGAATCGCAATAACCACAAACCCACCAGCATCCCTTGTAAATTTCCTCTTCGATAATCTTACTACCATACACCGGAGTCGATTTCTCAAACCCGACGATTGAGCCTTTTTTCCAGCTCGTCGAAAGACGTAAATGCTCAGGTTGTCCTCAAAGCTACTAACCTAGATGGTGTATATGACTGCAACTCCCGAGACAGTAATTTCACTTTCGAACATATATCCTTCAGGTAGCTAGTGTCTAGATGATCCAGCAAATCTAGTCCGTGTTAGCTGCGTGTCACGATCTTGGAGAGGCTTTGTGGCTGCAAACAGCCTTTCTAAGCAGTTGTGCTTGAGAATGTTTCCTCAATTATCTAGAGTTTCCTGTGTTGTTGAACTAAACCAGGACGGAGTGAAGGATCACACAGAGGTTGGATCTAGTCATTATAATGAACATCTAGCTCTACGGAAAGATCATAGAGTCAACAATTATCTTGCTAGATCCTGTTTATCACTTGTTGCTACAGATTGCCTAGCTATAACAATCAGTGCTTCTAGCACTGATAATTTCCCTCAGGAGAGTATTGATAATACTCCAGATGAAAGAGACAACATTTCTGATGGATTTTCCTATTGGTCGAGTAACGAACAAAGCAATCTCAATGTGCCTGAGACATTAACATACCAGTTAGCTTCTCAAATATGTGTTATTACAGAATTAATATTCAGCTTTTCCTAGATGGGGTCACCAATATTCAGCAAAATCTGTTAGGTTTAAAATGGGTCATCTTAAAGCCTCTTTAGATGATTTAAGGGATGCGTTTGGTTGGACCTATATATCACCAGAGTTTCCAATGGTGGTATCTTGCAGATTGAGCTTTTGGAGAGGGTGCATAGCCAAGAAATGGATGGTTTAATATACATTTGGTGTGAAGTAAGATTCAGACTCGAGAAGCTTCCGTCACGACAAACATACAGGCTCTTGCACATGCTGTAGAGCTTATAGATAGCTTGAGATTTGCGAAGGGTCATTTGTTCCTGGCATTTAAGAATGAATTGTGTCGGATGAGATTGGATGTCCCATTCCTTGATCAACTTGTTCGTGAGTATTGTGTGTACCGAGGCATTGTCAATTCTGCATTTGGGAGGCAACATTTACCAGAACTCTGTTTTACTCTTCCAACTCAAGGCAGCAGAGACTCAATAATGCCTAGCAGCAACGGTTCTTTTTTTCCGATTGGCATATGAACAATGGAGGCAGAAACAGGTTTCTAGTAGTTCCTTTGCTTAAACCATGGATGGTGAAATTTTCTTCTATTCCAGTTCAGTCTGAAAATCCAGATGATTGGAGTATCGGAATAGAGGTCCTGAAGTGTTTGAATCAGCTTATTCAGAATTTCTCAAGTGAATTTGAGGTTGTATTGCAACCATTGTGCATACACGTTGAGCCGCTCAAAGTTCCAGGGATACGAAAACAAGGCGTTTTCAATCGAGCTTTGTCTTTGTCGGTTTCAAATACGATGCAAACTCGGCAGCACCTTGTTCTGTTTCAAGTCCAGCATCAACAATAACTCTGCAACAACAAGCAGAACCAGCTGCAACAAAATTCCTCATTCATTTTGGCTCAAATTGCGGTACAGCAGCGGTTCGTCAACAACAGAGTAGTTTGTAGCAGCGAAAGCCCATCGAGATCAATCTCTCTTTATTGCCGACGTTGCCAAGTTGCGACAACTCCAGCAACAACTCCCTCTTTCCCACAAGACATAACAAAAGCGGAAACAAAGTTCATATCTTTCTTTGACAATAACTCGCCGTTTGGTAATGCTATAATCTAACTCGTAATTTGTTATTGTTTAGAAGTTAAAATTTAGTATCAACTGCATACATTTTATCCCTGGTTTGTTAGAATGTATAGATCATGTAAATAACTTAAGTTTATTTCCTGGGTTCTGAGTGTGTAAGATGATCGTTTAGTGGATTACTTTAATTTGTTAAGTACTGTTGGAAGATAGTTGTGTCTTTGTTGATGTGGTCATTCCTATCAGGTCTGGCTGTTGTGCTGATTGGACATGATTTGTGTGTCAAGGTTTTAAACTCTTGCTTCAAATTAATTACGATAAAATGCATTGCGTGCTAGCGACTTGTTGCATATTGAATTGTTGGTTTACGATATCCTATTTTTCATTCTTATGTCAGTAATTGTTTAGCAGAGAACATCTTTTGGTGTTGTTGATAAATTGGTATTTCAAAAACATATTTGGTCAACATGTGGAATCATCATGACACCGCAAATTTTTTGGTTTAACTCTGCTGTACTGGCCTTATTTTCAATATTATGAGTCATGTTTTCATATACATTTTGACTTCCGCTGCAGCTCGGTGAGGTTCTGAGCCAATTTCAAGATGTTTTCATCTGTTTCACTTTAATGATGTTGTCATACTTTGTTATTTGATGGTTGAAGTTGTAATGTTGATAACAGATTAATGCTTGCGCCTATTAGTTGATTGCTGCAGGTTGCATTTGATTTCGGTGCGGGATCACAACACTAATGTTGATGACAGATTAATGCTTGCGACTATTAGTTGATTGCTGCAGGTTGCATTTGATTTTGGTGCGCGATCACAACACTGCGGAGCACGCAGGTTCGGCGAGCTTAGTAACGTTAGGCTGGTATTATTGTGTTGTGCGCGTCTGGCATTTTCAAACATTGAAGATAAAGCCTATCGGCTAGATTAGGTGGGGGGCTCATTTAGATCATTGAAGAGCCACTTTTTTCTTTTCTCTGTTTTTCTTTGTTGGATGCAGGTTATAGGAGTTTGAATCCAACTTGGTTCAGATCAACAACATAACAAATTTGCAACAGAGTCGCAATTTACAGTTGCCTCCACTAAACACTCTGAATTCCTTCAGCAGTCCTTTCGTTTTCACCTTCAGCTGCCATAACGAAAGCATCCCGGCTAGTACATCTACAAAACCACAACCGCAACAATAACGCCCTCCAGGATTTGCGTTGCATCGTTAGCAGGGCTAACTACAGGTTGTTTTTTTCAACGACGTTGACGAAAGCGGTGTTGGTAATTTTGCTTATTATTGTTCTGCGTGAGTTCTTTTTTGGTTGTGGTTTGATTGAATCTTATAGCATACTAATACCATACCTCTTGCAGATTCAAGAGCCTTCGGTTTTTTTTTGTTGTTCATATGATGTTATCCTACTGTTAGATTTAGATATTAGTCATATAACTGTGAACTCATTTAAATATGGTGCATTCTGCATTTTCAAACCATGGTTGAACTAATGGATGAGTACATGAAACAATGATAGCTACATACGTCTCTGTTTCAATGGGATGCGAGATTAGAAGAGGACCACGCTGCTGCAATTATGTGCATGAGTACGGGTTCGAGGACGCCATATGGTTGTTTCTGTTTGCAGGTTTCTGATGGTGTCGAGTTTACTCGCAAACGGTCATGGTTTATGACACTTAAATGTTCAAGCTACTATAACTATGTCAATGTCTATGTGTTTTAGCTCAAACTTCACGCGACAGTTTCGCAAAAAGTCGACAACACGAAGCTTTGAGTTTCTATGTTTCGACAACGTCTGGTTCAGCTTTCTCAGCTTGTAGCAGTGTTTGTTTTGATTTCATATGTTGTCATGTTTCAGTTTCAGGTTTGAATGTCGCGAAAGAAACTATAAAGTCGAGCCAACTCCGACCATTTTGTCGGATGCCCGAATGTGTGCGGCTGGAAGCACAACTAGGATGGAAAACAATGGTTTAAACATCGCAGTAACACAACCCCCGGTATGAGGAAAGTCGTGTATCAGTAACGGCTTGTCTCTCATGTGTTATACTTGGTTGTTATCGCAAATACGCTATGACCGCGAACATGATCTAGTTTCTATTTGTTTATGCACTTTTTTTTTTCATTTGTACATTTTAACGATCAGAAGTTTACTCACTGTTGGTACTGCTTTAATAATTTTATCATTTAAAGTTGGTATTAATTGAATTTAGTGGCTAAATATTATGTTTTGTTTACTTTGTTAAAATACATATTTGAAATATTGCATATATTTTGCACAATCCACTGTAACCTCTATGTTGATTTTATTTCCCTTTTATACTACTGTTGCTGTTGAATTTTTGAAGACAGTTAGGAAATCATAATCGGTAAAATGATAAACAATGTTGCGGAGGCGCAATTTATTCCGATCGCTTTGCTATCATCAACCTCTCCTGTGAAACTATTTCCTATTTGAAACCATCTTCGGATTAAACGAACATACGCGATGGATAAGTGAGTATGATAGATAATTCTATGAACATTATATATTCTTACACGTTAATTGGATATCTCGTCGCGTTACGAAAGTAGTGAGTTCTTGGAGTCTAGCACTCCTTGGACTTTTGGACAACCGCTCTCGAGGTGTACGCTTTGAGTTGTGGTTGTTCCGTCTTTTCGGTTCAAAAATCTTTTTTTTCTCACTCAATTAAAATTTCCAAAAGTTATTTTTAAGCAACTTTTATCTCTTAGATATTTTTTATAAAAAAATTCAAATTATTCTTTTAAAAAAATATATTTCAAAATGATTACCAAATTAATATTTTAAATATTAAACTTTTAGAAAATACTACTTTATTATTAAAGTTAAAATATTTTCTAAGATATTAAACTTTTTTTGTTTTCAAAACAATTAGTTATGATTTTTTTTTTCAAAACTCTTTACAATTGATTAATTTATTTTATATGAAAATTAAAACTACTTTTCTTAATTAAATTAAACAATTTTCTCAAACAAATTTTAAAACAATTAAATTCTTAGATCTCGCCTTCCTTGAATTTTTTTAAGCGACTGCTCTCGAGGTGCACACCTCGAGTTGTGACCCTTTCGATCTTATTTTCTAGAATACATAGCGCGCCTAGTCCGAATACGTTAAACTATTCAAAATTGTTTTCATAATTAAATCACGAAATAATCGAGTTCCTGGAGTCGCGCATTCCTCGAATTCGAGAGTGACTACTATTGAGGTGTACGCCTTGAATGGTGTGTCGTTCGAATTTTCGTTTCTAAAATACCTCCTTTAATTATTTGGACAAGTACTCTCACTGTCCAACAAACACTATTTTATAATTAATGGGATGAAAAAGATTATCGTTGGGATCTAGCATTCCAACGATATCCCGACTAATTGATTACGAGGCTGACGTCTCGTTTATCGAGTAGTCGTCATTTCTCCTAATTTTTTAATCCGCAAAACCTCGTTTCTCATCCTCGCGTGATTGAATCAAAAATCTCTTTCAATTCAAACTCTTTCGCGTCTAAACTATCCATCAAACATATTTCGAATGAAAAATGTATCGTTGGGATCTAGCATTCCAATGATGTCCCGATTGATTTGATTACGAGGCCGACGTCTCGTTTATAGAGTAGTCGTCATTCCTCCTAAACATACAACCTCTCTAACCTCGTTCCTCGCCTTCGTGTGATCGAGTCTAAACCCTAGTACGCTTCTAAACTGTACATCAAATTCAAATTATTTTCTTAATCAAACTACGAAAGAATTGAGTTCTTGGAGTCTCGCACTCCTTGAATTTTTGGAGTAACTACTCTTGGAGCGTACGCTTTAAGTTGTGGTTCGCTCGACCTTTCATTTATAAAACATGTGCCCTAATTATTTAGACAAACATCGTTATTGTCCATTCAAATACACTTTCACAATTAATTGAGTGAAAAAGGTATCATTGGGATCTAGCATTCCAATGATATCCCGATTAATCGATTGCGAGGCTGGCGTCTCGTTTATCGAGTAGTCGTCATTCTCCCTTAAAATATTCAATCCAATTCTCTTTTCTCGCCCTCGTGCGATTGAAACTTCCTTAAACACTCTTCCTAATTAATTGAATGAAAAAGGTATCATTGGGATCTAGCATTCCAATGATATCCCGATTAATCGATTGCGGGACTGACGTCTCGTTTATCGAGTAGTCGTCATTCTCTCCTAAATTTTCAACCATTCCAACTCTTTTCTCGCCCCCGTGCGATTGAATCTTTTCAAAACATTAGTTCCTCGCCCTCGTGCGATTTCTAACCCAAACTATTTCCGAAAGAATAGAGTTCTTGGAATCTCGCATTCCTTGAATTCCTGAGTGACGAGCTCTTAAGGCACGCTCTTAGGTTGCTTGTCCATCACTTTTTCGTTTCTCAGCACAACTTCAAACACATATTTCGAAGATAGTCGAATGAAAAAGGTGTCGTTGGAATCTAGCATTCCAATAATGCCCCGATTAATTGATTACGAGGGTGACGTCTCGTTTATCGAATAGTCGTCATTCTCCATCAAATTACCTAACCAAACTCCTCTTTCTCGCCCCGTGCGATCGAAACCATAAACCTATTCAAATATATCCTCTAACCAAAACATCCAATGCGACAAACCTAATCCCTCGCCCTTGCGCGATCCCTACAACTCAAACAACTCTTCTCAAAGAACATTGTTTAGTCCTTTCTTTCGCGCATAACAAACTCGAGCTTCAGCCTCCCCTAGCGAGCAGGCAAGCCAACGTTTAGCAGTTAGAATGTGACCTAAACTCTTGTTCAACTCATACACCTTTGACCAAGAACATTGTTTATTCCCTTCTTCCACGCATAACAAACTCGTGCTTCAGCCTCCCCTAGGGAGCAGACAAGCCAACGTTTAGCAGTTAGAATGCGACCTAAACACTCTTTCATTTACACACAAACCTTTTACCGTAGTTAGCCAAACTACGGCTGCTCTGATTTCTCATTTATCAATGAGAATACGTAGGCACAAGATTGCGATGATCTTGGCGAGCATAATCCCCTCTTTTTCCCGTAGTCCCACGAACTACGAATGCTCTGATTTTCCACTTCTTACAAGTGAAGATACGTAGGCACAAGGGCCCCAATCCTTGGCGAGCACCCTATTGTAAAACCACCCATTCCCCTTATAGGAGAAACCTTAGAAGAAAACAAACAAGCATAATTAACTTTACTCTCGAATCGATCAAGAGGTTCCCGTTGAGTACAACGGACATGAGGGGTGCTAATACCTTCCCCTCATGTAATCGACTCCCGAACCTAAAATATTGGTTGCGATGACCATGTTCTTATCTCCTTTAAGATTTTATCGATATTTTCCTATTCCATCCTTGGAATTAATAAAGTTCGGTGGCGACTCTGTTTCGAACAGTATTTTCCGCGGCCATCGCGAGGATCGTATTTTTCGAGGTACGATAGATGGCGACTCTGCTGGGGAGAATGCATCGCCCTATGCAAGAGAGAGTCAAGCCTAACTTGACTCGATTTGAGAGTACTAACCTTTTGCTTACCTGTTTTCTTTATGTTTATTTTCTCCTATTGTTTATTTCTTGTTTTCTCTTTCTATCGTATGCTGTTTATTATATCTGCCTGCTGGATTCGGGGATAGCATTGCAAGTAAAGCTCTACACCCGAGCTTTGGAAAAAGAAGAGAGAAAACATAGTTTAGAATTGGTAGTAATTAGTGTTAGTCCCTAAGAACTCGCTCCTTGTATGCCTAGCATGAAAGCTCCTCCATAATAGACCTTTTCGTAGATCCTATCGTAACGCAGCTAGCCTGTTGCACGATTTTATTCATGAAGGGTCCATGACTCTGGAAACTACTCTTAAAACCAGTTTCTATATTGGTAGTCGTGTAATGTTAGTCTCCTAGGACCCGCTCCTCATGTGCCTAGCATGAGGACTCCGCTCAGGAGAGACCCTATCGTACTCTCGTTATAATACAGCTAGCCTGTTGCGTAATGTTGATGCGATCGGTGTCCGTGATCTTGGGAACCTTATCCATCAACATAGAAGCTATCCCGTGAGTGGGTCTGTGGGTACAAAATCTAGAACTTACCTTGTAAAGTCTACCGGTTAGGGCGCTTTGACCTGCTTATGTTATCCTGGATCCTGTTTGCACCTGCATTACATTCGCATATCACTGCATCTGCGTTTCATTTGCATCGTATAACATATTCCAAAACCAAAAAAAGTCTACCCACCATTTATCCATAATCCGCGGTTGATTTCCCGACACAAGTAATGAACTTGACTTAGTACTGGAAGACCATGGAACACTTGAGGCAGAATCAAGTTGAGCTAAGAAAAGACGAGAACAACGTAGAAGGCAATATGAAACAGCTGCCAGAAGTTAGCCCAACTGTGAAGCAAGGAAGAAGAGCTCAGTTCCTCAATACTGGCAGTTTCCTTATCATTTTTGTGCATTTGTAGTTTCCTTTATGATAAGTGCTACTTGCTTTTAGACATTGTTTCTTATTAATGGTATTGTTAATGTGATAACTGTGCATGTTTTTGATCAAATCCATTCGTATTCACTCACATTTTCTCACTTGTTACAAAGAATCACAAAAAAAATTTCACTCCACTTTCTTTATCGCACTGCTGTTTAGCAAAGATTTGAGGGAGGATGACGAAAACTAAATACCCATAATTGTTGATATTATGCTTCTGGATAAAATTCTGCTGATGATGTACAGGCATTGTTTCAAATCCCCAAACACCGGAGAGATAAGGAGTTAGTCCCTAGTCAAACACTTCGAGCCTAGAAGTAGAAGTTTCCTTCGGATTTCTAAACCCTTACGCTTAACCTGGGGCATGGGTAGTGTTCAGTTAACTCGAGTATGCACTCGATCACGAGACAAAATCCAAAAGACATGACGGTTGTTCATCAATGACCAATGACTTGGCAGTCACAAGCCTTTCAAAAAAAAAGAAATAAAAAGCCTGCTAAGTCGAGCACCTTAAAAGGAGACTTAGGCAAAAATAAAGGCAATCCCGATGGACTCGAAAAACAAGATCAGTCCAGGAAAAAGTTAGGGATCGAAAACAAAGCCAAAAAGAGGTCCTCAAACCCTCGACAAAAAACAAAATAAGATTCAGTGGCCACCCAAATCAAGGGGCACTGACATCCATCAAAGAGCAAAATAAGGTGACTGCCATCTCGAGCAAACCTTGAACCATCTAGCTTACACCGTCAAGGTAAACTTTTGCAGAATTAACTGAACATAGGTATGGAGATCATTACGAAGAAAGGGTGGGTACAAATCATACTTTGAGCCTAATGTCCTTTGTTTTCATAACCGTGAACCAGACCACAATACAACCCTCAAAAGACCTAATTGAGGCGGAGTTTTATTCTGAAAGCATAACTACAACAAGGTTGCGTAAACTGACACCTACATATTTGCTAATCTTATGTATTGGTGTCATATTCTTGCTATATCTTTCACACCAATTAAATAAGTATTGCGTTTGGATTAACAATCCACTCGTCACACATTTTCACATCATTCCCAATAAATGATATTTTCATAACTTGCAAGAATGTCGCATTAAAATTACCATTTTTGAATGAGCAATTTTAAACTGCAAATCAGTATTTGACATTATAGAAATTCCAATAAAGTGCAGTCAAAGAGGAACTTGATCGCTCATTGGTGTTGACCTGAATCAAGACTTTCTCATGACCCTACGAATCTGGGGCAAGTCCTTCTGAGGTTTAAACTGGTGCAGACCACTGCAAGGCCCAGACACTGGGGAAAATAGGTTCAAGCCATATCCTGGTATAATCATCGCCAAAGTTCTCATCCCAGAAGAAAGTCCTTCAAACACCCGGCAGACTGGGGAAAACTGGTTGAACTTGGAGCAAACTAGCTGATGGTTGAGGTCAACAAGCATCAAAGGCCTTGGGGCAGAGCAAAAGCACAACTAATACACATTGGTTAAATCATTACGCTCGCGCAATCCAAACGCATTGGTTAAGTCTCTACGCTCGCGCAATCCAAACGCATTGGTTAAATCGCTACGCTCGTACGATTAACACGCATTGGTTAAGTCGCTACGCTCGCACAGTCAAAATGCTCTGGATAAGTCGCTACGCTCAACATTTGTAAGCTGTTATGATATATCATCTAGAAGCTAGGTTCTTACCAGAACGAGTATACCACTTCTGCAAAGGATCCAACAAGGGGCAGGCTACCTAGAGTTTCGTTTGATTTAGGGAGAGTCCCTCCAACGCTCAATCAACACAAGTCATGTCGCTTCAACGCTCATTCTGGAGCAGACTACCTCAAGAATAATTTGAAGCCAATTACCCCAAGGGCCAGTTAATCAAGGTCAAAACCCTTTCCTGACTAAAATTTGTAACAAACCATCTCGAGATCATCTCATGGTATATCTGCGTCCGAATTCCTTTCATAACTTGGAGTTTTGGAACAAACCATCTCGAGTTCATCAAATGGTACAACTGCTTCCAACTTCCTTTCACGATGTGGAATACTGGGGCAAGCCATCTCGAGTTCATCTCATGGTACAACTGTTTCCAACTTCCTTTCACGACTTGGAATGCTGGGGCAAGCCATCTCGAGTTCGTCTCATGGTATGATTGCTTCCAATTTCCGTTCAAGGAAAATTCCTTCATAGACCCAAACTGGGGCAAGTTGAACCACATTGGGGCAGTTACTCAAGCAAGTTTATTCTCGTCAGCAAAAGTTGAGTGTCGGGGAATCATGCCATCACCCCACCAAATATCCTTAACCTCCTGAAAAAGCCTCTCTGTCATTGGGTTTCACCCCCACAACCTGGACCTGATACCTGTTAGAGCTTTGTAACCGAAAAAAATCCTTCAAAGTCCATTTCTCGTCTGGAAAATCATTCTAAAGTCCAATCCATTTGGAAACTACCAAAATCCACCCCGTTAGCACCCTCATGAAACTAAGGTCTAACTTCGTTTGGAAACTACCAAAGTCCAAACCATTTGGCAACTACCAAATCCAATCCCTGGTGATGTCCCCGACAGGATTTTATCCCCAACATACCTGGTCGCTGCACTATCATAAGCACGACATACAGCCTCATATCATAATCATATCAAGCATTAACATATCATTTGCATTCACATCGTGCACTTCCTAGCAGTTGCACCTTAGTTGCATGTTTGGGCATCATAAAACATTGCATTGCATAGCAATATGGCAGGATCCAGGATCAGTTCGCGAGCATCTTGGTCAGTCCTCCAGTGAAGTTGGCAGTATGACTCTGAAAAGAGTTAAGACCCCATGAGTTCAGGGAATTCTACTCCCCAACAAGTCATTCTCCAACCATGCAGTTGATGATGATAATCCCCAGCAACTATTGCTCTTATGGCTCCCCAAGCAGAGGTTATCTTAAAAAGTTTCTTGAAGGCTTTCCCTCTGCAGAGTTTGCACAATGTTGTTCCTCTAATAAGAATTTTAGCTCAACTATTCCTCAGCAAAATTATCACTCGAGATATTTCTTTGGTATCATCGAAGAGCCTTAATGAATAAGGTGCTGCTTCGACCACCCGAAGAATCTCAAGTTTTCAGAGATACTGCTTTGGTATCATCGAAGAGCCTTAATGGATAAGGTACTGCTTCAACCACCCGAAGAATCTTAAGTTTTCAGAGATACTGCTTTGGTATCATCGAAGAGCCTTAATGGATAAGGTCCTGCTTCGACCACCCGAAGAATCTCAAGTTAATCGAGATACTGCTTTGGTATCATCGAAGAGCCTTAATGGATAAGGTACTGCTTCGACCACCCGAAGAATCTCAAGTTTTGTTCGAGATACTGCTTTGGTATCATCGAAGAGCCTTAATGGATAAGGTACTGCTTCGACCACCCGAAGAATCTTAAGTTTTGTTCGAGATACTGCTTTGGTATCATCGAAGAGCCTTAATGGATAAGGTACTGCTTCGACCACCCGAAGAATCTCATATTTTGTTCGAGATACTGCTTTGGTATCATCGAAGAATCTTATTGGATAAGAGGCTGCTTCGACCACCCGAAGAATCTCAAGTTTTGATCAGAGATACTGCTTTGGTATCATCGAAGAACCTCATGGATAAGGTACTGCTTCGACCACCCGAAGAATCTCAAGTTTTGTTCGAGATACTGCTTTGGTATCATCGAAGAGCCTTAATGGATAAGGTACTGCTTCGACCACCCGAAGAATCTCAAGTTTTGATCGTTTATACCGCTTTGGTATCATCGAAGGACCTTGATGAATGAGGGACTGCTTCGACCACCCAAAGAGGATCATTTATACCACTCTGGTACCGCAAAGAACCTTATTGGATAAGGGACTGCTTCGACCACCAAGGGAATATCACGTTATCTCGTTCATCTATTTTGCATCCTGTCATCCCGTTCTGGTATATCCCATCTCTTTGCATTTTTACTTGCTTGTCGGACAAATTTCGGGGTCTTTTTTGTATCTAATTGACTTCCACCCTGAAAATGAACGTCATGCAGTTGTTCATTCTCTCAGGTTCAAGGCAATTAGATAGGGGCATCTGTCATACCCCAAATTTGTCCTACCTTTTTTCAAAATTCTCATTTGCCCGACTTTGTTTTTAATTTACCCCGCTTATACAGCGTAGCGTATTTTTCAGCAAAAACAGGCATTTTCGCTTTTTAGCCCAATAAGAGTATGCCACGTGGCATTTGTTTTTATATATATCTAACTTTTTTTATATAATTTCATTTTTCTCGTGATAGGTTAATATAATGTTTTTTTTATTTTTTTAATTAGTTTTGGATTAGAAGTTAGAATTTAAATTTAAATTTTTTTTAATTAGATAGATTTAATTTAGAACTTAATTATAATTTAGAAATTTTAATTTTAAAAAAAATATAGATTAAAAAAATATAGAGTTAGAATTTAATTAGGATTTATTTTAAAATAATTAGATTAGATTTTAATTAATTAGCTTAGATTTTAAATTGTAATTAATAGTTAGAATTAAATTAAATAGGAAATAGGTTTATTAATTTAGTTTATTATTTCAGAAAAATAAATTAAAAGAAAATATTAAAAAAAAGATGAAAATTAATTTGTTTGAGGACACGGTGATTAGGGTTGGTTGTTCTTTGGGATAAATAGGGGACCCTAATCTACTGTTCAGGGAAACCCTAAAAAAAACGGCCGCCCCTAATTTTGAAGGGCAACCCTAACCGTCGCAAAACCATCTCCCTTTGAAGACCCTAATCTACTGTTCACCGTCTCTCCGGAAGCGAAAACGTTGCCTCTCCAACAGAACCCTAACGGCCATATCTTCTCCTTCATTTCCCAGCCACTACCTTCTCATCATCGCAAAATCTTCCCTCAAATCCTCAAATAACAGCCGCCGCGCCTCATATTTCCACTTCCTTCATTCCGTTTCCAGCATTATCAACCACCTTCTCCTTTGTTTCCCTCCTCCGCAAAACCCTCAAGAATCCTCCGCCGTTTTTCCCATTTTGCTCCTGTTTCATCGAATCGCAATAACCACAAACCTACCAGCATCCCTTGTAAATTTCCTCTTCGATAATCTTACTACCATACACCGGAGTCGATTTCTCAAACCCGACGATTGAGCCTTTTTTCCAGCTCGTCGAAAGACGTAAATGACTGCAACTCCCGAGACAGTAATTTCACTTTCGAACATATATCCTTCAGGTAGCTAGTGTCTAGATGATCCAGCAAATCTAGTCCGTGTCAGCTGCGTGTCACGATCTTGGAGAGGCTTTGTGGCTGCAAACAGCCTTTCTAAGCAGTTGTGCTTGAGAATGTTTCCTCAATTATCTAGAGTTTCCTGTGTTGTTGAACTAAACCAGGACGGAGTGAAGGATCACACAGAGGTTGGATCTAGTCATTATAATGAACATCTAGCTCTACGGAAAGATCATAGAGTCAACAACTATCTTGCTAGATCCTGTTTATCACTTGTTGCTACAGATTGCCTAGCTATAGCAATCAGTGCTTCTAGCACTGATAATTTCCCTCAGGAGAGTATTGATAATACTCCAAATGAAAGAGACAACATTTCTGATGGATTTTCCTATTGGTCGAGTAACGGACAAAGCAATCTCAATGTGCCTGAGACATTAACATACCAGTTAGCTTCTCAAATATGTGTTATTACAGAATTAATATTCAGCTTTTCCTAGATGGGGTCACCAATATTCAGCAAAATTTGTTAGGTTTAAAATGGGTCATCTTAAAGTCTCTTTAGATGATTTAAGGGATGCGTTTGGTTGGACCTATATATCACCAGAGTTTCCAATGGTGGTATCTTGCAGATTGAGCTTTTGGAGAGGGTGCATAGCCAAGAAATGGATGGTTTAATATACATTTGGTGTGAAGTAAGATTCAGACTCGAGAAGTTTCCGCCACGACAAACATACAGGCTCTTGCACATGTTGTAGAGCTTATAGATAGCTTGAGATTTGCGAAGGGTGATTTGTTCCTGGCATTTCAGAATGAATTGTGTCGGATGAGATTGGATGTCCCATTCCTTGATCAACTTGTTTGTGAGTATTGTGTGTACCGAGGCATTGTCAATTCTGCATTTGGGAGGCAACATTTACCAGAACTCTGTTTTACTCTTCCAACTCAAGGCAGCAGAGACCCAATAATGCCTAGCAGCAACAGTTCTTTTTTTCGATTGGCATATGAACAATGGAGGCAGAAACAGGTTTCTAGTAGTTCCTTTGCTTAAACCATGGATGGAGAAATTTTCTTCTATTCCAGTTCAGTCTGAAAATCCAGATGATTGGAGTATCGGAATGGAGGTCCTGAAGTGTTTGAATCAGCTTATTCAGAATTTCTCAAGTGAATTTGAGGTTGTATTGCAACCATTGTGCATACACGTCGAGCCGCTCAAAGTTCCAGGGATACGAAAACAAGGCGTTTTCAATCGAGCTTTGTCTTTGTCGGTTTCAAATACGATGCAAACTCGGCAGCACCTTGTTCTGTTTCAAGTCCAGCATCAACAATAACTCTGCAACAACAAGCAGAACCAGCTGCAACGGAATTCCTCATTCATTTTGGCTCAAATTGCGGTACAACAGCGGTTCGTCAACAACAGAGTAGTTTGTAGCAGCGAAAGCCCATCGAGATCAATCTCTCTTTATTGCCGACGTTGCCAAGTTGCGACAACTCCAGCAACAACTCCGTCTTTCCCACAAGACATAACAAAAGCGGAAACAAAGTTCATATCTTTCTTTGACAATAACTCGCCGTTTGGTAACACTCTAATCTAACTCGTAATTTGTTATTGTTTAGAAGTTAAAATTTAGTATCAACTGCATACATTTTATCCCTGGTTTGTTAGAATGTATAGATCATGTAAATAACTTAAGTTTATTTCCTGGGTTCTGAGTGTGTAAGATGATTGTTGAGTGGATTACTTTAATTTGTTAAGTACTGCTGGAAGATAGTTGTGTCTTTGTTGATGTGGTCATTCCTATCAGGTCTGGCTGTTGTGCTGATTGGACATGATTTGTGTGTCAAGGTGTTAAACTCTTGCTTCAAATTCATTACGATAAAATGCATTGCATGCTAGCGACTTGCTGCATATTGAATTGTTGGTTTACGATATCCTATTTTTCATTCTTATGTCAGTAATTGTTTAGCAGAGAACATCTTTTGGTGTTGTTGATAAATTGGTATTTCAAAAACATATTTGGTCAACATGTGGAATCATCATGACACCGCAAATTTTTTGCTTTAACTCTGTTGTACTGGCCTTATTTTCAATATTATGAGTCATGTTTTCATATACATTTTGACTTCCGCTGCAGCTGGGTGAGGTTCTGAGCCAATTTCAAGCTGTTCTCATCTGTTTCACTTTAATGATGTTGTGATACTTTGTTATTTGATGGTTGAAGTTGTAATGTTGATAACAGATTAATGCTTGCGCCTATTAGTTGATTGCTGCAGGTTGCATTTGATTTCGGTGCGCGATCACAACACTAATGTTGATGAAAGATTAATGCTTGCACCTATTAGTTGATTGCTGCAGGTTGCATTTGATTTCGGTGCGCGATCACAACACTGCGGAGCACGCAGGTTCAGCGAGCTTAGTAACGTTAAGCTGGTATTATTGTGCAGTGCGCGTCTGGCATTTTCAAACATTGAAGATAAAGCCTATCGGCTAGATTAGGTGGGGGGCTCATTTAGATCATTGAAGAGCCACTTTTTTCTTTTCTCTGTTTTTCTTTGTTGGATGCAGGTTATAGGAGTTTGAATCCAACTTGGTTCAGATCAACAACATAACAAATTCGCAACAGAGTCGCAATTTGCAGTTGCCTCCACTAAACACTCTGAATTCCTTCAGCAGTCCTTTCGTTTTCACCTTCAGCTGCCATAACGAAAGCATCCCGGCTAGTACATCTACAAAACCACAACCGCAACAATAACGCCCTCCAGGATTTGCGTTGCATCGTTAGCAGGGCTAACAACAGGTTTTTTTTTCAACGATGTTGACGAAAGCGGTGTCGGTAATTTTGCTTATTATTATTCTGCGTGAGTTCTTTTTTGGTTGTGGTTTGATTGAATCTTATAGCATACTAATACCATACCTCTTGCAGATTCAAGAGCCTTCGGTTTTTTTTTGTTGTTCATATAATGTTATCCTACTGTTAGATTTAGATATTAGTCATATAGCTGTGAACTCATTTAAATATGGTGCATTCTGCATTTTCAAACCATGGTTGAACTAATGGATGAGTACATGAAACAATGATAGCTACATACGTCTCTGTTTCAATGGGATGCGAGATTAGAAGAGGACCACACTGCTGCAATTTTGTGCATGAGTACGGGTTCAAGGACGCCATATGGTTGTTTCTGTTTGCAGGTTTCTGATGGTGTCGAGTTTACTCGCAAACGGTCGTGGTTTATGACACTTAGATGTTCAAGCTACTATAACTATGTCAATGTCTATGCGTTTTAGCTCAAACTTCACGCGACAGTTTCGCAAAAAGTCGACAACACGAAGCTTTGAGTTTCTATGTTTCGACAACGTCTGGTTCATCTTTCTCAGCTTGTAGCAGTGTTTGTTTTGATTTCATATGTTGTCATGTTTCAGTTTCAGGTTTGAATGTCGCGGAAGAAACTATAAAGTCGAGCCAGCTCCGACCATTTTGTCGGATGCCCGAATGTGTGCGGCTGGAAGCACAACTAGGATGGAAAACAATGGTTTAAACATCACAGTAACACAACCCCCGGTATGAGGAAAGTCGTGTATCGGTAACGGTTTGTCTCTCGTGTGTTATACTTGGTTGTTATCGCAAATACGCTATGACCGTGAACTTGATCTAGTTTCTATTTGTTTATGCACTTTTTTTTTTCATTTGTACATTTTAACGATCAGAAGTTTACTCACTGTTGGTACTGCTTTAATAATTTTATCATTTAAAGTTGGTATTAATTGAATTTAGTGGCTAAATATTATATTTTGTTTACTTTGTTAAAATACATATTTGAAATATTGCATATATTTTGCACAATCCACTGTAACCTCTATGTTGATTTTATTTCCCTTTTATACTACTGTTGCTGTTGAATTTTTGAAGACAGTTAGGAAATCATAATCGGTAAAATGATAAACAATGTTGCGGCGGCGCAATTTATTCCGATCGCTTTGCTATCATCAACCTCTCCTGTGAAACTATTTCCTATTTGAAACCATCTTCAGATTAAACGAACATACGCGGTGGATAAGTGAGTATGATAGATAATTCTATGAACATTATATATTCTTACACGTTAATTGGATATCTCGCCGCGTTACGAAAGTAGTGAGTTCTTGGAGTCTAGCACTCCTTGGACTCTTGGACAACCGCTCTCGAGGTGTTCGCTTTGAGTTGTGGTTGTTCCGTCTTTTCGGTTCAAAATCTTTTTTTTCTCACTCAATTAAAATTTCCAAAAGTTATTTTTAAGCAACTTTTATCTCTTAGATATTTTTTATAAAAAAATTCAAATTATTCTTTTAAAAAAATATATTTCAAAATGATTACCAAATTAATATTTTAAATATTAAACATTTAGAAAATACTACTTTATTATTAAAGTTAAAATATTTTCTAAGATATTAAACTTTTTTTGTTTTCAAAACAATTAGTTATGATTTTTTTTTTCAAAACTCTTTACAATTGATTAATTTATTTTATATGAAAATTAAAACTATTTTTCTTAATTAAATTAAACAATTTTCTCAAACAAATTTTAAAACAATTAAATTCTTGGATCTCGCCTTCCTTGAATTTTTTTAAGCGACTGCTCTCGAGGTGCACACCTCGAGTTGTGACCCTTTCGATCTTATTTTCTAGAATACATAGCGCGCCTAGTCCGAATACGTTAAACTATTCAAAATTGTCTTCATAATTAAATCACGAAATAATCGAGTTCCTGGAGTCGCGCATTCCTCGAATTCGAGAGTGACTACTATTGAGGCGTACGCCTTGAATGGTATGTCGTTCGAATTTCCGTTTCTAAAATACCTCCTTTAATTATTTGGACAAGTACTCTCACTGTCCAACAAACACTATTTTATAATTAATGGGATGAAAAAGATTGTCGTTGGGATCCAGCATTCCAACGATATCCCGACTAATTGAATACGAGGCCGACGTCTCATTTATCGAGTAGTCGTCATTTCTCCTAATTTTTCAATCCGCATAACCTCGTTTCTCATCCTCGTGTGATTGAATCAAAAATCTCTTTCAATTCAAACTCTTTCGCATCTAAACTATCCATCAAACATATTTCGAATGAAAAAGGTATCGTTGGGATCTAGCATTCCAATGATGTCCCGATTGATTTGATTACGAGGCCGACGTCTCGTTTATAGAGTAGTCGTCATTCCTCCTAAACATACAACCTCTCTAACCTCGTTCCTCGCCTTCGTGTGATCGAGTCTAAACCCTAGTACGCTTCTAAACCGTACATCAAATTCAAATTATTTTCTTAATCAAACTACGAAAGAATTGAGTTCTTGGAGTCTCGCACTCCTTGAATTTTTGGAGTAACTACTCTTGGAGCGTATGCTATAGGTTGTGGTTCGCTCGACCTTTCATTTATAAAACACGTGCCCTAATTATTTGGACAAACATCGTTATTGTCCATTCAAATACACTTTCACAATTAATTGAGTGAAAAAGGTATCATTGGGATCTAGCATTCCAATGATATCCCGATTAATCGATTGCGAGACTGGCATCTCATTTATCGAGTAGTCGTCATTCTCCCTTAAAATATTCAATCCAATTCTCTTTTCTCGCCCTCGTGCGATTGAAACTTCCTTAAACACTTTTCCTAATTAATTGAATGAAAAAGGTATCATTGGGATCTAGCATTCCAATGATATCCCGATTAATCGATTGCGGGATTTTCGTCTCGTTTATCGAGTAGTCGTCATTCTCTCCTAAATTTTCAACCATTCCAACTCTTTTCTCGCCCCCGTGCGATCAAATCTTTTCAAAACATTAGTTCCTCGCCCTCGTGCGATTTCTAACCCAAACTATTTCCGAAAGAATAGAGTTCTTGGAATCTCGCATTCCTGGAATTCCTGAGTGACGAGCTCTTAAGGCACGCTCTTAGGTTGCTTGTCCATCACTTTTTCGTTTCTCAGCACAACTTCAAACACATATTTCAAAGATAGTCGAATGAAAAAGGTGTCGTTGGAATCTAGCATTCCAATAATGCCCCGATTAATTGATTACGAGGCCGACGTCTCGTTTATCGAATAGTCGTCATTCTCCATCAAATTACCTAACCAAACTCCTCTTTCTCGCCCCGTGCGATCGAAACCATAAACCTATTCAAATATATCCTCTAACCAAAACATCCAATGCGACAAACCTAATCCCTCACCCTTGCGCGATCCCTACAACTCAAACAACTCTTCTCAAAGAACATTGTTTAGTCCTTTCTTCCGCGCATAACAAACTCGAGCTTCAGCCTCCCCTAGCGAGCAGGCAAGCCAACGTTTAGCAGTTAGAATGTGACCTAAACTCTTGTTCAACTCATACACCTTTGACCAAGAACATTGTTTATTCCCTTCTTCCGCGCATAACAATCTCGTGCTTCAGCCTCCCCTAGCGAG
The DNA here is from genome assembly GCA_963859935.3 of Lathyrus sativus. Classification (NCBI taxonomy): domain Eukaryota; kingdom Viridiplantae; phylum Streptophyta; class Magnoliopsida; order Fabales; family Fabaceae; genus Lathyrus; species Lathyrus sativus. The sequence goes on from OZ012741.1 coordinate 363,812,217, forward strand.
CAGACAAGCCAATATTTAGCAGTTAGAATGCGACCTAAACACTCATTCATTTACACACAAACCTTTTACCGTAGTTAGCCGAACTACGGCTGCTCTGATTTCTCATTTATCAATGAGAATACGTAGGCACAAGATTGCGATGATCTTGGCGAGCACAATCCCTTCTTTTTCCCGTAGTCCCACGAACTACGAATGCTCTGATTTTCCACTTCTTACAAGTGAAGATACATAGGCACAAGGGCCCCAATCCTTGGCGAGCACCCTATCTTAAAACCACCCATTCCCCTTATAGGAGAAACCTTAGAAGAAAACAAACAAGCATAGTTAACTTTACTCTCGAATCAATCAAGAGGTTCCCGTTGAGTACAACGGACATGAGGGGTGCTAATACCTTCCCCTCATGTAATCGACTCCCGAACCTAGAATATTGGTTGTGATGACCATGTTCTTATCTCCTTTAGGGTTTTATCGATATTTTCCTATTCCATCCTTGGAATGAATAAAGTTCGGTGGCGACTCTGTTTCGAACAGTATTTTCCGCAGCCATCGCGAGGATCGTATTTTTCGAGGTACGACAGATATTTCTTCTGTATTATTGCAGTCATTGTATTTTGCTTGATAGCATGTATTTTTCCTGTATGATTGCAGTTATTCATATCTGGCTTGAGGTTGATATGAGCTTGTGGAGGTTGATGCCCCACACACATTTCCTCCCTCACTTGCATTGCATGCATTTTACAGTCGTTTACTGTTTACTGTTTAAGCTGATGCTTTATCTGTTGCTGTTTATCATTGGCATGATCCCCTAGGAACCTCACTTCCTTTGATAAGGAAGTGATGATTAGAACTTTAGGTTGAAACCTATGCATGATAACTTTTAGGAGTTCCCTGTTTCAAACCTCAACCATAGGATGAATCCTTGGCATGACAACTGTTAGGACTTGATAGTCTCCCTTTAATTGAGCGTGTTCTCTCTTCTCATCTCAAAACAAATCAAAATACAGTAATAAAGGTTAACTGACGTCGTACGTTATGAGCCTTAAGCTATCTGAGAAAGGTTTGTTGGAGAGCTTCTTTTCAATAGTCTGGATGTTTAGTATGGCACCCTTTGGGTGACATGCGACGCATTCACTCTCCGGTCATAGTCTCTAGTGCGATATTGGTTGCAAACATCCATAAAAAAATAGTTCTTCCGTAAAAGACAGAAGACAAACTTCAAACCTTTTTGCCCCGTGGGCCCGTAATTTAAAGGAATGCTTTTCTGAAGAAAAGAGTGTCGTTAATTCCCAGTTCTACCGCAAACGGTAACGCCTAAGTCTGTAAGGGTCGAGCTGCGTACACCAAACTGCTGGAACTGTTTGTTAACCCTACTCGGAAAAACAGATGAATCTGAATCCCCCTAATCCGTATTATCCCGAACTACGTAAACTCTGATCTCTCATACCTGTTGAGAGTACGTAGGCACAATACTGACGTATTGGCGAGCCACCTTCCCCGTAACCCGTAGTTAGTTGAACTACGTTGACTCTGATTTCTCATTCTCTGATGATAATACGTAGGCATAAAGTGCGACGCTTTGCCGAGTCATTTTCTTTTCTTTTTTAAGCCAGCCTTGATAGGTAGATAGATAAAACCAACCCGTCAGATAAAACACAACAAGCGTGGAACCCATCGAGTACGATGGATGTGAGGGGTGCTAATACCTTCCCCTTGCGTAACCGACTCCTGAACCTAGACATTGGTTGCGACGACCTTGTCTTATACCTTTTCGTTAGGTTTTTCCGATCGTTCCCTTTACCGCTCTGAGGGATAAATAACGAAAGGTGGCGACTCTTCTGTTTTGTCGGCACCTTATTTTCGCGGTAGCGACAGCAAGCAATACAAAGAACACTCAACCATAAGCATCACAATGATCATGCAAGAAAGGAACAAAAGAAAGTTCTCAAAGTGGCATCTCATCCAAGTCAAACTCAAAGTGCATATCAAAAGCACCAAATCAACTTGGATGAGTCCCCAAGGTCCTAGGACATAAGTGAGAACAAAGGAAGAGGATAAGCAAATGCAAGAGAGAAAAGAATCAAGACAAGTTTCACAATAAGGCATGGCAAAGAACCTAAGTTCTAAACACTTTCAACATTCAACATCAAATGGAAAGCCCTAAACAAATGCCACTTACAACATGAACCAAACACATGTAAGACCTAAAAAATAGCAACCAACCACTTCAACATGTTAGGAATTTGAATCAAGAAGAGTTGGAAGCATATGGGATCCACAAGGGTCATCTCCAAACAAAACTAGGTCAAGGGCGTGTGTGAACCATCCTTAGGGGTAGCTTGACTTGCAAGGAACTCCAATAATAGGAAAGTGATTCAAATATATCCAAATAAAAAGCACAAAGCACTCAAAGATGTTGGCAACCAGAGGCCAAAACAACACAACCAAAGTCCATCCAAAACATCACCAAAGGAATTGATCCACTAGGGTGCCCCATTTTGAAGGAAGGTTATCGAGGGTCAAAAAGAAGCTCATGAAAGTCAACCAAAAGTAGTTCAAACTAGGACCAAAACCATCCTCTAAGACACTTCAACTCATCATCAACATGAGGGATAAGTCTCATTCATTAGAGGTTTCAATTGGTCAACAAATTCAAACAATAACAAAGAATAACAAATAAAAACCATTTAAAAACCCTTCCAATCATTTAATTCCAATTTAATTGAAAAATAAAATGAAAATGAAATTAAAAATTATCAAAAATTAAATAACACATTAAAGTGTCAGAAAATATTTTTGGTGGAATTTTAAATTGATCGGAAGTATTTTTAAACAATTAAAATGGAAACAAAAAGAAATTAAGAAAAAATAAAACAAATAAGTGCAAACAGTGCAGATAGCAACTAATCCTGTTTGGGCTGATCCAAAAGTGGGGTGCGTATAGCAGCTTAGGCCCATACCAAAACACATTCAACCAAAACATCAAAATGCACAGTATCACTAATCCTACTTGGATTTCAACATGCCAGCAAGCAAGGTCAAGCAAATGGGAAAAAGACACGCGCACGATCAAAGAGTCCACTCCTGCTACCTAAGATCTGACTGAGGAATTACTAGACTCCGGAGCCCTAGCTCCGGTCGTATTCTCCGGCGAGTAAAACTCAACAAAACCTGCCAAATTTTATATCAAATTGAAGCTAAAGTGACACACATTCCAAATCCAGTGCGCATTTGTTTTAATCATGCATATATAACAAGAATCGAACGGGGAAAGATTTGAGTGCATAACTGAAAATCTCATCAAACATCACAATGATGCTATCAAACATTGCCTACATGATGTAAGGCTTCAGATGCAGCCAGAATAATCCTAGTTCAGTTCCTAACATGAGAGAAAAGTTGAAATGAAGATTACCTAACAGAGACACTCCGTTGGTGCTTCTACAATTCACTTGCTAGCTTCAAAAAGTGCAGATCTACTCCATTGAGCTCAAGGAATATGATTCTTACTTCAATTTGAGTTGAAGTTCCTTAGATCGTGATTCATGATTTTCAAATTTGCTCTTCAATTTCAAAACTGAATTCTGAGCTCTCTCCACGAAATTGCAATTCTGAGCTCTCAAATTTCATTTGGAGCCTTTATATGATGGATATGTGAAGCAATTGGAGCCCCATGAGGCTCAAATTAGCTAAAATTTGAAAATGCCCAATTTGGAAATGCTTTCCATGCATACGTGGGAACCGCTTGCTACACACATGGATTTCACATGGTTTTGCATCTGACAATGTGAATTAAACATTTGGATTGGAATTGGGCTTGATTATGGTTCAATTATGGAGTTTGGATGTGAATCTTCTTTATGAAGTAACTCTTATTTCCATGTGGTTTGCACATCATGAACCCAAATAAATTTGTTCATTTTGTTTGTTGAATATTGTGAACAAAAATGAATACAGACATGGTATGAAAAAGTCCTAAAACCAATTCAATTGAAATCACCTTTTAACATCCATTTTCACTTGAAATTTTCCAACCAATGTCCATAAACATGCATCATTCACACCAATTTTGAGTTCCATGATGAAATGAAAGTCATTTGAAGAAACTTTCATGTTGGTTGAAGTTTCATTTGAAGTGTACAAATGTATGTAAATGACCCATAACCAAAATGACCTATAATCAAAGTTTCCCAAAATACCCCTGCCTTGCAAGCTTCACAACTTGAGTTCTACAAATGATATGAAGGACTTCTAGAACTTTTTGGAAAGCTAAGATCATGAGGAAGAACTTTTATGTTCACTCCAAGTTGAGGAGAAACATGATTCTAGGTCAAAAGTGTCTTGGAAGTGAGTTGACTTTTGTTGACTGAAAATATATTCATTTGAGGACCTAAAACTTGTTGGCATCATAAGTTGAGTTCCAAAAACCCAATAGTTGAGTTCTAGTACTCAAAAGAAAGCTTAGAACATGCCTTACAAGTCTCAAGTTTGCATCAAAATATGATTGAACTTGTATCTTGAGGTATATGGTCTTTGAAGTTAGGAACTAAATAGGGGATTTTACACTGACATCCTTGGAAACCCTAATTTAGTAACTTCTCAAGCTCTTGATTATTCTTGATTTGATCTTGAAATGACATCCTAGATGTCTCAACACAACTTCCCATGACTCCAATGACTTAGAACTAAGTCTCAAACTCCTTCAAATCCATAGTGGACCTTGCACCAAGCAGATGAAACCCTTGGTACACCACCCTTGCCTGTGGCTCCTTGCAGATGAAATAATTGTATGGATGAGCTCCACAATGGCTTCCAAAGCATTCAATGAGCTTCTCCAACATCTTCTATCCATAACCATGGGCTTGTGAACCTCTGATAACTTGAGTGAAACACACTTGCTTGAGCTTGAATTCTTTGACAAACCCCTCTTGAGATGCATACCTCTCTTGATCCCCTACAAAAGGAAAATGCTATGCAATGCAAAATGCTAAAGAATGAAATGAAACATAAGCCAAGTAAAGAAAAAGTTTGAGTAAATTTTGAGGTACAACATAATTAATTAAAAATATATTCTAATTCTAATCAAAATTCTAATTAAATATTCTAATCCTAATTTTATTTTATAAACTAAAATTCTAATCTAATTTTCTAAATTAAAATTCTAATGTATTATATTAACATTGTCATAAAGCAAAAATAATGATAAATAATAAAAAAGAAAGCCACGTGTCACACTTTTATTGGGCTAAAACGAAAAGAAATTTGAAAATTCTCCATTTGTCCAATAAATATGCTAAAAAAATGAAAAGAGAGCTTGAAAAATTCACATAATTATTCTTGACATTTTGATAAAAATCTAGAAATAAATCGGGTGAAAACAAATGGAAACCGAGCAATAGAGGTGCTTAAAAGATTAAAATCAAATGCACGCAAAAGATTTACGCGAAATAAATAACCTGAAAGGATATAACAGTCAGTCAGTTTTGAGAATCGACCGGGACCGATAAAAAAAAAGCTCATACTGGTCAAACGTGATTAAAAGCTCGTCGAGAGATAAGACGAGTACGCTAGGTCGAGTTTAAAGGGAAAGTAGGTTAAAACAATAGCGCCTGCAAGCTTAAATTCGATACTTTTCAATTGTTGATTTTCCTCGCATACTCAAGACACAATTTAGCCAGTCCGTCCGTACATCCAAGAGATTCATTATGGATGATCATTTTGTGAGTTGTCCACGGTAAAATGCACGCTATGCTGTACAAAATTTCACACCACACTGCACACATACTTGTCTTGATAACCTGACCTAATCCTAATTCAATCCTGTAAGACCTGAGCTTAGACAACACGAAACAAAAGGTACAAATCTATATACACAATGGTAAGTGACATGAAAAAAATGATATGATAGTCAAATGATGAAAATGCTATGATATGTACAGATGGCGAACAAGGGTCAAAATTAGGGTGTAACAGATACAGGAAAGAGAGTTTCAATTTGAAGGCAATGTTGGTTGGAACAATTAATCATTTTCTAGCATACAGAAATCTATCATGGTATAACATTAAAGGTCAATGTGTGTGTCCTATTTGTGAAGAAAAAATAGATTAGACGCGATTAGAATTTTTTTAGAAGAATGTCTTTCTCGGTCATCATAGATTCTTAAATTCTAATCAACACTATCTTGGGTGGAGAAAAACATTCAATGGAAATCCAGAACAAGGTAGAGCTCTATCACACCCTAATTTTTTAACCCTAAGATTTCACCTCCTATTGCATCATTCTAGGTCAATCATTCTTGCATGACTAACCCATCTATCTAGCTTTTTTTGTTTGCTTTTTGTTCATCTGTGGATTAGGGTTTATTTCAATATAGTTAAATAGGTTAACTAGTCAAGTCTTGGATTGATCATCCATATATCAAGTTATCATGTTCTCAAGAGATTTCCCTCCATCAAGATTCAAAGCCAAATGGTCTCACAACAAGTGTTTCAAAGTTTCAATTTCACCTAATAAAGAACTAGGATTTTTCAACCAAGGTTGACTACACCTTTGACTTTTTAATCAACACATGATTTTAATCCAAGGATTCATATACTCCAAGACATCTCACAAGATCATGTGTTCACCAATATTAGGGTTACAAGGTTGTGTAGTTGATAAAGCTACTCATGGCTCTGAGGCTAGGGTTTTTGACTGAAGACACCCTGTAGTTAGTTCTTGAGGAAAGCCTTATTCATTTGGACCATTATGCATCCCAAGGTTCTTATATGTTTCATTGGCTCATCACAAAGTCCCTAAAAGGTCCATTTGGGCAGAGGAATGGTAAAGATTTTCATCTAGTCAAAGAAAAGTCAATTGTGGTTCTGAAGAGGTTCAAGGCTTAACATTTGGTCATTTGAGTCATAACAGTCTCTTTCAAGTCTTTACAAGTTATATGGTGAGATTCGATCAAGAATAATCAAGGAGATTCATAAAATTAGAAGGTTTCTAAATTAGGGTTTTAGAAGTTTCTAAGTGTAAAATCCCATCTTTTAGCACCTAACTTCCATGGCAAGTTTCATTATGATACAAGCCCCATCTCATTTTTCCATCAATAGGAAGGTTGTATAAATTTTTATAAGATTTATTTTGATATAAGGAACTCCTCCATTGGATTTACACTTCTCAAGTTATGATGTCTTCAAGTTGGTGTCTCAAAATTGAAAGGACTTATAATCATCCAATAGTAACCAACTTCTAGGACAAATTTCATATGGATCTAAGATTTTCCTCAAAAGGCTTTCAACATAAGAGTTGTTATTCATCCTTTAAGCTTTCCAAAAAGTGCAAGAAATCATCATTTCCATGTGTAGAACTCAAGTTATAATCTTTCCAAGTCAAGGCCATTTTTGGATAACCTAGTTTTGGTCATTCATTTCAAGGAAAAAGTTCATGAACTTCTAAGCCTCATATGTAGTTGCTTACAACATGAAAGTTGTGCCTCATGGTCTTGCCTTCATCATGAACTCAAAATTCATTTCATTTGGTGTCTTTTTATGCAAGTTAGGTCAAAATGAACAAGTATATATGGTTATGTGACCTAAGTTGGCTTTCTTTATTTTCAAGTCACAATTTGGATTGTTTTGGTTCTCTATTTGGTACCACTTCATCTTCACCACATCGTCACCAAATATTACCCAAAATATGCAAGCATACCTTTACATATCAAGCATGTTTTCAAACTTTTACACTATATGAGGAAATCATCAAAACACTTCACCAAATCATTTCCTTTCCTTCTAATCACCCAAATTCATTTCACCACCCCATTTTTGTGATGGATGATGTGTTGAATTAGTGGGAAAGCCATCCAAAACCCATGGTACATCATTTGTTTTTGTTTTTTTGGCAAGTTTGTGAAAACCACCCACACACACATCATGGGCTTCAAAAACACTCATAAACCTTCATATATAAAGAAAACAAAAACCCTAACAGGGGGAGAGAGCTGATTTGCTGCAGAACAAGCTTGAAACACCTTAAAACACCTTCAAAAACAAGCTTGAAAAACCTTAATGGGGGGAGAGAGCTCAATTTTCTATCCATTTCTTGCTTGATTCCTACTCAGTGAAGCACAAGGAGTTCATTGGTGAGCTTAAATTGAAGCTTGAGTATCATTTAGAGGACCAACATAGTTGCTCCATTAGGTGACTTTCTTCACTTTGAAACTCTCATTTTAGGCACAAATATAGCTCCATGTTGGTTGCATCTGAAGCCCTACCATGTGTAGGCAATGTTCGAATGATTGTCGTGCTTATTTAATCACTTTTCAGTTTATGTATCAAAAAATTTTGCACTGATTTCATGATGTTAAGGTGAGATTCTTGTTCCTCATATTCTAAATCTGAAGCCTTAGACACATATTTTAAAATCTAAGGTCAGATTCTTGTTCCTCATGAAATTTCCTTCAAAAATATGTCTTGGGTTTTAATTTTTATTGAGATTTACAGGCTTCTCCGACAAAGCAGGCCGGATAAGATGACCAAAGTAGGGTTCTGGTGGTTGACATGTTTGCTGAGGTGTTAAGGTGAGGTGTCTTTTGACCTTGCACGCATGTGCGTTAAAAAGTGATGTGGCATGCCACATCCTTTAATGAAACACAACGTTTCATTTTTCTGAGGGTGCTGGGTTGTTTAAATATTGGGCTTCTCATTTTTTTCTCTTTGCACACCCAGTTTCTGGCCCATTAACGTGTTGAACTAAATTCCTTCATATTTTGTTTTACTTGTGCACCCTACACCACTCTTATTTATTTTTATTTCATTTTTCTTTATATTTTCCATTCTGATTTTATTTTAAAAGCTTTAAATATCTAAAAATTCCCCAAATATTTTTTTAATGCCTTGACATCTTATTTAATTTTTTATAATTTTTTAATTTTAATTTTAATTTTATTTGGATTTAATTTAATGGTGTGTTTATTTGACCTAGTTTTGAAACAATGCTTTGATTCATGCCTTTTCCAATTAATTCTTGATCCATGCTTTTACACACATCTAAGCACATGTATGTAGGGAATTTTAGTGATCAATTTAAGTCTTGTTCATGTATTTTGGTCTAAGTTTGAAGTGCTTCTTGATGCCTAACTTGATTGGATGGTTGTTTGTGTATTTGCTAAATGTTAAAGTCATTTGAACACCTTTGGTACACATTTTGAAGCATTAATTTTATAGCACATTGACCTACTGCCTCCTTTATGTAATGATCCTAATTTGAATAATTTTTAGAGGCTCGTAACTACTTTTCATGTGTGATACATTACTGTTGCACCCTAAAATTTACGCAACCTTTTTCTTGACTTGGCTTGTGTTTCATTTCATTGTTCTAGCATATTGCATTGCATAGCATTTTGCATTTACAGGGGGTTAGGAGAAGTGTGCTTATTAGGAGAAGTGTACCAGAGCTTCCAAGCCTAATCAAGAGGTCTTACTCAAGTGCAAGCATCATCAGCAGTTGACATTCATTTTTGCCCAGTCAGGCGGCCGATTTTATTTTAATTTGGCAGGTTAATTTCTAGAGCAGAAGTAACATTCAGTTTATTTCAGGAATTTTCATGATCCAGATATTCAAGAACAAGTTCCAGGGGCTCAACAGATATCCAAACAGTTGAAAACAGACACACGGGAAGATTTCCCTCCAAAAGGCGCCAAATTCAAATTTTTGAATGTGTTAATTGGTTAACACATATGGTTAACCGATTAACCAATGGAAAATAGCCCAGATTTGCAAGTTTTAACAGTGTTAACCGGTTAACCATATGCGTTAACCGATTAACATGTGTACGTGAATTTTCAAGTCCAGCCACTTTTGGGGTTCAATTTTGATCATTTAAATTGCATTTTCACACTTGGGGAGGATCTAGAACCCCATTTGAAAATTTTCTAATTTCAATTTCCCACCAAATGCCCATTCCACATTCCATACCACATTTTTCCAACCCAAATCCCAAAACTTGCTTTGGATCCAAACCAAGAGTGTATTTAAATGATTCACTCCAACCCTCACCATCTAATCACTCATAATTCAATTCATTTTCAGAATTCACTCTCAATTTTCTCAATTTTCCAACCTCACAAACTCACTCAAAGCTCTTCATTACTTGGATTCATTGATTTTTCATTGAAATCAATGGATTCTTGAGCATAAACCTCCATCCGTCATTCATTTTGGATCAATTTTCATAATCAATTTTCATGCAAATTGAGATCTGATTTTGGAGCTTGAAGTTAGAAGCACTTATTTGAAGTAATTTGCTTGGATTTTGGTTGATCTTTATTCCTCTTGCAAGAATTATTGTGGATCTTGAAGTTTTCCAAATAATCTTGCTTGGATCTACTCAATTTTAGTTTGATCAACAATTACCGAATCAATCCTCCGATTCGCAGGTTGGATTTCTGATCCGATTTAATTTTCGAGCTTATTTGCATGTTCTTCATGATGATTTTCATTTTCGATTGAATCGGTTGATTTGATCCGTAGTAATTGTGATTGTGTTGTATAGACATGTTTGCATTTCTATTGGTTTTCTGTTTGCAGATGTAATTTCGTGCTTATTTAATAAGCTAAACTTTTGGATTATTTGATTAAGTTGTTTGTGTGCTGAAAGTGCTTTTTCTGCTGTTGTTTTTGGCCTCTGTTACAGTGTTAATCGGTTAACACTAACCGATTAACCATTTCAAAACTTTCAAAATTTTTAAACGTTAATAGTGTTAATTGGTTAACGCATATGGTTAACTGATTAACCTATTCAAAATTCTAGATTTTCCAAACTTTCTAAGGTGTTAACCGATTAACCCCAGGGGTTAACTGATTAACACTGTAACAGTGGCTCTGTTTTGTTGTTTTGCTTGCTTGTTTGCATACCGATTCGATCTGAATCATCATAGATCAATGTGATGCATTAGGATTGAATTTTTTTGGATATTTGCTACTGTTTGTGGTTGTTCAATCATGATCATGTGCGTTCATTTTTCACTTGGATGTATGCTTGTGTATGTGGTTCAAAGTGAGCATTTCTTTGCATGTTCATTTGTTTTCATCTCTTGCTTTCTCTCGCATGTTTGCATCATTCTTGCATCGCTGTTGAGGTCGAGACGAGCTTGTGGCGGCTGCTTCCCCACACATTTTTCCTCCCTCACACCACTCTAATTGTGCATTTATGTGTCCTATGTATGCATCTTACTTGTGTTTGCTTCCTTTTCCTTTGTCTTCCTTTGCCATGATCCCCTTAAGTTTTCCATTCCTTCTTGTTCAAGTTGGAGTGTGATAGACATTAAGTTCAAACCATGCATGATAACACAAGGTAGCTCCCTTCTAAACTCAACTTTAGGTCCACTTTTCATGATAACATTATGACTTAGTTTTCCCATTGGACTTCGCGTCTCTTCTTCTCATCTTCAAACTTTCATAAAACACTTAATAAAGATTAACTCGTGTTGTACGCTACGAGCCGTAAGCACTTGAGAAAGGGTTGTTGGAGGGTCTCCCTTCAATGGCTTGGATGTTTAGTATGGCACCCTTTGGGTGACATGCGACGCATTCACTCCTAGGTCATAGTCTTTAGTGCAACATGAGTTACAAACAAAAAAAACTCAAAACACTTCTTCCATGAAAAACACAAAAAAAAACAATCAAACTTCTTTTGTCCTTTGGGACCCTTAATCTTGGAAATTTTTTTTCATAAGGAGAGCTTTGTTAACTCCCGGTTCTACCGTAAACGGTAACGCCTAAGTCTCCAATGGTCGAGATGCATACACCAACTGCTAGAACCGCTAGTTAACCCTACTCGGGTAAAAAAATTTTGAACCAACCGGTGTTCTTGTTAGCCTAAACTACGTTTGCTCTGATCTTTCATACCATATGAAAGTACGTAGGCACAAGACGCGATGTCTTGGCGAGCAACCTCCCCCCCTTTTTTCCCGTAGTTAGCCGAACTACGCTGACTCTGATTTCTCATTCCAAACGGGAATACGTAGGCCCAAAGTAGTGATGCTTTATCGAGTCCTTCTCTTTTCCTTTTCTTTTGTCCTTAAGCCTTTAGCTAGTTAGATTATCACCCTCTTAGATAGACAACAAGCGTGGATCCCAACGAGTACGACAGACGTGAGGGGTGCTCATACCTTCCCCTTGCGTAACCAACTCCTGAACCTAGGACTTGGTTGCGATGACCTCGTCTTTTCCATTTTCCGTTAGGTTTTCTCTGAGCGTTTCCTTTCCCTCTTTTGGGATAAATAACGCACGGTGGCGACTCTTCTGTCCTTGTCGGCCTCTTTTTTTGCAATAGCGACAGCTGGCGACTCTGTTGGGGACAGGAATATCCCCTATGCGAGTCAATCCTAGCGCTTGTTTGTTTATTTTTGGGTGTGTGCATATGTGATTTATCTTTCTTTATTTGCTTTCCGCACTTTACTTTCCGCATGATATCATTGATTGCGGTGCTGTGGGGAGGGTGTTCCATTGAGAGATAAGCTAGACCCAGGCTTGACTTTAGACCTAGCATTAGAAGTGGAGATTAGTGGTGAGCCTGTATGCCTTGCATGCACCAGCTAGCCATGAAATTCGCGCTCAGACGAGATTCTCTTTGATGATTTTCTTTCTGGCCCTTTGGGCTCGAAGGGATTTTGGATCTGAGGGTTGTCGACTCTAGGGATCGATCATTTGGGATTCAGCTAAGTGAGGCCTCTTCGAGAGGTGATGATGCCAAATCATAAATGGTGAACGTATTATCATTTCTTGAAAGTCTATGACGCTGATGAACGCATAGGATGCTAAACCTTGTCAGTGGATAGGTCCTTACCTGTGAGAGGGATGGGGTTATGTAGGAAACTCTAGCTTTCAGACTACCCGGTTCTTCACAGATTGGATTTGTGTTATTGATATCAAGGGGTCCTATCATGAATAAAGCGAAGCGCTGGTTCTTCTCAAACTACAGCACAACAATCTTGATCTCCTATTGCATATGCATTTTGCATTTTCATTTGCATTTCATTGACATGTATCTGTGTTGCAGGTGCATTTTTCCTTCCCCGATTCTAGTGGTCTTGTTCCTTTTCTGACATGGAGCCTTTGAAGAAGTCTGTTGCCTATAATCTCTCTTCTCCTAATATCAGTTCCCTGTTGAGTTTGGTTGCTTTAGCAGATCAGAAAGTGAAAGGAGAGTTCAAGGAATCTTATGGGAGACTGCTCAGTTTTGTGTGCAAACCTTCAGTGTTCGAGTTGAATGGATTATATGCTCTGTTGCAGTTTTATGACCCTCAGCTGAGGTGCTTTGTTTTTCCTAACTATGTCCTCGCGCCGACCTTGGAAGAATATGCTGCGTTGTTAGGAGTTCCGGTGAAGGATCAAATGCCTTTCTACCATGATGATTCTGAGCCTGATCTGGCTAAGCTTGTTGCAGTTCTTAATCTTGATGCTTCAGAGTTCTCAGGAAGATTGACCAAGCTGAATGGAGTGTATGGGTTTCCTCTACCTTTTCTGGTTGACAAGGCTCTACAGTTTACCAAAGACGGTTGCTGGGTTGTGTTCAATTCTATTCTGGCCCTATGCATATATGGCATTATCTTGTTTCCTAATTTGCCAGACTTTGTGGATTCGGATGCCTTCTATATTCTTGCTTCAGGGAATCCAGTGCCTACTTTATTAGGGGATGTTTACCACTCTATCCATTACAAGAATGAAAAGCAGAGGGGTAAAAATGTGTCTTGCTGTATGCCCATGCTATATAAGTGGTTCTTCAGTCACCTCCCGAAAGCAGGTCCGTTTGTTGCAACTGCTGGCACCTCAGAATGGTCTACTAGGCTAATGGGTTATCTGCGGAAAATATTGTGTGGTTTGATCATGATATACTTGGCACTGAGATCATATATAGTTGCGTTGATTTCCCGAATATCCTGTTGGTTGGAAGGAAGGGTTGTATTAACTACAACCCCTCTTTGTTGATTAGACAATTTGGATATGCTTTGATAAGTCCTCCTAAGGAAGAAGAGATACAGGAATCTCTGTATCTCACAGGCTTGCTGGAAGCTGATACTTTGGTCAGAATGGAGTATGCATGTTGTAACGTTTGCAGGCGAGGTAAGACATTTCTAGGAAAGAGTAGTAGTCGAGCTTATGACCCTTATTTGGCTTGGATCCGTGAGAGGGCTACAAAGTTCTTAATGCCATTTCCTTCAGTAAAGCCATTGTATCCTCTCATGATCGAGGAGCCAACTACTATCGACATCAAAAAGTATAATAAGATATGGGCTGAGAAAGAAGAGTTGAAGAGAGCCAACAAAGAATTAGAGAAAGAAATCATTCAACTCCTAAGCGAGAAGATTGATGTTGTCTATTCTTTCAAGAGGCAGACTAAACTTGTCAAAAAATTAGGTATGGACCTGACAAAGCAGAATAATGATCGTGAGCGTTTAGGTCGGGATTTGAATGTTGTTAGTAGTGTGCTTGCTACCAAGAAGAAAGATCTGGCCAAGGCTTACTTAGAGATCTCTAAGTTTAGTTCTCTGTGGAATGCTACGCTCACCAACAATAAGGAGCGTGAGGACAAGCTGAAGCAGCAAATCTCTAAGTTGAAAATGCAGCTCAATGCTAAAGACAAGAAGCTTGCAGCGGAAGCATCACTCAGACGAGATGGTGAGTATAGGTTGAGCGAAGTTATTACAGAACTGAAGGATTGTAGGCTAAGAGCTGATTTCAAAAGGTGCAAGCTCGACGCGTGCTTTGGAGAAGGAGCTTGTGAAGACCATGCTGAGAGTCTGCAGTTTACCATCAGCCAGCGGGAGCTGCTCATACAGGGTTTACTTACTAGACCAGATCATCCTGAGACACAGGAGTTGTTAAGGGATTTCCGGTCTCGTCATCCAGCCTGATTGCTTTATCTTTTTCCCTGTATCTTGCTGATTATGTTTGTATGTTTGACCATCACAAGGCTTGTTGGTCGAGGTCTCTTTTATTTGTACTCAATTGATGTTTATACACTGCCCGTTGGCCTGTTATTATATGAGGAGTTATTATTCTATTTGCTTGTCTGTAAGGTTCTCCATTGTCGTGTTTTCTTCCAGAAACTAGAATCAAGGGGGAAAACTCCCTGTTGCATATATACATGTCTGCATTTTAGCATTTTCCGCATTGCAGGTGCATCCGAGTTGTTTTCTTATCTCCTGTCTTCCGTAGTGTGTTTCAGGATTGCTGATAAAACAACTCACCGGTACGCGACTAGAGGAAATCGGAAGAAGATCATGGAACAGATGCAGGCAGAGATGCAGGAAATAAGAGATAGGATGGCTCAGTTCATGGAGGTCATGCAGACTGTGGCTAATGGACAGGAACAACTCAAGACTCTTGTGCAACCCTTGATTGCACGGGTTGATAACGATGGCGTATTACATGGAGGGGCAGCTAACAACCCACCTCATGTTGAGACTCAGCGCACTGATAATTCTATACCAATTGTGGTCGTCCCTAATACTGACGGGAACGGAAATGGCAACGGAGCTGGAAATGGGAACACAACTAGGAACAGTAATGGAAATGTTGAAACCAATGGAAATGTCGGTGGAGGAATTGGTAACACCGGGATTGCTAATACTGGAGTTGGAAATGCTGGGAACGCTGGAAACATTGGTCAGGGTAATGGGTACGGGTATGAAGCTAACGGGGCTAACCAGGGTAATCTGTATTAGCCATGGATGGAAGATCGACAAGAAGACATTTTCTCGGTGAGGGATGAAATGTCTGCTGAAGCTAATAGAAGATTCAAACTGTTGGAAGAACATATGAAGAGCCTGGCTAATCAGAATTCTATGGGGCTAGATATGGCCAATCTAGGGTTGGTTCCTGACTTAAGAGTGCCACCTAAATTCAAAGTTCCTACTTTTGACAAGTACCAAGGGGATACTTGCCCGAGGGTTCATGTGCGATCCTATTACCGAAGGATGTCTGTATATTCGAATGATGAAAAGATGTTGATACATTTCTTCCAGGACAGTTTGTCTAGACCATCGCTCGAGTGGTACATGGGACTGGAGCCCACTCAGATTAGTAGTTGGAAAGACTTGGCAGAGGCTTTTGTAAAGCACTATCAATATAATAGCGACCTTGCTCCTAATAGGGTCCAGCTCCAGAACCTTTCCTAAAAGAATGGTGAGTGCTTTAAGGAGTACGCCCAGAGGTGGCGGGAACTCGCAGCTAGGGTGTAGCCTCCGATGGTGGAGCGCGAACTGATGGCCCTATTTGTGGCCACTTTATCTGGCATGTATTATGAGAAGCTTATCAACTGTATGTTTGGTAGCTTTTCCGACATGATAATCATAGGGGAACGCATAGAGAATGGTATCAAAATCGGAAAAATTCAAGTAAGCGAAGGATCCTCAGCTGGAAGAGGAGGAATGAAAGTCTTTGGAAACAAGAGGCGGGAAGGAGAAACTAATTCAGTATTTGGCTCTCAAGGGAGAGGGAGAGGTCAGCCTCGTAATCAATACCGTCAACAACAACAGGTCGCTAGCATTACGATTCCTGTACCACAACAACAACCACAACAACAACAACAACCTCAGCAACAGCCACCACAACAAAATCAGATGGGATACCGAAGATATCCGGTGCGGCCAGCAAATAGATTATTTGATCCGCCACCAACGCCATATTCCCAAGTACTTCAAACTTTGTTGCAATTGCAGTTGATTGAAAAGAGAACTCTGGCTCCTCCAACAGGTGCACTACCACCCGGCTACGATGTAAACGCCCGTTGTGAGTTCCACTCTGGGGCACCTGGCCATACTATTGATAACTACAAGGCTTTCAAAAATAAGTTATAAGATCTGATTGATAGCAAAGCAATAGATTTTTCACATGACGCACCGAATGTGGTGCAGTACCCTATGCCAAATCATGGACCGGCTAGGGTTGGTGCTGTTCTGGTAGAGGAAGGGTTAGATCTAATAACAGACGTGAATGAGTTGAAGACGCCTTTGAGTTTTGTGAAAGCTCAGTTGCTGAAAGGGGGTGTGTTCCCGGGTTGTAGCGAAGGTTGTGTCAACTGTTTGAGTCATCCCGAGGGATGTGATGATCTAAACAGATGTGTTCAAAGCATGATGGATGAGGGGATGTTACAATTTGATCGAATTGCGGAAAGGAAACCAGTGGAAGTAATAGAGGAGGGACGTGATGTGATTGCAACGATCTCGATCCCGTATAAGACTATTACTATTCCAGTGCCTCCCAGGCCATCTACAATCATCATCACCAAAGCAGGCCCTGTGCGATATGAAAGTACTAAGGCTATCCCATGGAATTACGGAGCCGAAGTATTTTGTAACGGACAAAAGGTAGAGTTGAAGAGTTTGCCTGTCGACTCGGTGGAAAATCTGGATGGGACTGGGGTAATTACGAGAAGCGGTAGAATCTTTTCAGCGCCCAAAGTGGTGGCTGAAAAGTCTGATAAAGGGAAAGGTAAGATGGTAGTGGAAGAAACTTCTCGGGCTGGCGAGAAGGGATCTCTAGAAAAAGACGTGGAAGAGTTCATGAGGTTGATCAGAAAGAGCGTCTACAAGATAGTCGATCATCTACAGTAAACTCCTTCCAATATTTCTATACTATCGTTGTTGATGTGTTCAGAAGCGCATCGAAATGCATTGTTGAAGGTTTTAAGTACTGCTTACATGCCGCGGGAAATATCGGTTAACCAACTCGAAGGAGTTGTGGCACATGTAAAGGCAGGAAACGGTCTGGGGTTTACGGATTTGGACTTAACGCCCAAGGGCAGAAACCACAATTTGGCATTGCATATTTCAATTGAATGTCGGGGAACAGTGATGTCACACGTCCTTGTTGATACAGGGTCGTCCTTGAATGTACTTCCAAAGAAAGCATTAATGAAGATAGGTCATCAGGGTCTTTATTGTACACCAAGTGATTTGGTTGTACGTGCATTTGATGGAACCCGAAGATCTGTTTTTGGGCAAATAACCTTGCCTATTCATGTAGGACCGGAGGTATTTGATGCGGTATTCTACATCATGGACATTCAGCCTGCTTACAGTTGTTTGCTGGGTCGTCCATGGATACATTCTGCTGGGGCTGTTACGTCCACTCTGCATCAAAAGTTGAAATATATGGTTGGGGGCAGTGTTGTAACAGTCTGTGGAGAGGAAGATATCATGATTAACCACTTATCATCTTTCAAATATGTTGAGGTGGACGGAGAAATTCATGAGACTTTGTGTCAGGCCTTCGAAGCTGTGCAAGTGAAGGACAAATCTCCGATTGTGAGCAAAGAGCCGGAAGTGGCCATGTCATCCTTTAAGGAAGCTCAGATGGCACTATAAGCTGGGGCATCACAAGGATGGGGAAAGGTGCTTGACATACCTCAGAAGCAAGATAAGTATGGCTTGGGGTACCGCCCGTCGTTTTTGTCACCTTCGCAGAGTGCGCCGTGCTTCAAGGGGCCTATCAAGTTCACAGTGGGGGTGTCATCTTTGAACAAATCAACGTTGTTTCCAATGAGAAAGCTGGGGACAGTGATTGTGACATGGACGCCTGGATCCAGCCAAGCGCTCTCGGATGAAAGTTATGTAACTGGTCAATTGAGGAATTCATCCAAGTGACACATGAACAGTAATGCTTTGTTTTTTCAATTGTTGGGTAACCCTATGTTCTACCCGGAGCATAATGGTATTATGTTTTAGAGCATGCTTGTTTATGTTTGAACATTGTTCTATCAATTAATCAAAGGGCGTTTTTCTCATTCAAATATTGTGATCCTTATTTTTCTTGTTTTGCTTTGAATAATAAAAGGGCAACGTGGTTTTGTATTTGTTTTTGCATATCTTTTAAAGCACTTAACCATTTTCATTGCAGGATTCACATTGCAGATGACATCGATCCAGAACCTTCTATGACTCGCTCCGACTTTGATCACCCGATATTTCAAGTGGAAGAAGAGATTGATAAGGATGAAGACTTGCCCGAAGAGTTGGCTAGACTTTTGAGACAAGACGAGAAAGCCATTATGCCTCATCAGGAAGATATTGAGGTCGTCAATTTGGGTTATGAGGAAGTTTTCAGAAACATCAGAATAGGGGCTGTGCTGCATAATGACATCAAGCAAAGACTGATTGAGATGTTTCGAGAGTATAGTGACATCTTTGCTTGGTCGTACGAAGACATGCCCGGGCTTGACACAGATATCGTGGTTCATCGTTTGCCGTTGCGTGAAGATTGTCCGCCGGTCAAGCAAAAGCTCAAATGAACGAGACCAGATATGGCCGTAAAGATTAAAGAGGAAGTTCAGAAAGAGTGGGATACCGGTTTTCTAGCTGTTACAACTTACCCTCCTTGGGTCGCCAATATAGTACATGTACCGAAGAAAGATGGTAAGGTGTGAATGTGTGTTGACTATCGGGATTTGAATAGGGCGAGCCCAAAGGATGATTTCCCGCTTCCCCATATTGATGTATTGGTCGACAATACTGCTCAATTCTCCATGTTTTCCCTCATGGACGACTTTTCAGGCTATAATCAGATTATGATGGTGCCGGAGGACATGGAGAAAACAACTTTCATTACCCTGTGGGGAACGTTCTGCTACAAAGTGATGCCCTTTGGTTTGAAGAACGCTGGGGCAACATATCAGCGCGCCATGACGATGCTCTTTCGTGACATGATGCATAAAGAGATTGAGGTTTATGTTGATGATATGATTTTTAAATCCCAGACGGAGGAGGAGCATCTGGTCAGTTTTCTGAAGTTGTTCGAGAGGCTTAGGAAATTCAAGTTGAGGTTGAATCCAAATAAGTGTACTTTTGGAGTTCAGTCCGGAAAGTTATTGGGGTTCATTGTTAGTGAAAAAGGAATTGAGGTTGATCCTGCAAAAATAAAAGCAATACAAGATATGCCAGCACCGAAAACAGAGAAAGAGGTTTGTGGCTTCTTGGGGAGATTGAACTACATCGCTCGGTTCATATCTCACCTCACAGCCACGTGTGAACTAATGTTCAAATTGTTGAAAAAAGATCAGGCGGTTGTCTGGAATGAAAATTGTCAAAAAGCATTTGAAAAAATAAAAGAATATTTGCAAGAACCTCCAATACTGATACCCCTAGTAGCTGGAAGACCTTTAATCATGTATTTGACGGTTCTTGAGAACAACATGGGTTGTATTCTCAGTCAACACGACGAGGCTGGAAAGAAAGAGCACGCAATTTATTATCTGAGTAAAAAGTTCATAGATTGTTGATAACACGAAATCGTATATATATTTTGATGCATAATTCAACTAAAGTTTAACTGTTTTCGATCCGATTTCGGGTTATTTCCGTGTTATTTGTCTGATGTTTTGCAGGTATTTAATGATCATGTCTAAACAAGGCAATATGAAGAAAAGAAGCAATCTCAGATGAAATATGGACGAAAACCGGATGAAAACATCATGAAAAGCGCAAAATGCTGATTTTGTTGCTGTGACGACCGTCACAGCTCCATGACGACTGTCACACGGGTGACGACCGTCATGCAGGAAAAAACGCCCCACTTCAAATGCACGTGAAAGAAGCAGTTCCAAGTCCCAAATAGTGGACCACTACTCCCTGATAATTCTGCCTCAAAGTCCACCTTCTTCAAGTTATAACCGTTAGAATTCCATTTCTATAAAAGGGGAAGAAGGGGAGCAGAGAAAAGGAGCCGCATTCAGACAACGAAGTGCTGCCAATTTATCTTCAGAGCAACCTTTCCAGTTTTTAATATTCTTATTTGTTTCTCTTTTCTTTTTCTGCATTCCTTTCATTCCTTCTGTAATTCTTATTTCCGTTGTACGATCAATTGGCACAAAGACCAGAATCCTGCCAACATTTGTGGAGGATCTGCCCAAAGGTCATTTGGAATATTTACAGGTTTCTCATTTTAATCGTAATTCCAGTTTTTATTATGATGCATGCTATTATTTATTGTTTTTATTTATGTTTTACCTTTCCCGAATCCATGTCTAGCTAAATCAAAGTAATCGGTATGTAATAATAATTCGGAAGGGATTTGATAATAACCGGTTGAAAATTGTCTTTTTCAAAAGTCGTTTATGGTCTGAGTGTTTAAAATTAATTTACTAAATAAACTTCGTCGCGAAAGCGAGAACTTATTTAAAAGTAGTTTTGCCACGAAAGTGGGAAATTAATTAAGGTACGAACCAACAAGCGAAAGCTGCGGCAAGACCAGATAGTAAACACTAGTCATTCATTTTAATAACAGCGAAAGCACTTTAAAATGAATTAGAACTTAGAGATCTCCAAAAAATAATTTTAACCCCGAATGGGACACGAAAGTGTACGTTTGGCCCTTAGATTTATGATTAGCGTCAATAACCATCGTGAGGCGAGAGTCTTCAGATCACCATTTTCTGCTTAAATAAACTCTGAAAAATATTTCGCATACCGGTAACTTGTCAAATCCCCGAAGAACATAATTACTGCATATCGATTCAATTAATTATACTTTAATTAACATTCTTAGTTCCCTTTAGTGACAATCTTATTCCCTCAAACATTATCTACCTAGCTAAACATAGTAACTCCCGAGAACACTAGTTTGATTACGAGTCCCTGTGGGATCGATATCTATTATTACTACGTGATAGACTGTGCACTTGCAGTTAGGTTGTATTAGACATAGAAAGTCGCGATCAAGTTTTTGGCGCCGTTGCCGGGGACCCATTTAGTCAATAGTGTAACCTTTTGTTACGTCGTATAGACTAGGTTAATTATTTTCATTTTTCCTTTACTAGTGCTGCCGATTGTATGCCAAGTGATCGCCCGCAAGGCGATATCTTGAAACCTTCAGTCGCAGAACTAGAACGCTTCTTACATCTAAGAAGCCGAATCATTGAGTACCAACTCAAACATAACATTCCCGATCCTCTCACTCCCATTCCCAAATCCGAAGAAGAATCAAACATGGCTGAAGGACCTCCAAACAAACCGCTGAAGGCATACGCTACGCCCTCTCAGATGGAGCCTAGGAGTAGCATTGCTGCCCCAACTATTACTCGAAATGATTTTGAGCTGAAACCATCATTGCTGTCAGCTGTACAACAAAACCAATTCTCAGGAAACGCAACTGAGGATCCAAACGAACACTTAACAAAGTTTGTACAATACGCAGACACGGTGAAAGCAAATGGAGTAACTCCAGATGCGATAAGACTTTGTCTTTTCCCATTCTCTCTTAGAGACAGAGCATGGACATGGTTACAATCCTTACCATCCAACTTCGTTACGACGTGGGAACAATTGAAAAACGTCTTCTTAGCGAGATATTTTCCGCCAAGCAAAACTGCTATGCTTAGAGCTCAAATCAACGGATTTCGACAAAAAGATACTAAATCTCTTTACGAAGCATGGGAACGATTCAGAGATATGATGAGAACATGTCCTCACCACGGTTTAGAAGACTGGGTGACAATCCATACTTTTTATAATGGGCTTTTATACAATACCAGATTGACAATAGACGCTGCCGCGGGCGGTGCACTTATGGATAAGCCATACGACAAAGCCTATCAACTAATTGAAAACATGTCTAAGAACCACTGCCAGTGGGGAGGTGAACGCACTCCAACAGAGAAAACCACAGCGAAAGATGGGATGTACGAGATCAGCTGCCTTGAAAAGTTCAACGCTAAAGTAGATGCTCTAGCACAGAAGATTGACAGTCTGACCGTTAACCCCACTGCAACCGTCGCTGCCGTAACTCCAAATTGCGAGTTATGCGGAAGCACCACTCATAATGCGCCCGAATGCCCATTGCTAGCCGGAATCCCACCAGACCAGGTAAATTATGCTCAAGGAAATCCTTACGCAAATACCTATAACCCAGGTTGGCGAAATCATCCAAACGTTTCTTACAAAAGCGAAAATGCATTGCAAATGCCTACTGCTCCACCAGGATATCAGAAAACAGCTGCTGCTCAGACTACACCTAGGAAATCAAACCTCGAGTTGATGATGGAAAAATTCATAGCTACTCAAGCTTAAACAAACAAAGAATTTCTGAATCAAAACATACACACTAGCGAGCAAATTAAACAGTTGACCGGAAAAGTAGACGCTTTAGCCACCCACAACAAAATGCTAGAAACACAGATATTCCAAGTGGCTCAACAACAAGCCTCTGCTGCCGCACCCACTGGCACATTTCCTGGACAACCCGAACAGAATCCAAAAGGCCAAGCAAATGCTGTAATACTAAGAAGTGGAAAAGAATTGGACGAACCGATCGATCCGAGGACCGAAAACTCAGCCATGTAACAAAAACCAACTGAACAAGCAGAAAAGGAATCCGAGTTAGAGAAGAAGGAAGACAACGAGAAGGAGGATACCGCAAGTAAAATAACTCAAGCACCTCCAGCGCCATATAAACCACCCATCCCTTATCCCCAAAGATTAATAAACTCCAAAACTTCAGGACAGTTTAAGAAATTTGTAGAGCTCCTTAAACAGCTGAATATTACTATTCCTTTTACAGAAGCGATAACTCAAATGCCGTCATACGCTAAATTTCTCAAAGAAATCCTGTCGAATAAGAGAAAGATCGAGGATAAGGAAACAGTTACACTTACTGCAGAGTGTAGCGCTATTATTCAAAACCGCATGCCTCCTAAATTAAAAGACCCAGGTAGTTTCTCCATACCCTGCGTCATAGGAAAGTTCGTGATAGACAAAGCTCTATGCGATTTAGGAGCCAGTATCAGTGTTATGCCTTTATCTATATGCAAAAAGCTGAATATGGGAGACCTCATACCAACCAAAATGTTCGTACAATTAGCTGACCGATCAGTAAAATACCCCGTCGGAATACTGGAAAACGTTCCAGTACGCATAGGACAATTCTACATCCCAACCGACTTCATAATCATGGACATCAAGGAGGACATTGTTACCCCAATTATTCTAGGAAGACCGTTCCTAGCTACAGCCGGAGCGATTATAGACGTGAAGAAAGGAAGGCTAACATTCGAAGTAGGAGAAGAAAAGATAGAGTTCATTCTCACCAAGTTCTTACAAGCACCAGCCATAGACGATACCTGCTATTTAGTAGATGAAATTGACGAATGCATAAGAGAACTTGAAAATGAAGAGACCACGTATTCAGAAATAATAAAGATTCAAATACCCGATATTTCTGAAGACGATGATTGGCGTAAACCGTATAAAGATGACAGCTTAAGCGAAAGCTTAGCACTGACCCCAAACCATATGCCAGGTCCGAAGAACCCATCTTTAGAACTTAAAACACTACCCAAAAACCTTAGATATGAATTCCTAGACGATGAACTAAAAAGACCAGTGATAGTCAACGCCGACTTAGGACAACCGGAAACTGAAAAGCTATTAGAAGTCCTAAAGAAGTACCCCACCGCGTTAGGCTATAACATAAACGATCTAAAAGGCATAAGCCCTTCGATCTGTATGCATCGAATTACAATAGAGGAAGACTCTAAAACCTCTAGAGAGCATCAGAGAAGACTAAACCCCATCCTAAGCACTGTAGTCAGAGATGAAGTAAAGAAATTGCTAGATGCAGGAATCATCTATCCAATCTCCGATAGTGAATGGGTTAGCCCAGTTCATGTCGTACCCAAGAAAGGAGGAGTAACAGTAGTTAAAAACGAAAAAGGCGAATCAATAACAAAAAGAGTCGTGACTGGAAGCAGGATGTGTATTGATTACAGAAAGCTTAACAAGGCCACACGAAAAGATCACTTCCCGTTACCCTTCATAGACCAAATGTTGGAAAGATTAGCCAAACATTCATATTTCTGCTATCTAGATGGCTATTCAGGATTTTTCCAAATTCCCATTCATCCGGATGACCAAGAAAAGACTACATTCACCTGTCCTTATGGTACTTTTGCTTACCGCCGAATGTCGTTCGGACTCTGTAATGCTCCAGCAACCTTCCAAAGATGCATGATGGCAATCTTCGCATATTTCATAGACGACATCATGGAAGTATTTATGGAAGATTTCTCGGTATGTGGACAAAGTTTCGAAGGATGCCTACAAAACTTAGAAATGGTATTAGAACGATGTGTAAAAGTGAACCTCGTCCTAAATTGGGAAAAATGCCATTTTATGGTCCAACAAGGAATAGTCCTAGGACATGTCATATCAAATAAAGGAATTGAGGTCGACAAAGCTAAAATAGAGATTATAAGAGATCTCCAACCTCCAAAATCCGTACGAGAAATACGGAGTTTTCTAGGACATGCCGGTTTCTACAGAAGATTTATAAAAGATTTTTCAAAAATCACAAAATCTTTGACCGACCTGTTGATGAAAGATGCTGAGTTCGTCTTTGACGACGACTGTCTAAAAGCATTCGAAACATTAAAATCAGCCCTTATCACCGCACCGATTATGCAACCACCCGATTGGCGACTACCGTTCGAAATCATGTGCGATGCGAGTGATTATGCCGTAGGCGCAGTTCTAGGACAAAGGAAGGACAAGAAACTCTATGCCATCTACTATGCCAGTATAACCTTAGATCCTGCCCAAATGAACTACGCTACCACAGAAAAGGAACTTCTAGCAGTTATATTCGCGCTTGACAAATTCCGTTCTTACTTAGTAGGAGCAAAAATTATCATATACACAGACCACGCTGTCATAAGGTACCTAATAAGCAAAAAGGATGCCAAACCAAGACTATTGAGATGGATCCTGTTATTACAAGAGTTTGACTTAGAAATCAAAGATAAGAAAGGAACCAAGAACGTTGTTGCAGATCACTTATCCCGAATAGAAGGCATCAAACATGAACCAGTACCGTTAAACGACGATTTCTCGTACGAACGTCTGATAGCCAAATTAGAAAGTGACATACCCAACTCAATCTCGGAAGATCCAGAATTCGAAAAAGCTGTAGAAGCCGTCTATGCCCAAGTCACATTACCTTGGTATGCTGACATCGTTAATTACCTCGCTGCAGACGTGCTTCCACCAGATCTCACTTATCAGCAAAAGAAGAAATTCTTCCACGATCTGAAACACTATTATTGGGATGAACCTCTACTCTTCAAGAGAGGGGCCAACAACATATACCGTCGCTGTGTCCCAGAGGAAGAAATAGAAAATATCATTTCCCAATGCCATTCAGCACCGTATGGTGGTCATGATAGTACATCCAAGACGTGCGCTAAGATCCTCCAAGCCGGCTTATTCTGGCCTAACCTCTGGAAAGACGTCCACATCGCTGTGCTAAAATGTGATCGATGCCAACGATCTGGCAACATCTCACGACGCGATGAAATGCCTTAGAAAGGAATCTTAGAGGTAGAAATCTTTGACGTATGGGGAATAGATTTCATGGGACCATTCCCACCTTCTTTTGGTAATAACTACATACTCGTCGCTGTAGACTATGTGTCTAAGTGGATAGAAGCCATTGCTGCTCCAACAAACGATGCACGAGTAGTAATCAAACTCTTCAAAAACACAATCTTTCCTAGATTCGATGTACCCAGACTCGTCATTAGTGACGGCGTATCTCACTTCATATCGCGAATATTTGATAAACTTGTTTCTAAATATGGAGTCCGACACCGAGTAGCTACACCTTATCATCCGCAAACTAGCGGACAAGTAGAGGTCTCGAACAGGGAAATAAAATAGATATTGGAAAAGACTGTCGCTACCTCAAGGAAAGATTGGTCATCAAAGCTACATGAAGCTTTATGGGTTTATAGGACCGCCTTTAAGACACCAATAGGTACTACACCCTACAAATTAGTTTACGGTAAATCCTCCATCTCCCTGTAGAATTAGAGCATAAGGCCTTTTGGGCCATTAAGACACTCAATTTCAACTACACTGAGGCAGGAGAAAAGCGAATCTTGAACTTACACGAATTGGAAGAACTTCGATTAGACGCTTACGAAAATGCACGTATCTACAAAGAACGAACTAAAAAGTGGCATTATAAACGTTCAGTCAAGAAACAATTCAGTATGGGAGACATCATATTGCTATTTAATTCAAGATTAAAACTCTTCCCAGGTAAACTAAAATCTAGGTGGTCTGGACCTTATGAAGTGACTAAAGTACTTCAGAGTGGAGCTGTTGAAATTACCGATAAGACGAATGCACCGTTTATCGTAAACGGGCAACGTCTAAAACATTATAATAAGAACGAAAACAGCCCTCAAGTCTGCAGTATAGCATCGCTTGAGCTTCCAGCTCAAACACCCGAATAGCTTGTCACCAAGCTATCGTCAGGCTTTAGACGTTAAAAACAGCGCTTACTGGGAGGCAACCCAACTTTTCCCGCATTTTTCCTCGTTACTGTATTTCATTTTTTATTTAAAATTTTACTTTGAAACTTTAACAAAAATTCTAAACTTAGAATTACTACTACTTTTTACTTTCGTTTGTTTTCATATTTTTATTTTTATTTTATTTTTCTCTTTTGGTCTTTTGTTTTTACCGCTTTTTGTTTTTAAAAGTCCTGACTTCAAACTTCTGTTTTAAATTTTTCAGGATTTTAAAAGTCTTCAAAACATTCCTCCTGTTTTCTCCGACTTACCTGCGAGTATGGCCGAGTACGACTTCACAAAGGTTCATTTTCGATGACTAGCTCAAAAGGCAAGATTTGCAGCACTAACTGAAAGAGAAATCGCCTTAACGCTGTATTATGATAAGTCTACCATGGATAAACTAGGAATCACGGATAGCATTCAATACCTGTTCAATCAACTGGATTGGGAGAACACTGCTTTGAAAACACGTTTTGCTACCTATAAGGATCTCACCTATGAATTCCTTAGTTCCTTCAGATACCTACCCAACTATGGTTTTGGATCCAACACAGAGATGATTACCTTTCGAATGTTTGGAATGGACCAAACCCATAGCCGGATGTCACTAGCTAACCTCCTAGGATTTCCTAGCGGACCGTATGTGTTCATCAGTGTAGAAGATGACGATATTGATTTTGAACTCGACCAATTCTGGGGTAGAATCACAGGCGACTATCACCCTGAACCAGATAGAATGTATAATGATGATATTCATAACCCAGCTTTCAGATACTTCCATAAGATACTAGCTCACACCCTTTTCGGGAAAGAAGAAAATATTACTACAGTATCTAAAGAGGAGTTATTCATCATGTTCTGTGCTTCTCAGGGACGTACAGTAAATGCAGTGCCTTTCATGATGAGATCTTTCAGACGCCTCACTCAGGACCCACAGTCACCTATTCTTATAGGAGACCTCGTGACAATATTGCCCACGAGCTCGGCCTTAGATTCCACTTAAATGCAAGCACTCGTTTTGGCACCATCCGACCCATGAATATACAGTTCTGCTTTAACAGACACATTTTAGGAACTATGGGAGCTGGACCTTACGAGTACCTCATAAATGAAAAACCTGTCCAGCTATTCACACTGCCTGATCATCAGATGACAAGTATCCACAACAAGGACAACTGGCTTTACGAATTGGATGAGCCTATGGGACCTCCTTCACCTCAATCAACACCACAGAACTATATGTACGACAGTGACCACATCTCTGAGGCACACGGCTATATGTACTATGAGGATGCTGTATTAGAAGCTGAAGTAGACCCTACGACTCCTCCGCATTACAACACCTATCCTGAGCCCATTCCTGAGGAGACCACCGATAAAATGGATATTGTTCTGCTCCGATTGGACAACATTGATGCAGCTTTGACTACTGTAAAAGATGACATCGCAGGCATACACAGCGAACTGATAGTCTTCATGGACTTAGTCTGTGACCAGCTCGACTACTACGCACGGAAGTTCGATGAGTTGAAGGCACGAAAAGACTAGATACTAGTTTTAGTTTAGTTTGGTTTAGTTTAGTTTCGTTTAATCATTTGGATTTTTGCATTGTTAATTTCTTTATGTATTACATTACAATCATTCTAATTACTTTTTATTTCTTTATTTCAATTATAGTCTTTATCTATTTATTCTGTTTTTACGTTGTTTCTTTGTTTGTTGGCCACTATAATGCATTGTTATATCATTAATAGGCCTAAAAGTCACTGCAAGAACACCCTCACAGCAAAATTCTGCGTTCTGCAGATTTTGCTGCTGTGACGACCGTCACAGGATCCTGACGAGCGTCACGCGAGTGACGACCGTCACATATACGTGACGACCGTCACGAACCCAAAACTGTTATCTGATATAACAGGGGTTGCGTTTTCTCTCCCACTCATCTCTTTTCAACT
Organism: Lathyrus sativus; assembly: GCA_963859935.3. NCBI lineage: Eukaryota > Viridiplantae > Streptophyta > Magnoliopsida > Fabales > Fabaceae > Lathyrus > Lathyrus sativus. The sequence continues at coordinate 363,841,507 of OZ012741.1, forward strand.
TCCAATCATCAGAAACTCCCACCCCACTCCAATTTTTCGTTTTCCCCACCTTGCACCATATATTCCAACTCCCATCTCAACTTCCTACCACACTTCTGTTACATTTTTCCACTCCTCAGAACCACCTCAATCCTCCAACAATGGCGAGAAACCACGAAACCCCAGACCTCAGCAACATTGTGTTCAGCGACGGTGACTCAGGCGAGAGACAGCGGGCCAACTACATCGCATTCCATCAACGGTCGCTCCAGCCGACTCATTATCCACATATTCCATCGCTCATGAAGCTCGGACTCCTTGAAGGCGTCACTTGGATGCTTCAAAGAGTCGGCATCTAGAACCTCTGCACCAATTCACTGCCGACGTACGAACAACTCACTCTCGAGTTCCTAAGTTCGTTTACCTACGTCACTTCCAGCGGCGACCTCAGCCAACACTCCGGTGCCGCATGCTTCCGGATGTTCGGCACAAACTATCAGGTGAACAAGAACCAGATTGCCGCCATCTTACAACTCCCTCGAGGCGACAATGCTCACCGCCGCCTCACCGATCAGTTCCTGCACAAAGCCTTCGCACTCTGGTACTAGTTAACCAGCATCAATGCCGATGGTTGGGATTCTCTGCACGCAACACATATCCACAACCCGACCATCCGGTACTTCCACCGAGCATTGAGCAACACCATCTTCGCCCGGGACAACAACCATAAGGTGAACTCGAAAGAGCTCTTCTTCCTCAGCTGTGTCATCAACAACGAGCCTATCAACGCCGCTCCGTTCCTCCTGGCCCACATTCAGGCCAACTGTAACCGTGGCTCCAAGCCATTTTACTTTGGCGGGATTGTCACTGCCATTGCACTTGGGCTGAACCTCGGTGACCGCCTCCAGCACCTCCATGCCATCCCCTTGGTGTTCCTTGACACCAACCACTTCAGAGCCTCTCACCTCATCCGTTCCAGAGCCGACGGCAAGTACCATCCGGTAGTGCGTGGCAAAACCGTCCGAAGCATCATCCTTCCATCACGCACCCGGATACACCCAGAGGATCGTACCAACTGGTTATTTGACCTCATTGCCCCTCCTGCTGCTGCTGCTCCAACTCAGGACCACACCCAAGGTTCTGACGACGAAATCCAAGCTGAGTTGGACAGGCCGGAGCAACCGGAGGCATCACAGCCTCTTCCTTCCGAAGGTACATCCTCCCGCCGCCGCCACCATCGTTCAGTGCCCGACTACTCAGAAGAGGACCTCCGCCGCTCTCTCGACCAGCAGGCCCAGATACTCGCTATGATGCAGCAGCAGAATCAGCGAGCAGAGCAGTTCGAAGCTTGGCATCGGACCCAAATGCAACAACTTCAAACCGGCCAAGAAACCATTACTGAGAACTTGGCGAATCTGACCTTGCAGGTCGAAGGACTCCGTGACTATGTCTACCGCACCGGAGCTATGAGTTTTGAGGACCGAGTCGCCCAAGTCAGCGCAAGAGGACGCGAGCGCGGACGTGACCGAAGCAGAGGACGTGATTAGTTATCATTTTCCTTATTTGTTTACTATATTTGCAGTTTCTATGTACTTTTATTTCCGTTGTATCTCCCTCTCGCATTCTTTCAAATCAGTGGGGACACTAATTGAGATAGCGTGGGAGCAGAGCGTTTATTTCCCATTCCATTGTACTTTGAATTTCGTAATTTCTATTCAAACATTTTCTATTTTTAGCAAATAAAGCTCGTTTATATATCCTTTTTCCATTACGCAAACATCCCCACGTTATTCGATGTAAACAACATTTTTTTTTGTTCGTACCTCAAAAGCAAAAGCATCACAAGAATGCACCCGAGTTCAAACCAAGTTTTGAAACTCCGAGGAGACGACAATTCTAACAAAACCAGTACCATCCTGACACCTTAGATCTCCGGTTTATGCGAGTCGGTTTCACTACCTACGTGTACCAAAGTCTCAAGTGTCTACGCAAACTCAGCCCCAAGTAGTTTATACTAGCAGTCAGCACCATCCTAAAACACTTCTAAGCGAGCGACCAATGCAAATAAGCGTATGATCTCCAAAAAGATGAAAAATCATGAAAAGAAAGTTAGATAGCCAAAAATATAAGACACATTTCCTTCTAAGTTAGGTGCTCCTCACTCGAGCATTTAGCCCAACGGCACGAAAACTCATTGAAAAATCAATGATATAAGCTTATGATCAATGAAGAAGATCAAAACAGAAATGAGATCATATTCACTAACAGGTCGACTTGCCATGAAAGTGTATGGACAACGGGCTTAATGTGATTGTGCTAGAACAAACAGGGTGAACTTGCCGCGAGGACCTTGACACCAAGCTACAGTAGCATGTCTGAGACCGATTTGCATAAGAAGGAGACCTCCGAAGACTTGTAGTCCAGTGTCGTCATGGCACTCGTTTTGTTCTTACTAAGAATCCCGGTTTTTCCCAACTTTGCGAACGAAGAAGCTGCCTCGTGCTTGCCGACTTTTTCCTGTTTTACTTGAGGACAAGCAAAGATTCAAGCTTAGGGGAGTTTGATAACACGAAATTGTATATATATTTTGATGCATAATTCAACTAAAGTATAACTGTTTTCGATCCAATTTCGGGTTATTTCCGTGTTATTTGTCTGATGTTTTGCAGGTATTTGATGATCATGTCTAAACAAGGCAATATGAAAAAAAGAAGCAATCTCAGATGAAATATGGACGAAAACCGGATGAAAACATCATGAAAAGCGCAGAATGCTGATTTTGCTGCTGTGATGACCGTCACAGCTCCATGACGACCGACACACATTGTGACGACCGTCATGCAAGGAAAAACGCCCCACTTCAAATGCACGTAAAGAAGCAGTTCCAAGTCCCAAATAGTGGACCACTACTCCCTGATAATTCTTCCTCAAAGTCCACCTTCTTCAAGTTATAACCGTTAGAATTCCATTTCTATAAAAGGGGAAGAAGGGGAGCATAGAAAAGGAGCCGCATTCAGACAACGAAGTGCTGCCAATTTATCTTCAGAGCAACCTTTCCAGTTTTTAATATTCTTATTTGTTTCTCTTTTCTTTTTCTGCATTCCTTTCATTCCTTCTGTAATTCTTATTTCTGCTGTACGATCAATTGGCACAAAGCCCAGAATCCTGCCAACATTTGTGAAGGATCTGCCCAAAAGTCAATTGGAATATTTACAGGTTTCTCATTTTAATCGTAATTCCAGTTTTTATTATGATGCATGCTATTATTTATTGTTTTTATTTATGTTTTACCTTTCCCGAATCCATGTCTAGCTAAATCAAAGTAATCGGTATGTAATAATAATTCGGAAGGGATTTGATAATAACCGGTTGAAAATTGTCTTTTTCAAAAGTCGTTTATGGTCTGAGTGTTTAAAATTAATTTACTAAATAAACTTCGTCGCGAAAGCGAGAACTTATTTAAAAGTAGTTTTGCCACGAAAGTGGGAAATTAATTAAGGCACGAACCAACAAGCGAAAGCTACGGCAAGACCAGATAGTAAACACTAGTCATTCATTTTAATAACATCGAAAGCACTTTAAAATGAATTAGAACTTAGAGATCTCCAAAAAATAATTTTAACCCCGAATGGGACACGAAAGCGTACGTTTGGCCCTTAGAATTATGATTAGCGTCAATAACCATCGTGAGGCGAGAGTCTTCAAATCACCATTTTCTTCTTAAATAAACTCTGAAAAATATTTCGCATACCGGTAACTTGTCAAATCCCCGAAGAACATAATTACTGCATATCGATTCAATTAATTATACTTTTATTAACATTCTTAGTTCCCTTTAGTGACAATCTTATTCCCTCAAACATTATCCACCTAGCTAAACATAGTAACTCCCGAGAATACTAGTTTGATTACGAGTCCCTATGGGATCGATATCTATTATTACTACGCTATAGACTGTGCACTTGCAGTTAGGTTGTATTAGACATAGAAAGTCACGATCAATTGTGAGTCCCGTTACTCGATGCTTGAGAAAATATGTTGCGCACTTGCTTGGGCTGCCAAATGTTTGAGACAATACGTGCTAAATCACACAACCATGTTGATTTCGAAGATGGATCTGATCAAATATGTCTTCGAAAAGCAAGCACTTTCAGGCAGCATTGCAAGATGGCAAATGATACTAACAAAATACGACATTCAGTATATTTCTCAGAAGGCAATCAAAGGAAGTGTTCTGTCAGAATACCTTGCTGAACAGCCTATCGAAGACTATCAACCAATGAAGTTTGAATTTCCTGATGAAGACATCATGTTCTTAAAAATAAAGGATTGCAATGAGCCGTTACATGGTGAAGGTCCTGAGCTTGGCTCCCAATGGCAGTTGATATTTGACGGTGCCGTCAACTCATACTGAAGTGGAATCGGGGCGATCATTACAACACCCCATGGGTCTCACATCCCATTCACAGCCAGATTCACATTTCTGGTTACCAAAAATGAGGCTGAATAAGAAGCGTGTATCATGGGTCTTGAAGAAGCTATTGATTTGAGGATCAAGAATCTCGATGTATATGGCGATTCCGCGCTAGTCGTGAACCAAATCAAGGGAGAATGGGAAACCGTCAACCCCATCTGATTCCTTACATGAATTATGCAAGGAGGCTGTTGCCATTCTCTAATCGTGTAGAGTTCAACCATGTGCCGCGAGCGGAGAATCAGATGGCAAACACTCTGGCAACGCTTTCTTCGATGTACAAGGTGTCGCTACTGCGAAAATCGGCGCCGGCTGAACAGAAGAGTCGCCACCGTGCGTTATTTATCCCAACGGAGGGAAAGGAAACGCTCGAAGTAAACCTCGCAAAAAATGGGAAAAGGTATGGTCATCGCAACCAAAACCGTGGTTCGGGAGTCGGTTACGCAAGGGGAAGGTATTAGCACCCCTCACGTCCGTCGTACTCGACGGGATCCACGCTTGCTTTCTGGTACGGATTGTTATTCTATCTACTCTAAAGGTCTAGGGTTAAAAGAAAAGAAAATGACTCGGAAAAGTATCGCACTTTCTGCCTACGTATTCCCGTCTGGAACGAGAAATCAGAGTCAACGTAGTTCGCCTACCTACGGGGAAGGAGGGGAAGGTTGCTCGCTAGGATATCGCATCCTATGCCTACGTACTTTCATACAGCATGAAAGATCAGAGCAAACGTAGTTCGGGCCACGTACGACACAAGTCTGTCTTGATTGTTTTTATTCCTTCTGAAAAAGGGTTTTCCTGATTAGCAGTCCAAGCGGACAAAAATGACGTTTTGATGAGTTCACATTCTTTTACGGAAGAAGTGTCTTTTATTGGATTTGAAATCTTATTGTGTTTTTCTGTTTGTTTTGAGAAAGAAGAGACAGAATTCTAACCTATGGTTGAAAAGGGAATCAAACTAACCTAATGTTATCATGCATGGGTTAAGACCTAGTGTCTATCATGCTCCTCTCTTGCACAGATAGAAACAGAGATCCTAAGGGAATAGACGGAAATAGAAACAATAGCAAATATACAATGAAGTAGTAAAATGCATGGATGCAACAATACAAGCGAGGCAAGGGAGTCCCACTCAACCTCGAACCTAGAAAACAATAGGCAAAAGTGAACAAGGTTCACTTTCAACCTAACAGGTTAAACAGCAAGCAATACAGTCAGGGAAATTCAATCAATACATCAAGAAATATAAATAGCAAAAATAAACAGCAAAAGCAGTCTTCATCAGCATCTGTCTTCAAATCATCTCCAAACAGCTACAAGCTTCAAGCATGCATCAATCTTTATCTTCACAGCCTTCAAGCAAGGCCTCTATCTTCAATCTCTCCATGGCTTTTCTTCAAGTCCCAATCTCCAAGCTGAGGAATCAATCACAAGAATGAACTGGTGTGTTAGGCAATTAGTTGACCACCAAAGGTGGCAAACAGACTGCTAACAACACATAGAATATTTCTCTCAAGAGTTCTATCTCTTAGACACTATCACCAAGCCTTCCAAAGGAAGGGGGTGAATGTCTTAGAGAGACTCTGCATCATAGAGAGGGATGGAGGCAACCAAGACCTTCCATGTTTGTGAATCAAGTTTTCTACTATAGAGCTCTGCCTAACTCCTAGATCCTATAACCTTCAACGGCTGCCAGCAAGAGATACTCCTCATCAGCTCTGGAAATTGGTCTTCATTCTTTAATCTTCAAAGGGGCTTCATCAGCACAGTCTTCAGCTCAGACCCCAAGCCCCAAACAAGCCCAATACCCCACACAGCCAAAAAATAACCCTAGAGAGGGCACACCACACAGTCAAGCAAATACAAGCAGTATACTAATAGTAACAGTAGAATAGGGGAAACCTAGTAATTTCTAAGGGTCTATTATCTACCCATAATATCCCTATAGTCCCATACCCCAAAATTCAAACTACAACTCCTAAAAGAAATGATTTATTACACTTATGTTATCCCTAAACCCTAGCTTTGATTCTCCTAATCACACCTAAACAAACCATCTAAAATTAAGTCCTAAAATCATGAATTAAATCTTATATACAAGCTAAAGTTCTAAGTGAAATACCCTAAAAAGAATAGGCCCAAAATATAAAAGTATCTAACTAAACTAAAATCAACAATATCATGTATAAACCTAAAATCAATTAAAACCTATTTAAAAGAAAAATATATCAAAAATGCGAAAATAAAATGAAATGCTAATTTTATTATATGAAAATTTTCTTAACAAAAATATGAAAAAGATGCAAAAACAACCATTTAAAAATATGCAATTTCCAATTTGTTATGATTTTTTGAAGAATTAACAAAAATTGAATGAAATTAAAATGAGTTATATGAGGTTAGGGGTGCAATCAGTATTTATTTCAGTTAAAAAATGAATGATGAGCCCAAACTGGGGGGCGCGCATAGCAAAGTGCGTCTGGGCCCAGTTGATCAGAAAAAAAATCACAAAAAGAAATAAACTAAAAACGGTGCACATAGCAATTAATTCAGTTCAATTGGCATTGGGCCTTGCAAGTGGGGGTGCGAATATCAATTGTAACTAAAGCCCAGTCTGAGGCTTTAAGTGAAACGACGCGTTTCACAACCAGTCTTCCCTCCAAATTTTGCTTAAACGAGAGCCCTCAGATTAAGTCTCCAGGTCAAAGTCAGGTCTTCATCTAACGGTCCCCCCTTTGTCTTCCCCAACGAGACCTAGGGTTTTCAGAAACCAACCTTCCATGCATGGATATTCCAGCTCCTTGTTCTCCCTCGATTCTCAATGAAATTCCATACTATAAAAACCAAAAAAGATCCATGCTCTTCCCTCTACACAACCATGGTATTATTTTCTCTTAATTCTCAGCCTAACACGAAACCCGATAGCAAGAACCTCCATGGTACACAAGATTCCACAGTGATGCACCTTCACAATTCTTGCAACTTTTTGTACTAAAATACTCCTCATGCTGCACTGATTCTAACATGCTAATAGTCTTGGATTAAAACTCACGATACACCATGCTCTTGCTCATCAAAGTTTCACTGCCCTAGGATCAAACTTCATCAATGGAGCCCTAATTCTCTGGAACTAATCCTCTACTTATCCCTAACAATTCTAACCTAAATATTATTCATCATGCTAACTAATTCTATCCAATTCGAAGGAAACACTAACCTGGTTTAAAGTTGAAAACAGATGCAGAATTCCTTGGATCCAAAGCTTGCAATGCTTTGGACTTGCTCCACAGACTTGATTCTTGGTTCTGTATGCAATAGCACCTGCTCAAATGCCCTTGATTTTGCAATCACAATCTTCTTGCACTTTGGATGATGAAGTTGGATAGCACGAATTCTACCTCAATTGAGCCAAATCTTGATGGAAGCTTGACCTGTGATGGATGTAGATGATGATAGGATAAAGAATTGTGGAGAATGATGAAGATTTGATAGAGTTCTTATGTGATTTGCAAAATGAAAGAATGAGATGAAACTTGGTGTTTTGATCAAAATGAATCACCAACCCTTGAATGAAGCCACTCTACTCAATATATAGACACTCATAGAACACTCTAGAACTTGGTAGAAACTTCTTGTGCACAATTTCCTTGAATTTTGGATATGTTACTTCCTTTGTAAGCCAACTAGCATAACTTCCAAACTTTGAACCAAACTCAAAAATATACTTTTGCCAATGTTCTTAAAAAAATTTTTACAATCAAAATGACCTATAATTTCATCCCATTTGGCCATGTTATGAAAAATCCCATTTTTAGGTCACTTTTATTCATTAAATTCACTTTTAAATGACCAAATTTGGAACCTTGAGCTATGAGCATCTCCAAACTTTCATGATTACTTTTATAGACTCAAAATGTCATTTGGAGCAAGTTTGATGTTGTGAAGTTGTTCATTTGAAGCTTCCTTGTATGAGTTTTGGGCATAGGCTTGAAATGACCTGTAATTCTCAAATGACCAAAATACCCTTTGCTTGCCAAGGCCATAAGTAGAATTCCACAAATCAGATGAAGGCATACCATACCTTTATAGAAAGCTAAGACAATGAGGAACAACTCTTATGTTGTCCAGAAATTCATTTTAAATATCCTTGAGGGGTAAAAGTTGCTTGGAAGGCAAGTAACTTTCACAGACAAAATTTCAGATACCTCAGATGACCTGTAACTTGCAAGGACCATAACTTGAGTTCTATAAATCTCCTTGATGTCTTCCACCACTCAAATTAAAGGTCTTGAGATCCTCTACAAGTTTTATGTTGGCCAAGGATCCATTTGAAGCTTGCATTTTGAATTATCTTGCTTGGAAGTTTGACCTAAATCAGGGGATTTTACACAGAAACCCTAATTTAGAAACTCCTCTTCTTCTTGATTTCTCTTGATTTCTTCTTGTCACAACACCACATCCTTATATACATGTCAAATTATGAACCCCACATCTCTCCAATAGACCTTAATTCCTTTCAATCAATCATTTGACCTAGGGTTGACCTAGGGTTGACCCACATGAAATCCTAGTTGACTGTCTTCAACTGCAACTCTTGTGATCACATCAATGACTTGCCTCTCCTTCAGAATGACCTTCTAGGTCCTCCATGATGTCTGTATACCCTCCATGCTCAATTCACAGCTCACAACTTCTTTGATGATCTTCAAATACCCTCAAGATAGGAGAGAGACCCACTGCTTGATCCACTGACTTCTTAAATTTCAATTTCTTTCTGATGACTTGGATAGGCCTGAATTTGAACAATAACCTCTTGATAGGCTCATAGAGATGAGAATAGTACTTGGTCCCTTGTTGGATGACTTGCTATGCTATGCTATGCAGATGATTGTACTATGTACATGACTTTGTATGCAAATGCTAATGTAATTGAAACATAAACCAAGTGAAATAGGTTGAGCAAATTTTAGGGTGCAACAGCTGCCCCTATTCAAGCGACTTGGACCCGATTGGGTGAAGAGCAAACGGCCTTCAAACATTCGAGGTACGAGACGGTTGAATACTAAGAACCCGGAAATTTGCCAACCGCAGAAATAAACTGCACTACTGCTTGAATAACAACATCTGCTGACTGGATCTGGCTGTTACGGCAACCAACGGATCCCTTAGCGACCGTGCTGGGGATTATTTTCATAAGCTTGAAAAAGATTCTATCATCGCAGGGGTAGAACTTTGTCCATGTTAGGACGCTTGTTTCGTCAACACGAAGAAATCTTAACCAAACTTGTCCACGTTAGGACTCCACCTGCCGTCAACACGGAAAAATCTCGTCGACTTCGCTGGGGATGACTCGTCTGCATTTCATCAGCACGAGGGGATCCTATCAACGTAGGGATGAATTGTCCACGTCAGGAATAAATCGTCCACGTTAGGAATAAACTTTCCATGTTAGGAATAACCTGTCCACGTTAGGAATAACCTTTCCACGTTAGGAATAAACTTTTCCACGTTAGGAATAAACTTTTCCACGTTAGGAATAACTTTTTCCATGTTAGGAATAACATTTTCCACGTTAGGAATAACTTTTTCCACGTTAGGAATAACTTTTTCCACGTCAGGAATAACATCGTCCACGTAAGGAATAAGACTTCGTCTGGATCTGTCCACGTCAGGACTAAACTTTCCATGTTAGGAATACATCTTTCCACGTAAGGAATATATCTTTCCACGTAAGGAATACATCTTTCCACGTAAGGAATACATCTTTCCACGTAAGGAATAAGACTTCGTCTGGATCTGTCCACGTCAGGACTAAACTTTCCACGTTAGGAATACATCGTCCACGTTAGGACTCACCTTTCCACGTTAGGAATAAGCTTTTCCACGTAAGGAATACATCTTTCCACGTAAGGAATACATCTTTCCACGTAAGGAATACATCTTCGTCTTGATTTGTCCACGTCAGGACTACATCTTCGACCCGCTGAAGAAATAAAACTTGTCCACGTCAGGACTCACGCTTCACCAACACGAAGAAAGATAAATTTGTCCACGTTAGGACTCGCGCATCTTGTCATCACGAAGAACTATAAACTTGTCCACGTCAGGACGCACATTTCACCATTACGAATAAAGATATCTGCTGGAAATAAATGGTCCACGTCAGGGCACCAACATGAAGAGTAATCAATTTTGTCCACGTCAAGACTTCACATTCAATCAATACGGAGAAATCGAATCTGTCCACGTTAGGACTAGCACATCTCGTCAACCCGAGGAAATAAATCTGTCCACGTCAGGACTCCCATGTCTCCAGCACGAAGAAGTCCCGTCAATATAGGAATAAATTGTCCACGTCAGGACCCATATTTCGTCAACGCAAGGAACTCCTATCAATATAGGCAATAAAATTTTGACGACTCCGGGGGAAATACTCATGTCAACCAGTAAGAAAATACCTCTGTCTGTTCCTACAGGAAGATACTCTGAATACCGTTTCTCTGCTTATCTCCACAGTAACTAACTCCATTGGCCCCAACCCACAAACCTTTTAGCACTGACGTGATAGCGACTTTGAGGCGGATTCTATTGGGGATATCTGGAAACCAAACTACCGGACGCCTGTTCTGATAACCGGCGGCAGCCTCTGAAATTCTGATTCATACAACCCTTTGATGCTGACGTAACAACAAATTCGAAGAAAATAATCCGCTGGCCGGACTAGAGAAACAAGCAACTCTGGCGGGGAAAACAAAAGAAATTTAAACAAATAACTCTGCTCGGGGACAAAGAGAACTTAACCTAATAACTCTGTGGGGAATAATGCCAAAACTGACATTATCGTTGCATGTCTCACGTCGAGATCTTGAATGTTTGGTAATTCATTTGAGCAAGAGCTCCTTCCACCGGTAAGGGAAACAATACTTGAAACAAACTGTTAGCCAACCTAGTTTATGTTTCAAAATGCATATGTTTGACAATGACGCAATGCTCCATTCGACATGGAAATGCTACACGTTTTTTTTTATTTGGTGGATGCAAGTATGACACTATATGCCGATGCAAATGCAGACTCGAACTGTTGGGGTACAAAAACCGCTTCAGTAAAATAAATGCTGAAGACAATGCCAACTCTGCTGGGGGTAGCCAGATGCCACAGAATTATTCTGGCAAAATAAATGCTGGAAGAGTGAAGCCCGCTTCGCTGAGGAATAACTGAATGCGTCAATCAGGATTGGACTTCTGCTGGGGAGTGAACGGGTATCACACGGTATTCCGACAAAATAAATGCCAGGACACCCAACCAACTCTGCCAGGGATAGTTTCAATCTTCGAGTTCCACTGGGAGGAAAGAGAACACTTGCTGGAAAGAGAACTCCGATGGGGACGAAACGATTCTCTTGGGGGAAAATCCACTGACTCTGCTGGGGGAGAGTAAATGACCCTACTGGGAAGGTTAGACTGCCTGAGTACAGCTCACAAGTTGGAAATATTAATCTTCTGAGGCTAAACCACTCTGCTTGAGATAGGGGAATCCTTCTGGGGGACACCACACCGTCTGAATACATCCTACAATCTTGGAATTGCCAAACTCTGCTGAGCATGAACGACTTGGCTGGAGAATGTCCTTTGGATAAGCTACGACTAGCTGGGGAATTTGATCCTTCTTCAGCGAGGAACAATGTTATCTTGGAAGCGCGACCTGCGTGGGGATCGAGTCCTTCATGTTGCGGTGGAAATAGGATATCAAACTATTAATGAGTTTGAATTACAATTCAATTCACAACCGCTCTTTGATTTATCCGAAGGAAAAGGTCAAAAGAGGGAAAACCTATTTTGCATCATAAACACAATGCGGGGAAAGATCTAGGTAAGGGGTTGGTTAAGCTTAGGGAAGGTACTAGCACCCTAAACTTCTGTAGTACTCTACAGGAACCTTTTGTTTATTTTTTTTTATTTATTTCATTAATTATTTTGCTTAAGGGTATATACAAAGGATTAAAAGTGAGAAAAGAGACCTAAGGGGTTAATTCTAAGTTTACTCGGCAAGACATTGCATCTTGTGCCTACGTATCCTGGATAGGGAATGGAATCAGAGTAATCGTAGTTCCCCTCAAAAGGGAGGTTAGAGACTTCTTGACTGTGGTTAAGGTCTCAAGGGGAATAAACGCATCTTAAGGACACGCTTACGTGGAGTGTAGAAACTCCAATATCTACGTTGAATTGTTAAGTTATAATTAGGGTTAAATCAGGTTAGGGATTCCACAGTGGGAAACCCTAAAACAGAGTACGGCGACTCTTTGACCTAAAACTAGAGTAAAGGGGTAATTTTGTCCACGGCGAGACATGTATGAAAATTTAGGGTTTGTAAGGTTGTAATTTTGAGGGTTTGAGGTTCATGGAGTATTGGCGCGGCGACCAAACAGTTAGACCCAACCTTCGGATGTGTGTAATGTGACAGAATAATTAGTGAAGGTGTGAGAAACTAATCATACGAGCAGAGAAATAATGACAGAAATTAAAGCCATACAAACAGAAATTTAAAGGCAGAAATTAAAGAGCGATTGTTAAGTTCGCGAGGTTACATGAGAGGAGCAGTTACAAAATGATAATGTCATAAAAAATGAAATAAATAACGGTGAACGCAATAAACTGCAAAAACGAGCAAACACCATTAATGGATAGAATTGTCAGATGGTGGCGAAGTAAAATTATGCCTCTTTTTGTGGTTTTATTTTGTGATATAATCTTCAATTTAAATTAAAATGAAATTAATATTAATTTAACTCAAACCCTAAAACTATTTCTAACCTAATTATTATATTTTTTAAAAAAAAAAGGATTTTAATACATTTATTTAAAAAATGGTTTTTATTTATTAATATAAACAGTTTTTTTTATATTTTATAAAAAAATCTTTTTTTTAATTATCATTTTATTAAAAAAACAACTTTTAATATTATTTTTTTAAAAAAAAGTTAATAAAATTGAATTACCTAATTATAAAAGAAAAAAAAGTAAAAAAAATAAAAAGTAAAAAGGGTTGGGCCGGTCATCACTCCCGGACCTAACCCGGATGGGGTAAATCATAATCAAAAAACATTTAGGGTTCCCAGAACCCTAACAGACTCGCGGCGCCGTTTGCATTCTTCTTTCTTCTCCTCGCTGCGATTCTCTCCGATCTTCTTCATTCCTTTCATTAACCTGAAACACAACACGAAAATTGTAAGGAAAATGCTTCATGGCTTACATTTAGCGAAAACGGCCGATGATGAAGTGAGCTGAGGCCCAAAACGGTTGATTGCCCTTCGTTTGGTCAAAACGGCGCCGGTGGTCTTTCGTTTGAACGATTTGAGGTTGTAAACGCGGCCGTTTTGTGATCTATGGCATGCGTCTGTGATTCGCGGATGATGTTGATGTTCTGAGATGATTGTTGTTCGCCGTTGATGATCTTCGTCGCCGTTTCTTACAAAGAAGATGATGAGGACTTTGTTTCCTCTGAGTCTCGGCCGTTTATTCTTATTCGCGCCGCCTAGGGTTTTGCTTGCGATTTGTCTGTTTCTCTCTCGCGGCTACCAGCGTTTCTATTCGAGGTGATGTTGTTCTTATATATTCTCCTCTCTCGATTTTGAATGGGCCTTTGGATTTAATTTTTCTGATATTATTTACCCTTTTGATTTGATCTCAAAACCTTCCGTTTTCGGAAGCGATTTGCACAAAATGATATGATATTCTGATTGAGATCCTTTGACTGAGCCCGTTTTGGATTGATTTTTGCCTGATCATTTTTCTGATACATGATTGAATTTTGTTTCCTTTTCTGACTTCGTTTGAATCTTTCTAAATCTTTGCTTCCCATTGTGATCCACTAGATTGGCTTTCGAACGGGACTTACTTGACACAGTTGGATTTGCCTCAATTTGCTTTCAGAAACGGGCTTGCTTTAATCCGTTTTGGGACCAAACTTAATTAGATATCTTCTTTGAAACTGATTTGGATTCTTTCCTTTTCAAACATGGATTTTGATTTGGCTATGGCAATCTATTTGATAAACCGTATTGGATTTGTTTTGGTTTCACAGATGCGGATTGTTGTTAACTGGTTTCCAATTGGTTCTTCTGATGTAGGTTTCTGGTTTTGTTGCAGATATGGATTCTTTTCCTCTTCTTCTTTCAGGATGAACATTGCCGGGTCGACGCTGCCGGGAAGGGTTGTGCGGCGATGATGACAGTTCGTCTGAGCCGTTTGTAAAAGATACTACAATCCTATGTTGTTGCTTGTGTAGCGAGCAGGATAGCATCTGGTTTGGTAACTGATATACTGCGACTGATATGGTTTACTCTCGTAACTTTGAACGGTGATTTTCGTGACTTGTTTGTTGGGCAATGATGTTTTGACTGAGCCCATGTTTCTGGTCTTTCTGCTGAACTTGCTTTCTGAACTGATGCTGTCTGCTTGTTTGATCTAGTGTTTGATGCAGTTTGGTTTCTACCCTATTCTTTCTGATAAGGATTAGCAGCAACTTTTACTTTCTGTTCATATTTGGGTTTTGACCTTCATGAAATCACCTAGGTGGTTCAGAGTCGATGCAGTTTTGGAGTATCTTTTGTTATGCCAACTTCTGACACTGTTTGATTCTTTTTGGCAGATGCTGTGAATGCACTGGTTTCATGGATTGTTCGGTTGAGCTTCAGTTTTGAATTTCCAATTACCTGTGGTTGTTTTGTTTATGCAGCTTATGAACTGTTTTGGCTTTGAGTTTGGTTAGGAACTTTGGAAAATTCTGATGTTGTTTTGTGAATTTTAGGTGTTGGATAACCTTGAAAACAACACGATTCAGACCTGCCGGCATCCGGGTATGAGTCCAAATTTACCTTTGTATCAGTTTGGAAATCCAATTGTGGCAAAAGCGAATCAGTCCCGCTTCTTTTATCACTTTTATCTCTCGGATGTCCCGCATGATAAGAACGGATGTTACTTGATCTGACGCCAACGGCGCGGATTGGTAACGGGGGTAGGACGCAGCTTCGGTTGTGCCACTCCCGGCACTCGATGATGACGCTGTTCTGAGAGTGTCAAACAATTTCTAACATCTTTTCTTTTCTATTCTGTTTTGTCCTTGTTGTGCAGGTTAATCAGAGATTCTTGGAGAAGCTCAAAGGGACATCACGAAGAACACTTAGAAATCTTTAGGAAATACCATTTCATTTCTCTTTTGTAACTTGTAATAAAAATATTATGAATAAATTCAATAATATATTTTATCCAAATTATTTCCTCTTTGTAAATCATGATATGAATAAACTTCAAATTTCTATCCAAACTTACTTTGCAATTTGTAATAATAATAATAAAATATTATGAATGAACTTCACATATTCTATTAAAATCATTTTCCAATTTCTTTTCCATGATTTAATTTTGCAAACACCTCAACATCCGATTAAACCTCACCAGTCAAACATCCCTGAATAAAGGTTGAAATTAATTTGATCCAATCTTGCATAATAAGCTTAATACCTTCAACATGAATAAGTTCCATTAATCAGTCGAAGTCTTCACTGTTTTCCTTTTTAGAATGAACGGAAAGATAGAAGAATGAATTCTTGCCAAAACCCTGCTTCCCAGACCAGATTCTCGCATCGCCTTGAACCCAAACAAATTGATATCTTAACATAATCAACCCACGTAAATAAATGACTCAGGAATAAAACCTCATCGGGCCCAAAATTACGAATTATGCTTCAAAATGACCAAAACGCCCCTAGGGGTAGTTCCTGCAAAACAACTCGCGCTCAATAATTGGTTAGTGATTAATGGATGCAAAAAATGAAATGTCATGCGCCATGACTGTCTAAGTGTAAGGGTAAAATTTGGGGTATTACAGTTGCCCCTATTTAAATAGCTACACCGGACGATTCGAGTGACAGAGACTCGAGGAATCGTGGTGGAGAGATTTAAATATAGATAACCGAAAATTTTGCCCTTAGATGCAGTGATATGCAAATGCTATGGACAAAACAAAAGTCGACTAATGCAAGCAAATGCCAGGAATATGATATGACGCGTATGCTGAAATGATGAATGCGAAAGAATGCTGACGAATACGACGACACAGAGACAGACACTACGAGAAGAACACACTAGGGAAAACGACGCGCTGGGATACAGTACAACCCTGGGGAATTCTAAAATGATGGTCAACTGGTGCGAACACGACCAATTGTCATTTTTAGAACTGGAATGAGATTCTCAAATGGAGATGGCGCCTCTGAGACGGCCTCCACTGGGGAATCTAAAAGTAAAACTGGATCACGTACGATTGCAAGATTGATCACAGAATGCATAGAGCATTGAGAAAAGAATAACATCCAGGCTTCTGTAACCTATCCCTCGTGACAGGATCAAACGGACTTTTCGGGAATCCGTAGCAAATATACAGGGTAAAAACCGGCTGTATGCCAAAATAAATGGACTTTTAGTGGAAATGCCCTGATAAGCTTCTCGAGGGAGAATTGTCACTTATCGTTGGAAGGGACTTATAGGCCAAAATGGATAAGCACTCAAATAAAGAGGCTGCTGCTTATCTGATATATAAATCTTCTCATATTAAAGGATAAATGAACTTCTTCATACCTCAAGATCGTGCTCTCCTGAATATGATTCGGCTCCTTATTTTACTAAAGGATAAATGAACTTCTTCATACTTCAAGATTGTGCTCTCCTGAATATGATTCGGCTCCTTCTTTTACTAAAGGATAAATGAACTTCTTCATACTTCAAGATCGTGCTCTCCTGAATATGATCCGGCTCCTTCTTTTACTAAAGGGTAAATGAACTTCTTCATACTTCAAGATCGTGCTCTCCTGAATATGATTCGGCTCCTTCTTTTACTAAAGGATAAATGAACTTCTTCATACTTCAAGATCGTGCTCTCCTGAATATGATTCGGCTCCTTCTTTTACTAAAGGATAAATGAACTTCTTCATACTTCAAGATCGTGCTCTCCTGAATATGATTCGGCTCCTTCTTTTACTAAAGGGTAAATGAACTTCTTCATACTTCAAGATCGTGCTCTCCTGAATATGATTCCGCTCAAACCTCCCCATACTTCAAGACAACAGGGAAAATGGAAGCCCAACTGCTCAATGGAGATGGCCATTTGCTGCGAGTCATAACGAAGATAGGATCGGCTTCTTAGGTGAGAAATGTCGCATACCGATGTTGTAAGATGTAAAGTGTTGTACCGATAGATTTTCCAGGCGTAAAATGGCATGTATCTGTAAAGATTGTGATTGATTTTCTTGAAAGATAGTGCAAAATAAATGCACATCCGGGCATAGTGATAAACTTCTCGGGCGAGAACAGTCGCGTATCTGCCAAGATATGGTGAAAATCTTCAGATGGTGCAAAATAAATGCACGTCCGGTTGGGCTCGACGACCGACAATACTGAGATTCAATCTAGGATCGAGCTAGAAAGAAGACTGGTAATCAAGACTCAGTCGAGGGAATGATCTCGAAGGGTAGATATCTTATCCTAGTGAGGAAAGATAACTGAAGTAACCGTCATCCCCGAGGATCGAGCTCTGTGGGGAAACTGGAAACACTTATGTATTTTATGCTTAGGGCTGACAATCTATTTGGAGAGAATGGGCAAACCCCAGCTACTCGGCGGTAACAACCAATGATGGCGAGACACCATGAACCTGTGAATGCTAATGCATATGTTAATGTGAATGTATGTCAATGTCTATGTAGTTAAATATGCAAAATGTTATGAAATGAGTATGTAATGAATATGTGAAAGGAATGTATGAAATAGGCATGTGATGCTTATGCCCTTACGTATGCTGACGAAACAGACTAGAGATGGGACGAGAGATGAAATAAACATCTCGACGGAGATACCCTGCATTCTCTGCAACCAATACGTCAATCATGGGTAAGAAAGATCAATGGTAGAACCAAATCTAGTTTTAAAGTTCTGAATTCTCTGGGGAGAAGGTAATCTGCTTGGGTGCACAGTATCACGTCTTCACATGGGGATAAGAAAACCTGAGGGACACTTTCGAGTTACCTAAGAAAAAGTTGTCAGCTTATAGTCTCGCTGGGGACTGTGTCAGAGCAATGATTTAAAAGTGTTTCTGCAACAATGAGATTTTTCGAGGAGTGAAGAGATCCTTCCGAAATTTCCTCAAGTCAAAGTAATTTCTTATATTTCGATTGCGTTTTCGAAGAACAGTTTAAAAATTTTCAATGCACCTTTCCTTTTCAAAATTTTAAGAATAAATGCATTTTGCATAACAATAGAAAACAAGAGTAATGCACCAAGGAATGTAAGTAACACAATGGTATCTTTTATTAAAGGGTGGCAGCTTGCTGAAGGCATAGCTCCACAGATGATTATGCTTTGTAATTGGCAACATGGGAAAAGGTTACATTGAATCCAACGACACCTACTGACACTAATCACTAAGACTAAACCAGAATCTTGCTTTGGACGAGGATGAACGAACTGGAAAATGGCTCCCATGTGGAAAGTGTGTTTGCGATGATCGGTGTTTTCTGATGCAATGAAATGCCTTTGTCCCTAACTTTTGCCTGGACCGCCCTTTCGGGTTTTCAATCCACCGGGACGCTCCTTTTTGCCTAAGCCGCCCTTTCGGGTTTTCAACTTAGCGAGCTTTTTATTATTATTTCTTTTTCAACCCTTACTTTTGCCTAAGTCGCCTTTTGCAGGTTTTCGACTTAGCGGGTTTTTAGGCATAATATTTTCGGACTGCATCAGAATTCACGGGATGTGCTAGCTCTTCTCCATCCATTGTTGTAAGTATCAGAGACCCTCCGGAGAAAACAGTCTTTACAATAAATGGGCCTTCATAATTGGGCATCCACTTTCCACACATATCTTTATGCACTGGCAAGATCTTTTTGAGTACGAGCTCTCCTTGACGGAACTCACGGATACGAATCTTCTTATCAAACGCTCTTTTCATCCGTTTCTGATATAATTGCCCATGGCACATAGCTGTCATGCATTTCTCGTCAATGAGATTCAACTGATCCAGTCTGTCTTGAACCCATTCAGCTTCCTCAAGTTCAGCTTCCATCAACACCCTTAAAGAAGGTATCTCTACTTCAATGGGGAGTACGGCGTCCATTCCATACACCAATGAGAAAGGTGTTGCCCCTGTCGAAGTTCGCACTAAGGTCCTGTATCCATGCAAAGCAAACGGTAACATCTCATGCCAATCTTTGTAAGTCACGACCATCTTTTGCAGGATTTTCTTGATATTCTTATTCGCAGCTTCAACGGCCCCGTTCATTTTAGGACGGTACGGAGAAGAATTGTGATGAGTGATCTTGAAACTGTCACACAGCTCTTTCATAGTCTTGTTATTCAGATTGGTGCCATTGTCAGTTATTATCCGACTTGGAATTCCATAACGGCAGATAATTTCTTTCCTGATGAAGCGGGCAACCACTTGCTTAGTCACGTTGGTGTAGGAGGCAGCCTCTACCCACTTGGTGAAATAATCAATAGCAACAAGGATAAAACGATGACCATTAGAAGCCTTCGGCTCGATTGCCCCAATCATGTCAATGCCCCACATTGAGAACGGCGATGGAGGTACATGCATTTTATCAGCGTAAATTTGGCACTTATGGCATCTTCTGGCGTATTGGATGCAGTCAACTTCCATAGTTAACCAATAATATCCATCCCTTAGCATATTCTTGGACATAGCATAACCATTGGCATGAGTGCCGAAGGTCCCCTCGTGAATCTCTTGCAGTAACATGTCCGCTTCCCGTTTATCAACACATCTGAGCAAAACCATGTCGTAATTTCTTTTGTATAACACACCATTACTGATAAAGAATTTCGAAGCCAGTCTTCTCAATGTTTTCTTGTCCAGACCGGTAGCACCATCGGGGTACTCTTGCTTGACGAGATAGTTCTTGATGTCATGAAACCAAGGCCTGTCATCCACCTCATCCTCTTCGACTACTTGACAATAAGCGGGCTCAACTTTGCGTTCAATATGGATAAGAGGTGCTTCATTAACGAATTTAACTTTCCACATGGATGCTAACATGGCTAAAGCATCAGCAACGTGATTCTCAGATCTAGGAACATGCTCGAATTCTATCTCGTCGAAATACTTAATCAGCTCGACAATGTAGTCCTTATAAGGGATTAACTTCTCATTCTTCGTTTCCCATTTGCCTTGTACTTGGTAAATAACCAAGGCTGAGTCACCACTTACTTTAAGAAGTTTGATTCGGAGGTGAATGACTGCTTCGAGGCCGAGAATACATGCCTCATACTCCGCGACGTTATTAGTACACTCAAAGTCTAACCTTGCTGTAAACGGAGTGAAACCACCCTTTGGGTTCATCAAAACGGCGCCTATACCATGCCCATTGAAATTCGATGAACCATCAAACATCATCCTCCACCAAAGACCTGGCTCTGGACCTTCGCTCGGATCTGGCTCTTCACAATCTCTCTTAATCAACAAAATATCCTCATCAGGAAAATCAAACTTAAGAGGTTCATAATCTTCAACTGGCTGATCTGCAAGATAATCCGATAAAATACTACCCTTAATTGCCTTCTGGGGTACATACTGGATGTCATATTCGGATAACAACATGTGCCAACGGGCTAGCCTCCCGGTTTGAGCAGGTTTTTCAAGAATATACTTAATCGGATCCATTTTGGAAATCAACAATGTGGTATGACAGACCATATATTGTCGAAGGCGCCTAGCGGCCCATGCCAACGCACAACAAGTTTTCTCCAATGGCGAGTATCTGTTTTCACAATCGGTAAACTTCTTGCTCAGGTAATAAATCGCATGTTCCTTTCTTCCAGTCTCATCATGTTGCCCAAGCACACAACCCATAGACTTCTCAAGAACAGTAAGGTACATAAATAACGGCCTTCCAGGTACGGGAGGAATCAGAATAGGGGGGTCTTGCAAATAACTCTTAATTTTCTCAAACGCTTTCTGACAATCAGGGTTCCACTCAACCGTCTGCCCCTTACAAAGCAGCTTGAATATCGGCTCACAAGTAGCGGTCATGTTAGAGATAAACCTGGAAATATAATTCAAGCGTCCCAGAAAACCTCTAACTTGCGTCTCGGTTTGCGGAGCTGGCATGTCTTGAATGGCTCGAACTTTGTCAGGATCTACCTCAATCCCTCGTTGGATAACAATAAAGCCAAGCAATTTTCCAGATCTGACACCGAAGGTACATTTAGCAGGATTCAATTTCAACTGATATTTCCTGAGTCGTTCAAACAACTTCACCAAATGATCTAGATGTTCCTTTTCACTCTGAGATTTGTCTATCATATCGTCCACATACACCTCGATCTCCTTGTGCATCATATCATGAAAAAGAGTTGTCATAGCGCGTTGGTAAGTTGCCCCTGCGTTCTTCAAACCAAAGGGCATGACTTTGTAGCAAAAGGTCCCCCAAGGGGTAATGAAAGTAGTCTTCTCTCGATCATCGGGATCCATTTTGATCTGATTATAACCAGAGAAGCCATCCATAAATGAGAACAACGCAAAACTGGTTGTATTGTCTACAAGTGTATCGATATGTGGCAGAGGGAAGTCGTCTTTCGGACTTGCTTTGTTCAGATCCCTGTAATCCACACACATCCTAACTTTACCGTCTTTCTTGGGCACTGGCACAATGTTGGCAACCCAATCTGGATATTTTGCAACTGCCAAGAAACCTGCATCCAACTGTTTTTTAACCTCATCTCGAATTTTCAAAGCCATGTCGGGTCTCGTTCTTCGGAGCTTTTGTTTGATAGGTGGACAATCTGGCTTAAGTGGGAACTTGTGAACAACAATATCTGTGTCTAGACCAGGCATATCTTGATACGACCACGCAAACACATCAATATATTCTTTTAACAACTCAATCAACCTCTGCTTAACCTCTGTCCCAAGCATTGCACCAGTCTTGACCTCTTTCTTGTTTTCATCTGTACTAAGATTAATCAAGTCTACCTGCTCTTTATGCGGTTGAAGCTCTGTGTACTCGTACTCAATCAATTTTGTCAGTTCAGCGGGTACTTCAAAATCTTCTTCACCCACGTCTTCAGCTTGATTAATGGGTGCATCCCAGTTAGGAGTGTCAATAAAGTCATTGGATCCAACAAGGTTTGCGATGTTTCTGCATGATGGAAGGCTTACTTAATTAAAATGCTCGAAGATATGTAAGATAAGAAATGAAATGCTGTTTTTTGTTTTATTTTTGGAAAAAGGTTGCCAACTTCATTTTTTAAAAGTGGAAACGAAAAACGCAAATGAACCAAAGCGGAATTGAACAAAATGCCTTTATTATTATCCTTTTAAAAGTGAAAGGTGGCCCAACAAAAACGACCCTATAGCCTTGGGCAGAGCTACGGATTTTTATTTGAAAACATAAATGAAAAATGCTAAAATTACTTTGACAATGGAAAGATAACAGGGATCTCTACGGCCTCCCAGTTGTTCAAAGCTGCATCACCCTTAAACACCAGGTTGCTCAGATCTTCATCTTCCTCACAGTCACTGACGGCATTGACTTGGAAACCTCCGTTGACAAATACCTCTTGGATAACCTTCGGACGCCCTTCGATAGTTGTGGCAGCTCCACTCTGAGTTGGTTTGTAACCCAACCCAAAGCGATCGGTCTTGGTCTTGACATCAATTACCTCTCCCCAACCTTCCGGAATGCCCCTGTCAATTGTTGATTTGGTACTCTTCAGAGATGCAAAAGATGGATTACCCTGGCCCACTGTCTCTTCGACTTCCAATAGAACAACATTGGCGATCTCGAGTGCTTGAAAGGAGATTTCCAAAGCATTTTCATCGGCCTCGATGTAACGGAAAGAAGACAGGTTACTGACCATCAAATCCTCCTCACCGTGTATAATAACCAACTTTTCATCGATCACGAACTTCATCTTTTGATGTAACGTTGAGGTTACTGCCCCAGCGGCATGAATCCACGGCCTTCCAAGTAAGCAGCTGTAATTGGGATTAATGTCCATGACCTGGAACGTGATATTAAAGACTTGTGGACCAATCAGGATAGGAAGCTCAACCTCCCCCATTACCGACCGGCGAGAACCATCGAAAGCCTTGACGATCAAAGGAGTAGGTTTCAACACAGTCTCTTTGAAGACCAACTTATCAAGAACCCTCTTGGGTAGAACATTCAAAGAAGAACCAGTGTCCACTAGCACTCTCGCTAAATTGTCCTCCTGACACTTCACTGATATATGTAAAACACGATTATGATTCGGACCCTCCTTTGGTAACTCTTCGTTGCTGAAACTAAGGGTGTTACATGCGGTCAGATTGGCAATCGCACTATCAAACCGACTGGTGCTGATATCTTGATCCACATGTGCTTGAGTCAAAACTTTCTGCAAGGCCATCCTATGAGCGGGTGAACTCATCAACAGAGATAAAATCGAAATCTTGGAAGGAGTTTGATGAAGTTGATCGATAACTTTATAGTCACTTTTCTTGATGATCCTCAAAAACTCAGCATCTTCATCATTCGTAACAGCTCCTTTACCTTTGTCTTTGGCAGGCACTGGGATACTAGTGGTTTCCTTAGGTGGAACCTCATTGAAACGGGGAGTATACACACGGCCACTGCGAGTCATCCTGCTTGCCTCTGCGATATTAGTCACAGTGTCCTTAACCTCTTCATTTGGAATAATCTTCCCAGACTCCTTGTCAATCATCGTCACGTCATATTTCCAAGGTACAGCTTTAGGATCACTGAAAGGAAACGGACTTGGTTTTCGAATGATTATAGGCTTAGGCTGATTCACCTCAGGGATAGACAACTTTGGTATATCGAACACGGGATTGGCAGAACTTGCCCCTGACAGATTAAACACTGGTACCTTACCCTTTGATTCAGGCTGATGGAAGACAGGCTCAACCACAGCGACTTCATCCTTCTTGGCTTGGCTTGTCACTTGTAAAACACCCTCGTTAATCAACCTCTGAACATCATTATGAACCAACATACAACCCTTAATACTGGCTTCACAATCTGCGCATGCAACATGGGAAGTATCTACCAGGCCGGCTTCAAACAGCTTCGAATGGAATGTCTTAAGAGGAGTCTTAATCTGAACAACATCAAGGACATAACCTTCCTCAGAATCGGCACTAATGGCGTTAACACTTTCATGGTTGGGAAAAGGGTTCTTCTTAACATTCGGTTGAGGGTCTTCAAACGACAAAATCTTTTTTTCCAATAGATCCCTGACAAGGTTTTTGAGAGCATAACAGTTCTCCAGATCGTGACCAGGCACACCCTCATGAAATAAACAATGAGCAGCGGCGTTGTAATTGGCGGGTAGAGGATTAGGAGGCGGCCCCAAAGCTCGAGTAGTAATTAGACCTTGCTTGACTAATGAGGGATACAACTCGGTGAAAGTCATTGGAATCGGCGGACAAGGTTTATACGGTCTCTTGTTCGGAACATTCTGGCGAGGAGCCGGATTCCTTGGCTGTTGATGGGCAGGAGCGTTGGGCGCTTGTTGATAGTTGATAGGAGGCGGATAAACAGGAGATTGTTGCATAGGTTGATACATAGGAACCTGTTGATTGAAAGAAGGTGCAACAGCGGCCACATAGGGTTGTTGAGCATATTGAATCGGATACCCTTGAGGTTGAGCATAACCTTGCAGATATCGATAAAATTGGTCTCTTCGTCTACCAGAGGATATAGCATTAGTCTCACCTTCTTTCTTCTTCTGAGAGCTATACGGAGGTTTCTTCGGCTGATCCTTTGAAACACCATGATTATTTGTCATTTTACCGCTTTTCATACCCATTTCAATCTTGACACCCACAGCAACGATGTCAGAGAAATTTGAAGTCACACTACCCACCATTCTTTCGTAAAATTCTGGACGAACCGTGTCGACAAACCAATCAGCTAACTCTTTCTCGGTCAAAGGAGGTTCCACTTGCGAGGCAATCTCTCTCCACCTTTGAGCGTACTCTTTGAATGACTCAGAATTCTTTTGTGACATACTCAGCAACTGTCTTCTGTCAGGAGCCAGATCCATATTGTACTTGTAATGTTTGATGAAAGCGTCAGATAAATCTTGGAAACTCTTAATGTGAGCCTGGTCCAAAGTTAAGTACCACTTGGAAGAAGCATCCTTCAAACTGTCTTGGAAGCAATGAATCATCAGTTTATCATTCTCAACATGGGCAGCCATTTTGCGATAGTACATGATCAGATGGCTCTTAGGACAAGTGGCACCTTCATAGCGATCGAAGTTCGGAGTTTTGAACTTCGGGGGAATAACCAAACCTGAGACCAAACAGACGTCCCTTGCAGCCGTCCCAAAAATTTGATCGCCCTCTACCTTTTTCAATCTCTGGGCGATAGTGTCTACTTCCTCACGAAGCTTGTCATGTTTCTCATAACCTTCAACATTCTCATCAAGATTATCAAAGACTGTCTCATTGAAATACAGTTGCGCACGGGTGTGTACAACAGGTGGTGCAAAGATAGGGGCCCCCCTAGGAACTTCGGAAAATAAAGGCACGGCTTGTTGAACAGGCTGATTAATCGGAACAGTGGCTTGAGGAGGCACAAAACCGGGAGCAAGACCATAAGGTGGGTCCCTTGCTACGGTCACATTCGGTGGAGGGTCCATAGTAACGCCGGTAATCTCTGAAACAACAGTGGGCTGGGTATCCATCTTAGCATTCATGACATGTAACAATTCCATCATACGCCCCATACCCCCTCGAAGGTCTTCAAGCTCGTTGCTAAGGCGATCAATCTCTTTTGTCTGATCCTCCATTCTTTTCCGAGTTTGAGCTCTGGTGTTGTACTGGTGCCGAGGACTCAGGGTGACGAAACTGGAAGGCGAGAGAACCGAACACGAGAAAACTGAAGACACATGCAATGCAAGAAAGTATATGATGCTATGATGCGAATGGAATTCAAACATTTACGAATGTCGTGGGGTACAAAAAAAATTTTCCTTGTTTTTTCATTTTTATTTTACCCCGCGATATAAATGATGTTTGAATTCCATGAAATACAATGCAATGGGATGCTTTATGGATGCCATGCACATGAATACACAAAACCCTAGGTTAAAAGTCATGAGTGGAGTTAAGGTCTACCCGTCCCCAAAAGGAGTGTACTATAGGTTAGTTGTACCTGCCGAACAAGGTTCTAAAAAGTGCCCAAAGTCATCAGCCCATCTTTCGGATATTATCGACCTTCCGATTGACTCGGGGGTTAATAATATTCTCAAGAGAACCTTTTTTGAGTGTAGTATCGCGTAGCAACCGTTGTAGGATTACTCCCACATGGTTCCCGCACTACGTCCTAAATAAGGCCAAGGTGGTGTTAAGGTACTACGGTCCTCAATATCACAGACTCCAATCGACCATGGAAAAAGTTTTCACGATTATACTCGATCAACCGAACCATTTTCGAAAAGGTCTCAACTGAGCGGTGATTTTCGAATCAACTTAGTCGGGATTCAACTCCCTATAAGCCTCATCGAATATATCCCCATCCTATAATAATGTCACTAGTCCGGGCGTAGGACTTATCTCACTGCACAAGGAACAATCCCCCAAATCAGGACACAAATATATACATGCAAAATAACAAAACAAGTAGCAATAAATATGAGCAAATTAGGGATAACCCTCAAAAATTAAGAATCGGTCCCCAGTGAAGTCGCCATTTTCTGTTGCGGTGGAAATAGGATATCAAACTATTAATGAGTTTGAATCACAATTCAATTCACAACCGCTCTTTGATTTATCCGAAGGAAAAGGTCAAAAGAGGGAAAACCTATTTTGCATCGTAAACACAATACGGGGAAAGATCTAGGTAAGGGGTTGGTTAAGCTTAGGGAAGGTACTAGCACCCTAAACTTCTGTAGTACTCTACAGGAACCTTTTGCTTATTTTTTTTTTATTTATTTCATTAATTATTTTGCTTAAGGGTATATACAAAGGATTAAAAGTGAGAAAAGAGACCTAAGGGGTTAATTCTAAGTTTACTCGGCAAGACATCGCATCTTGTGCCTACGTATCCTGGATAGGGAATGGAATCAGAGTAATCGTAGTTCCCCTCAAAAGGGAGGTTAGAGACTTCTTGACTGTGGTCAAGGTCTTAAGGGGAATAAACGCATCTTAAGGACACGCTTACGTGGAGTGTAGAAACTCCAATATCTACGTTGAATTGTTAAGTTATAATTAGGGTTAAATCAGGTTAGGGATTCCACAGCGGGAAACCCTAAAACAGAGTACAGCGACTCTTTGACCTAAAACTAGAGTAAAGGGGTAATTTTGTCCACGGCGAGACATGTATGAAAATTTAGGGTTTGTAAGGTTGTAATTTTGAGGGTTTAAGGTTTATGGACTATTGGCGCGGCGACCAAACAGTTAGACCCAACCTTCGGATGTGTGTAATGTGACAGAATAATTAGTGAAGGTGTGAGAAACTAATCATACGAGCAGAGAAATAATGACAGAAATTAAAGCCATACAAACATAAATTTAAAGGCAGAAATTAAAGAGCGATTGTTAAGTTCGCGAGGTTACATGAGAGGAGCAGTTACAAAATGATAATGTCATAAAAAATGAAATAAATAACGGTGAACGCAATAAACTGCAAAAACGAGCAAACACCATTAATGGATAGAATTGTCAGATGGTGGCGAAGTAAAATTATGCCTCTTTTTGTGGTTTTATTTTGTGATATAATCTTCAATTTAAATTAAAATGAAATTAATATTAATTTAACTCAAACCCTAAAACTATTTCTAACCTAATTATTATATTTTTTAAAAAAAAAGGATTTTAATACATTTATTTAAAAAATGGTTTTTATTTATTATTATAAACAGTTTTTTTTTATATTTTATAAAAAAATCTTTTTTTTAATTATCATTTTATTAAAAAACAACTTTTAATATTATTTTTTTAAAAAAAAGTTAATAAAATTGAATTACCTAATTATAAAAGAAAAAAAAGTAAAAAAAATAAAAAGTAAAAAGGGTTGGGCCGGTCATCACTCCCGGACCCAACCCGGATGGGGTAAATCATAATCAAAAAACATTTAGGGTTCCCAGAACCCTAACAGACTCGCGGCGCCATTTGCATTCTTCTTTCTTCTCCTCGCTGCGATTCTCTCCGATCTTCTTCATTCCTTTCATTAACCTGAAACACAACACGAAAATTGTAAGGAAAATGCTTCATGGCTTACATTTAGCGAAAACGGCCGATGATGAAGTGAGCTGAGGCCCAAAACGGTTGATTGCCCGTCGTTTGGTCAAAACGGCGCCGGTGGTCTTCCGTTTGAACGATTTGAGGTTGTAAACGCGACCGTTTTGTGATCTATGGCATGCGTCTGTGATTCGCGGATGATGTTGATGTTCTGAGATGATTGTTATTCGCCATCGATGATCTTCATCGTCGTTTCTTACAAAGACGATGATGAGGACTTTGTTTCCTCTGAGTCTCGGCCGTTTATTCTTATTCGCGCCGCCTAGGGTTTTGCTTGCGATTTGTCTGTTTCTCTCTCGCGGCTACCAGCGTTTCTATTCGAGGTGATGTTGTTCTTATATATTCTCCTCTCTCGATTTTGAATGGGCCTTTGGATTTAATTTTTCTGATATTATTTACCCTTTTGATTTGATCTCAAAACCTTCCGTTTTCGGAAGCGATTTGCACAAAATGATATGATATTCTGATTGAGATCCTTTGACTGAGCCCGTTTTGGATTGATTTTTGCCTGATCATTTTTCTGATACATGATTGAATTTTGTTTCCTTTTCTGACTTTGTTTAAATCTTTCTAAATCTTTGCTTCCCATTGTGATCCACTAGATTGGCTTTCGAACGGGACTTACTTGACACAGTTGGATTTGCCTCAATTTGCTTTCAGAAACGGGCTTGCTTTAATCCGTTTTGGGACCAAACTTAATTAGATATCTTCTTTGAGACTGATTTGGATTCTTTCCTTTTCAAACATGGATTTTGATTTGGCTATGGCAATCTATTTGATAAACCGTATTGGATTTGTTTTGGTTTCACAGATGCAAATTGTTGTTAACTGGTTTCCAATTGGTACTTCTGATGTAGGTTTCTGGTTTTGTTGCAGATATGGATTCTTTTCCTCTTCTTCTTTCAGGATGAACATTGCCGGGTCGACGCCGCCGGGAAGGGTTGTGCGGCGATGATGACAGTTCGTCTGAGCCGTTTGTAAAAGATACTACAATCCTATGCTGTTGCTTGTGTAGCGAGCAGGATAGCATCTGGTTTGGTAACTGATATACTGCGACTGATATGGTTTACTCTCGTAACTTTGAACGGTGATTTTCGTGACTTGTTTGTTGGGCAATGATGTTTTGACTGAGCCCATGTTTCTGGTCTTTCTGCTAAACTTGCTTTCTGAACTGATGTTGTCTGCTTGTTTGATCTAGTGTTTGATGCAGTTTGGTTTCTACCCTATTCTTTCTGATAAGGATTAGCAGCAGCTTTTACTTTCTGTTCATATTTGGGTTTTGACCTTCATGAACTCACCTAGGTGGTTCAGAGTCGATGCAGTTTTGGAGTATCTTGTGTTATGCCAACTTCTGACACTGTTTGATTCTTTTTGGCAGATGCTGTGAATGCACTGGTTTCATGGATTGTTCGGTTGAGCTTCAGTTTTGAATTTCCAATTACCTGTGGTTGTTTTGTTTATGCAGCTTATGAACTGTTTTGGCTTTGAGTTTGGTTAGGAACTTTGGAAAATTCTGATGTTGTTTTGTGAATTTCAGGTGTTGGATAACCTTGAAAACAACACGATTCAGACCTGCCGGCATCCGGGTCTGAGTCCAAATTTACCTTTGTATCAGTTTGGAAATCCAATTGCGGCAAAAGCGAATCAGTCCCGCTTCTTTTATCACTTCTATCTCTCGGATGTCCCGCATGATAAGAACGGATGTTACTTGATCTGACGCCAACGGCGCGGATTGGTAACGGGGGTAGGACGCAGCTTCGGTTGTGCCACTCCCGGCACTCGATGATGACGCTGTTCTGAGAGTGTCAAACAATTTCTAACATCTTTTCTTTTCTATTCTGTTTTGTCTTTGTTGTGCAGGTTAATCAGAGATTCGTGGAGAAGCTCAAAGGGACATCACGAAGAACACTTAGAAATCTTTAGGATTTACGACTCTTTAGGAAATACCATTTCATTTCTCTTTTGTAACTTGTAATAAAAATATTATGAATAAATTCAATAATATATTTTATCCAAATTATTTCCTCTTTGTAAATCATGATATGAATAAACTTCAAATTTCTATCCAAACTTACTTTGCAATTTGTAATAATAATAATAAAATATTATGAATGAACTTCACATATTCTATTAAAATCATTTTCCAATTTCTTTTCCATGATTTAATTTTGCAAACACCTCAACATCCGATTAAACCTCACCAGTCAAACATCCCTGAATAAAGGTTGAAATTAATTTGATCCAATCTTGCATAATAAGCTTAATACCTTCAACATGAATAAGTTCCATTAATCAGTCGAAGTCTTCACTGTTTTCCTTTTTAGAATGAACGGAAAGATAGAAGAATGAATTCTTGCCAAAACCCTGCTTCCCAGACCAGATTCTCGCATCGCCTTGAACCCAAACAAATTGATATCTTAACATAATCAACCCACGTAAATAAATGACTCAGGAATAAAACCTCATCGGGCCCAAAATTACGAATTATGCTTCAAAATGACCAAAACGCCCCTAGGGGTAGTTCCTGCAAAACAACTCGCGCTCAATAATTTGTTAGTGATTAATGGATGCAAAAAATGAAATGTCATGCGCCATGACTGTCTAAGTGTAAGGGTAAAATTTGGGGTATTACACTTCGCCACGAGCTTCTGGTCCATACTGCAATCTTTTGATCGTCCACTTCATACGGCTACGAACCCTGCAACACCACAAACAAGACAAGACAAGTCTACGCAACCAAATCTATTCAGGTTAGCGTTAGTGACATTATTTTCAGTGAGTTCAAAGTTTTAGCAATTATTGGCAGGGGCCAGCGACGTTATGTACTTGCTAGTTTCATTAAACCTAGGCGTTTATCATGCACAAAACAGTAAAGAACCAACATCAAGTACTGAATAACATGTTTTATTGATTGGGCCCCTAAATGGGCAGAGTTTTGTACACGGGATGTAACTCCTGAAAAGAGGAAGCTACGCACAACAAATATACAAGTATGCCCAAGAAGCATAAATATAATGACAAATCAAATTTATACACATGTCGGCAACGGGATGCAGACGGACATCATGAACTGATCCTCCTATGACTCGCCCGACTCTAATGCTTTCTCGGTATCCATACTTCCGAAGAGATTGTATCTGATAATCGACCCCTCGGGTAAATTCTCCCGCACCAATGCTCAATGTAGTATCACATTTGGACCGCAGTCATTTGCTTTTCAAATCCCTAACTTTTGCGTGAACCGCCCTTTACGGGTTTTCAGTTCACCGGGATACCCTTTTTTGCCGAAGCCGCCCAGTGTAGGTTTTCAACTTCGCGGGTGTACATTTTTTCAATTTTTATCCCTAACTTTTGCCCGAACCTTTCATTCTGTTTTTGGTTCGCCAGGATGCCCCATTTTTGCCTGGACTCTCTTTTTTTCTGTCCAGCGGGTCAATTTTAAGCAAAGTATTTTTTAACTGCGTCCGAATTCACAGGCGACGTAAAGTCTTCACCGTCCATGGTGGACAACAATAAAGCTCCTCCCGAAAATACTTTTCTGACAACGTATGGCCCTTCGTAATTGGGGGTCCACTTGCCCCTGTGATCTGCCTGCGGCGGGAGAATCCTTTTCAACACAAGGTCGCCCGTCTGAAAGCTCCGAGGATGTATCTTCTTATCATATGCTTTCTTCATTCGGCTCTGGTATAAACGACCATATGCTAGAGAAGCTAGCCTCTTCTCATCCATTAAACTCAGCTGGTTCAACCTGTCTTTCACCCATTCTGCCTCGTCTAGTTGGACATATCGTAATACTCTCAGGGAAGGAATCTCAACTTCCAGTGGTAACACTGCTTCCATTCCGTATACCAACGAGAACGGGGTTGCCCCGATTGATGTGCGTACCGTCGTACGATAACCGTGCAAAGCAAAAGGTAGCATCTCATGCCAGTCCTTATAGGCCACCACCATCTTCTGAACGATCTTCTTTATATTCTTATTGGCCGCTTCAACAGCGCCATTCATCTTGGGTCGGTAAGGGGAGGAGTTGTGATGCTCGATCTTGAAATTCTAACAGAGCTCCTTCATCATTTTATTATTCAGGTTTGAACCGTTGTCAGTGATTATCCGCTCGGGGATTCCATATCTGCAAATGATATCTCTCTTGATGAATCTGGCTACCACCTGCTTAGTCACATTTGCGTAAGACGCCGCTTCCACCCACTTGGTGAAATAATCGATTGCTACTAGAATGAACCGGTGTCCATTAGAGGTCGTCGGCTCGATCTTTCCAATCATATTGATTCCCCACATCGAGAATGGCCATGGCGATGACATCACATTCAGAGGACTCGGAGGCACATGGATCTTATCTGCATAAATTTGGCATTTGTGGCACTTCTTCGCAAACTTGAAACAATCAGTTTCCATAGTTAGCCAAAAATAACCTGCCCGCAGCAGCTTCCTCGTCATAGCATACCCACCAGTATGCGTACCAAATGTACCTTCATGTATTTCATCCATGAGCAACTTTGCCTCTTTTTCGTCTACGCAACGTAACAGCACCAAATCGTGATTCCTTCTGTATAAGACACCGTCCGGATTCAGATAGAAATTACCCGCCAACCTCCTGAGAGTCTTCTGATCTTGACTGGATGCCCCAGCCGGATACTCTTTGTTCTTCAAGAAATTAATGATATCAAAATACCACGGTTTATCATCAAATGCTTCGTCAATGGCAAATACGAAGGCAGGTCTGTCAAGCCGGGAGATAATAATTCTGGGAGCCTCGTTCCAGAAGTTGACTTTGTACATAGAAGACAAAGTGGCCAGGGCGTCAGCCATCTGATTCTCTGCTCGCGGTACATGATGCAATTCAACCTTGTCAAAGAAAGGCAACAATCTCCTCGCATAATTCATGTACGGTATAAAATTGGGCTGACGTGTCTCCCATTCTCCTTTTATTTGATTCACCACCAGAGCTGAGTCTCCTTATACGTCCAGATTTTTGATTCGCAAATCAATGGCTTCTTCAAGCCCCATAATACAAGCTTCATATTCGGCTTCATTATTGGTAACTGGAAAGGTCAATCGAGCAGTAAACGGGATGTGCGACCCGTGTGGAGTGGTGATGATTGCCCCTATTCCACTACCGTAGGCGTTTACAGCTCCGTCAAAGATCAACTTCCATTCGGAACCCAATTCTGGTCCTTCGTCTGGCAACGGCTCTTCACAATCTTTCATCTTTAGGTACATGATATCCTCGTCAGGAAAATCAAACCTCATTGATTGGTAATCTTCAATAGGCTGCTCTGCCAAGTACTCAGACAGTACACTCCCCTTTATAGCCTTCTGCGAGACATACTGGATGTCATATTCAGTCAAGACCATCTGCCAACGGGCAATTCTTCCCGATAATGCTTGCTTTTCGAATACATATTTGATAGGATCCATCTTCGAGATGAGCATGGTTGTATGATTCAACATGTATTGCCTCAAACGCTTGGCGGCCCAGGCCAGCGCGCAACACGTTTTCTCGAGCATTGAATATCGAGAT
Source organism: Lathyrus sativus (assembly GCA_963859935.3). Lineage (NCBI taxonomy): Eukaryota > Viridiplantae > Streptophyta > Magnoliopsida > Fabales > Fabaceae > Lathyrus > Lathyrus sativus. The sequence goes on from OZ012741.1 coordinate 363,875,809, forward strand.
TCAAATTCAGTAAATTTCTTACTCAAGTAGTAGATCGCATGCTCTTTTCTTCTTGTCTCGTCGTGTTGACCGAGAACACAACCCATACTTCCCTCAAGAACTGTCAAATACATAATCAAAGGTCTCCCTGCCACTGGGGGTATCAAAATAGGAGGCTCGTGCAAATACTGCTTTATTTTATCGAACGCCTTTTGACAATTTTCATTCCATGTTACAGCTTGGTCTTTTTTCAACAGCTTGAATAATGGCTCACACGTAGCTGTTAGGTGAGATATGAACCGAGCGATGTAGTTCAACCTCCCTAAAAACCCGCGCACCTCTTTCTCTGTTTTAGGCGTCGGCATCTCTTGTATTGCTTTTATTTTTGCAGGATCAACCTCTATTCCTTTTTCACTCACGATAAACCCCAGCAGTTTACCCGATCTCACCCCGAAGGTGCACTTGTTAGGGTTCAGTCTCAGCCTGAACTTCCTAATCCTTTTGAATAACTTCAGCAGATTCACCGAATGCTCTTCCTCCGTCTGGGATTTGGCAATCATATCATCGACATAAACTTCGATCTCCTTATGCATCATATCATGGAAAAGAGTCGTCATTGCACGCTGATACGTTGCCCCAGCATTCTTCAATCCGAAGGGCATCACTTTATAACAAAATGTTCCCCAAGGCGTTATGAAAGTAGTCTTCTCCATGTCCTCTGGCGCCATTTTAATCTGATTATAGCCCGAGAAGCCATCCATGAAGGAGAATACGGAGAATTGAGCAGTGTTGTCAACTAGCACATCGATGTGGGGAAGCGGAAAATCATCTTTTGGGCTCGCTTTATTTAAATCACGGTAATCTATGCACATTCTCACTTTACCGTCTTTCTTTGGCACTGGTACAATGTTCGCGACCCATGAGGGATATTTTGTAACAGCTAGGAAACCAGCATCCCACTGTTTTTGAACCTCCTCCTTAATTTTCACTGCCATATCAGGTCTAGTTCTGCGAAGCTTCTGCTTGACCGGCGGGCATTCTTCTTTTAACGGCAGACGGTGCACAACCATATCTGTATCAAGCCCAGGCATATCTTCATACGACCAAGCGAACACATCACTATACTCTCTGAGCATTTCAACCAGTCTTCGCTTGACGTCACTCTGCAGCGCGGCTCCTATACGGATGTTCTTTTCAACCCCTTCTGACCCCAGGTTAATAATTTCGATGACCTCCTCATGAGGCAGAATGACTCGTTCTTCTTGCTTCACCAACCAAGACAATTCTTCGGGAACGTCACCATCTTCAACAATCTCTTCTTCGGCCTGAAATACCGGGAGCTTAAAGTCGAGACAAGTCATAGGTGGTTCAATGATGTCATCTGAAAATGTTATCCTGCAAAAGGAATGGTTAAATGCTTCAAAATGCGTATAAAGCGAATAACCATGTTGCCATTTTATTGTAAAACACAAAACAGGAAAAACAGAGATTGCAATATTTGCACATGAAAAAAACGCCTTTTATTTAATGATTAAACACGCAATGTTCATAACAGCCCGACCCTAAGCAAAATCATGATGCCCCGGGAAAGACACCAGATTGTTCAACAATTTAAAAACAAAGTATTACTGTTTAAGAGTCACAGGAACAATCTCCTGAATATACCAATTGCATAATTCTTGTCCTGGCACGCTCGGCTGAATCCAGGCGTCCATATCGCAATCGTTGTCTCCTTCGTCAAACTCTGAAGCAACGTTGATGGTCTCGTGACACACTCCACTAGCAGTGATGGTTATTGGTCCTCTGAAACGGGGTGCCCCCACAGCAGGTGTTGATGACAACGGTTGATATCCCAGCCCAAATCGGTCCATCTTTACAGGAATATCCAGCACCTTGCCCCAACCCTTTGTCTCACCTGTCTCCACTAGAGCTTGAGCCTCCTTATATGACGAGACGGCTACCTCTGACGCTTTACTCGGCCCGGGACCTTTGTCTTTGATGCGCAACCCTTCAAATGCCTGGCAGGGTGTTTCGTGAATCTCGCCGTCGACCTTTACATATTTGAACGATGACAGATGGCTAACCAATATATCTTCTTCTCCACATACAGTGACCACGCTGTCTCCTACCATGTATTTCAGCTTTTGATGCAAGGTAGATGTGACTGCCCCAGCCCCATGGATCCAGGGTCGTCCGAGAAGGCAGCTGTATGCTGGCTGGATGTCCATAATATAAAATTCAGTCGCGAAAACCTCTGGCCCTACCTGTAGAGGTAACGTTATGGATCCAAAGACTGTTCTCCGTGTACCATTGAATGCCCTGACCACCAAGTCACTAGGCGTACACAGGATTCCTCTGACATCTAGTTTCATCATCGCTTTCTTGGGCAGCACGTTTAAGGATGATCCGGTGTCTACCAGTACATGAGACATGACTGATCCCCTACACTCAATAGAGACGTGCAACGCCATATTATGCTCTCTCCCCTTCGGGGTCAAATCAAAGTCTGTAAACCCCAAGCTATGGCCTGCATTCACATGCGCCAACACCCCCTCCAGCTGATTCACGGAAACATCTTGGGGTACGAAGGAAGTATCCAGGACTTTCAACAATGCATTTCTGTGAGCTTCAGAGCACAATAGCAACGACAGTATAGATATCTTTGACGGCGTCTGTTGCAGATGCTCAACAATCTTATAATCACTTTTACGAATCAAACGCATGAACTCTTCCACATCTTTCGATGCTGTTTCTTTTTCATTCCTCTGCACAGGGACAGTTTCATTCATCTTTCCTTTCCCCTTTGCCAGTCGTTCAGCCTCTACCTCAGGCGATATGAAGATTCTCCCACTTCTTGTCATACCTCCAGTACCGACAATGTTGTCTACAGTCTCAGCTGGCTGCTTATTAACATCAATTTTCACCCCATCACAATACACTTCCAACCCATAGGACCAGGGGACTGCCTTAGTGCTCTCGTACGGGATTGGTCCGGCCTTGGTGATAGTGATCGGCGGTCGCTTGGCCGGTGCCGTTATAATGATCATTTTTCGGGGAATCGTCACAGTAGCTACATCACTTTGTTTGTCCGCTAATACCCCTGCCGGTTCCTCAATTGCTGCTCGGTCAAATTGCAATGTGCCTCCATCGATTAAAGTCTGAATTCCCTTCTTTAAGTCAGCACACCCCCCAGCTTGGGTCCAACACTCTAAACAATACTCGTCGCAACCTGGATACACACCACCTTGCAATAATCTGCTCTTTATCTCACACAACGGTGTCTTGAGGTCGTCGACATTCATAATCAAGTTCAAACCCTCCTCAGTTAAAATGGCGTTTGCCCCATGGTTGGGCATGGGCTTCTGCACTATGTTTGGACCCGCCTGTCCAAAATTGATAGCCTTACTATCCAATAGGTCCTGCACCACATGCTTGAACGCATGGCAACCCTCTACATCGTGGCCAGGAGCCCCGGAGTGGAATTTACAGTGCCTGCTTGCATCGTAACCGTATGGAGGAGTGCCTGTTATTGGCGCCAGAGTTCTCTTCTCCACCAAGTTCAAACCTAGTAACGTCTGTAGCAATTCTGCATACGTTGAAGGAGGCTTTTCAAACACCCTCCTTGGTTTGCCCCCACGGAATCTGCGCTGGGCAGTATGTGCCCCCTGTTGTGGTTGTTGTTGATGTTGTTGTTGTTGTAACGGTTGTTGCTGAAACGGTTGTTGCTGAAACGGAATAGTAACGCTTGCCACCTGCTGCGGCTGATTGTACTAGTTTCGACCTCTGCCCCGGCCTCGGCCTCGGCCCCCAAACACCGCGCTTGCATCTCCCTGACGGCGCCCACCAAAACCCCTTCTGTTACTGCCAGCCGAAGTGGATTCCTCAGCTTGGAATCTTCCCTGTTTAATGTTGCTTTCAATCTTCTCTCCCATCAGGATTAAGTCTGAGAAACTGCCCAAAGAAGTGTGAAACAACTTGTCATAAAACATGCCAGTGAATATTCCTATGAACATATCATTCATTTCCTTGTCCTCTAGAGGAGAATGGACTCTAGCAGCCATGTCGCGCCATCTCTGCGCATACTCTTTGAAGCTCTCGCCCTTCTTCTGGGACAACCCCTGCAATTGGACCCGGTTGGGTGCCAAGTCACTGTTGTACTTATAGTGAGCCACAAATGCTTCAGCAAGCTGCTTCCATGTCTTTATATGAGTTGGTTCCAATCCCATATACCACTCGAGGAAAGGACCAGACAAGCTATCTTGAAAGAAATGCATTAGCATCCTCTCATCGTTAGAATACGCCAACATCCTTCTGTAATATGACCGCACGTGCACCTTGGGACAGGTGTCCCCCTTATACTTGTCGAATGTGGGAGCTTTGAATTTGATTGGTACTCTCAAACCAGGCACCAGACCCATTGTTGACATATCTAAGCCAACAACACTTTGATTCACGACCCCCTTCATATGCTCCTCGAGCATCCTGATTCTCTGAGAGTCATCCATACTCCCTTCGAAACCTCCACCGGAGAAAGTGTCCTCTTGCTGGTCTTCTTGCCAATTACCATTCCCAGTTCCATATCCATCGTATCCGTTGTTATGGCCAACTCTGGTCTGATTCATTACCGGGCCTCGCCCCCTGATGCCATACCCCGGAGCGACTCTAGCAGGTCCAAAAGTCATTAACCCAGCGCCATTTCCATTTCTGAATCCGCCATAACCCTGATTAGTCATACCAAATCCGTCCTGCCCGAAGCCTTGAGCATTGAAGCCGTTATTCCCAGCATAGTCAAACCCCTGGTCATTGAAGCCAAGTCCATTATTACCGAAGCCATTACCTCCCAAATTATCACCCAGGTTGACATCTCCGAGCCCAACGTTGTTGACGACAGTCTCGTTCCCAATTCCAACGTTACCGTTCCCGGCAGCAGCGCCGTTGTTCATATTGACAGCAGGCATGTTGACTACAGGTGGAGCCACTGGTGTGGGGGTACCATCCCCGTGAATAGTGTCGACTCGCACAGACTGATGATTCTCATTTCCGTGCCCAGCATTTCTTACCAACAGAGGCTGCACCAATGCTTGCAAATTCTCCTGTCCTTTCGCAATGGTCTCCATTGTCTGCATGAAGAGCGCCAGCTTCTCACGCATGTCTTGCATTTCGTTCTGCATTTGATCCATAATTCTTCGGCAGTTGGTACGAGTGGAGTATCGGTGCGGGCGCTGATCTTCAATCCTGAAAAGACCTGGTACAGTGCAGGAAATGAGATACCATTCAATAATCACCTGTAATGCAATATGAATGGGAATGCAATGCAATATGTGTCTGTGCATTAGGGAATATCATTCCCCGATTCTAGTGCGAATGTGCCAGTGCAGTGACAGTGCTAGCAATACGGTGATCGGAGCCGAATCATAGAAAACCTCGTATATTGCAGAGAAATCCATTAAGCCAAGAATACAATATCGCTGAGCGTACAATAAGAAGGCATGACCTCAACCAACAATCCTGGTGATGGTCAGCGCTATGCAAATAAAGCATACATATTAATACATGAAACGATCAAGTACACTCATATGTCTGGTACTCTTCTAGTAACTTCTTAGTCTCTGGATGACTTGGTCGGGTAAGCAGACCCTCAACAAGTTGATTTCTTCGCTTGAGAACACGTCGCACGTCACCAGCGGTTTCCTCCCATGCCCCTTCTCCGAAGCGATCCTCTAGCTTCCGCTTCTGAGACACAACTTCGTTCTTGCCTTCGATGGCCTTGTTCAATGCATTCTGGAGACTATATCTGGTCATCACCTCCTCTTCATGCTTCTTAATGCTAGCCTTCAACTGCTCTTCGAGTTCAGAAATTTGCTGCTTCAATTTGTCCTCCCTCTTTTTGTTGTTGGTTAGCGTAGCATTCCACGTCTTGTTACAAGAAGAGATTTCTCGGTGAGCGGCATCGAGTACTTTCTTTTTGGATTCCAACATGTCATGAGAGCTTCTGAATTCTTTCCCCAGACGTTCGCGCTTCTTTTTCTCTTCAGTCAGTTCAGCACCTTGCCTGCTTACTAGTTCGATCTGCTGTTGGAAAGAATGCACAACCTTGTTCTTCTCACTACGCATCTGAGCCAGTTCCTTTTCTAACTCTTCATTGATCTTCATCAAGGCTTCTTTTTCTTTTACAACTCGCTCGTAGACCTCCATAGTAACAGTGGTTGGTTCTTCCACTGGAATATGAACAGGGACTGGTGCAGCTGGAAATGGCATCAGTAACTGTCTTGCTCTCTCCTGGATCCAAACTTTGTAGGGTGCATAAGCCTGACAATCATTCTTCCCCAACAGTGGTTTCCCTTTTCTGTTAATACGCATCCAGGCATACTGAAGCTTGGCTAGTAACTCTCCATTCAAATCACCAGTGAAGTACAGAGATTCCTGTACTTCCTCCTCCTGAGGTGGGTTCTTCAACGCATATCCGAACTGGCGAATAAACAGAGATGGGTTGCAATTGATGCACCATTTTCTCCCTATCAACGGAACATTAGGATACCCAGAACAACTGAAAATAAGCTCAGACCCCAACAAGTCTCGGTCAAACCACTCAATGTCCTCAGAAGATAGTCTCATCATGCGCTCTGGCCAGTCAGCTGTAGTTGCACTATCTACAAAAGGTCCCTTCAGGGGAAGATGGCTCTTAAACCACATGTACAGCAAAGGCACACAACAAGAGACGTTCTTGCCTCTCCTGTTCTCATTTCTGTAGTGCATAGAATGGTAGAAGTCCCCGATCAATGTGGGTACAGGGTTACCAGCAGCAAACAAATGAAATGCATCCATGTCCACGAAGTTCGGGAAATTGGGAAACAACACTATCCCATAAATGCATAGAGCCAAAACAGCGTTAAAGACTACCCAACATCCATTCTTGGCGTATTCTTGAGCCTTACCAACCAGAAACTGGAGAGAGAAACCGGGAACCCCGCGCCAAGAAGTCATCAACAGCTCAGAAGCATTCATGTGCCAGGCCTTAGCCAAACCCTCCAACTTGGGCTCAGCGGCAGAGTGAATAAAAGGAACTGTATTCTGTACCGGCAGCTCAGTAAACTCTACAAACTCTTCAATGGTAGGCCCCAAAATGAAGTCAGCGAACGTGAAACATCTCAAAGCCGGGTCATAGAATTGCATCAGCGTATACAGCCCATTCAATTCATCATCAGTTGGTTTGCGAACCAATCTCAACAACCGTCCGTAACTCTGCCTGAAGCTTCTACGGACATCCTCATCAGCAAGAGAAATCAGACCCAGGAGGGGAGTAATATCAGGGATAGGTAACTTGTAGGCAACTGTCATCCTCAAACCAGCCATGATCAGTACTCAGAAGTCCGGACACTAGAACCAGGGAATATGCAAATGCACCTGCAGCACAGACACACGTTAATGGGATGTAATGATAATGGTTATGCAAACATTGCAATGCAAGCAACAGGGACCAAATGCCATGGCTGAGAAGCCTGAACCATATCAAAAGTCTCAGATAGACCTTCCAGAATTCCTCAAACCCTGGTCTCAGATAGACCCAATACAAAGCTCCAACACTGGTCTCTGATAGACCCCATAACATAACTCCAACTGGTCTCTGATAGACCTCATACCATAACTCTGACTGGTCTCTGACACACCTCAAAACTATCCATAAATACCCAGGATCTCAGATCAAGAAATAACCGGTATCTGAAGGTCTAGTTACCTGCATAACCCCAAAACCCTCTCACAGGTAGGTGTCCTAGTAACTGACAAAGTATGGCATCCTATGCGGTCGTCGGCGTCACAGACTTTCAGGGTTGATGATACGATTCCCAGAAGGAGTGGCATCATCAAATCCTGAAGAGACCTCACTTAGCCAACTTCCAAATGATCGGTTCCCAGAGTCGACAATCCAACTAACCAGCAACCCGAGCCACCCAAAGGGCAGGACAGGAGGCCAACCAGAAGAACCACGTCTGAGTGTGGATTTCGCGGGACACTAGGACATGCAAAGCACGTGCACGCCCACTAATTTCCACTCTAATTCTAGGTGCACTCAAGCCCAGGTCCGGCTTATCTCTCAATCATAGAACACCCGTCACACCCCAATACAGCAATAATAACAATAATATAATGCTGAAAGTAAATGACAGAAATATAAATCCATACAAAATCCTCGACGGGAAAACAAGCGCTAGGATTGACTCGCTTAAGGGACCTTGGATCCCAAATGCATAAGGAACTATCGCAGTCCTTAGCAGCCAGGGGATGTTGGATCCCCAGCAGAGTCGCCAGCTGTCGCTACTGCGAAAATCGGCGCCGGCTGAACAGAAGAGTCGCCACCGTGCGTTATTTATCCCAACGGAAGGAAAGGAAACGCTCGAAGTAAACCTCACAAAAAACGGGAAAAGGTATGGTCATCGTAACCAAAACCGTGGTTCGGGAGTCGGTTACGCAAGGGGAAGGTATTAGCACCCCTCACGTCCGTCGTACTCGACGGGATCCACGCTTGCTTTCTGGTACGGATTGTTATTCTATCTACTCTAAAGGTCTAGGGTTAAAAGAAAAGAAAATGACTCGGAAAAGTATCGCACTTTCTGCCTACGTATTCCCGTCTGGAACGAGAAATCAGAGTCAACGTAGTTCGCCTACCTACGGGGAAGGAGGGGAAGGTTGCTCGCTAGAATATCGCATCCTATGCCTACGTACTTTCATACAGCATGAAAGATCAGAGCAAACGTAGTTTGGGCCACGTACGACACAAGTCTGTCTTGATTGTTTTTATTCCTTCTGAAAAAGGGTTTTCCTGATTAGCAGTCCAAGCGGACAAAAATGACGTTTTGATGAGTTCACATTCTTTTATGGAAGAAGTGTCTTTTATTGGATTTGAAATCTTATTGTGTTTTTCTGTTTGTTTTGAGAAAGAAGAGACAGAACTCTAACCTATGGTTGAAAAGGGAATCAAACTAACCTAATGTTATCATGCATGGGTTAAGACCTAGTGTCTATCATGCTCCTCTCTTGCACAGAGAGAAACAGAGATCCTAAGGGAATAGACGGAAACAGAAACAATAGCAAATATACAATGAAGCAGTAAAATGCATGGATGCAGCAATGCAAGCGAGGCAAGGGAGTCCCACTCAACCTCGAACCTAGAAAACAATAGGCAAAAGTGAACAAGGTTCACTTTCAACCTAACAGGTTAAACAGCAAGCAATACAGTCAGGGAAATTCAATCAATACATCAAGAAATATAAACAGCAAAAATAAACAGCAAAAGCAGTCTTCATCAGCATCTGTCTTCAAATCATCTCCAAACAGCTACAAGCTTCAAGCATGCATCAATCTTTATCTTCACAGCCTTCAAGCAAGGCCTCTGTCTTCAATCTCCCCATGGCTTTTCTTCAAGTCCCAATCTCCAAGCTGAGGAATCAATCACAAGAATGAACTGGTGTGTTAGGCAATTAGTTGACCACCAAAGGTGGCAAACAGACTGCTAACAACACATAGAATATTTCTCTCAAGAGTTCTATCTCTTAGACACTATCACCAAGCCTTCCAAAGGAAGGGGGTGAATGTCTTAGAGAGACTCTGCATCATAGAGAGGGATGGAGGCAACCAAGACCTTCCATGTTTGTGAATCAAGTTTTCTACTCTAGAGCTCTGCCTAACTCCTAGATCCTATAACCTTCAACGGCTGCCAGCAAGAGATACTCCTCATCAGCTCTGGAAATTGGTCTTCATTCTTTAATCTTCAAAGGGGCTTCATCAGCACAGTCTTCAGCTCAGACCCCAAGCCCCAAACAAGCCCAATACCCCACACAGCCAAAAAATAACCCTAGAGAGGGCACACCACACAGTCAAGCAAATACAAGCAGTATACTAATAGTAACAGTAGAATAGGGGAAACCTAGTAATTTCTAAGGGTCTATTATCTACCCATAATATCCCTATAGTCCCATACCCCAAAATTCAAACTACAACTCCTAAAAGAAATGATTTATTACACTTATGTTATCCCTAAACCCTAGCTTTGATTCTCCTAATCACACCTAAACAAACCATCTAAAATTAAGTCCTAAAATCATGAATTAAATCTTATATACAAGCTAAAGTTCTAAGTGAAATACCCTAAAAAGAATAGGCCCAAAATATAAAAGTATCTAACTAAACTAAAATCAACAATATCATGTATAAACCTAAAATCAATTAAAACCTATTTAAAAGAAAAATATATCAAAAATGCGAAAATAAAATGAAATGCTAATTTTATTATATGAAAATTTTCTTAACAAAAATATGAAAAAGATGCAAAAACAACCATTTAAAAATATGCAATTTCCAATTTGTTATGATTTTTTGAAGAATTAACAAAAATTGAATGAAATTAAAATGAGTTATATGAGGTTAGGGGTGCAATCAGTATTTATTTCAGTTAAAAAATGAATGATGGGCCCAAACTGGGGGGCGCGCATAGCAAAGCGCGTCTGGGCCCAGTTGATCAGAAAAAAAATCACAAAAAGAAATAAACTAAAAACGGTGCACATAGCAATTAATTCAGTTCAATTGGCATTGGGCCTTGCAAGTGGGGGTGCGAATATCAATTGTAACTAAAGCCCAGTCTGAGGCTTTAAGTGAAACGACGCGTTTCACAACCAGTCTTCCCTCCAAATTTTTCTTAAACGAGAGCCCTCAGATTAAGTCTCCAGGTCAAAGTCAGGTCTTCATCTAACGGTCCCCCCTTTGTCTTCCCCAACGAGACCTAGGGTTTTCAGAAACCAACCTTCCATGCATGGATCTTCCAGCTCCTTGTTCTCCCTCGATTCTTAATGAAATTCCACACTATAAAAACCAAAAAAGATCCATGCTCTTCCCTCTACATAACCATGGTATTATTTTCTCTTAATTCTCAGCCTAACACGAAACCCGATAACAAGAACCTCCATGGTACACAAGATTCCACAGTGATGCACCTTCACAATTCTTGCAACTTTTTGTACTAAAATACTCCTCATGCTGCACTGACTCTAACATGCTAATAGTCTTGGATTAAAACTCACGATACACCATGCTCTTGCTCATCAAAGTTTCACTGCCCTAGGATCAAACTTCATCAATGGAGCCCTAATTCTCTGGAACTAATCCTCTACTTATCCCTAACAATTCTAACCTAAAGATTATTCATCATGCTAACTAATTCTATCCAATTCAAAGGAAACACTAACCTGGTTTAAAGTTGAAAACAGATGCAGAATTCCTTGGATCCAAAGCTTGCAATGCTTTGGACTTGCTCCACAGACTTGATTCTTGGTTCTGTATGCAATAGCACCTGCTCAAATGCCCTTGATTTTGCAATCACAATCTTCTTGCACTTTGGATTATGAAGTTGGATAGCACGAATTCTACCTCAATTGAGCCAAATCTTGATGGAAGCTTGATCTGTGATGGATGTAGATGATGATAGGATCAAGAATTGTGGAGAATGATGAAGATTTGATAGAGTTCTTATGTGATTTGCAAAATGAAAGAATGAGATGAAACTTGGTGTTTTGATCAAAATGAATCACCAACCCTTGAATGAAGCCACTCTACTCAATATATAGACACTCATAGAACACTCTAGAACTTGGTAGAAACTTCTTGTGCACAATTTCCTTGAATTTTGGATATGTTACTTCCTTTGTAAGCCAACTAGCATAACTTCCAAACTTTGAACCAAACTCAAAAATCTACTTTTGCCAATGTTATTAAAACATTTTTCCAATCAAAATGACCTATAATTTCATCCCATTTGCCCATGTTATGAAAAATCCCATTTTTAGGTCACTTTTATTCATTAAATTCACTTTTAAATGACCAACTTTGGAACCTTGAGCTATGAGCATCTCCAAACTTTCATGATTACTTTTCTAGACTCAAAATGTCATTTGGAGCAAGTTTGATGTTGTGAAGTTGTTCATTTGAAGCTTCCTTGTATGAGTTTTGGGCATAGGCTTGAAATGACCTGTAGTTCTCAAATGACCAAAATACCCTTTGCTTGCCAAGGCCATAAGTAGAATTCCACAAATCAGATGAAGGCATACCATACCTTTCTAGAAATCTAAGACAATGAGGAACAACTCTTATATTGACCATAAATTCATTTGAAATCTCCTTGAGGGGTAAAAGTTGCTTGGAAGGCAAGTAACTTTCACAGACAAAATTTCAGATACCTCAGATGACCTGTAACTTGCAAGGACCATAACTTGAGTTCTATAAATCTCCTTGATGTCTTCCACCACTCAAATTAAAGGTATTGAGATCCTATACAAGTTTCATGTTGTCCAAGGATCCATTTGAAGTTTGCATTTTGAATTATCTTGGTTGGAAGTTTGACCTAAATCAGGGGATTTTACACAGAAACCCTAATTTAGAAACTCCTCTTCTTCTTGATTTCTCTTGTTTTCTTCTTGGAACAACACCACATCCTTATCTACATGTCAAATGATGAACCCCACATCTCTCCAATAGACCTTAATGCCTTTCAATCAATCATTTGACATAGGGTTGACCCAGATGAAATCCTAGTTGACTGTCTTCAACTGCAACTCTTGTGATCACATCAATGACTTGCCTCTCCTTCAGAATGACCTTCTAGGTCCTCCATGATGTCTGTATACCCTCCATGCTCAATTCACAACTCACAACTTCTTTGATGATCTTCAAATACCCTCAAGATAGGAGAGAGACCCACTGCTTGATCCACTGACTTCTTAAATTTCAATTTCTTTCTGATGACTTGGATAGGCCTGAATTTGAACAATAACCTCTTGATAGGCTCATAGAGATGAGAATAGTACTTGGTCCCTTGTTGGATGACTTGCTATGCTATGCTATGCAGATGATTGGACTATGTACATGACTTTGTATGCAAATGCTAATGTAATTGAAACATAAACCAAGTGAAATAGGTTGAGCAAATTTTAGGGTGCAACACAAGGTCAATTTTTGGAATAAAGCTCCCCGGATAGTTATCTCCCGCCTTGATAGACCCGCTTTCATATTCACCATGAGGAGGCCTCCGATGGCAAGTCGTGGTATTTTGACATCCAGAGTTTCCTTAAGAACCAGGAGTATCCGACTGGGCCATCCAGTCGTGATAAGAAAACTCTAAGGAGATTGTCTGGCAAATTTCATCTGAATCAGGATCGTGTGCTTTATAGAAGAAATCATGATTTGGTGCTGTTGAGATGTGTGGATGAAAAAGAAGCAAATCTGCTTATGGAGGAAGTCCACGAGGGTACTTTTGGTACGCATGCCGGCGGACATGCCATGTCTCGACAATTGTTGCGAGCTGGGTATTATTGGCTTACAATGGAGTCGGATTGTTTCAAATTCGCGAAGAAATGCCATAAATTCCAAATTTATGTAGACAAAATCCATGTTCCGCCGTACCCTTTGAATGTTATGGCGTCCCCGTGGCCTTTCTCCATGTGGGGCATCGATATGATTGGCAAGATTGAGCCTACTGCATCCAACGGACATCGTTTCATCCTGGTTGCCATTAATTACTTCACCAAGTGGGTTAAAGCGGCTTCATACGCCAACGTCACGAAGCAGGTTGTAGCCCGATTCATAAAGAAGGACATCATATGTCGTTACGGAGTGCCAGAACGAATCATTACTGATAATGGTTCAAATCTGAACAATAAGATGATGAAGGAATTGTGCTAGAATTTCAAGATTGATCATCACAACTCATCACCCTATCGGCCGAAGATGAATGGCGGTGTTGAAGCGGCCAATAAGAACATTAAAAAGATAGTGCAAAAGATAGTTGTAACTTACAAGGATTGGCACGAGATGTTGCCTTTTGCTCTTCATGGTTATTGTACGATGGTGCGCACATCAATCGAGACAACTCCTTTCTCACTAGTGTACAGCATGGAAGTTGTCCTACCATTGGAAGTTGAGATTCCTTCTTTGAGAGTGTTGGTTGACGTCAAGCTCGATGACGCAGAATGGGTAAAGGATAGATTGAATCATCTTAGCCTGATGGACGAGAAAAGGCTAGCGTCTATTGCATATGGTCGGTTGTACCAGAGCTGGATGAAGAAAGCTTTCGACAAGAAGGTGCGCCCTCGAAGCTTTCAAACGGGCGATCTTGTGCTAAAAAAGATTCTCCCTCCACAATCAGATCACAGGGGCAAATGGACTCCCAACTATGAAGGTCCATATGTCGTGCAAAAGGTCTTCTCCGGAGGAGCCTTAATGTTATCCACAATGGATGGTGAGGATTTCATGTCTCCTATGAATGCATACGCAATTAAAAAATACTTTGCTTAAAGAGACCCGCTGGACAAAGCAAGAAAGTCCAGGCAAAAATGGGGCATCCCGGCGAACCATAAAAAAGGAAAAAGGTTCGGGAAAAAATTAGGGATAAAAATGAAAAGATGTACACCCGCAAAGTTGAAAACTTGAAAAGGAAAATTTGGCAAAAATGGGTATCCCGGTGAATTGAAAACCCGTACATGGCGATTCAGGCAAAAGTTAGGGATTGAAAAGCAAATGACTGTGGTCTGCACATGGGTTTCATTGTTTAGGGGATTGGGAGGACCTGAGGGTCGTTTATCCGAATCAATCTCTTCCGAAGACAAAGCATCAGGAAAGCATCGAAGTCAGGCGAGTCATAGAGGGATCAGCTCATGATGTATGTCTGTGCCACATTGCCGACATTTTTGTACATTTTTGTTTTACTTTTGTGCATACTTGTACATTTTTTGTGCAGCTTCCTCTTTTCAGGGGTTGCATCTGTTGTAAAACTCTGCCTATTTACAGGCCATTGGTCAATAAACATATACTATTCAGTACCTGATTTGTATGCTTTGTTTGTGAAAAACGCCCGATGTTTTGACGAACTTGCACTTACATAAACTCGCAGGCCTTGGCCAATAACTGTTAAAACTTTGACTTAATTGAACAACGTCACAGATAATGACCAAGATAGCCTATATTGTGTAGGATGTCTTGTATGTTTGTTTTTGCAAAGTTGTCATCCTTGGGGCAAGTTTTCAGAAAAAGTATGGATGGAATTGTTTTTCCTCAGCTAGAGTTAGTTCCCCAGCACTTCAAAAACGGTTCCTCTATCCCAGCATGGTGGTATGCACGCAGGTGTACAATTATCCCCAGCAGTTGGTCGGTACACGTTTCTAATCCTCACGGAGTATAGGTACACGCTTACTCCCCAACAAGTCGTGACTCAGACGTCTTTTCACTAGGTTTGTGGAGCTTTTCCCAGTTGGTAATTGGTACTCTTCATCCTTCGGCAGAGTGTTATAGATGCTCAACTTTTAATAGTGCATACCGAGGTCTCCCGTAGAGTTGATTCCCCCCACAGAGTCGTAGATTCCTCGACAGGTAAGCCAAGTTATTCAACTTTTTTGTTTGTTCCTCAGAAGGCATTTTCTGCAACAGATGGAAAATCTATCCATCGCTTGGTTCCTCATTAAGTCCAATGTTTATTGGCATGTGAAGGTTATCTCCAGCAAAATGACTTTCCTTTTCCCAACAGGAGAGATTTTGTTTCTCAAGCATTTATTTTGCTGATTGAGTTCCGGTGCATCTGCATGCGTGCATAGCATCTACCCAAAATGCGTAACATTTCCATTTCGTATGGAGCATTACGTCATTTTCAAACATATGCATTCTGAAACACAAACTAGGTTGTTACCTTTCTGATTTCAGGTGATTGTCATCCCCTACAGGTGATCTTCAGACTCTGTCTTTTACGTTGAGCATTCAGTCTCCGGTTCCTCCGTTGAACATCTAGGTTCCGGCAAATTTTCAATTGGTGATGTTTCGCCTTACCCGTGGAGTACCCAGACCCCGATTGGTTATATTAATCCTGATAAGCTTGGTAGCCCTTGCTCTGTTGAATATCCAGATTTCGATGAGGACTCAGTTTGTGACATATTCTTTTGTCTGCCAGATATTTCGGTTTCTGATTGGTTCCCTGGTTGGTTTCTCTTGTTGAGTGTTCGGGATCCGGTTGGTTTCTCTTGTTAAGTGTTCAGGCTCCGGTTGGTTTCTTTCGTTGAGTGTTTAGGCTCCGATTGGCTTCTCTCGTTGAGTGTTTAGACTCCGGTTAGTTTCTTTTGTTGAGTATCCGGGCTCCGGTCATTTCGTTGAGTGTTTAGAGTTCGGCCGATTATTTCGTTGAGTGTTTAGACTCCGGTTGGTTTCTTTCGTTGAGTGTCCAGGCTCCGGTTATTTCGTTGAGTGTTTAGGCTCCGGTTGGTTATTTCGTTGAGTGTTTAGACTCTGGTTAGTTTCTTTCGTTGAGTATCCAGGCTCCGGTCATTTTGTTGAGTGTTTAGACTCCGGTTGGTTTCTTTCGTTGAGTATCCATGCTCCGGTCATTTCGTTGAGTATCCAGGCTCCGGTTGGTCATTTCGTTGAGTATTCAGGCTCCGGTTATTTCGTTGAACATCCAGGTTCCGGCAAATTTCGTTGGTTCATCTTGTGCATTGAGTATCCAGATTTTGACAATTTGATATATTACCCTTCAGATCACGACACCAGTTTTATTATTTTCTTCTTCAGTGGAGTTATTGTGTCAAGCTTCTAGGTGCTCCCAAAGCGGTTTTTCCTGTTTAAGTCCCTTTTGCCCAACGGATTGTTTGAGATAATCATCGTGTTCAGTTTCTTCTGCGGAGGTTTTATCCCCGATCAGGGTTTGCAGTTTATTTCTGCGTTTGGCAAATTTCCGGGCTCTTTTGGTATTCAACCGTCTTTTACCTTGATTGTTTGAAAGTCGTTCGCTTTTCACCCATTCAGGTCCAAGTTGTTTGAATAGGGGCAGCTGTTGCACCCCAAAATTTGTGCAACCTTTTTCTTGACTTGGCTTGTGTTTGATTTCATTGTTCTAGCATATTGCGTTGCATAGCATTTTGCATTTACAGGGGGTTAGGAGAAGTGTTCTTATTAGGAGAAGTGTACTAGAGCTTCCAAGCCTAATCAAGAGGTCTTACTCAAGTGCAAGCATCATCAGCAGTTGACATTCATTTTTGCCCGGTCAGGCGGCCGATTTTATTTTAATTTGACAGGTTAATTTCCAAAGCAGAAGCAACATTCAGTTTATTTCAGGAATTTTCATGATCCAAATATTCAAGAACAAGTTCCAAGGGCTCAACAGATATCCAAACAGTTGAAAACAGACACACGGGCAGATTTCCCTCCAAAAGGCGCCAAATTCAAATTTTTGAATGTGTTAATCGGTTAATACATATGGTTAACCGATTAACCAATGGAAAATAGCCCAGATTTGTAAGTTTTAACAATGTTAACCGGTTAACCATATGCGTTAACCGATTAACATGTGCAATTTTGGCTATGTACGTGAATTTTCAAGTCCAGCCACTTTTGGGGTCCAATTTTGATCATTTAAATTGCATTTTCAAACTTGGGAAGGATCTAGAACCCCATTTGAAATTTTGCTAATTTCAATTTCCCATCAAATGCCCATTCCACATTCCATACCACATTTTTCCAACCCAAATCCCAAATCTTGCTTTGGATCCAAACCAAGAGTGTATTTAAATGATTCACTCCAAACCTCACCATCTAATCACTCATAATTCAATTCATTTTCAGAATTCACTCTCAATTCTCTCAATTTTCCAACCTCAAAAACTCACTCAAAGCTCTTCATTACTTGGATTCATTGATTTTTCATTGAAATCAATGGATTCTTGAGCATAAACCTTCATCCATCATTCATATTGGATCAATTTTCATAATACATTTTCGTGCAAATTGAGATCTGATTTTGGAGCTTGAAGTTAGAAGCACTTATTTGAAGTAATTTGCTTGGATTTTGGTTGATCTTCATTCCTCTTGCAAGAATTATTGTGGATCTTGAAGTTTTCCAGATAATCTTGCTTGGATCTACTCAATTTCAGTTTGATCAACAATTACCGAATCAATCCTCCGATTCGTAGGTTGGATTTCTGATCCGATTTAATTTTTGAGCTTATTTGCATGTCTACTGGTTTTCTGTTTGCAGGTGTAATTTCGTGCTTATTTGATAAGCTAAACTTTTGGATTATTTGATTAAGTTGTTTGTGTGCTGAAAGTGCTTTTTCTGCTGCTGTTTTTGGCCTCTGTTACAGTGTTAATCGGTTAACACAAATGGTTAACCGATTAACCATTTCAACACTTTCAAATTTTTTAAACGTTAACAGTGTTAATCGGTTAACGCATATGGTTAACCGATTAGCCTGTTCAAAATTCCAGATTTTCCAAACTTTCTAAGGTGTTAACCGATTAACCTCAGGGGATAACCAATTAACATTGTAACAGTGACTCTATTTTGTTGTTTTGCTTACTTGTTTGCATACCGATTCGATCTGAATCATCATTGATCAATGTGATGCATTAGGATTGAATTATTTTGGATATTTGCTATTGTTTGTGGTTGTTCAATCATGATCATGTGCGTTCATTTTTCACTTGGATGCATGCTTGTGTATGTGGTTCAAAGTGAGCATTTCTTTTCATGTTCGTTTGATTTCATCTCTTTCCTTCTCTCCCATGTTTGCATCATTCTTGAATCGCTGTTGAGGTCGAGACGAGCTTGTGGAAGCTTCTGCCCCACACATTTTTACTCCCTCCCACCATTCTAATTGTGCATTTATGTGTTCTATGTATGCATCTTACTTGTGTTTGCTTCCTTTTCCTTTTTCTTCCTTTGCCATGATCCCCTTAAGTTTTCCATTCCTTCTTGTTCAAGTTGGAGTGTGATAGACATTAAGTACAAACCATGCATGATAACATAAAGTAGCTCCCTTCTAAACTCAACTTTAGGTCCACTTTGCATGATAACATTAGGACTTAGTTTTCCCATTAGACTTCGCGTCTCTTCTTCTCATCTTAAAACTTTCATAAAACACTTAATAAAGATTAACTCGTGTTGTACGCTACGAGCCTTAAGCACTTGGGAAAGGGTTGTTGGAGGGTCTCCCTTCAATGGCTTGGATGTTTAGTGTGGCACCCTTTGGGTGACATGCGACACATTCACTCCTAGGTCATAGTCTTTAGTGCAACATGAGTTACAAACAAAAAAAAATCAAAACACTTCTTCCATAAAAAACACAAAAACAAACAATCAAACTTCTTTTGTCCTTTGGGACCCTTAATCTTGGAAAACCTTTTTTCATAAGGAGAGTTTTGTTAACTCCCGGTTCTACCGCAAATGGTAACGCCTAAGTCTCCAATGGTCGAGCTGCATACACCAACTGCTAGAACCGCTAGTTAAACTTACTCGGGTAAAAAACTTTTGAACCAACCGTTGTTCTTGTTAGCCCGAACTATGTTTGCTCTGATCTTTCATACCATATGAAAGTATGTAGGCACAAGACGCGATGTCTTGGCGAGCAACCTCCCCCCCTTTTTTCCCGTAGTTAGCCAAACTACACTGACTCTGATTTCTTGTTCCAGACGGGAATACGTAGGCCCAAAGTAGTTATGCTTTGTCAAGTCCTTCTATTTTCCTTTTCTTTTGTCCTTAAGCCTTCAGCTAGTTAGATTAACACTGTCTTAGATAGACAACAAGCGTGGATCCCGTCGAGTACGACGGACGTGAGGGGTGTTCATACCTTCCCCTTGCGTAACTGACTCCCGAACCTAGGACTTGGTTGCGATGATCTCGTCTTTTCCCTTTTTCGTTAGGTTTTCTCTAAGCGTTTCCTTTCCCTCTTTTGGGATAAATAACGCACGGTGGCGAATCTTCTTTCATTGCCGGCCTCGTTTTTCGCAGTAGCGACAATTACATGCCTAATTATTTAGATATGCTTGAACTTTATGGATTGGTTAAGGGTGTACTTGTACATCCACTTAGAATTTGTTCTCCTCTCTTATTCTTGATTGAAATATTATGAGGTTGAGCCTTTGTATGAGTTTCATTAGGTCATTTATTCCATCTTGGTTGATGCTTTATTGTAGCTTGTCTCTTTTGATTGAACATGCTTGGTGCTTGACATAATTTTGAATCTCTTCGATCACTTGTGTGTGATTGAAATATTGAAATGCTTTTGGATGTGATTACATGCTACCTTGACTTGATTGCAACTTTGATTTCATCGTCATGTATTCCTTTTCCTATTTTTGATTAAGATCCTAAGATGATGATGTTTTGAGTTTGCTCCTTTGGTATTTTGACCTAATTTCTCAAGGTGCTTTCTTGTATGACCCTAGTGGATTCTTATGAGTTATTGTATGATTGAAATGACATGTTTAATATTTTTATTTCCATGTTGTGTTGGTCATTGTATGACCTCTCCTTTTTCTTTCCTTCACATGATCATCTTTAATCGTTTATGGGTGGCTTGATTGGTATTTGCCTAGCCTTTTTGAGCTTAATTCTTGTTGATTTGGCTTGATTTTGGAATTGAATATGATATGATACATTTGATTTTGATTCTAACCTTAATGTTATTGTATGCCTTACTTGATCATTTTGTTCTTTGTGCTTTGCTTGAACACTTCCTTTTCTTTAAGGATGACCATGATGTATGCTTGCTAAGCCTCGAGGTATGTTTTGGATTTAATCCTTGTTGTTTCTCTTATGTATTCATGAGTTGATGTTTATATTGATGTTCATGACTATGTTTTTGCCACTACTTGGCTTCAAACCTTAATCCCACACGGCTAATTTTTTGAAGTGTGTTTTGCATGAGTTATGTGTGAGCAATTGCTTGAGTATTGGTGTGATGCATGTCTTGTGTGCTTTTTATCCTCTTCTATTTTTCATATGAGTTGAATATGATATGATATATCTACTTCTCTTCTTTTTTCTCATTTCATCTTTACCCATCTTACCTGGTTACTTTAACAGTTAATGTATGTTTAGGGTTCTTTACCCTTATGTGTTTTGCATATCTGTTTCATCTGTACTTGACATGATGCACTCTTGATCCATGATGTGACACTTTTCTTTACAAGTTGATTAGATGTTATATTACTTTTCCCACATGTTAATATTCATCATTGTTCTTTGGCTTTGACATTTGATGTCCCTCATCAACATTCTTCTAATATTTTGGTTGCCTTTGTTATGGGTCCAAGGGAAGGATTTTTGGTTGACTATACTAGCATGCGCATTGAATACCTTTTGTATTTCCCTCTTCTTCTTCTCACTTCTTTTCTTGATCCATATTCCCCCTTTAGGTTGATTACCTTAGTGTATACACTTAGAATTTTCCCCTTAGACTAACACACTTAGTCGGTATCCTTGGGCTAGTCCTTTTAGGATTACTTCAACTTTAGATAACCTACAATTAGGTTATATTTCACCCATGAGAGAATTAGACATGAGTCATCCCTATTTGAGATGTGATTCTCCTACCCCGTGATATAGTTGAGAGAGATGTTGTTTTCTTTTCTACTTTAGAGAAGTATGTGGCATACTCTTTGATTTTATATTTGAGTTAGAGCCATTCTCTTAATGTGAAATAAAAATTCATCATCCACATGTTTTTGGTGGTTAAAGTTGAGTATTCTCCTTAAGATGATAACTTGTCTCTTCTCCTAAAACCAATCAACCAAATTTTTTACCTGTAGTGAGGTGAATTACGAATGCTCTGACTCCATCCTAGTCAAGATATGTAGGCACGAGATGCGATGTCTGGGCGATAATACTTAGGAATAGCACCTTAGGTATTCCTTTCACTTTTTACCCATTTAGCAAACAGATTGCAAATAACACATTAAAACAAGAGGTTCCTATAGAGTACTGCAAACACATAGGATACTAGTGTCGTAATAAAAAAATATGATCCTTGATGGCAACTTTCTGAGTCTAACCGAACTAACTGCAAGTGCACAGTCTATCGCGTAGTAATAAAGATTTTGATCCCATAGGAACTCGTAATCAAACTAGTGTTATCGGGTGTTACTATGTTTAGCTAAGGCGGAAGATGGTTTTAAGAAAGTAAATGCATAAGTAAAGGCTAGTAAAGGAAAAATTATAAGTTTTAAAAAAAAAAGGAATAAAGGATATCGGTATGTAATGCTTTAGTTTTCGGGGATTCGACAGGTCAGTGGTGCTTTTGATAGCTTTCGCAAATGTTTTTCAGGAGAAAATACTCGTTTAAAGACCTTTGTCTCACGCTAGTTGTTAACTCTAGTTATAATTCTAAGGGGGAATGTACGCTATCGCAGTCCCATTCGGGGTAAAAATCACTTTTTGAAAACAAATAAGTTCTGATTTCTTTTAAAGCGCTTTCGTTGTATTTAAAAAAATGCCTAGTTTTTACTATCCGGTTCAAACCCCATGCTTTCACGTGTCGGCTCGTACCTTAATCAGTTTCCCACTCTCGTGGCGAAATCGTTGTAAATAATTTCTCACTCTCGTGACGAAGGTTTATTTAGAAAATTAGATTAAAAACCACGGCCAGAAAATTGTTTGTAAAAAAAAGATAAGAGCACCGGTTATTATCGAATCCCATCCTGCTAATTAAATTACACACCGATAATAGAATTTTAGCGATACATGGTACTTAACACAAACATAAATAAACAACGGCAGCAAAAACATAAAACATGCATTCTGACAGAAACAAAATAATAATTCAATTAATAAAAACTTGCAAATCGTACTGATTTTGAATCCTTGAGTAGTCCTCCACAATGTCGGTATGATTCTACCTTGGCGAGAAGTAAAAGGTACGGGGAGAATACGGCATTACTTTGAATTAAAAAGGGAAAGAAAAGGGAAATAATGCAAGAATGTAAAATTTGGCTTCAGTGGAAATTTTGGCAACACTTCGATACCTCAATGCAGATCCCCCTCTTTGGTCCAACTGTCCTCCTTTTATAGCTGAGGTTCCATGAGGAAATGTCGGAGAAAAAGGAGTTGAGGGGGAGAAATCTCAGGGTAGTCATGCCTAGATTTTCTCTGTTGTGTGTGCACGTTCTGTTTTGGACGTTATTTTGATATTTAGTTCATGACGGTCGTGGTGAAGTTGTGACGAGTGTGTTGTACATGACGACCATGTTGCTCTTGTGACGTTCGTGGTGGTCATGACGACCATGGTGAAGCTGTGACGAGCGTCACACTCCCAAAATCTTTTTTTCTGCTGCTTTCTGGCTTTTCCTCCCGATTTTGTCTTCTTCTTGTGTGCTTTCTATGTCTTGCTTATTTTGAGCGTGAGATTGATATACCTGCAAAAACACTTAACTGAAATTCTGGCAACCACACAGTGGATGTTATCACGGATGTTATGACATCCACTATAACACAGACTACTGAACTTTATAACCAACTGTAAATGAAAATAGTAAATAACACAAGTAATTGTTCATCCAATTCAGTGCAAACCACACTTACATATGGGGGATACCAAGCCAGGGAGGAAATTCACTATTAGTAGAATTAATTTAGAGTCAAACAACCAGTTTTCCGTCTTCAGTTAAGACTTACCCAATGACACTTCTGCCTAACACTAGACAAGAGTTACCAACTCACTCCCCCTCAATCACAACAGTGATATCAACCAATTCAAAATTACAAAAGAAATTGAAGACACACTTCAAAGACAACTTGATCTTGCTTCACAGCTTTGATGAAGAGACACAACACTCTTGCTTAAAAGCTTAGAGTGACACAATTCACAAACAGCTCAAAAACACCCTAGACCAAAGCTATCATATAGCAGATGATTTCTTGGTTCACAAGTATCCTAAGACACATAAACACACGTGAAGAATAGAACACTTCACTCACAGGGACACACTCTCTAATATACTGTTAAGAGCTTTCTTCAAATAGGATTGCTACTTCTGTATATATAGGCAGCAAACAGTCCTTGGGCCTTAGTGTAGAAATTAGGTTTACCCAAGATGAACCTCTCTTCATGAAGCTGCGCCCTTCCAATTAGGTCAGGGGTCTTCTATGTTATCCTCAGCCATGCATGGAGTTTCTCCTGAGATAACTAGGCTTCCTAAATTTGTTTCCTGAAGTATAGCCTGAGCTAATACCAGAAAACTAAAACACAGGCATTGATGTCATACGCTTGGTGTCATAACATCCAGCCTGACATCCAACTTAACTTACTCTTACTTATCCCAACTTACCCTGCAGAACACTCTTCATGTATGTCATAACATCAGTTATGACATTCACACATACTCCAATATTTTGCCACAAAATGCACCCAATAAAAAACATCTACATTAACAAACTCGCGGAATAATCCGGATTCGGGTTGAAACCATACAATTAATAGATAAAAAACATGGCAATTATAATGTACATTTTTGCGTTATCAAACTCCCCTACACTTGAATCTTTGCTTTTCCTCAAGCAAAAAGTCGGAAAGATGAACCAATGCAAACACGTGGCATGCTCTTTTTGCATTTTCAAAAAACTTTTGAGGCGTTTAGTTGGGACGTCAGAGATTAAATTAAATCAACACGCATACGGTAGTGACACGAAACAGTAAGTACTCGAAGGCCTCCTTCTTATGTAAGCCGGTTCCAATCATTATACTGTAGCTCGACATAAAGTTTCTCGCATCAAATTTCACTCAGTTTCTTTCTAGCGCAATCACATTAAGCCTTTTGCCTTTACACGCACGTAGTGGAATAGCCAGTTAATGATTTTGATCTTTCTTAGTATGGGGTCTGGTGCACGAGTGCGGTACCCTTAAATATATCTTATTTGTAAGTTTTGGGGGATCGAATCATAATTCACCCTACCGAGTCCATAACCAGAAACCTATGAACCAACTGACAACGAATTTCTTTTTCTTTACTTTTCTTTTTTTTCCCGAAATATCAGAGGTGAAAATCACTACATAGTCGCGAAACGATTCCTTTATGACCAGACATCAATCACTTATTTTCATCGGCTTTCCATGTGATTTGTGCTTAAGACGGTGTTGACTGCTTGTATAAACTACTAGGGGCTACATTTTGGTATGAAACTTAAGGCTTCGGTAAAGTAGGTATTGAAACTGACTCACGTAAACAGGGGGTGTAAGGTGTTAGGACGTTATTGGTCTTGTTAGAATTCTTTCTCGAGATTCCCTAACTCAGCCTTTATCTTGGCGTGTCAAGTTATGCATCGATCAAAAGTGAGTAAAAAAATTTCCTATGGCTGAATAAAGCAGGGGGGACATCGTTGAATAGAGAAAAGTACATATAAAAGCTTGCTTTATTGGATTGAAAATGCTGAAAGGGAAAATACATAAAAGTTGAAAATGGAAATAATGTACCTCTCCCACATTATATCGGACATTGTCCTCAATGTTTTGATATAAATGCGGTAGGGAAACAAATAAAAAGAAAATACAAATGCGAGAGTACGAAATGAAAAGCTAAAAACTACTCAGGTCCTTTCTCTCTGCCTCTGCCTCAGGCTCGTTCGCGTCCGTGTCGTGTCGTGTGATCCAGAACGCCGGTGTGATGGATGTAGTCGTTGAGGTCCTGAACTCGGATTGTAAGGGCAACCATCTCATCAACAAAATTGTCGAGTCGCTCGCCTTGGGCTACCTACCCTTGGTGGATTTGCTGCAATAGAGCCATCATCTAGAGATGTTGGTCTTGTTGGCGAGGCTCAAGTTGTGCGGCCAGCTGATTTTATTGCCAAATCCCGCGTAGGATTTCTTCATTGGTTTACTCAGGGTCAGGGCGACAATGACGTCTAAAGGATGTACCTTCTTGTGGTGTAGGAGGTTGTGTCTCTTCTTGAGCAGCGCGCTCCATTTCTTCTTCAATCTCGTCTGCAGGCGCATTGTCTTCAACATGAGGGGCGACTGCATTTGCTTCAGGAGCAGCTAAGTCAAAGAGCCAATTGGCTCTATTCTGGGGATCAATGTGGGTCCTGCATGGCATAATAATGTTATGAACCGTGCGGTTCCTAACCACTGGATGGTACCTGCCGTCTGCCCTTACTTTATTGAGGTTGGAGGAGAGGCAATAGTCGATGTCAAGAAGGACAGGAGGCAGCGATGGAAGATTTGTAAGTCGGCCACCAAGGTTTAGGACCAGAGCAATGGATGTGATGATGCCTTCGAAATAGAAAGGCTTAGAGCCACGACCACAGTTGGCTTCCATGTGCGCTAATCAGAACGACGCGAAATCCACGTATTCTGGAGCAAACACATAATGGAGGAAAAAAAGCTCTTTGGAGTTCACCTTGTGGTTGCTGTCTCTGGCGAAAATGGTGTTCCCATGTGTTCGGTGGAAGTATCTGATGGTGGGGTTATGAATGAAGGTGGCGTTGAGGCTATCCTAGCCATCAGCGTTGGTACCAGTTAACTTATTCCACAAGATGAATGCGGCTTGAAAGAATTGGTCCGGAGGTACTCGGCGGTGGGCATTATCACCATGGTGGAAGTTTAGCCTCTGCGCGATTTGATTTTGATTCAACTGATACTTCGAACCAAATATTCTGAAGGTGGCGACGCCAGTTAGTTGATTGGCGTCTCCTATCAGCGTGATGTAGGAAAAGGAACTCATGAATTCCAATGTTAATGTTTCGTACGTAGGTTGGGGCGTTGTACAGAGCTGCCATAGGCCGGCATTTTGAAGCATCCATGTGACACCTTCGAGGATGCCCACTCTGTGAGGCATGCAACATTGACGTACCAAATGGGTTGGACAGAGCACTGATAAAAAGTAATGTAATTAGTTCAATGATGGTTGCCACGCATCCGTCTCTGAAGTTTATTTGTCGATTTTGTCTTGCCATGGTGCATGCAATGAGAGAAGTTGGGACAAAAGAAATGTTTCGGGTAGAGAGGTTAATGGAGAAGTGGACGTGATTTATATGGGAGTGAGGGTTATGGAGAGGAGTAGTTGGATAGGTGAATGGAGTTATGTAGAATTTTGAATGAGAGGAATGTGGGTCGTGGGCGGTTTCTGAATTTAGTGGAAAAGAAGAAGAAACGACTGCTTTCTGCTGATATATTAGAACGCACATTTGAACATCGTGACGGTCGTCACAGACGCGTGACGGTTGTAAGACACGTGACAGTCATTACAGTTGGGTAACGATGGTGATAGCAGCAAATTCTGTCTGTGACAGAATTTGCTGATGGGTTCGTTCATAAATTTTGGAATCATAGAAAGTCATATCAGGATAACAATGATAAACAGAAATAATTAAAATAGCAGGATAGGAAAAACAAGCGTAATTGCGAAATGGGAAAACATTAATAATTAGAAATATTGCAATTTTTTAATGAGGTACAAAAGTGAAACAAATCCAAATAAAACAAATAAAACAAATGCTGTAAAAAATTTCAAAGGTAGAAAAATTAAAAATGAAATATCAGTCCTTCTGCTTCTTCAAGTTATCAAACACTTGAGTCATATAGCTGAATTGCTCTACTGCGACGTCCATTAAATTTATCATGTCCAGGTGCAAGGTCTTCAATTCTTCCTTCACGGCTGTAATTTCTGACTTGAACTCATCCATGGTCTTCAAAATAGTATTCACCTTTTCAGTGTTCTGGTTATGGTCGGGTTCAGTGAAGTCATGATAATTTGGAGGGGTCTCAGGGTCGGTTTCAGCTTCAGATATATGATCCTCATAACACATATAGTCTTATGGTGTCTCAAGAGGCGGCGAGGGATCCATAGGCTCATTTAGTTCATACAACCAATTATCTTTGTTGTGGACACTTGCGCGCTCATGGTTTGGTACTATAACAAGATGGACCACTTCGTTAGCAATAAGGTATTCGAAAGGTGCAGGTCCTAGGTTTCCAATGAGGCGCTGGTTAAAACAAAACTATATGTTCATAGATCTAATGGTGCCTAACGGGATAACTCTGTTCAGCTGGTACCTAAGCCCAATTGCATTAGCAATCATGGTGACAAGACCTCCTATTATGATAGGTGTGTTTGGTTCCTGATTAAGTTGGTTAAAGGCTTTCATCATGAAAGGCACGACATTAACATGCCTACCCTGTGAAGCACAGTACAAAATGAATAGCTCATCCTTAGAGACAGAGGTAATGTTTCCTCCTTCCCAAAGAGGGTGTGGGCTAACATTTTGTGGAAGTAACAAATGGCAGGGTTATGGATCTCATTAGAGTGCATGTCATTCGGTTTAGGGTGGTAGTTTCCTGTAATGGTTCCCCATAAATAGTCTAGCTCAATATCCATTTCTTCCTCTTGGGTAGTGGTATAAACAAAGGGTCCGCTAGGAAATCCTAAAAGGTCAGGCAACGTGCTACGGTTAAATGCGTAATCAGTACCAAAAATTCTAAAGCATATCAACCCCTTAGTGGATCTGTAACCGTGTTTGGGTAGGTAAGCTATGGAGCTAAGGAATTCAAATGTGAGCTCTCTATAGGTAACAAATCGAGTTTTAATGGTAGCCTTTTCCCACCCCAACCGGTTAAGTAAGAAGAGGATGATATCATGGATACCTAGTTGATCCATGGTAGATCCATCATAGTAAATGGATAAAGCGATGTTTCTCTGTGATAGGGCCTCGAATCTATTTCTCTGGGCTATTCCTCTAAAGACGTTTTGCATATAATCTATGTTATCCATGATGGTAAAAATGGTCAGAAGAAATTGGTCGGAGGAGAGAGGAGAAAGTAAGAAGGCTTTAAAAATTCCTGGAAACAATTTAGAGCAAATTTAGTAAAAATTATGTTTTAGAGTCAGAAAGAGATATAACGTAATGAAAGAAAGAAAATAAGGAAATTTGAAAATTAGTGAAGAAAAAGTGTAAAATCATAAAAAAAATAATAGAAATAAATAAGATAATAAGGGGAGAAAAAAGAACACGAAAAATGGGTTGCCTCCCACTCAATGTTGTTTCTAACGTAAAAAGTATGACGATAGCTTGATGATAATTTAGTTAAGGGGATGAGCGGGTGGATCTAACAGTTTCAGACTACTCGCGTAGTCTCTGTTTTTAGTAAGATTGTAGTGCTTCAAGCGTTTTCCGTTCACTATGAACGGGTCATTTCATCTTTAATCTCGAAAGCCCCACTTTGAAGAACTTTTGTTATCCCAAAAGGACCGGACCATCTAGACTTTAGTTTACCTAAAAAACGTTTTAGTCTTGAATTGAATAGGAGCACGATGTCTCCCACACTGTGTTGTTTCCTAACTAAACGTTTATTGTGCCAATTTTTAGTTCTTTCCTTATATATACGGGCGTTCTTGTATGCTTCTAGTCTGAGTTCTTCTAACTCGTGCAAATTCAAGATCCGCTTCTCTCTAGCGGCAATGTAGTTTAAATTTAAGGTTTTAATAGCCCAATAGGCCTTGTGTTCTAATTCTACCGGCAGGTGACAGGATTTTCCATAAACTAACTTGAATGGTGTGGTTCCTATTGGCGTTTTGTAGGCTGTCCTATAGGCCCATAAAGCTTCATTTAACTTGGATGACCAATCCTTCCTAGAGGTGGCAACGGTCTTTTCTAAGATTTGTTTTATCTCTCTGTTTGAGACCTCTACTTGTCCATTAGTCTGTGGATGATACGATGTTGCTACACGGTGTTTAACTCCAAATTTTGATAAGTTTTTCAAAGATTCTTGTTATGAAGTGTGAACCACCTTCACTAATGAACAGTCTTGGCACACCAAATCTGGGAAAGATGATTTTCTTGAAGAGTTTTATAACTACTCGAGTGTCATTTGTTGGAGAAGCTATGACCTCTATCCATTTAGATACGTAATCGACAATTACGAGTATATATTTATTTCCAAAAGAAGATGGGAAAGGTCCCATGAAATCAATCCTCCACACATCGAAGACTTCTACCTCTAGAATGCCTTTTTGGGGCATCTCATCGCGTCTTAAGATGTTACCAGTGTGTTGGCACCGGTCGCACTTTAGTATTGCAATGTGGACATCTTTCCAAAGTTTGGGCCAGAATATGCCAGATTGTAAGATCTTAGCGCAAGTCATTGAAGTACTTGCATGCCCACCATAAGGAGCGGAGTGACAATGAGAGATGATATCTTTTATTTCTTCCTCTGGGACACATCGACGAAAAATACCATCGGCTCCTCTCTTAAAAAGCAAAGGTTCATCCCAATAGTATTGTTGTAAATCGTGGAAGAATTTCTTCTTTTTTTTGATAGGTTGAGTCCAATGGGAGTACGCCTACGGCTAATTAGTTGACAATGTCAGCATACCAAGGCAAGGTTGCCTGTGCATAGACAGCTTCCACGACTTCTTCTAATTTTGGTTCTTTCGAGGTTAGGTCTGGCATATCGCTTTCTAATTTGGCTATCATACGCTCATATGGGAAATCATCGTTTATAGGCACTGGTTCTTGTTTAATGCCCTCTATTAGGGATAAGTGATCTGCCACTATGTTCTCGGTTCCTTTTTTGTCTTTGATTTCTAAATCAAACTCTTGTAATAGTAGGATCCATCTCAATAATCATGGCTTGGCGTCCTTTTTGCTTATCAGGTACCTAATGGCGGCGTGGTCTGTGTAGATGATTATTTTTGCTCCTACTAAGTAGGAACGAAATTTGTCAAGAGCGGACACAACCGCTAGAAGTTCTTTTTCCGTTATGGCGTAGTTCATTTGGGATGGATCTAAGGTTCTACTAGCGTAGTAGATTGCATGAAGTTTATTGTCTTTCCTTTGTCCTAGAACTGCGCCTACGACATAATTGCTCGCATCACACATGATTTCAAATGATAATTGCCAGTCTGGTGGTTGCATGATCAGTGCGGAGATAAGGGTTGTTTTTAATGTTTCAAACGCTTTCAAGCAGTTTTCATCAAAGATGAACTCAACATCTTTCATTAATAGACCGGTTAGAGGTTTTTTAATTTTCAAGAAGTCTTTTATGAATCGTCGGTAAAAACCGGCATGTCCTAGAAAGCTTCGTATTTCTCGTACGATCTTTGGAGGTTGATGATCTTTTATAATTTAAATTTTCGCTTTATCGACCTCAATCCCCTTGTCAAATATTACACGTCCTAACACTATTCCTTTTCGAACCATAAAATGGCATTTTCCCAATTTAGAACAAGATTCACTTTCGCACATCTTTCGAGTACCATCTCTAGGTTTGATAAACATCATTCAAAACTCTGTCCGCATACATAGAAATCATCCATAAACACTTCCATGATGTCATCTATGAAATATCCGAAGATTGCCATCATGCATCTCTGAAATGTTGTTGGAGCATTGCATAGTCCAAACGGCATTCGCCGGTATGCAAAAGTTCCGTAAGGACATGTAAATGTAGTTTTTTCATGGTCATCGGGGTGAATAGGAATTTGGGAAATCTCTGAATAACCATCTAGATAGCAGAAATAAGAATGTTTGGCCAGTCTCTCCAACATTTGATCGATGAAAGGTAAAGGGAAATGATCTTTTCGAGTGGCTTTGTTCAGTTTTCTATAATCAATACACATTCTACTTCCAGTCACAACACTTTATGTTATCGACTCACCTTTCAAGTTCTTTACCATAGTAACGCCTCCTTTCTTGGGTACGACATGCACTGGGCTAACCCATTGGCTGTCGGAGATCGGGCATATAATTCCTGCATCTAGTAGCTTATTTACTTCGTCCGTGACTACACTGCTTAGGATAGGATTTATTCTTCACTGATGTTCTCTAGAGGTTTTACAGCCTTCCTCTGGCATAATTTGATGCATACAGATAGACTGACTTATTCCTTTAAGGTCAATGATGCTATACCTAACGCAGTTGGGTATTTCCTTAGGATATCTAATTGTTTTTCGGTTTCTAACTGTCCTAAGTCAGCGTTGACTATTGTTGCACCCCAAAATTTGCCTAACCTTTTTCTCACCTAGCTTTTGTTTCACTGCATTTATTCTAGCATTAGCATATGCATTGCATTGGCATGTGTGCAGGGGATCAAGAGGTGTGCATATCAAGAGAAGGCTACCAAGGGTCTAGATAAAATCAAGAGGTTATGTTCAAGCATACAAGGGTTTATCATCCTCATCAAGTTACCAGAGAAGGTCAAAGCTCATTGAAGGAGTGGATGGTTGAAATGGTTGTATCTCCTATCTTAGGGTTTAATTGAAAATCATCAGAGGATTACAAGTCCATGGATATGGGGGGAAAACATTATAGGAGCTCATGAGATGTCTTGAGGATCATTTTGGATCTCATTCAAGTCATTATACTAAGTACAAGAGGCCACAACCAAAGGTGGTGCAATTAGGGTTTTCATCTGGTCAACCCTAAGTCAATTGTGAGTCTTGAGGAGATTAAGGCTCATTTCCAAGCAACTATGATCATGGAATGTTGTGTTGAGACATGTCATGTATCATTTCAAGATCAATTCATCAATATTCAAGAGTGTGAGAAGTTACTAAGCTAGGGTTTCTAAGCTTGTCAGAGTAAAATCCCCTTGTTTAGTGTCTAACTTCAAGACCACATATCTCAAGATACAAGTTTCATCTCATCTTTACTCAAACATGAAACTTGTAGAGCATGTTCTTAGATTTCTTTTGAGTACTAGAAGTCATTCATCTGATTTCTAGAACTCAAGTTATGAAGCATACAAGTTACAAGTCATCAGATGAATGTGATTTTGGACTGTGAAAGTCAACCAACTTCCAAGACATTTTGGACCTAGAAGGATGTCTCTCCTCATCTTGACCCAAACATGAGAGTTGTTCCTCATGATCTTAGCTTTCCAAAAAGTTCTATAAGTCCTTCATTAGATTTGTAGAACTCTAGATACAAGGCTTGCAAGGCAGAGGTATTTTGGGAAACTTTGATTAAAGGTCACTTTTCATTATAGGTCAAGTTCACCACCTTGCATACTTCAAATGAAGATCTTCCCAACTTGAAAGTTGCTCCAAATGGGATCATTTTCTCAACCAAACATCAAGGAACCATTGATATGGCTTGGAGTGGAGACTTGGTGAAGAAATTTCCATGAAGGAAGCTTTAAAGGTTATTAAAAGTCAAAAAATCCAAATTAACTTATGATGGACCAAAATGGTGCAAATTGGTGCATATTTTGAGTGCACTATGTATTTCAAACACATTGGCATTCATGGACTTGTAATTTAAGCTCAAAAAACCATGTCCTTTTACATGTTACTTCATCTTGAAGTAATACTTTCAAAATCCACCATTCATTCATTTGCAAGGGCCAAATCTCAGCCATTCATGATCCGTACACCTCAAGCAACTAGAATGATCAAAATTACAAGCATGATAGCTCTATTTTCATCAAAACCACAAAGCTTCAAAATGGAAAAGTTGGATTTTGGGATTGGACTCTATGGGCTTCAATTGGGCTTTCTAACACTCAATATCCATTGTATATATTCATACCATCATCAACAACCATTCAGAACAGATTTTTGGAGGGAGAACTAACAGAATTCTGTTGAGAAAAAGTGGTGATCAAGTGATTTTCGATTTTGGGATTTCCTCCACTTTCAAGCCAAATTGAGGTTGCAGATAGCTAGAGGAAGATCCAAGGAGTGTTTTTGGGCAGTTATCTTGAAGGATTCGTGTCCATTGAACGTGCTCCCCTAGACTTGTAGGTGGATTTAGGATAGTTTTTAGGTTCAATTATCACAATTCTTGAAATAACATCAAGATTTTTAGCTTGTGGTTTCCACGATTTAGGGGTGGAAAATGAAAACAAATGGTAGATTCGGGATGTATGTGAAACAAGGATCATTTTAGGCACAAAAGTTATGAAGTTTGATGGAGTTTCGAAGATGCAACAGTTCACGTTCCACCGGAGAAGACAACCAGAGTCTTCTCCGGCCACCGTTTGCGTGTTCCCTCCCTTTCCAATATTTAAATCATCCCTTGAACCACGTGGCCTCGTGTTGATACTTAGATTAGATGACTAAGACCTTGAGTGGATAAGATCAAGACCTATCGTATACGCACATTGACCATACCCCATAGAATCGAGTGAAACTCACTGTTTCATTTAAATGGTCATTGGACTAGGCTTCTGAATGCTATCCCCACCCCCTTTACCAAGCCCATTTCATTTTAAGCGTGATATATTTTCTATTCACACCACAACATTTTCTATTTTCTTTTCTTTTTCATTTTATTTCCATTTTATTTTCTGTTTCATTTTAATTCTTTTGAAAATGATAAATACCTCAATAAATTATGGAAAAAATATGTTGATATACCTTGACGTGTATATTAATTTGTCATATTTTTTAATTGCATTTTTAATATTTTTTTATTTAATTTGACATTTTTTTAACATGTTCATTGTGAATAAGAAATTACATGCCATACTTTCTTGATTTTCTTTCTCCATCAAAACATCAAATAAATTCCTAATATTTTTTGTGCTTATTGTTGATACATTAAGTGGTATTATAGTATTTTTCTATTATTTTTTAGATGCATTTAGGATAGGTTTTAGGCTTTGTCTTTAGAGCTTTCTTTCCCTTGCCTTATCCATAGAGCACCCTAGGGTTTTGCTCTTCATTAACCCACTTAGGATTAGAATTTCCTCCCTATTTTTGGACTCCTGATCCCTAAGACCAGAGGGGTCCCCTAGGAATTTTCTTAGATTTTTTAGACTTGTTTTGCTATTTTTGGTAGATTTTACATTCTAACCCTTCTTAGTGTATTCCAATTATACCTTTGACCTAATTTGCATTTGGTGTGACCTTTTTGCATAGTGTTAGCATCCAACTCTCCCATATCCATACCTTAGACATATTATAGCACTTGTAGGTGCTTTTACAAGTTCAAATCTTACTTCTAACTAGTTCCTAACTTAGGCTCCCTTTAGTCTTTCCATAAGGTGCCTTTGATTGATTTTCCTTCTTCACATGATTCTTCTAATTCATAGTCCTATGATATCGGATCCTTCTTGTGAGAGCCTAGTTATTCCCTAGGAAGAACTCTATCCATTCCATGAGAAGTTGAACCATTTAGGATTATTCTTGAATGGTGAGTTTGGTTGAGAACATAGTGAATTCCTTAGGTTTTCACTATGCCTCCCATCATTATTCTCTTCATTTATCAAGTCCTACATTCTTAGGATCCTTCTTGTGAGAGCCTGGTTCTTCCTTAGGAAGAACTCTGTGCATTCTATGAGAAGTTTGAGCCTTTGATGGACATTCAATGACATAGTGGGTTCCTTAGGTTCACATTATGCTCCTCTTTTCCTCCAAGTCCTACAATCTAAGGATCTTTCTTGTGAGAGCCTCATTCCTCCCTAGGAGGAATGTTGTGCATTCCATGAGAAGTTTGAGCCTTTTAGGACTCAAGTACTTTGTACACACCATCTCCTTATCTAGTCCTACAATCTTAGGATCCTTCTTGTGAGAGCCTAGTTCTTCCTTAGGAAGAACTCTGTGCATTCCATGAGAGGTTTGAGCCTTTGATGGACTCTTGTGTTGATACACATTCCATGACATGGTGGGTTCCTTTGGTTCACACTATGCTTTCTCTCATCTCCATGATTGTTTGATGTTGTGCATTAGAAGTAGGATAGGCTTGATAGCTTTCTCTTTTCACTTCCATGTTTGCATTTAATGGTAGAGCTTGTCTCCCTTTGCTTGTGTGCTTTCTCTGTGCATCTCTTGCTTGCATCTAAAGGTTGAGTTTGTCTCCCTTTGCTTGGTTGTTGTCTTCCTTTCATACCTAACATGTTTGCATTTAAAGGTTGAGTTTGTCTCCCTTTGCTTGTATTGTTGCATTGCATGTGCATCCATTTATATTTCATCTGCTTAATAATTTTTGCTCTGCTTTTGTTTCCCTTTGACATGTTCCCTTAGGGTTCTCACTTCCTTGTTTAAGGATAGTGATGATAGACATTAGGTTTTAACCCTTTGCATGATAATAAATAGGATAGATTCCCCTTTCTAAATTCAACATTAGGATCATCTTGCATGATAACATTAAGGTTTTGATTAGTCCCCCGGTAGAGTCCTTTTCTCTCTTCTCATCTTCAAACAACAGTAAAACACATAATAAAGGATAATGAGTATTGTACGTTACGAGCCTTAAGCTATTTAGGAAGTGGTGATTGGGGGGCCTCTCCTTAATTACCTAGAGTGTTTAGTATACGTCCTTAGGACGATATGCGACGCATTCGTTCCTATGTCATAGTCTCTAATGCAGTATGAATTACAAACATTCATCCAAAACACTTCTTTCCTTAAAAAACAAAAACAAACATCAAACTCCTTTTGCCCTTCGGGGCTCCCTATAATCAAGGAAAATATTTTTAGATAAAAGAATTTTGTTAACTCTTAGTTCTACCGCAAACGGTAACGCCTAAGTCTCCAATGGTCGAGTTGCATACACCAACTGCTAGAACTATCTGTTAACCCTACTCGAGTAAAAACAATTGAACAAACCTGTGTTCCATTTTATCCCGAACTACGTCCGCTCTGATCTTTCATACCAGATGGAAGTACGTAGGCACAAGACGCGATGTCTTGGCGAGCAACCTTCCCTTTCACTCGTAGTTAGCCGAACTACGTTGACTATGACTTTCCTATTACTCGAGGGAATACGTAGGCCCAGAGCAGCGACGCTCTGTCGAGTCCTTTTTTCCTTTTCTTTTCCTTTTCCTTTATTTTCTAGCCCATACCTTTTAGTTAGATAGATAAACAACCCTTTTAGATAAACAACGCAAGCATGGATCCCGTCGAGTACGACGGACGTGAGGGGTGTTAATACCTTCCCCTTGCGTAACCGAATCCCAAACCCGAGATTTGGTTGCGATGACCGGTCTTATCCCTTTTCGCTAGGTTTTTCCTGATCGTTTCCTTTCCTTCCTTTAGGATAAATAACGATAGGCGGCGACTCTTCTGTCTTTGCCGACACCTTTTTTCGCAGTAACGACAGCTGGCGAATCCAACGGTTCCCTATGCGAGTCAATCCTAGCGCTTGTTTGTTTATCTCTTTGGGTTTTGTACATACTTGTTGTACTTTAGCTTTATTTTCCCGCATTTTATTTTCAGCATCTTATTATATCATTAATGTGCTGTTGTGGGAGGGGATTGATTCTGATGAGTGAAAAGCCAGACCCAGGCTTGAGTATATACATAGAATTAGAGTGGAGATTAGTGGGGACCTGTTTGCTTAGCAAACACCAGTTTCCATGAAATTCACGCTCAGACGAGATTCTCTTTGATGATTTCTTTTCTGACCCTTAGGATTGGAATTGATTTTGGATCTGAGGATTGTCGACTCTGGGGACCGATCATTTAGGATTCAGCTAAGTGAGGCCTCTTCGGAAGGTGATGATGCTAAACCAGAAATGGTGAACGTATCATCATTTCTCGAAAGTCTGTGACACTGGTGAACCCATAGGATGCCAAACCTTTGTCAGTGGATTAAGTCCATACTTGTGAGTGGGATTGGGTTGTGCAGGAAACTTTGGCCTTCAGACAACCTATTTTTTCTTGACAGTATCAGTGTTATTGGTATCAGTTGGTTCCTATCAAAGCCGTGTTATGTTCTTGTTGAAGCAGAATTTTGGTCCTTCTCACTCAACAGCACAACAGTCTTGATCTCCTGCTTGCATCCTTAGCATTTGCATCCTTGCATTTTCATTTGCATTTCATTAACGTGTGTCTGTGTTGCAGGTGCATATTCTTCCCCGATTCTAGTGGTCTTGTGCTATATTTCTGATTTTGAGGCTTTGAAGAGGACAATAGCATATAGGTTTCCCACTCCAGATATTGGTCCCATACTGAAGTTGATTGCCCTAGCTGATGGTTCAGTAACAGAAGACTTTAGGAAATCATATGTGAGGTTGTTGAGATATGTTTGTAAGCCTTCTGCACACGAGATCAGTGGCCTGTATACCCTGCTACAACTCTATGATGCTCAGTTAAGATGCTTTGTGTTTCCAGATTATGTCCTAGCACCTACCCTAGTAGAATACTCAGAGCTACTAGGCATTCCCATCAAGGATCAAATGTCTTATCATCATGTTGACACTAAGCCTGATCTGGATGATATTGCTATTGTGTTACAGTTAGATGCATCTGAATTAAACGGAAGGTTGACTCAGAAAAATGGGATGTATGGTTTTCCTCTGTCTTTCCTAGTGGAGAAAGCTCAGAAGTTTGCCAAGGATGGCTGTTGGGTCGTGTTCAACGCCATTTTAGCTTTTTGCATATATGGTACCATATTATTTCTTAACTTTCCGGACTTCGTGGATGTGGATGCTTTCCAAATTCTTGCCTCAGGGAATCCAGTACCCACTCTTCTTGGAGATGTTTACCACTCTGTCCATTATAAGAACGAAAACCGGAAGGGAAAGATCGTGTCTTGTTGTGTTCCTTTGCTATACAAATGGTTTGCCGATCACATGCCTTAATCAGGTCCTTTTGTCTCTTCTGTGGGTACATTAGATTGGTCCTAACGTCTAATGGGTTGGACTGTAGAGAACATCATTTGGTTCGACAAGAGTTTGTTGGGTACATAACTCATTTTCAGCTACTGTGGTTTTCCCAATATTCCTCTGATCGGAAGAAAGGGGTGTATCAATTATAATCCCTCCTTATTGGTCAGACAATTTGGTTATGCATTGAGGGAGTCTCCCAAAGAAGATGAGATACGGGAATCTCTGTATCTCACCGGGCTGTTAGATAATGACACATTGGTTCAGCTTGAGCATGCTTGGAGAAATCTTCACAGGAAAGGTAAAGCAATGTTGGGGAAGAGCAACAACAAAGCCTTTGATCCATACCTGGTTTGGATTCGTGGGCGAGCCACAAAGTTCCTAATGCCTTTTTCTACTGTTAAACCTCCCGTGGTCGAAGAACCAACCATGGTAGATATTTAGAAATACAACCAGGTGATGCAAGAAAAGGAAGATTTGAAGAAAGCGAATGAAGCGCTAGAAAGAGAGATTGTTCAACTCCGAGGCGAGAAGAACGAAGTTGTCCATTCCTGCAAGAAGCAGACCGAGTTGATAAACCATCTGGGTGCAAGTGTAACCAAACAGACTGATGCTCGAGAGCGTTTGGGGTTAGATTTGAAGGCCGTTAGTAACGTGCTTGCCACCAAGAAACAAGACTTGGACAGGGCGTATCTGAAAATCTCTAAATTCGAGGCATTGTGGAACGCTACTTTAACCAACAACAAAGAACAGGAAGAGAAGTTAAAGCAGCAGATTGCCAAACTAAAGATTCAGCTTGAAGCCAAGGATGAGAAGATCGAAGCTGAAGCATCACTCAAGTATGATGCCGATCGCAAGTTTAAGGAAGCTATGGCAAACCTGAAGGATTGCAAATAAAGAGTTGACTCCAAGAAGCGCAAACTGGAAGATTGCTTCAGAGAGGGAGCCTGGGAAGACTTTGTTAGGGATATCCAGAGCACCACCAGAAAAAGAGAGTTTCTAATTCAAGGATTGCTCAGCCGACCTGACCACCCCGAGACAAAAGAACTATTAGAAGATTTCCGTGCCTGCAATCACACTTGACTTCTTTTGTATTTCTTTGTAGCTTTCATTCACTGTTGTATTGTTGACCATCACCAGGCTTGTTGGTTGAGGTCACTCTATTACCGTTGATTCAGTTGTACTCAATTACTCCTGTATGCTGCCTATGTGGCCCTCATATATATCAGATATTGATTCATCTCTGTGATTGGCTTCTTGTTTATCTCTTTGCTATTCTGGAACTAGAATTGGGGGGAAATTCCCCTAGGCACAAACACATGTATGCATTTGCATAATCATTTTGCATAGCAAATACCTTGGACTTATTTATCTGACCTCTTGTGTTTGTCTAACCAGTTGTGTTTCAGGATTGATCGCGGACCTATTCACCGTTACTCCACCCGAGCTAATCAACTCAGTCATGGAGCAAGTTCAAGCTGAAGTGCAAGGGCTTAGGGAGAGGATGTCACAGTTCATGGAAATCATGCAAGTGGTTGCTAGTGGTTAGGAGCAACTCCATACTTTTGTGCAGCCCCTGATTGCTAGGGTTGACGATGAAGGTGTTTTGTACGGAGGTGGAGCTGCCAACCCTCCTCGTACTGAGACTCCTCGGGCTGACAACTCTGGACCTACTATGGTTGTTCCCAATGCTGGAATGGGAAATGGAAATGTTGGGACAGGTATTGGCAATACTAGAGCCGATAATGGCAACGTCGGAACTGGTAATGGTAACATCGGTGCAAGTGGTAATAACGCTAGAGTTAATGTTGGTAACATTGGAAACAGAAACTTTCATGGACTTGAACCTGCAGGCATCATCCATGGGAATGTTCATCAGCCCTGGAACAAAGACCGTCAGGATGACCTATTTTCAATGAGAGGGGATGAGGCTGAGCTGCCTCCTGAGGCTAGCCGGAGGTTCAAGTGGCTCGAAGACAAGATGAAGGATTTTGAGAATCTGAATTCTATGGGCCTTGATATGGCCAATTTGGGACTGATCCCCGACCTCAAAATACCACCAAAATTTAAAGTACCAGATTTTGATAAGTATAAGGGCACAACTTATCCTCATGTTCACTTGAGATCTTATTACAAAAAGATGTCGGTATACTCCGACGACAAGAAGCTGCTGATGCACTTCTTTCAAGACAGTCTGTTGGGACCTTCGTTGGAATGGTACATGGGTTTGGAACCCGTAAGTGTACGTAGTTGGAAAGATCTTGCGGAAGCTTTTGTAAAGCATTATCAATACAATAGTGACCTGGCTCCCAACCGGGTCCAGCTGCAAAACCTGTCACAGAAGAATGGAGAATGCTTTAAGGAATACACTCAGCGGTGGCGTGAATTAGCAGCCAGAGTTCAGCCACCTATGGTTGAGCGTGATCTAGTGGATATGTTTGTGGCTACTCTGCCGAGCGTTTACTACGAAAAATTAATCAGCAGCATGTCAGGGAGCTTGTCTAACTTAATCATCACTGGTGAGCGAGTTGAGAGTGGAATTAAGCTGGAAAAGATCCAGGTCGGCGACAGTTGCTCGGCTGGAGGAAAGAAAGTGTTTGGAGGGAAGAAGAGAGAGGGTGAAGCCAACTCTGTATCCAGTTCCTGAAAGAACAGAAGGCTAGCACAGAACCATCAACAACAAAGGGTCGTTAGCATTATTATCCCTACAGCTCCACAACAGCAGCAGCAGTAGCAACCGCAGAATCAAAATCAACAGGGGTACAGAAAGTATCCAGTCCGACCAGCAAATAGATGATTTGAGATGCCACCAATGCCATATTCTCAGATACTTCAAGCGTTATTGCAGTTACAACTCGTCCAGAAGAGGACGTTGGCACACTGACCGGACCACCTCCACCTGGTTATGATGCGAATGCGCAATGTGAGCTTCATTCGGGGGCACCGGGACACTCAATTGAGGATTGTAAAGCCTTCAAGCACAAAGTCTAAGACCTGCTGGATAGAAAAGCAATAAACTTCTCCGATGAAGTGTCGAACGTTATTCAGAACCTAATGCCAAACCACGGGGGTGCAGGGTTTAGTGAAATTATCAAAGACGAAGACCTGAATTTGGTGAAGAATGTCGACGATCTGAAAACGCCGATGAGCTTTGTCAAAGCTAAGTTGTTGAAGAAGGGTGTATTCCCAGGCTGCAGGGAATTCTGTATTGAATGTGCGAGTCATCTAGACAACTGTGAACAGTTGAAATTTGGTATCCAAAGTTTGATCGACGAAGGAGTTCTACAATTTGATCGGAAGATTGAGAACAAATCTGGGGAAGTGATAGCTAAGCAAAAGGATGAGGTCGCTACCATCACCATTCCTTATAAAACCTTCACCATTTCTGCTTCGAGGCCACCCACGATCACTATAACGAAGGCTGGCCCCATACCATTTGAAAGTACCAAAGCTGTTCCCTGGAATTATGGAACAGAGGTTTACTGTAATGGGAAGAAGCTAGACTTGAAAGGCCCACCTGTAGAGTCTGTGGATAACATGGTTGGATTGGGCGGAATCACTCGTAGTGGAAGGATATTCTCACCACCCGAAGTCGTTGCTGACAGAGCCGATAAGGGTAAAGGAAAAGTTGTAGTAGAAGAGACCTCTCGAGAGGTAGAGAAAGATTTGTTGGTAAAAGATGCTGAAGAATTCATGCGATTGATTAAGAAGAGCGACTACAAGATAGTCGACCACTTGCAGTAGACACCTTCGAAGATTTCCATACTGAACCTGTTGCTTTATTCAA
This sequence comes from Lathyrus sativus, assembly GCA_963859935.3. Taxonomy (NCBI): domain Eukaryota; kingdom Viridiplantae; phylum Streptophyta; class Magnoliopsida; order Fabales; family Fabaceae; genus Lathyrus; species Lathyrus sativus. The sequence goes on from OZ012741.1 coordinate 363,917,911, forward strand.
AAGCGCACCGTAATGCGCTCTTGAAGATTCTGAATGCCGCATATGTGCCCCATGAGATTTCCGTTAACCATCTTGAGGGGGTGGTTGCACATGTGAACGCCGACAACAAATTGGGATTTACTGGCCTAGAGTTGACACCGAAAGGCAGAAACCATAACAGCGCCTTGCATATCTCGATATAATGTAGATGAATGGTTATGTCCCATGTGCTCGTAGACACGGGATCATCTTTGAACGTTCTCCCTAAGAAAGCATTGATGAAGCTAGATACTAAGGGACTGATTTGCACTCCTAGTGATCTAGTAGTGAGAGCTTTCGACGGGACGCGTCGATTAGTGTTTGGTGAAGTGACATTGCCCATTCATGTAGGGCCGGAAAAATTCGACGCAGTATTTTATATCATGGACATCTAGCCTGCCTACAGCTGCATGCTAGGCCGACCCTGTATCCATTTAGCGGGGGCTGTAACCTCTACGCTGCATCAAAAGCTGAAATACGCTGTGGGTGGCAGCATTGTTACGGTCTGCGGGGAAGAGGATATTATGGTGAGCCATTTGTTGTCTTTTAAGTATGTAGAAGTGGACGACAAAATTCAAGAGACATTATGCCAAGAATTCGAGACTGTCAAGGTTGATGATTCGACTCCGACACCGAGTAAAGTGCCTGAAGTGTCTCTCTCTTCTTTCAAAGAGGCTCAAGCTGTAGTACAGATAGGTTCAGCCCAAGGTTGGGGGAAGGTGCTGAACATTCCCAACAAACAAGACAAGTTTGGTTTGGGGTATCATCCCTCTTCTGCTTCATTCTCTCAGAATGTGCCACGGTACAAGAGGCCGATTCAGTTCACTAAGGGTGGAGTCATCTTTGAGCGTCTCGGCTCCAGTTTGTTTGTTCATTTTGTTCGCATTGAGCATCTTGGCTCTGGTGCTTTCGTTAGTTTATTTCGTGTTGAGCGTCTTGGCTCTGGTCCTTTCTTCTGTTTTTCGCGTTGAGCGTCTTGGCTCCGAGGTGTTTGTTCGTTCCCTCTTTTCTCGTTGAGTGTCTAGGCTCCGGTTCTTTCTTTCATTTCGCGTTGAGTGCTAGACTCCAGTTCGTTCTTTCGTTTATCTCGTTGAGTGTCTAGACTCTGGTTCTTTCTTTCATTTCGCGTTGAGTGCTAGACTCCGGTTCGTTCTTTCATCTTGTTGAGTGTCTTGGCTCCGGTGTGTTTGTTCGTTCCCTCTTCTCGCGTTGAGTGTCTCGGCTCCGGCGCTTTTGTGTGTTTTCCTCGCGTTGAGTGTCTCGGCTCCAGTTTGTTCGTTTGCTTCTTCCGTTGAGTGTCTAGGCTCCGGCAAATCTCATTGATTCATTGCGTTCATTGAATATCAAGATTCTGACGATTTGATATGTTACCCTCCAGCCCTATGACATCCCAACTACTACACCAGTTTTATTACACCTTTCCTCAGCAGAGTCACTTGATTAAGTCGCCTCCCTAGTAGAATGTTCAGGATGTTCATCATGTTCAATTTTAGCCGGAGACTGTTCTTCCCAACAAGTTGGTGCAGTTTATTTCTGCGGTTGGCAAATTTCCGGGTTCTTTGGTATTCAACCGCCTTTTACCTTAATTGTTTGAGAGTCGTTCGCTTCTCATCCAGTCAGGTCCAAGTCATTTAAATAGGGGCAGCTGTTGCACCCCAAAATTTTCCTAACCTGTTTCTCACCTATCTTTTGTTTCATTCCATTCATTCTAGCATTAGCATATGTATTGCATTGGCATGTGTGCAAGGGATCAAGAGGTGTGCTTATCAAGAGAAGGCTACCAAGGGTCTAGATCAAATCAAGAGGTTATGTTCAAGCATACAAGGGTTTATCATCCTCATAAAGTCACCAGAGAAGGTTATAGCTCATTGAAGGAGTGGATGGTTGAAATGGTTGTATCTCCTATCTTAGGGTTTAATTGAAAATCATCAGAGGATTGCAAGTTCATGGATATGGGTGGAAAACATTATAGGAGCTCATGAGATGTCTTGAGGATCATTTTGGAGCATGTTGCACCCCAAATTTTGACCCCTTAGATCCTCATCTTCATTATAGGATCATATTCATTTGATTAACTAACCTTAACCCGTTTCCAATTTATCTTTGTCAAGATGCAGATGAATTAGGGTTCCGTACCGTCAAAATCGAGGCTTCGATGGTTTGATCAATCAATGTTTTGGATTGATTCAACTTCAAACAACATCAAGGATACTACATTGGGTCAAGTATGAATCCAATTTGAGGTGGTCACCCGGGAATTGAGAGTAGTGCAATTCAAGACACCCGATTAGGGTTTTCAATCAAGAAAAGTCAACTATAGTTTGACTTTTGATTTAAAGAGTGTTTAAATGGTGGGATCAAGGTCCATTAAGCTCCTACGGCTTAGTAAAGTCTATCCAAAGAGTTTCAAGTCCTCAGAATGTCCGGATCATCGACAGTCGACTCGGTAGTCACCGATTTATCGAACGATTGACCAAAAAGTCAACTCTTCAACAATAAGTAATTTTAATTCAAGATGTGAATAAAAAATGTTACTTATGTCATATTACACTTCCCCGTAAAATCTCATGAACATTGGATCAAGGGTTAAGAAGTAATTGCAAAAATCGGGAATTAGGGTTTCAAAAGGGTCAAGACCATAACTCCTCAACCACACATCCGAATGAAGTGGTTCAAAGCTCATTGAAAAGCTCTTGGCAAATCCTACAAAATCCTCAAAGTGGTCCATGATAAAAAATTCATAGATTTGGAGTTATGACAAGATTCATTTTAAGAAGGGAAATAACTTAGAAAAATTCTAAGTTATTTAGCCCTTTTAAGTGATTTTATCAGCAACTTGGAAGGGTTTTTCAACCTAGTTCCATCTAGAATTTGGAAATCTCCAAAACATGAAAGTTATATAGCTACTTAAGGGATTTCTAAACTGTGGTAGAACTCCTCAATAGCAATTGTGAGCAGAAAGTTATGAACTGTGGAAGTTAGGGTTGCCAACACTTGAAACCACTATGTCAACAATTCTCAAAATTCATATTTTCACAACTTGAGATATCCTCAACCCTTGGATCACGATCCAATCTGATAATTAGATGTGTGAAGGAAGTAAAATGCAGAGAAATGAGAGATTTGAAGAGAGAGGCAAGTTGCAAGCATTGTATATTAAAATATTCGAATGTGTAAGAGCAAAGAGAAACTTTTCCTCTAAGGACTGTGCAGCTGCTCACTCTACACCCTAAGCTCACCTCAGTCACTTCATGTCCATCACTCCATTTAATTTTATGATCTTCTTTGGGCCATGGAACTGATAGGAAGAGATTTGGCAAGATTCATTTGAAAACCTCATGAAACTCCCTCCAAAAGTGGTAAAATACAAAGCCGCCCTCACTCTTGTTTTCACTATAAATAGAGGCATCTTCATTGGTGTTAGAGACACCAGAGCAATCTCCAAAACCAATAGAAACAATAGCTCTCAATTCTCTTTAATTTCCTCAAGAATCTCAATTTTCAAAACTTCCATTTTTCATTAAAAAGTTGTCTTGAGCAAAACTCTGCTCAAACTCAGTTCTACCATTTCCAAGCCACCCAAAACCATTTATAAAATCCATAAAAATTATGTAGAAGGTGTCCATACATTCAAACCACTAAAAAACCTCATTTTCCCAAAAGTCGACATTCACACCTTAGTATATTGACTTTCTTGCACTTTGAAAGCCAAATCCTTACTTGAGGAATTTCCTACCATTCTAACACTCCCAACACCTCATATATATATCATATCTCAACTGTCCAAACTCTGAAAAACCAGCTGGAAACTACACAACTTCAACTGTCTTGAAAAATGGTTTATTGCTTCAAGAGAAAGCAAGCTTCAAATCCTTGCCAAAGAAGAGGATCTCTGGGTTTCTCAGCTTCTTAGCTTGCTCAAGACTTGTCTACAAGAGGTATGTGATGTTCAAACTCCTTATTGATCATACATTGTCATGTTTTATCATTTTGAGATGCTTGTTGTAAGATATAACCATTGTTGTCCCATACTAGTTCTTAGTCAAGAACTTAGGTTTTGTAGCTAGGTTACTTGTTTTTGTTAATGTATTTTCATTTGTAAATGACTTGTTGATAGTGTGTTACAAATATTGCACTAAGATATCATGTTTGACTTATCTTTGAAGATTTTGGTTATGTGGTGTTTTTAAGAATCCAACATGGAAATGTTGATGTGTTTGCCCTAGTTCTGTTAGCTTTGGTTCATTAGTGAGATTTGATTGACTTGTAAGTTATCTCATGAGATCCCCCTCCCCTAGATCATGTTTGAATCCATTGTGGCATTCTGTTTTCACACTTATGTTACTTTACTTTACCATTACCATGAATTGTGTATTGGACTGTTTTGTGCTTGCCATGTTTGTATCTCAAATGTTCTAAATCATTGGTTAATGCTTATATGATCTTACTTGCCTGTTTGAATTGGTTGAATATTGAGAAACATGAGACTTAGCCATTAGGGCCTGCTGTCAATTTGGTTTAACATACCATTCCTTATTAGGAGCAGTTGGTGCTTGTTGTTGAGTGGTAGACTCATCTGTTATTATGTTTTGGGATTGTGTGTTATGCTTGTAAGTTCAAAATCTCCCTACTTGTTCAAACTGCTTTATCATTCTTCCAACTGCATTTTCAAATTTCATGATGCCAAACACATATCATATTGTGTTTGAATTAGTTTCTACTGTATTTATGTGCATGGAATCATTGTTCTACCTATTTGAAACTTATATGTGGTGCCAAATCTTCCCAACTATCATATATTTAAGTTGTTGTCTTTATATGTCATGAGTTTCAAAATGTGATATTCTGTTTGGTACTGTTTAATCTATTGCTTAAGCATGTTCTCATCTGTTAGCATCATTATGGTATATTCATAACTTTGGTTTCATCACAAAACTCTTTGCTTGCCAAAATGCCCTGTTGGGCTAAGTTTATGCCAAGACAGTTTTTCACACTTCCTACCACAACATGCCTTCTTTTGATCCAAATGTCATATGCTTATTCTTTGAGTTGAAACTCATCCACCCTCATGATAATGATGTGTGCACATTGTTTGTTTGATCTGTTCTTACCTTTTTCACCATTTCACTTCCAATTGCAATTTCACACTAGAATCTGCCATGAACATACCAAGTTGTTGTTCTGTTTGCATGTGCCTAATTTTTGAGTTGTAACTCATCCATATTCATGATCCTAATGTGTGTAGATGGTTGGTTTGATCTATGTTTACCTGCTTTCTCATTTCACCCTCAAACTGCATTTTTAAGCTTAAACACACCATGACCATGCCAAATTCTTTCATGCTTGCAGTATGCTTATTTTCCGAGTTGTAACTCATTCACTTCAACTTTTATGATATGTGTGTGCTGTGTTTGTCAACATAAGACCCCTTATTCACAGCTAGACCATGTTTGTACCATTTTGCTGTCACACTATTTTGAAACCAACTGCCACACACTTCACTTTGTTTTGCTTGATTTGTTTTAGGCCAGTCTATGAAACATTAGACTTCTAATAGTATTTAGGACCTGTATGTGCATGAATCAGTAGCTTTATGTATGCCTTATTTCTTTGTCATGATAGTCAGCCTCACATGTTTGATACAAATTGCAACTTGATATCCATTTTCTTGTTATGTGCATTTCATGATAATCTTAAGTGCTAGGCTCATTTATGATCATATTTGAGAGTTGTATGTGGTATCCCTTGAATTTCAAAGTTGTTCCAATCTTGTTTGGTTTTAAATGTTGCATTTTTATGTGTTAAGTGAGCAGTTGATAGATGAATTTCATTTCTATGATGTTTGAAGCTAATTTTAAAGCATAGACACACTTTATACTATGAATGAAGATTGTGTGTGGGGATGATTCAAACAGATTATGCTCCTTCCTTGATTTTGATTTTGATTTTCAAATTGGCATCTTTCACTTCCATCTTTACTTGGCATAACAGTTGTGCTTTGGTGTGTAATCTTGCCATGCTACCCTCTTGTTTCTGGTTGAGCATTTGGATTGATTTGTTTTCATCATTAACATGATTAGGACTCATAGACAATGTGTACAAACTGAACATTTTCATCTGCCAATGTGCTGCCCTAACAGCTTGCCCTTACTTTCATGTCATTATTTGCAATTCATGTGCCAATTCCATTTTTGTTAATCTTTTCTTGAGCCTTAAGTGTGCAACACCTTTGTTATGACATATATGACTTGTGTACAATGCCCTTTGATGGATATGAACTCAGATTTGATGTGTGGTTTTCAAAATGCAACTCATGTTATCATTATGCATTTTCTGCGTGTTTCAATTTCAAGGCATTATTTCAAAATTGTGTTGGCACCATCTTAATCCTTGTTAAAAAACAGTCAAGTTTGACTAATATTTCTTGAAAAATGATTAAGAATTGACAGTGTTTGAATCCTTCACGTTTTGGCTTGTTTGGCTTGTTTCATTTTGCCCAGATATCCACCATACTTACCTTATATATTTATGGGGGTGGCTTTGTACTTGGATGTACAGCCACCCCAGTGGTAATCAACTTGCGCCATATTCACCTTTCACTTGCCAGCCATGGGTTCGATCCTTGGGATCAACCCTTTTGGTATTTTATTTTCAATTATGATTGAATTTTATTTTCTTCATTCTTTACATTTCTTAATGCGCGCGTGCCTTTTGGCTTGTTGGTTTGTTTGTTGTGTTTGTAAACACAAGGGCATGGGTTCAATCCCCACCCATGCCACTTTTTTCATGTGTTTGTGTGATTTTATTTTCATAAAAACTTCAAACTTCAAAATTTCATAACTTGTTCATCATGCATTATTTTCAACTCGTTCTTTTTGCATTTTTTTCATTACGATGTCTAGTTGTATTAAATGGTTTGTAATTTCATAATTTCTTGTTTTTACAATGCTTTTTGCCTGCTTGTTAGTAGATTCGTTCTTAGGTCATTATTGTATGTTTCGATTAAATTTCTTTCATACCATGCTTATTTTATCTTGTGAGATTTATTGGTATCTGACTTCTTTATGTTTGTTAACATGTTGAGATTTCATTCTCTTGTTGGTTGTTACCATGAGTTATTTTTCATTTTCTTAAAGTCTTGAATTGAACTGTTGTGATCAATCCTTGCGTACTTGATTGTCATCAATGCCTAAATGTTGTTACATTTGACAGTTTTGAACTTATAACATGATCATTTTTAAGTTGTAACTTATTTATATGGTTGATGTGTTTCATATTTGATAATATGGCTTTGGGTTTGTTACCTTCATCTTTGTTAAGATATTTGATTATCGGTCGTAACCATCCGTATTATTTGATCCTTGCTTATTGTAATATGCATGCCTACTTGATTGTAATCTTTTTCATCTTGCTTAATTGTTTATTTGCTTTGTTAAGTATTTCTTCCCCAAGTGATGAAACTTTTTAGTTCTCATCCAAGTTGCCTCGCTCTATCTCCTTCCAAAGGAAAAGTCTCTCCCTTGAACCTTGTGTCATTGGATAGTTCATTTACCCTGCCATGACTTTGTGAAGTCATCTTAAACCCTATCTTAGTTAAGTTAGAACATATAAGCCTTAGACTTTGCCTTAAGTCTAAAAGAACCACCTTCACTAAGAGTGTTCTTCAACTAGAACTTTAGCATAGAGTTTGTAAACTCTATGTAAGAATCATAGTAATGATTACTTACTCCCCTCTTGAGTGTTATAACATAGATCTAGAAAGTTTTGTTAAACTTTATACAAGTATTGTTATGTTTGTTCCCCTTTGAACCTTGATCATAATCAAGTGTTCTTCAACCCTAGTGAGGTGAACTACGATTGCTCTGATTCTATCCTAGTTAGGATACGTAGGCATAGGACACGATGTCTTTGCTAGCAAGCTTAGAAGTTATCCTTAGGTTTTAACCTACACCCTTTACACAATCCCAATCCTTAGCAAACATTTACCAAACTTAGCATGCAATCAAACAAAAGGTTCTTGTAGAGTACTACAGATGTTTAGGATCTGAAATACCTACCCTATGCATAACCAACCCCCGATCCCCGAATCTCTTTGCATTGTTGTTACATCGCGCAAAAGGGTTTTTCTTTCTTTAGAACTTTCCTTTGGATAAATTAAAGTCCGGTTGTGAATTTAAGAATTTAGATTCAAGTTAATCAATAGCTTGGTTTCACGATTCTCACCGCAACAGAAATGGCGACTTCACTGGGGACTGTATACTTATCTTGAGGGTTTAGCCTATTTTGTTTAAATTGCATGCTATATTTGTATATATTTGTAAATATTTGCTTAACATGTATATTTGTCAATATATTTGTTTAATTGTTGGGTATTTGGGTGCTTTGAGTGGTGAGACAATCCTATACCCGGACTTGAGTGCAATTATGATAGGATGGTGGTATATTCAAGAAGGCTTATAGGGAGTTGATTCCTGACTAAGCTAACTTGAGAAACCACCGCTCAGTGTAGGCCCTCTTGAAAGTTTAGTATTGTTGATCGAGTATTCGTGAAAAGAATGCTACTTTCGACGAAGGATCCCATGACACTGTGGACTTTTAGATTACATTCTACCCCACTTTGGCCTTATTAGGACATAGTGCGATGACTATAAGGAAGTATTTTCGAAGTAGTTGATACGCGATACTACACTCAGACGAGACTCTCTTGAGAATATTATCGATTACCAAGTGATTTAGGAAATTGATATATCCGAAAGATGGGTTGATGACTCTGGGAACTCTGTAGAACCCGTTTGGCAGGTACAAATCAATCCATAGTACAATCCTTGGGGATGCGTAGACCTTGGACCCACGCTCGTCCTTAAACCTAAGCTTGTGTTGTGTGCATATGTGTGATCTTTGCATTTGCCTGTTGTTGCACCCTAAAATTTGCTCAACCTATTTCACCTGGTTTATGTTTCAATTGCATTGTCATTTGCATAATAAGTCATGTACATAGTCCAATCATTTGCATAGCATAGCATCACAAGGCATCCAACAAGGGATCAAGTGCCATTCTTATCAGTATGAGGCCCATCAAGGGGTTTTATTCAAGTTCAAGACCATTCAAGTAATCAAGAAATGAGTTAAAGCTTTGAAAAATTTGAAGGTCAACCAGTGGATTTCTCTCCCAATCTTGGGGATATGTTAAAGATCATCAATGAGTGTGTGAGCCATGGAAGGTGTAAAAAGACCATGGAAGACCTAGAGGGTCATTTTGAAGATGAGACAAGTCATTGATACAAGTACAAGAGCTACAGTTGAATGCAGTCAACTAGGGTTTCCTCTGGGTCAACCCTAGGTCAAATGAGTGATTAAAGAGCATCAAGGCTTAATTGAAAGGTGTGGGATTCATTAATTGATAGGTGGATATAAGTGTGGTTTTGTGCCAAGGAGAAATCAAAAGGAATCAAGAAGAAGAGGAGATACTAAATTAGGGTCTCAGTGTAAAAAACCCTAATTTATGCCTAACTTCCAAGCAACATAATTCAAAATGCAAGTTTCAAATGAATTCTGGGTCAACATGAAACTTGTAGAGCTTCTCAATAGCTTTAATTTGAGTATTAGAAGTATTAAATAAGATTTGTAGAACTCAAGTTATGGTTCTTGTAAGTTATGGGTCATCAGAGGACACTAAAATTTATCTGTGAGAGTCACTTGACTTCCAAGCAACTTTTGCCCATCAAGGGGTTCTCAAATGGATTCTTGGCCAACATAAGAGTTGTAGATCTTGATCTTAGCTTTAATTTGAGTACTATAAGTCCTCAATAGGATTTGTGGAACTCAAGTTATGGTCTTGGCAATCCAGGGGTATTTTGGGAAAGTTGAATTACAGGTCATTTTTCAACACAGGTCCAAATCTCCATATTCCACTCCTCAAATGGAAAGCTGTTATTAGGCTAGATAAGAGGTCAAGAGAGTTTTTAATGGCTTGTTTCACAAAATCATAAAAATGGCCTAAAATGAAGGTATATTTTAAATGAAACAAAGTTGGAAATTGGGGTTTTTGATCTACACAACCAAACCAAGGCATATGACATACCAATTTGATTGTAAAAAGCATTTTGAGAACATTGACATTGCCACAATTTTGAATTGAGGGTTATTTCAAGGACTTGCTTTGTAAATTGGTTACTTGAACCATAAGGCACAATTGCAAAACCTCATTTCCAAGAAAATGCAAGGCTCCTTTCCATCCATACACCTCCTATATCTCATTTGGAGAGATTCTCAACTCACGACAAAGCAAATTACAAGCCAAAACATGTGTTGGTGTGAGTGCATAGCATGGCATGAGATCTCATGACATGAGATGGTGATTTTCTCATTGGATCAACCTAGAGCTTTCTAGAGTCTTCATTCACACTCTATATATGCATATGAAATGATCCCAAGCAAGATTTGGTGAGAATTGAAGGAGAGAAGAGAGATTGAGATTGAAATTTTTCTGTTGCAACTCAGATTTGGTTACAAGCATTTCATCCCTTTCCATCCAATTTCTTGATCCCATTTGCTTCCATTGATGCTAGTGAGTGTTTACAGATCAAGATCATAGCAAATTGGTGGCTGAATCGTGTTCTTGCTCTTGGATTTTCTCACCTGCAACTCAGAATCGGTTTCCACAATCCAAGCCTCCTCAACCAATTCTTTTGCATACAGAAGCAAGATTGTGATTCATTGAAGGTGTATTGAAGTTCTCAAAGCTTGATTTGAAGATTTCATACCTCTGTTCATCTCAAATTTGCAGGTAGGTAAACTTCACTCCAGGGCATGATTTAGGTAGTTTCAATTGGTTTTGATTAGGTAGATTCATTTTAGATGATCATGTGGAGCTTTCTGGTAGCTTTAGGTTTGATTTAGATACAATTGGTTGAATGATGCAATTTCTGTTCATGATCGTATCTTGGCATTCTTGGTGTTATAATCATAGTGTGATAGTGGAAAATGCTTAGTGAAGCATGGTGAGGAGATTAAGCTACTCAATTTGGAGTTTGGTGAGTTTTGATCATGGACCAAATTCTGAATTTTGATTCGTGTTTTAAGTTAGATTGCGTTTCATTGAATGTGGTTACCATAGATGAATTCCTGGTGAAATTTCAAGCATGTTAGGGTTTTTAATTTTGCATTTTGATGGAGATTTGGAGGAATCCGATTGAGGAAGATGAAGTTCAAACTGTGTGTTTAATCCATGGCGTTTCCCTCCGTTTAGAGTTTGGAGGTTGAAGATAACCTCTCCACCGTTAGATCCTCACAAGACCTTTGACCAAAGCAAGATCCCACGGCTGCGATTGGTTTTCATTTGTGAAGGAATTCAGAGTTATCAAAGCGCAGCGTTTCATTAAACGCTGATGCTGAACTTATGTGAGATTCATGATATCCACACCCCCTCTAGAGGCCCATCCAAAAAATACACTGAATTGGATTGCTTCCTGCACCGAGTCTTTTCCATTTTCCTTTCCATTTTCACTTTATTTTCTGATTGCATATTGGGCCTAGCGCGCGCTGCTATCCCCACCCCCTCTCTGGGCCCAATTATTAAATGCATTGCTTTTTATTGATATTTGACACGCATGTTTTCCATTTTTCATCATATTTCTTTTATTTTCACATTTATTTTAAGATCTTAGAAAATTCATAATAAATTCAAAAATAGGTCTTTTTATATGGGAGTTTTTTCTCCATTCTCATAATTGGCTCAAGAAAATTATAGAAAAATAAAATTAGCATTTTAGTCATTTTTCTATTTCGGGTGATTTTTTACATTTAGTTGCTTTTATTGCATTTTATTTTGTATATCCATTTTTCTGAATTTGTTTTAGCCATTTTATTTTACATTTTGATGCCATTCTTTTTTCTATAGTTATATTAGGGTATTAGGTTCCCCCTGAATTTTTGTCACATTTTTGTGACTTAAATTTAATTGTTTTTGGTAGGTGTGAAGCAAGTGTATTAGAATTAGGGTTAAACTTGACATAGGTGCATTTCAACACATAGTTCTTGGGTTTTTTAGTTTGATCTAGGCCTTGGGGTCTATGTGGGGTATAGGGTACATAGCTAGGGTCGTTAGAAATTAATATAGGATTTTATGATAAGTATTTCCATTTTATCTGATTTTTGCAAGTTGGTTGATATTGGTGTGTTCCCTCTTGGGATATTGGGTTGTTTGTTGGGTTTTGGGCCTTTTCTTTGGGTGTTGGGGTTTGTGCTTGGCTTGAGGAGTATGTACAGACCTTGAGGATGATTGGAGACCAGTAATGATGCTTGGAGCTTGGAGTTGCTTGTGCTTGAAGACTGCTTTTGAAGGCTTAGGAGATAGGAAATATAAGGAGAGCTCTAAAGTAGCCTGATTTCTTCTGTCAAACATAGAGAGCTTCTTGTGCCTCTATTCCATCCTATGACATAAGGTCCCCTAAAATAGTTCCATCTCTCCTTAGGAGGTATGTAGAGCATGCTTTGATTGGGTAAAACCTTGAGGATACCTCTCCCTTGCTATGATAAGATCTTAGTGATTTCCCTGGGTTATCATTAGGCATCTTAACATTCCAACCCCATATGTGAGTCGATTCTCTCCTGTGAGTTGTCTGCGTTGAAGATTGTAAGCCTAGTGAAGAAGAAGTTCATTAAAGATTAGAGAAGATGAAACTTGTGCCTTTCAAAGATGGTTAACTGTGAATTAGGGTTTCACTGTTGACTGAAGTTGTCTGCTTATTAGAGTTCAGTGCTTGCCAAAACTGAGGATTATTGGAAATAAGAGCTTACCTGAAGCTTGAACATCACTTAAAAGAGAAGATGGGATCTTGCTGTCAACCTTTTGCTGTTAATCAACTGTAGATGCCAGAGCTGGTTGAACTGCTTGCTGTATGAGTTGGTGTGCTGTCAGAGCTGGTGTTGGATGTGATTTTCTTTGCTGTAATGTTTGTTGATTTTTCATCTTAGGTTTGAGGTGAAGTTGTTTCACTTTGCCTATTGTTTATTGATGCATCTCATGCATTTTACTATTTACTGTATATCTGTTGTTTCTTTTCCGTTTATCCCCTAGGATCTCTGATTTCCTCTGTGCAGGAGGGAATTATGACAGACCTTAGGTTGTAATCCATGCATGACAACATTAGGGTAGTTTTGATTCCCTCTCAAACCCTAGGTTTTTAGACTTCTCTTCTATCTCAGAACAATTCAAAACACAGTAATAAGGATTATCGATGTCGTACGCTACGAGCCTTAAGCTATTTGAGAAAGGTTGTTGGAGGGTCACTCTTCAGTAACCTGATTGCTTAGCATGTTACCCTTAGGGTGACATACGACGTAGTCACCCTCAAATCATAGTCTCTAGTGCGTCAGATATTGCAAACGCCATAAAAAACAGTTCTTGCGTAAAAGACTGAAAACAAACATCAAAGTGTCATTTTTGTCCGCTTGGACTCTTAATCAGGAAAAACCCTTTCATAAGGAGATACAAACATTCAGACAAGCTTGTGTCTTCCGTAGCCCGAACTACGTTTGCTCTGATCTTTCATGTTGTATGAAAGTACGTAGGCATAAGATGTGATATCCTAGCGAGCAACCTTCCCCTCCTTTCCCGTAGGTAGGCGAACTACGTTGACTCTGATTTCTCGTTCCAGACGGGAATACGTAGGCATAAAGTGCGATACTTTGCCGAGTCATTTCCTTTTATTTTTAACCTCAGACCTTTAGACTATATAGAATAACCATCCATACTAGAAAACAAGCATGGATCCCGTCGGGTACGACGGACGTGAGGGGTGCTAATACCTTCCCCTTGCGTAACCGACTCCCGAATCCAGGATTTGGTTGCGACGACCATTCCTTTCCCGTCTTTGATGTAGGTTTACTTAGAGCGTTTCCTTTCCCTCCTTTGGGATAAATAACGCACGGTGGCAACTCTTCTGTTCAGCCGGCGCCGATTTTTGCAGTAGCGACAGCTGGCGAATCTGCTGGGGACAGGAATATCCCCTATGTGAGTCAATCCTAGCGCTTGTGTTTCCCGTCATGGGTGTTGTATAGATTTACTTTTCTGTCTTTACTTTCCGTCTTTTATTATCAGTCTTATACTGTTATTGCTGCTGTGGGAAGGGGGTAATCTGTTGAGAGATAAGCCAGATCTGGGCTTGAGGTTACACATAGACTTAGAAGTAGAGAGTAGTGGTTATCCTGCTTGCTTAGCTCGCACCAGCTAGCCCCGAAATTTACGCTTGAACGAGATTCTCTTTGATGCTTCTTGCCTGGCCCTTAGGGCTCGACAAGTTGTCTGACCCGAGGATTGTCGACTCTGGGAACCTATCAATTGGGATTCAACTAGGTGAGGCCGCTTCAAGGGATGATGATGCCACACCTTCTGGGTATCGTATCATCGCTCTTGAAAGTCTGTGACGTTGAACCCGCATAGGATGTCGTACCTCGTCTGCGAGTTAAGTACACACCTGTGAAGGGTAGGTAGGGTCTGTTTGCAGGAAACCTTTGACCTCAGAACACCCGGTTTATCTCTGTCAATGAGATGTGGTTACAAGGTTCATTTGAGTAGTTTGGTTTGAGATAAAGATTGGATGGTTCTCAGGCTTCAGTACAGAGCAGCCCAGTCTATCAGCATTGCACTTGGTCCCTTGTTTGCATATGCATGTGCATTTTCATGATTGCATTTCATTAACATGTATTTATGTTGTAGGTGATCATTCCCCTCTGATTCTAGTATATCTTCTAGCCAGACATAGAGTCCCTGAAGAAAACGGTTGCTTACCGGTTGCATTCACCAGATATCAGTTCATTGCTTGGTTTAGTTGCTCTGGCAGATGAGAGTGTGAGGGCTGAGTTCAGAGTATCTTATGGGAGATTGCTTAGCTTGTTGTACAGACCTTCGGCATTTGAGACGACTGGGGTGTATACTTTGTTGCAGTTTTATGAGCCGCAGCTGAGATGTTTCTTATTTCCTGATTATATTCTAGCACCCACTTTGGAGGAGTATTCTGTGATGTTGGGAGTTCCTGTGCTAGACCAGATGCCCTTTGTCCATATTGATGTTGAGCCTGAGTTGGCTACGCTCGCTGAGATTGTCAGTTTGGACGCTTCTGAGTTTCCGGGAGGCTTGGTTAAGCTAAACAGGGCCTATGGTTTCCACTTGTCTGCCCTAGTTGAGAAGGCCACACAGTGCGCGAAGAGTGGATGTTGGGTTGCCTTCAGTGCTATTCTAGCTGTCTACATCTACGGGATTGTCTTGTTTCCTAATGTACCAGATTTTGTCGACTCAGACGCCTTCTTGATTCTTGCCTCGAAGAATCCAGTTCCTACTCTCTTGGGCGATGTTTATCATTCCATTCACTACAAGAATGAGAAACATCGTGGCAAGAATGTCTCATGTTGTCTTCCTCTCTTGTACAGGTGGTTCCAAGGGCACCTCCCGAAGAAAGGACCTTTTGTGGATGCTGTTGATACTTTGGATTGGTCTTCCCGGTTGATGGGGTTGTCTGCTGAGAATATCGTTTGGTCTGATCGGAGTATGCTTGGTATTGACATTATATATAGTTGCAGTGGCTTTCCGAATGTTCCCCTGATTGGACGGAAAGGTTGTATCAACTATAACCCTTCGTTGTTGGTATGACAGTTCAGTTACACTTTGAGGGACGCTCCTATTAAGAAGGAGATACAGGAATCTCTGTATCTCACGGGCTTATTGGACTCAGCTATTTTGATCGGATTGAGACATGCATGGGCTAACATCCATAGGAGAGGGAAAGATTTGCTCGGTAAGAGCAACAATAGAGCTTATGATCCTTATTTGGCTTGGATCGGCGAGAGAGCCAGTATTTCTTTAATGCCTTATCCTGCTGTGGAACCTCTGTATCTTCCATTGATTGAGGTACCTCCTTCGGAAGAGAGTGAGAAGTATAACAAATTGTTGGCTGAAAACGAGGAATTGAAGAAAGCCAATGATGAGTTAGAAAAGGAGATCTTCCAGTTACATCGTGAGAAGAATGAAGCCACCTTCACTGTGAAGGAACAGACTGAATTGATTAACAGGTTGGGATTAGAGCTGCCAGAAGCAACCAACAAGAAAGAAAAGGTGGGAATAGCCTTGAATGGTGTTAGCAAGGTGCTTACTTCCAAGAAGGAACTTCTAAGCAAAGCTTATGCCCGTATCAGCAAGTGGGAAACTTTGTGGAATGCCACGCTTACCAAGCGGAAGGAGCGGGAAGACGAACTGAAGATGCAGATTGCCACGCTAGAGGCACAGGTTAGAGCCCAAGACGCAAAGATTGCTGAAGAGACATCACTTAGGAGCGCTGCCGAGCTCAGAGTAAGTGACATTGAAGAGAAGCCGAGAGGTTATGAAGAGAAGGCCTGTTCCAAGAGGTACAGATTTGACGAGAGTTCTAGCAAAGGAGCCTACCAGGATGATGCCGAAAAGCTGAGATCCACTACCGAGCGGCATGCTTTACTGATTCAGGAGCTGATCTCCCGCCTAGGGCACTCGAAGACAATGAGGATATTGGAGGATGTCAGAGCATGCCACTTGGCCTGATTTATCTTTGCCTTACCTTTGTCATTTGTACTTGTATTTGGACCATCGCCAGGCTTGTTGGCCGAGGTCTCTTCAGTTGTATTCAGATGTACTCTTGTACTCAGTCTCTTGGCATGTGTTTATATATGAGGATTTTCTAATTCCTTGCTTGCTT
This sequence comes from Lathyrus sativus, assembly GCA_963859935.3. NCBI lineage: Eukaryota > Viridiplantae > Streptophyta > Magnoliopsida > Fabales > Fabaceae > Lathyrus > Lathyrus sativus. The sequence goes on from OZ012741.1 coordinate 363,934,653, forward strand.
GATGGGGACTCCATTGTCATAAGGGCATTCTCTCCGAAACTAGAATCGGGGGGAATATAACCTGTATCATATTTATACATTTACATCTGCATTCATATTGCATGACCGTTATTCTCGAATCTGTATCTTATTTCCTGCATCTTCAGGTTTCAAGGATTGACGAACCAAGAGTTCACCGCTACTCAACCCGAAACAACTGCAAGAGAATCATGGATCAAGTCTAAGTGGAGATGCAGGAGATTCGCGAGAAGTTGAACCTGTTCATGCAGGCCATGGATAGTATTGCTAAAGGCCAGGAGAATCTCCAGACTTTGGTGCAGCCGCTGCTGCGCATGTTGAGAATATTCATGAGGATGGACCCCCTACGCCTGTGGTTCCTCCTGTGGTGACCCCACCTGTTGTGGTTGTAAACAATGACGTTGGTGCTGGCAATGGTAATACCGGGAATGGAAATGAGATTGTTGTTAACAATGTTGGAATTGGGGAGGCCAATCTGGGCGGTGGTAACTTCAATGGCGGTAACGGTTTTGGTAACAATGGATTTGGCTATAATGATCAGGGCGGAAAGTTTGGCTTCAATGCTCAAGGTTTCGGCTACGACGGTTTTGGTAATGCTAACCAGGGTTATGGTGGAAATGGTGCTGGATTGATTCCTGTCAATACTGGTTTCAGGCATGTTGGGGTCAATCTAGGTTATGGTAATGGGGGACGAGGTCCCATGACTAATCAGCAAGGGTTTGGTCAAAACACTGGTTATAACGGGTACGGAAATGAAAATATGAACTGGGGCGAAGACTGTCAAGAGGACGCCTTTTCTGGAAGAGGCATGGGATTTGAAGGACCCGCTGACAATACTCAGAGGATTAAAATGCTTGAAGAACAGGTGAAGGGTATGGCTAATCAGAATTCTACCGGACTAGACATGACTACTATGGGCTTGGTGCCTGGGCTGAAGGTACCGCTGAAATTCAAAGCCCCTACGTTCGACAAGTATAAGGGGGACACTTTCCCTAAGGTGCATGTCCGTGCTTATTACAGAAGGATGTCTGCGTATTCAGACGACGAGAGGATGCTTATGCATTTCTTTCAAGACAGCTTATCAGGACCGTCACTCGAGTGGTACATGGGGTTGGAGCCCGCTCAAATCAAAACCTGGAAGCAATTGGCGGATGCTTTCGTCCTGCATTATAAATATAATAGTGATGTGGCACCGAACCGAGTTCAATTGCAAGGTTTGTTGCAGAAGAAAGAGGAAAGCTTTAAAGAGTACGCGCAGAGATGGCGCGATATGGCAGCAAGAGTACATCTTCCGTTGGCGGAAAGAGAAATGAATAGCATGTTCATTGGGACATTTACGGGGATATATTACGAAAAATTGTTTAATGTTTCGTTGAGTAGTTTTTCAGATTTGATTCTCATGGGTGAGATGATCGAAGACAGTATTAAGGTTGGAAGATTCCAAGCAGGTGAGTCTGCCCCCACAGGAAGTACCAAGAAAGCATTCAGTGGTAGGCGTCAGGGTGATTCTAGTGCTGTGTTTGGCGGCAGAGGCCGGGGCAGAGGACGAAGTCAGTATGCTCAGCATCAACAGGTCGCTAGTGTTACTATCCCTTTTCCACAACAACAATAACAACAACAGCAGCCGCAGCAGCAGCAACAACAAAGGCAACACCCCGCCCAACGCAGAATCTTAGAGGGCAAGCCAAGGCGAGTATTTGAAACGCCTCCTTCAACATACGCTGAACTGCTCCAAACATTGTTAGGGTTAAAGTTGGTTGAGAAAAGGACCATGGCACCGCTAACGGGCAATCCGCCGTTTGGCTATGATGCTGGTAAACACTGTGAGTTTCACTCCGGGGCGCCCGGACATGATATTTAAGGCTGTCATGCGTTGAAACATAAAGTCCAAGACTTGTTGGACAACAAAGCTATCAACTTTGGACAGGCGGGTCCAAATATAGTACAGCAGCCTATGCCCAATCACGGGGCAAACGCCATCCTGACCGAGAAAAATTTGAATCTACTGACGTATATCAATGAGCTGAAGACACCGTTGGGTGAGATCAAAAGCAGGTTGTTAAAAAGGGGTGTAGTCTCGAGGTGCGACGAATTTTGCTTGGATTGTTGGTTGCAGCCAGAGGGTTGTAATGAGTTGAAACAGGGTATCCAGGCTTTGATGAATGAAGGAACATTGCAGTTTGATAGAACATCAGTTGAAGAGCATGTAGAAGCATTGTGTGAGGAGCGGAACGACGTTGCGACGGTAACGATTCCAAGGAAGACAATAACAATAACGACGCCTGCCAGGCGGCCGACAATCACTATTACTAAAGTAGGACCGATCCCTTTCGAGAATACCAAAGCAGTGCCGTGGACTTACGGTTTGGAGGTGTATTGTGACGGTGAGAAAATTGAAGTAAATAAACAACCAGCTGGGGTTGTAGATAATGTTGTTGGAACAGGAGGTATGACCAGAAGTGGGAGAATCTTCACATCGCCTGAGGTAGAGGCAAAAAGATTGGCAAAGGGGAAAGCCAAGGTAGACGAGAGTGGCCCCTCACATATAAAGGAAAAGGAAACATCGCTTAAGGATGTGGAAGAGTTTATGAGACTCATCCATAAAAGTGATTACAAAATTGTGGAGCACCTCCAGCAAATGCCATCAAAGATCTCGATCTTGTCACTGCTATTATGTTCCGAGGCCCACCGGAACGCTTTGCTGAAGATCCTAGACACGTTGTTTGTACCCCAAGATGTTTATGTGAATCAGTTAGAGGGGGTGATGGCGCACGTAAATGCGGGCCATAGTTTGGGCTTTACGGATTTTGATTTGACCCCGAGGGGGAGAGAGCATAATATGGCGCTGCACGTCTTAGTTGAATGCAGGGGCACGGTCATGTCCCGTGTGTTGGTGGATACAGGATCTTCCTTGAATGTGCTTCCGAAGAAAGCAATGATGAAGTTGGATATCAGGGGGATTCTCTGCACGCCTAGTGACTTGGTGGTCAGGGCATTTGATGGTATGAGGAGGTCAGTTTTCGGATCAATAACATTACCATTGCAGGTGGGGCCGGAAATCTTTGAAACGGAATTCTATATAATGGACATCCAGCCAGCGTATAGTTGGCTTCTTGGACGCCCATGGATTCATGCGGCTGGGGCAGTCACATCCACGTTGCACCAAAAGTTGAAGTATATGGAGGGGGATAGTGTCGTCACGGTTTGTGGAGAAGAAGATATTCTGGTTAGCCATTTGTCTTCATTCAGATATGTGGAAGTCGACAGTGAAATCCACGAGACACCCTGTCAGGCATTTGAAGGGCTAAAGATTAAAGACAAAGCTCCAGTACCCAAGATATCAGATGTGGCAGTGTCATCATACAAAGAGGCTCAGGCTCTAGTGCAGGCAGGCAAGGCCCAGGGCTGGGGTCAGGTGTTAGAGATTCTTGTGAAGAACGACAGGTTCGGGCTTGGATATCGTCCTTCGTCATCAGCATCCTCTTCCGGAGCGCCCAAGTTCAGAGGGCCAATAACCATTACGCCAAGTGGAGTGAGCTTCGAGACCATCAATGCTGTTCCCGATTTTGAGGAAGGAGATAGCGACTGTGATATGGACGCGTGGATCAAGCCAGGCGTGCCAGGACAAAGCCTCTGCAATTGGTCTATCCAGGAAACTGTTCATGTGACAACTAAACAGTAATGACTTGTTTTCTTAATTGTTGAATAATCCTGTGCCCTACCCGGGGCATAGTTATTTTTCTTAGGGCCATTTTGGTTATGTACAGTACATTGTTTAATCATGAATAAAGGCGTTTTTCATATACAAATATTGTGATCCTTGTTTTTCCTGTTTTTATTTTTTACAATAAAATGGCAACGTGGTTATTTGCTTTGTATGTGTTTTGAAGCATTTAACCATTTCCTTTGCAGGATTACTATTTCAGATGACATCTATGAACCGCCTATGACTTATTTCGACTTCGAGCACCCGGTATTTCAGGATGAGGAAGAGATTGTGGAAGATGGCGACATACCAGAAGAATTGACCTGGTTATTGAAACAAGAAGAAAGAATCATTCTGCCTCATGAAGAAGTCATTGAGATCGTCAATTTGGGGTCGGAAGGGGTTGAAAGGAACATCCGTATAGGGGCCGCACTGCAAAGCGACGTTAAGTAGAGGTTGGTTGAGATGCTCAAAGAGTATAGTTTTATTTTTTCCTGGTCGTACGAGGACATGCCGGGGTTGGATATGGATATGGTTGTTCACCGTCTACCATTAAAAGAAGAATGCCCGTCGGTTAAGCAGAAACTCTAAAGAACTAGACCGGACATGGCTGTGAAGATTAAGGAGGAAGTTCAAAAACAATGGGATGCTGGTTTCCTAGCTGTTACAAAATATCCCTCATGGGTCGCTAATATTGTGCCCGTTCCAAAGAAAGATGGTAAGGTGAGAATGTGCGTAGAATACCGTGACTTGAACAAAGCGAGCCCGAAAGACGATTTTCCACTTCCTCACATCGATGTGCTGGTTGATAACACGGCTCAATTCTCCGTATTCTCCTTCATGGATGGCTTCTCGGGCTACAATCAGATCAAAATGGCGCCAGAAGACATGGAGAAGACTACTTTCATTACTCCCTGGGGAACATTTTGTTACAAAGTGATGCCCTTCGGATTGAAGAACGTTGGGGCAACATAGCAGCGTGCTATGATGACTCTCTTTCATGACATGATGCATAAAGAGATCGAGGTTTATGTTGATGATATGATTGCCAAATCCCAGACGGAGGAGGAGCATTTGGTTAATCTACTGAAATTGTTCAAGAGGCTTAGGAAGTTCAAGCTGAGACTGAACCCTAACAAGTGCACCTTCGGGGTGAGATCGGGTAAACTGCTGGGGTTTATCGTGAGCGAAAAAGGAATAGAGGTTGATCCTACGAAAATAAGCAATACAAGAAATGCCGACGCCTAAAACAGAAAAAGAAGTACGCGGGTTTTTAGGGAGGTTGAACTATATCGCCCGGTTTATATCTCACTTAACTGCGACATGCGAGCCGTTATTCAAGCTGTTGAAGAAGGACCAGGTGGTGGCCTGGAATGAAAATTGTCAAAAGGCGTTCGACAAGATAAAAGAGTACTTGCAGGAACCTCCTGTTTTGATACCCCCAGTGGCCGGGAGACCATTGATTATGCATTTGACAGTTCTTGAGGAAAGTATGGGTTGTGTTCTCGGTCAACACGATGAGACAGGACGTAAAGAGCATGCGATCTACTATTTGAGTAAGAAGTTTACTGACTGTGAGTCTAGATACTCAATGCTCGAGAAAACGTGTTGTGCGCTAGCCTGGGCCACCAAACGTTTGAGGCAATACATGCTAAATCATACAACTTTGCTAATTTCAAAGATGGATCCAATCAAATACGTGTTTGAGAAGCAGGCACTCTCCGAAAGAATTTCCCGATGGCAGATGGTGTTAACCGAATATGATATTCAATATGTCTCTCAAAAGGCCATCAAAGGTAGCGTCTTGTCGGAGTATCTTGCTGAGCAGCCTGTTGAGGACTACCAATCAATGAGGTTTGATTTTCCTGACGAGGATATCATGTACCTGAAGATGAAAGATTGTGAAGAACCGTTGTCGGATGAAGGACCAGGATTGGGTTCCAAATGGCAGTTAATATTTGATGGAGCTGTGAATTCCTATGGTAGCGGAATAGGGGCAATTATTACTACTCCTCAGGGGTCGCACATCCCCTTTACTGCCTGATTGACCTTTCCTGTTACCAATAATGAGGCAGAGTATGAGGCTTGCATCATGGGTCTGGAAGAAGCTATTGATTTGCGAATCAAACATCTGGATGTATACGGAGACTCAGCTCTAGTGGTGAATCAGATAAAAGGAGAATGGGAGACACGGCAGCCCAATTTGATACCATATATGAATTATGCAAGGAGATTGTTGCCTTTCTTCGACAAGGTGGAATTACATCATGTGCCGCGAGCAGAAAATCAAATGGCTGACGCCCTGGCAACATTGTCTTCCATGTATAAAGTTAACTTCTAGAACGAGGCTCCCCAGATTGTTATCTCTCAGCTTGATAGGCATGCCTTCATATTTGCTATTGACGAAGCATCTGATGATAAACCCTGGTACTTTGACATCCAGAATTTCCTGAAGAACAAGGAGTGTCCGGTTGGGGCATCCAATCGAGATCAGAAAACTCTCAGGAGATTGGCTGGCAATTTCTATTTGAACCCGGACGGTGTCCTGTGCAAAAGAAACCACGACTTGGTGTTGCTACGTTGTGTAGACGAGAAAGAGGCGAAGTTGCTCATGGAAGAGATACATGAGGGTACATTTGGTACACATGCTGGTGGGCATGCTATGACGAGAAAATTGCTGCGGGCAGGTTATTACTGGCTAACTATGGAAACATACTGTTTCAAGTTTGCAAAGAGGTGTCATAAATGCCAAATTTATGCGGACAAGGTCCATGTACCCCCAAGTCCTTTGAATGTGATGTCATCACCGTGGCCATTCTCGATGTGCGGAATTGATATGATTGGCAAGATTGAGCCTATGGCATCAAACGGACACCGGTTCATCTTGGTAGCAATTGATTATTTTACCAAATGGGTGGAAGCGGCGTCATATGCCAATGTTACCAAACAAGTGGTCGCCAGGTTTATCAAGCGAGATATTATCTGTAGATATGGAATCCCTGAGCGGATCATTACCGACAACGGTTCGAATTTGAATAACAAGATGATGAAAGAGCTGTGCCAGAATTTTAAGATTGAGCATCACAACTCTTCCCCGTACCGACCTAAGATGAATGGCACTGTCGAAGCGGCCAATAAGAACATAAAGAAGATTGTCCATAAGATGGTTGTAACGCATAAGGACTGGCACGAGATGCTATCTTTCGCTTTGCACGGTTATCGTACGACGGTACGCACATCAACCGGGGCAACCCCTTTTTCATTGGTATACGGAATGGAGGCAGTATTACCGTTGGAGGTTGAGATTCCTTCCTTGAGGGTTTTACGAGATGTCCAACTTGACGAGGCAGAATGGGTTCAAGATAGACTGAATCAGCTCACCTTAATGGATGAGAAGAGGCTAGCTTATCTAGCATACAGTCGGTTGTACTAGAGTCGGATGAAGAAAGCGTACAATAAGAAGATACACCCTCGAAGCTTCTAGACGGGCGACCTTGTGCTGAAAAGGATTCTCCCGCCACAAACAGATCACAGGGGCAAGTGGACCCCTAATTACGAAGGGCCATACGTTGTCAGAAAAGTCTTCTCAGGAGGAGCCTTGCTACTATCTACCATGGATGATGAAGACTTTACGTCTCCTGTGAATTCGGACGCAGTTAAAAAATACTTTGCTTAAAATTGATCCGCTGGACAGAAAAAAGAGAGTCCAGGCAAAAATGGGGCATCACAGCGAACCAAAAACAAAATAAAAGGTTCGGGCAAAAGTTAGGGATAAAATTGAAAAGATGTACACCCGCGAGGTCGAAAACCTGCATTGGGCGGCTTCGGCAAAAAAGGGTATCCTGGTGAATTGAAAACCCGCAAAGGGCGATTCACGCAAAAGTTAGGGATTGAAAAAGCAAATGACTGCGGTCCGGATCTGATACTGCATTGCTTAGAGGTTTGGGAGCACCTGAGGGTTCGTTTATCCAACACAATCTCTTCCGAAAACTGAATACCGGGAAAGCGCCAGAGTCAGGCGAGTCATAGGAGGATCAGCTCACGATGTTTGTCTGCACCACGTTGCCGACATGTGTAGAAATTCGAGTTGTCTTTGTATTTTTATGCTTCTCGTGCATATATGTATGTGTGCGTACGTAACTTCCTCTTTTCAGGAGTTGCATCCGATGTACAAAACTTTGCCTATTCAGAGGTCTGTTATTAATAAAACATGTTATTCCGTATTTGATGTTTGTGCTTTACTGTTTTGTATGTGGAAAAAGCCGATGTTTTGATAAACTTGCACTTGCATAACTTTGCTGGCCCTTGCCAATAATTGCTAAAACTTCGAATTGACTGGAGTAATGTCACAGACACTAACCCGAATAGATTTGGTTGTAAAGATTTTTCTTGTCTCGTTTGTGTTTTGCAGGGTTCGCGCCTTTGAAAGCGGACAATCAGAAGTTATGGCCCCCGGCCAGAGGTTCGTGGTGAAAGATTTGACTTTGTGCGACGCCAATCCTCATGCAGGCCGTCCCTCATCTTCAGAAGTTGAGATGATTTTTGTCCCTTGTCGAAGAGATCAATTTCCCCAGCTAGTCGCAGCTTATCCCCGGAGGATATCCCCAGCCAGTCAAAATCAGTATCCCCTGCAGAGGTTGCACTCCCCAGAGAGTCGAGTATGTGAATGATTAATCCTCAGCTTGGAGGATTCCTGCAGAATTTAGCCAAGTCATAATTGGTTCAGAAGGGTTATTCCCATAGAAGATGGTTTTCTTCCCGCAGGTAGTCATGCCTTCGTTAGGATGATTATCCCCAGCGGAGTGGTAACTCCGAGTTTGTAAGTTGTGCCCAGACAGCATCGTTTCCTCCAGAAGGGTTTTCTGGCTCCCCAGCTGAGTCGTTTCTTGCTCAGTCAGTTTACTTTCCCCAAGAGAGTCGATTCTTCCCCAGCGGAGTTACTCTCCCCAGCAGGTGTTCTTTCCTCCCAGTGGAAATCAAAGTTTAATCTCTCCTCGGGGAGTTGGTTATATGTCTGACATTTATTTTGCCGGAGGACCTTATGATACTCGTTCATCCCCAGCATGGTGGTATTTGCTCTCAACAGCTGTGTTGAAGCAAGCTTGTCAGAGTTTCCCCAGCAGCTCGAGCCTGCATTTGCATTCGCATCTAGTGTCATATTTGCATCTACCCAAAAACGCGTAGCACATCCGTGTTGTACGGAGCATTACGCCATTGTCAAACATGTGCATTGTGAAACATAAGCCAGGTTGGTTAACCTTTGGTTTTCAGGTGCTATTTCCCTTGCAGGTGGAGAGAGCTCTTGCTCAGATCAATTACCAAATATTAAAAATCTCAGCATGTGATGATAATGCTCGTCTTGTCATTATTCCCCACAGAGTTGCTCGTTTAAGTTTCTCTTACCCCTCCATCGGAGTATTTCTTCAAGATTGTTGTTATGTCGTTATCAAAAGATCTCGTGAATCAGTTTTTGGAAAAGGCCGCCTATGTCGAAGTAGGTGTCTGGCAGTTTGGGTTCAGAAAATTCCCAGCAGAGTCCTTCTCAGATTTATTACCGTGTCAGCATTAAAGATTGAAAGATTGGACCATTATGTGTTACCCATTTGATTGATGGAGTTAGCTACTGCAAAGATAGGCAGAGGAGCTGTATTCGAGAGTCATTACCCGTAGCGATGGCGGTGTTATTTCCCTGCAGTGATGGCAGAGTATTACCCGTAGCGATGGCGGTGTTGTTTACCCGTAGCGATGGCGGTGTTATTTTCCTGTAGTGGTGACAGAGAGTATTACCCGTAGCGATGGCGGTGTTATTTTCCTGTAGTGGTGACAGAGAGTATTACCCGTAGCGATGGCGGTGTTATTTTCCTGTAGTGGTGACAGAGAGTATTACCCGTAGCGATGGCGGTATTATTTTCCTGTAGTGGTGACAGAGAGTATTACCCGTAGCGATGGCGGTGTTATTTTCCTGTAGTGGTGACAGAGAGTATTACCTGTAGCGATGGCGGTGTTATTTTCCTGTAGTGGTGACAGAGAGTATTACCCGTAGCGATGGCGATGTTATTTTCCTGTAGTGGTGACAGAGAGTATTACCCGTAGCGATGGCGGTGTTATTTCCCTGCAGTGATGGCAGAGTATTACCCGTAGCGATGGCGGTGTTATCACCCGTAGTGGTGGCGGTGGTATTTCCCGTAGTGGTGGCGGAGCTCTTTTCCTGTATCGTTGGCAGAGTCATGCTTTGTTGACAGAAGTGCTTCCCTAGTGAAGCCGTCTAGGTTATTCCTATATTGACAAGTTTGGTGTTGCGCAGGCAGCTAATCAGATCCGTATTAGGTGGTTGATCAGTGGTTACCGTAACAATCAGGTTCAATCGACGAATGTTGTTCCCCAAGCAGTGGTGCAGCTTATTTCTGCGGTTGGCAAATTTCCGGGTTCTTGGTATTCAACCGTCTCGTACCTCGAATGTTTGAAGGTCGTTCGCTCTTCACCCAGTCGGGTCCGAGCCGCTTGAATAGGGGAAGCTGTTGCACCCTAAAATTTGCTTAACCTATTTCACCTGGTTTATGTTTCAATTGCATTGTCATTTGCATAATAAGTCATGTACATAGTCCAATAATTTGCATAGCATAGCATCACAAGGCATCCAACAAGGGATCAAGTTCCATTCTTATCAGTATGAGGCCCATCAAGGGGTTTTATTCAAGTTCAAGACCATTCAAGTAATCAAGAAATGAGTTAAAGCTTTGAAAAATTTGAAGGTCAACCAGTGGATTTCTCTCCCAATCTTGGGGATATATTGAAGATCATCAATGAGTGTGTGAGCCATGGAAGGTGTACAAATATCATGGAAGACCTAGAGGGTCATTTTGAAGATGAGACAAGTCATTGATACAAGTACAAGAGCTACAGTTGAATGCAGTCAACTAGGGTTTCATCTGGGTCAACCCTAGGTCAACCCTAGGTCAAATGAGTGATTAAAGAGCATCAAGGCTTAATTGAAAGGTGTGGGATTCATGAATTGATAGGTGGATATAAGTGTGGTGTTGTGCCAAGGAGAAATCAAAATGAATGAAGAAGAAGAGGAGTTACTAAATTAGGGTCTTAGTGTAAAAAACCCTAATTTAGGCCTAACTTCCAAGCAACATAATTCAAAATGAAAGTTTCAAATGAATTCTGGGTCAACATGAAACTTGTAGAGCTTCTCAATAAATTTAATTTGAGTATTAGAAGTCTTAAATAAGATTCGTAGAACTCAAGTTATGGTTCTTGCAAGTTATGGGTCATCAGAGGACACTAAAATTTATCTATGAGAGTCACTTGACTTCCAAGCAACTTTTGCCCATCAAGGGGTTCTCAAATGGATTCTTGGCCAACATAAGAGTTGCAGATCTTGATCTTAGCATTAATTTGAGTACTATAAGTCCTCAATAGGATTTGTGGAACTCAAGTTATGGTCTTGGCAATCCAGGGGTATTTTGGGAAAGTTGAATTACAGGTCATTTTTCAACACAGGTTCAAATCTACATCTTCCACTCCTCAAATGGAAAAATGTCCAACATGAGATGTGTTCAAAATGATGTTTTTAGGCTAGATAAGAGGCCATGAGATTTTGGAATGGCTTTTTTCACAAAATCATAAAAATGGCCTAAAATGAAGGTATATTTTAAATGATCCAAAGTTGGAAATTGGGGTTTTTGATCTACACAACCAAACCAAGGCATATGACATACCAATTTGATTGTAAAAAATCATTTTGAGAACATTGACATTGCCACAATTTTGAATTGAGGGTTATTTCAAGGACTTGCTTTGTAAATTGGTTACTTGAACCATAAGACACAATTGCAAAACCTCATTTCCAAGCAAATGCAAGGCTTCTTTCCATCCATACACCTCCAATATCTCATTTGGAGAGATTCTCAACTCAGGACAAAGCAAATTACAAGCCAAAACATGAGCTGGTGTGAGTGCAAAGCATGGCATGAGATCTCATGACATGAGATGGTGATTTTCTCATTGGATCAACCTAGAGCTTTCTAGAGTCTTCATTCACACTCTATATATGCATATGAAATGATCCCAAGCAAGATTTGGTGAGAATTGAAGGAGAGAAGAGAGATTGAGATTGAAATTCTTCTGTTGCAACTCAGATTCGGTTACAAGCATTTCATCCCTTTCCATCCAATTTATTGATCCCATTTGCTTCCATTGATGCTAGTGAGTGTTTACAGATCAAGATCATAGCAAATTGGTGGCTGAATCGTGTTCTTGCTCTTGGATTTTCTCACCTGCAACTCAGAATCAGTTTCCACAATCCAAGCCTCCTCAACCAATTCTTTTGCATACAGAAGCAAGATTGTGATTCATTGAAGGTGTATTGAAGTTCTCAAAGCTTGATTTGAAGATTTCATACCTCTGTTCATCTCAAATTTGCAGGTAGGTAAACTTCACTCCAGGGCATGATTTAGGTAGTTTCAATTGGTTTTGATTAGGTAGATTCATTGTAGATGATCATGTGGAGCTTTCTGGTAGCTTTAGGTTTGATTTAGATACAATTGGTTGAATGATGCAATTTATGTTCATGATCGTATCTTGGCATTCTTGGTGTTATAATCATAGTCTGATAGTGGAAAATGCTCAGTGAAGCATGGTGAGGAGATTAAGCTACTCAATTTGGAGTTTGGTGAGTTTTGATCATGGACCAAATTCTGAATTTTGATTCGTGTTTTGAGTTAGATTGCGTTTCATTGAAAGTGGTTACCATAGATGAATTCCTGGTGAAATTTCAAGCATGTTAGGGTTTTTTATTTTGCATTTTGATGGAGATTTGGAGGAATCCGATTGAGGAAGATGAAGTTCAAACTGTGTTCAATCCATGGCGTTTCCCTCCTTTCAGAGTTTGGAGGTTGAAGATAACCTCTCCACCGTTAGATCCTCACAAGACCTTTGACCAAAGCAAGATCCCACGGCTGCAATTGGTTTTCATTTGTGAAGGAATTCAGAGTTATCAAAGCGCAGCGTTTCATTAAACATTGATGCTGGGCTTAAGTGAGATTCATGATATCCACACCCCCTCTAGAGGCCCATCCAAAAAATACACTGAGTTGGATTGCTTCCTGCACCGAGTCTTTTCCATTTTCCTTTCCATTTTCACTTTATTTTCTGATTGCATATTGGGCCTAGCGCGCACTGCTATCCCCACCCCCTCTCTGGGCCTAGTTATTAAATGCCTTACTTTTTATTGCTATTTGACACGCATGTTTTCCATTTTTCATCATATTTCTTTTATTTTCACATTTATTTTAAGATCTTAGAAAGTTCATAATAAATTCAAAAATAGGTTTTTTTATATGGGAGTTTTTTCTCCATTCTCATAATTGTGTCAATAAAATTATAGAAAAATAAAATTAGCATTTTAGTCATTTTTCTATTTCTGGTGATTTTTTATATTTAGTTGCTTTTATTGCATTTTATTTTGTATATCCATTTTGCTGAATTTTGTTTAGCCATTTTATTTTACATTTAGATGCCATTCTTTTTTCTATAGTTAGATTAGGGTATTAGGTTCCCCATTAATTTTTGTCACATTTTTGTCACATTTTTAGATTAGGGTATTAGGGTATTAGATTAGGGTATTAGGGTTAAACTTGACATAGATGCATTTCAACACATAGTTCTTGGGTTTTTTAGTTTGATCTAGGCCTTGGGGTCTATGTGGGGTATAAGGTACATAACTAGGGTCCCTTAGAAATTAATATAGGATTTTATGATAAGTATTTCCATTTTATCTGATTTTTGCAAGTTGGTTGATATTGGTGTGTTCCCTCTTGGGATATTGGGTTGTTTGTTGGGTTTTGGGCCATTTCTTTGGGTGTTGGGGTTTGTGCTTGGCTTGAGGAGTATGTAAAGACCTTGAGGATGATTGGATACCAATAATGATGCTTGGAGTTTGGAGTTGCTTGTGCTTGAAGACTGCTTTTGAAGGCTTAGGAGATAGGAAATATAAGGAGAGCTCTAGAGTAGCCTGATTTCTTCTGTCAAACATAGAGAGCTTCTTGTGCCTCTATTCCATCCTATGACATAAGGTCCCCTAAAAGAGTTCCATATCTCCTTAGGAGGGATGTATAGCATGCTTGGATTGGGTAGAACCTTGAGGATACCTCTCCCTTGCTATGATAAGATCTTAGTGATTTCCCTGGGTTATCATTAGGCATCTTAACATTCCAACCCCGTATGTGAGTCGATTCTCTCCTGTGAGTTGTATGCATTGAAGATTGTAAGCCTAGTGAAGAAGAAGTTCATTAAAGATTAGAGAAAACGAAGCTTGTGCCTTTCAAAGATGGTTAACTGTGAATTAGGGTTTCACTGTTGACTGAAGTTGTCTGCTTATTAGAGTTCAGTGCTTGCCAAAATTGAGGATTATTGGAAATAAGAGCTTACCTGAAGCTTGAACATCACTTAAAAGAGAAGATGGGATCTTGCTGTCAACCTTTTGCTGTTAATCAACTGTAGATGCCAACGCTGGTTGAACTGCTTGCTGTATGAGTTGGTGTGCTGTCAGAGCTGGTGTTGGATGTGATTTTCTTTGCTGTATTGTTTGTTGAATTTTCCCCTTAGGTTTGAGTTGAAGCTGTTTCACTTTCCCTATTGTTTATTGATGCATCTCATGCATTTTACTGTTTACTGTATATCTGTTGTTTCTTTTCCGTTTATCCCCTAGGATCTCTGATTTCCTCTGTGCAGGAGGGAATTATGACATACCTTAGGTTGTAATCCATGCATGACAACATTAGGGTAGTTTTGATTCCCTCTCAAACCCTAGGTTTTTAGACTTCTCTTCTATCTCAGAACAATTTAAAACACAGTAATAAGGATTATCGATGTCGTACGCTACGAGCCTTAAGCTATTTGAGAAAGGTTGCTGGAGGGTCACTCTTCAGTAACCTGATTGCTTAGTGTGTTACCCTTAGGGTGACATACAACGTAGTCACCCTCAAATCATAGTCTATAGTGCGTCAGAGATTACAAACGTCATAAAAAACAGTTCTTGCGTAAAAGACTGAAAACAAACATCAAAGTGTCATTTTTGTCCGCTTGGACTCTTAATCAGGAAAAACCCTTTCATAAGGAGATAAAAACATTCAGAAAAGCTTGTGTCTTCCATAGACCGAACTATGTTTACTCTGATCTTTCATGCTGTATGAAAGTACGTAGGCATAGGATGCGGTATCCTAGCGAGCAACCTTCCCCTCCTTTCCCGTAGGTAGGCGAACTACGTTGACTTTGATTTCTCGTTCCAGACGGGAATACGTAGGCATAAAGTGTGATACTTTGCCGAGTCATTTTCTTTTCTTTTTAACCTCAGACCTTTAGACTAGATAGAATAACCATCCGTACTAGAAAACAAGCGTGGATCCCGTCGGGTACGACGGACGTGAGGGGTGCTAATACCTTCCCCTTGCGTAACCGACTCCCGAATCCAGGATTTGGTTGCGACAACCATTCCTTTCCCGTCTTTGCGGTAGGTTTACTTCGAGCGTTTCCTTTCCCTCCTTTGGGATAAATAACGCACGGTGGCGACTCTTCTGTTCAGTCGGCGCCAATTTTCGCAGTAGCGACACCTGTGTTTGTGCATTTTGCATTCATAACATCATATCAGACTTTGTTATTTGTAAACATCAGAGGTCGTTATGAATAGTGAAAGAAAGAAAACTTTGAAGTACACTTACAAGGGTTTTATCCTAGATGACTTGAAAAGGTTGAGCACCTTAGTGACAGATCCAGAAGGATTTCAAAGCAGGTATGGGAAGCTGTTGTTACTCTTGAAGATAAAGATGGATAGTGGACTCCTTTCTATTCTTCTCCAGTTTTATGATCCGCTCTACCACTATTTCACATTCCCTGATTATCAGCTAGTGCCCACACTAGAAGAGTATTCTCAGTTGGTTGGATTGCCCATTCTTGAAGATTCTCGTTTTCCAATCATGGAGGAGGACCCTAAAGAACAAGATATTGCCAAGGCTACACGTTTAAGATTGGTTGATATTAAGAAGAATCTGATTACAAAAGGAGGAGTTTTTGGGTCAAAAGCAGAGTTCTTGATCGAGAAAGCTCAATATTTTGCGAATCGCTTAAGCATGGATGCATTCGAGGCTATCCTTGCCCTACTCATCTATGGCATCTTCTTGTTTCCTAACTTCGAGAATTTTGTGGACCTCAATTCCATTAAAATTTTCTTGAAGAAGAATCATGTGCCTACCTTGCTAGCAGATACATACCATTCTGTTCATCTGAGGAATTTTCACAATGGAGGGATGATTACTTGTTGCGCTCCTCTGTTATACAAATGGTCCACTTCACACTTACCCAAAGCTAACGCTTTTTGGGATCCAAAGAAAGGATGGTGGTCACAAAAGATCATGGATCTCACCCACTCCGATATTGATTGGTATAGTCGTGACTATGATGAGACAATGATCATCGACAATTGTGGGGATTTTGGCAATGTACCTCTTCTCAGTGCTAATGGAGGAATCAGTTATAATCCAATACTCGCCTGCCGACAATTGGGATACCCTTTGAAAGACAAACCCAATGGTGTTCAAGTGGAAAACATTTTCTTCAAAGAGGAAAAAGATAGTCAAGAACTAAAAGGAGAGATTCTAAAGGCTTGAAAGCATTTACACATGAAAGGGAAAAAGGATCTTGGAAGACTCAACTGTGTCTCTTTGGAACCTTACCTCCAATGGGTTCGAAAGAGAGCCATCACACTAAGGATGCCTTATCCTAAGCAAGAGCCTATGGCTTTGAAGGAAGAACGCCCTTTGGTCTTCATGTCTGAAGAAGAAAAGTTGAAGATTGCTTTAGTCAAAGCACAACAAACTGAAGAAGCTTGGAAGCACAAGTATCAAGTAGTCGTCGAAGAGAATGCGGAGCTCCAGAAGCAACTCCTGTTGAAAGACGAAGAAGTACTCTCTTGTAAGAATAGGAAAGCACAAGAAGAACCCTATGAGCCTCAGTCTATTCCATGGAAGATAATTGTGGACAAGCTCATTTTTTAGAAAGCTCAGATGGAAAGAAAAATCGAGAAGCTCAACTTGAGGCTGCTAGGGGAACCTTGTTAGGAATCATTTAGTTGTTGGTTATGTTTAAAACTCTTGTAAGAGGAAACAATATTTTGTAATCCTATTTTGTTGATCAATGAAATGACGACTTCTGATGTTCGTAAATGTCTGAGTTCCATGACACCATTTGCATTTGCATTTGCATTTCTTCTAACCATTCAAGGAAATTCAAACTTTTCTTTTTGAAGACAACAACATGGTGAGAAGAGACATGCTTCCGTTCCCAGATTTAAGGTTGGGCCGTCTTAGGATGTTGGCAAGACTTGTCAGAAACCCCGCTGCTTTCATTGCCAAATATGGAGACCTCCTACCACTAATAAGTGCTTAGGTCAACGAGCCCATGCTGCAGGCTTTGGTTGAGTTTTACTCTACAACCTACCACTGCTTCGTATTCCCAGACTTTCAGCTACTCCCGACCATAGAGGAGTACATCGACTATTTGAAGATTCCATGGACTTTCACACTTCCTTATGGAAAACCGAAGAAAAGGGATTTGGCTAAAGCCCTTCATATCAAGCAAGAAGATTTACCACCAATGAAAGCGAAAGGAGGATGGTACGGAATGGAGGTAGGACCTCTAATGGAGATGGCCGAATATCATTATGAAAATAGAAATCTGGGCATCTTTGAAGCAATTCTGGCATTTCTAATATATGGGTCGTATCTCTTCCCAATCCGTTATGACTTCATCAGTGAGGAGGCGATCCGTCTCTTCATCATTAAAAATCCAGTAAACGAGATACTAGCTGATACTTATGTGGTCATCCACCGCTTTATCTTGTACAATCTCAGGCCATTCTCATGCTGCCTCGCACTACTTGACCGATGGTTTACTTCTCATCTGCCCAGGACCCATATCCTTTGGAGGCTTCCCAGCAAAAGCGCATGGATCTCTAAGCTCATCACTCTCAGGCACTATGACATCACATGGTATGACATCAGCCTTGGTGGTCAAGTCGTGATCCCTAGTTATGGAGAGTTCCCCAATGTGCCTCTCATTGGGACGAAGGGGGTTATCACCTACAATCCTGTTCTTGCCCGGTGTCAATATGGGTATCCCACTGGGCTAGAGCCCGAATCGGAACTGTTGAGACCTTGCTTCTGCGAAACTGGTCGCAACCCTGAACTAGAAGCCCGTGCTCAATATGCTCAAAGAGATCCTCACCTCTTGGGCATAACTCCAATAGAGAATGCAAGCTGTTTAACTTCCAGAGGGTATTTTCTATGGTCGAAAGAAATTTACTTGACCATGTTCTATACTCATGATTATGAGATAACTATGGAACCTGAGGTCCCCATGACTAGGGAAGAGCTAAAATACGCTTTGATCAAAGCGCAACGAGAGAATGAAGACCTGTGGGAAATCATCCGCCAGGACCAAGCTCATGTTGAAGTCCAAGAAGGAGAAGGATCATCTTGTTAGAATGATCTTTGTTTCAACATTTCCCTATTTTCCCTAAAAGGATTGTAATCCTAATGTTGCATTTACTTTCACTTCTTGTAAGAAAGGTCTTGCTTTTCAGCAAGAGTCACCTATTGTAATAGACTTCCAGCTATCAATGAAAAACGCTTTTTAAGCATGTCGTTACATGTAGTTCCAACTTTTTTTGTTTGTAAAGAAAAATTTGTTTTTCCTTGAATGGTTTATGCATTTGCATTTACATTTGCATTCGTATTTCATCCTGCATTGGTCTTGCATCTGGGTTCCGCAGCTCATCCTTTGTTCTTGTTCAGAAAAGAGAGAAGGAGTCACGCTGAATACTCATAGATACAACACTCGATCCAGAGCTCAGAAGAAGATGGCAGATAATGAACAGAGGTTCGATCAGATGGACAACGACATTGAAGGAATTAAGGGTGACATCAGCTAGATTATGGAAGTTCTCAATATAATCAAGGAAAAAATGGACACACAGTCTACGGTAATCTCTGAAGTCGTCACAGCAGCGGCCAATGTCACAGTAGCTCCAGTTACCACTGCAGAGTTTCCCTATGGCATGTCTTGGGATTTTGTGCCACCATTCAACAATATGCAATCTTCAAGTCTTAATCCACTGTTTGATTCGACAATCAGGAATCCTATTTTCACTCAGGCGGGTGGACCCACTACAGTGCGACCTATTTTCAACAATCAACAACCAATCTTTGACATACCTGACGGTTCTGAAGCTGAAGATGAAAAGCACGAAAAACTGAGGGTAGAGATGGACATTATGGCTAAGAGGATGAGGGCCATCGAAGGAAGCCATGCTTTTGGGTCTGACGCCAAAGACCTGTGTCTGGTGTCTGGTTTGGTATTTCCTCAGAAATTCAAAATGCCAGTATTCGAAAAATATGAGGGGACTACTTGTCCCAAAGTGCACCTAATCATGTACTGCAGGCGGATGGCTCCGCATATTGAAAATGACAAGCTATTGGTACATTGTTTCCAAGACAGTGTTAAAGGAGCGTCGGCTAAATGGTATCTCAGCTTGGATCAAGTAAAGATCCACGGTTTCCAAGACCTTTCAGATGCTTTTATTCAACAGTACAAGTACAACATGGACTTAGCTCCCGACCGTCGTCAGCTTTTCAGCATGACACAGAAGAATACTGAAACCTTTAAAGAGTACGCGCAAAGATGGCACGAAACTGCTGCTCAAGTAGAACCTCCCCTTACTGAAAAGGAATTGGCAGACTGGTTTGTAGATACAGTCGGGCCGGAATTCTACGAACGACTAATCAGCAGCGTCATAACCAACTTTTTTGATATTATGGCAGTAGGGGTCAAAGTTGAGGCTGGTTTAAAGAGTGGAAAAGTGGCTACCCCAAATATTAACTCAAGCGCCAGCGCAACAAAGAAGCCGGTCAACAATTTTCACAAAAAGAAAGAGGGGGGTGTAAGTGCGATTACATATGGGAAAAAGGCACAAAACTCCAGGAGCCATCGCCAGCAGTACCATCCATCATCATATATAGCAGCGGTGACTCCAGTTTTTCAACCATCATCATAGCAGGGTCCCCAGCCTGGGGCATCCAGTAATCAGCACCAGTATCATGCTGGAAATCAGCAACAATATCACTCCAACAATCAACAACAGTACCATCAGCCGCAAGGTCAACAACCTCAAAACAGGGCTCCAAGGGAGAATTACCAGGCAAATGGGCCAAAAATACAGCCTATTCCCATGAGTTACACCGATCTGTTCCCCATGTTGATAGAAAGAGGGTTGGTCAAAACAAGAAAATTAGGTGTTCCACTTAATCCACTCCCGTTCTACTACAATGCCAACGCTCGCTACTTATTTCATGAGAATGCTCCAGGCCACGATCTTGAAGGTTGCTTCGCACTTCAGCACCTCGTTCGAGAATTGATTGAAAAAAGAATTCTGTCCTTTGAAGATAATCATCCAAACGTAAAGAACAACCCTCTGCCAAATCATGGTGGAGTCAATGCCATTACTAAAGAAGGTGAGGGGTCAGAAGACAAGAAAGTTACCACTATTGGTGAGATCAAAGTGCCATTGGCGGACCTACACAAACGTCTCGCTCAAGCATGGGTGCTTAAGACGTCTCACAAAAACTGCGAACAATGCATGCTGAACCCAGAAGGTTGTGACATTGTGAAAAAAGATATTCGAGCAATGATCGAACAAGGGATGATAGAAATCGCTCACAGGAAAAAGGGGGAAGATGTGGCAGTCATCGAACATGTGTTTAACATGCCAGAAGAGCCCAACAAAAGAGTTGTGTTCAGAAATAATAACAACAACAACTACAAGAACGTCCAGCCAGTATTCCGCGACGATGCACCCCCAAAATTTGGGAGAGGACAAGCCAGGTTTGAACTAAGGGGAGGATCCAAACCTCACCCAAGGGTTGTAACACCGAAGCAGGACCATTCATGGTGCGAAGGGATCTTTAAAGAAAGGAAGCCCGTAAATGTAGCTAACATTGCCGGTGGGAGCAAAATGACCCGTAGTGGTCGCATATATCAACCTCGGACATACAATGTGGCTCCTCCACCAGCAATTTCTATTCCAAAAGCTGCTGTTCCCCAGAAACCCATTCCAGAAGCAGTCGTCACTAAAGAACCCTTGGTTAAAGGAAAAGAAAGCCTCAAGAATGATGAAGAAGAGTTCTTGAAAATCATCAGACGAAGTGATTACAGGGTGGTGGACCAACTAAATCAAACACCATCTAAGATCTCGGTCATAGCCTTACTCTTAAGCTCTTCGGCGCATCTCCAGACTTTGCTCAAAATCTTGACACAAGCCCATGTTACCAAAGATATTACAGTGGGGCAATTTGACTCCATTGTAGCAAACATCACTACCTGCAACACGCTAAGCTTTGACGACAACGATCTGACAGCTGAGAAACGTAAGCACAATCGTGCTCTACATGTGTCGATCAAATGTGAAGAAGATACAATGTCCAGGGTTCTTGTTGACACAGGATCCGTGCTCAACATGATGCCAAAAAGGACACTAGCCAAGCTGGCTTACCAGGGCGCTACCATGAGGCCAACTTCTCTCATAGTGAAGGCATTTGATGGATCGACGAGAGTTGTGATAGGGGAGGTTGATCTTCCTATCATGATCGGACCATAAATCATTGAAGTCACCTTTCAGGTGATGGATATTAATCCGGTCTACAGTTGTTTACTGGGAAGGCCATGGATCCACGCAGTTGGCGCTGTTACTTCTACTCTCCACAAGAAAATGAAGTTTGTTGTGGATGACCAGTTGGTCATTGTTCATGGAGAAGAAGATTTAATGGTGAGCAACTTGTCATCATTCCAGTATATCGAGGCTGACGAAGATTCCCTTGAGACAGCCTTTCAAGCACTAGAAATAGCTCACACTGTTCTAGTCGACGAATCAGATATAACTCGCGGACCATCATTCACCTCTATTCAGAGTATCAAGGCGGCACTGAAAGCTGGAATCCCATTGGGATTGGGGGAGATCATCAAAGTCAACGCTCGGGCCAAAAATGATCGACAAGGGTTGGGTTGCAAACCAACTCTAGAAGGCGAGCCAGAGGAAAGCACCATGAAGAAAAAGTCTTTAAAGGAAATATTCACCAGTGGCGGAATACAAATAAACACCATCATTGCTGAAGATGAAGATGGTAATCTAGATCATCTAATAACGAGGGGAGGAGAAGCTTTGCATAACTGGGAGGCTGTGGAAATTCCCGTCTTTTTACCTTTAGAGTAATTCACTCTGCTTGTTAGCTTTGTGTTTTCTTTAAAATTCTTGGTCTTGCCCAATGCCTACGAATTATTTTGTATTGGGCCACTTTGCAATTTGAAAATCATTAATGAAAAAGTGTTTTTGTTAAAACTCTTGTTTATTATTTTTGCGCATCATTTTCACTCTTTTGTTAAAAGGAAAAATGGCAATCTTTTTGAAAAAATAAAAAAACAACCCTTCATCTGCATGTCTGTGTGTGTGTGTGTCTAATTGTTCCCAAAAATAAAACATGCAGAATACCTCCATCCACCACAGAATCCTATGATCCTTCGGTTCCTTCTACTAGTGGTTCATCTGTCTTTCAAGCTGAAGAAGAGAATGATGAAGAGTTAGAAGTCCCAGAAGAGTTGAAGAGGATGACTGAGTATGAAGATGTGTATCTCCAGCCGTACAAAGAGCAGACTGAGGTCATTAATTTGGGGTCAGAAGAAGAAAAAAGAGAAGTAAAGATTGGGGCATCACAGGGGCCCGAGATCAAAAGCAAGCTGATAACGCTCCTCAGAGATTATGTCGACATATTTGCTTGGTCTTATTAAGACATGCCAGGGTTGGATACCGACATTGTTATGCACAAGCTCCCCCTGAAACCAGAGTGTCCTCCGGTCAAACAAAAGCTTCGCAGGTCAAGACCAGACATGGCTCTTAAAATCCGAGACGAAGTCAAGAAACAAATTGATGCAGGCTTTTTAGCGGTATCTAAATATCTAGAATGGGTGGAAAACATTGTACCAGTCCCAAAGAAGGATGGCAAGGTTGGGATGTGCGTCGATTACAAGGATTTAAACAAAGCAAGTCCGAAGGACGATTTCCCTCTACCACATATTGACACTTTGGTGGATAATACAGCAAGCTTCGCGGTATTCTCATTCATGGATGGATTTTCTGGTTATAATCAGATAAAGATGGATCCAGCTGACATGGAGAAGACAACCTTCATCACACCATGGGGCACCTATTGTTATAAGGTCATGCCTTTCGGTTTGAAGAACGCAGGGGCAACGTATCAGAGAGCCATGGTCACACTCTTTCACGATACGATGCACAAAGAAATCGAAGTATATGTGGATGATATGATCGCAAAATCTCAAAGTGAAGAAGACCATTTAGATCATCTGTTAAAGCTATTTAAGAGGCTCCGAAAGTATCAACTGAGGTTAAATCCATAAAAATGCACCTTCGGAGTTCGCTCAGGCAAGTTACTTGGTTTCATCATTAGTCAACAAGGAATTGAAGTAGACCCCGACAAAGTTAAAGCAATCCAGGAGATGCCTGCTCCTAAAACAGAGAAACAAGTCAGAGGCTTCCTCGGACGTCTGAATTACATCTCCAGATTTATCTCCAATCTAACTCCTACTTGCACGTCGATCTTCAAGTTGTTACGAAAAGATCAGACGGTGGTATGGAACGAGAATTGTCAGGCCGCATTGAGAAAATCAAGCAGTATTTACAAGAGCCTCCGGTGTTGATTCCTCCTGTACTTGGAAGACCTTTGTTCATGTATATGACAGTATTAGAAGATTCAATGGGTTGTGTTTTGGGCCAGACTGATGAATCAAGAAAGAAAGAACCTCGCAATCTACTATCTGAGCAAGAAGTTCACCGATTGCGAGAGTCGTTACTCTCCCCTGGAAAAAGCCTGTTGTGCCTTAGCATGGGCCGCCAAGCGTCTGAGACAGTACATGATCTGTCATACCACAATGCTGATTTCTAAGATGGACCCCATCAAGTACATCTTTGAAAAGCCAGCTCAAACAGGAAGATTAGCCTGATGGCATATGCTCTTATCAGAGTACGACATTCAGTATGTTGCTCAAAAATCTATCAAGGGAAGTGTCTTGTCAGAACACCTCGCAGAGCATCCTATGGAAGATTATCAACCACTCAAGTTTGATTTTCCTGATGAAGATGTGATGTACATTCAACACACAAAACCAGAGCCTGGTCCGGAAGAAGGTCCCGAGCCTGGATCCCGCTGGGAAATGATGTTCGATGGAGCATCAAACAAGAACGAACATGGTGTTGGAGCTGTTCTGAAAAATACAACTGGAGGGTATACTGCCGTCACAGTTCGACTTTGTTTCTCATGTACAAACAACATAGCCGAGTATGAAGCCTGCATCTTAGGGTTGGAAGCTGTTATCGATCTTCGCATCAAAATTTTAGAAGTGGTTAGTGATTCTGCTTTAGTGATCTACCAGCTCAAAGGAGAATGGGAAACCAGGGATGAAAAGTTGATCCCTTACAAAACTCATATCTTGGAGATGGCTGAATATTTTGATGAAATTACCTTCAAGCATGTACCGAGAGTGGAAAATCACATTGCTGATGCATTAGCCATGATGGCATCAATGTGGAAGGTCCAGTTTGTTAACGAGGCACCTCTGATCCGCATTGAAAGAAGGACAGTACCTGCATATGTCATGACAATAGATGAAGAAACTGATGAGAAACCGTGGTTCCACGACATCAAGAACTTTCTTCAAAATCAAGAATATCCCGCTGATGCGTCCAGAATTGACAAAAGAGCAATACGAAGATTGTCATCTAAATTCTTCATCAGCAATGGTACCTTGTACAAAAGAAATCACGACATGGTTCTACTTTGATGTGTCGATGAAAGAGAGGCGAATCTCATAATGCATGAAGTACACGAGGGAACTTTTGGCACCCATGCCAACGGCCACACTATGGCTAAGAAAATCTTAAGGGCAGGCTACTTCTGGTTAACTTTGGAGACGGACTGCATACTCTTTGCTCGAAGATGCCACAAATGCCAGGTCTATGCTGACAAAGTGCATGTCCCTCCACATCCTCTCAATGTGATGACATTACCATGGCCGTTTACAATGTGGGGCATATATATGATTGGGGCAATAGAGCTAAAAGCTTCCAACGACCATCGCTTCATCCTTGTTGCCATTGATTACTTCACCAAACGGGTGGAAGCAGCATCGTATGCGAATGTAACAAAGCAAGTGGTGGCTCGCTTCATCAAAAGGGAAATCATCTGTCGATACGATATTCCTAACCAGATCATTACTGACAATGGGTCGAATCTAAACAACAAAACAATGAAGGAACTCTGTAATGATTTTAAGATCAAACATCACAATTTGTCTCCTTACAGACCCAAGATGAATGGCGCAGTTGAGGCTGCCAACAAAAATATCAAGAAGATAGTACAAAAAATGGTCATAACCTACAAGGATTGGCACGAGATGTTACCATTTTCTCTACATGGATACCGAACATCAGCGTGAACTTCAACAGGGGCAACTCCATTTTCCTTAGTATATGGGATGGACGATGTACTACCCATTGAAGTCAAATTACCTTCTCTCAAGATCTTGAGGGAATTCGAGCTTGAAGAAGACGAATGGATAAAAGAAAGGTTCGACTCATTGAACCTCATTGATGAGAAAAGAATGACGGTTATGTGTCACAGTCAAATCTATCAACAAAGAATGATAAGAGCGTTCAACAAGAAGGTTCGTCCCAAAGAGTATAGGGAAGGAGAGCTTATGCTTAGAAAAATCCTACCAACTCAAAAGGATATGCGCGACAAGTGGATGCCCAACTACAATGGCCCTTTCATTGTAAAAACTGTCTTCTCCGGAGGATCTCTAATTCTTGAGACCATGGATGGCGAACAACTCAAGTATCCCATCAACTCAGATGCAGTGAGAAAGTACTATGCCTAAAGCAGAAGACCTAGAAAAGGGGATTCTAGTGCTTCAACAAGATGGAAGCCTAATGATTAAAAGCTGGCGGACGCCGGGGCAGAGTCTTGTGCAAGGTATCAGAAGAAAGATCGACGTCTGTCATTCTCGCCAGAAGCAGCGAAGCAAGTGAACTGACAGTTAAAAGGACTGTATTATGATGGGATTCTGTAATCTTTTATGCTTGCCATTTTTTCAAAATATATAAAGTTCCCGAGGTTTTGCCCTTTGTAAAGTTCTTGTCTATCAATAAAATCAGATTTTGGCCAATCATTGTTATGTTCCTCTGTTTTTGTTATGCAATTTCACTTTTTTGTTAATAAGAATTTTCTTGAAAGCAAAGTGTTGCACCCTAAAATTTGCTCAACTTATTCCACCTGATCTTATGTTTCAATTGCATTGTCATTTGCATAAAAAGTCATGTACATAGTCTAATCATTTGCATAGCATAGCATGGGCAGGCCATCCAACAAGGGATCAAATGCAATTCTTATCTCTATGGGAATATCAAGTGATTCTTATTCAAATTCAATCTTAGCCAAGTCATCATCCGAGAAGTTAGTTGATCAAGCAGTGGATCTATCTCCTATCTTGAGGGTATTTGAAGATCATCAAAGAAGTTGTGAGCTATGAATTGAGGTCATGGAGGGTATATGGACATCATGGAAGACCTAGAGGGTCATTTTGAAAGTGAGGCAAGTCATTGATGTGGTTACAAGAGCTGCAGTTGAAGACAGTCAACTAGGGTTTAATATGGGTCGACCCTGGGTCAACCTTAGGTCAATGGCTTGATTAAAGGGCATCAAGGCCTGTTTGAAAGATGTGGGGTTCATTATTTGACATGTAGATATGGATGTGGTGTTGTCCCAAGGAGAAATCAAGAGAAATCAAGAAGGAGAGGAGTTTCTAAATTAGGGTTTCTGTGTAAAATCCCCTGATTTAGGTCAAACTTCCAAGCCAGACAATTCAAAATGCAAGCTTCAAATGAATCCTTGGCCAACATGGAACTTGTAGAGGATCTCAAGAAATTTAATTTGAGTGGTGGAAGACATAAAGGATATTTATAGAACTCAAGTTATGGTTCTTGCAAGTTACAGGTCATCAGAGGCATCTGAAATTTTGTCTGTGAAAGTTACTTGTCTTCCAAGCAACGTTTACCCCTCAAGGAGCTTTCAAATGGACTTCTGGTCAACATGAAAGTTGTTCCTCATGATCTTAGCTTTGTATAAAGGTATGGTATGCCTTCATATGATTTGTGGAACTCTACTTATGACTTTGGCAAGCAAAGGGTATTTTGGTCATTTGGACATTATAGGTCATTTCAAGCATATGGCCATATCTCCTACTTCCAAGCTTCAAATGAAAAAACCTTCAATATCAAAGTTGCTTAGAATGATGTTTTAAGGCTAGTAGGGTGGTCATGAGATGTTGAAAAGGCTCATAGCAAAAAGTGATAAAAATGGCCTAAAAATGAGACATAAGTTAATTCAAGTGAAATGGAAAATCCTAAAATCCAAGTTCCAAATCCAAACCATGGCATATGATAGGTCATTTTGACTCCCAAGGACATTTTAAGAACATTGGTTCAGCCACAATTTTGATTTGAGGCTTAAATCTTGGGGTTGATTTGTAAAAGTCTCACTTACATAATGGCATACTAAACCAAAACAAAGAAAAGCTTCATAAACAAGGTGTTTAAGCTTTGTATATTGTCCAAAATACCACTTAAGGAGAAAATCAAGTGAATTACTCAAGTTGTAAGGATTTTGTCATGATATCTCATGTGGTGGGAAGTGAAATGCAAAATATCTTCATGAAAGTTCAAGTTGCTACTAGATTGATCTAGATGATTCTAGACCCTTCTAAATCAGTCTATATATTGATTTTAATCTCCATTGGTAAAAGGTTGGTGATTGTTGATGTTAATGGTGGTAGAGAAAAGAGTTTGAACCAAAAATTCTCCATTTGCAAATTGAATTGAACCTTCATTTTTCTCTTCATTACCCTTCCATTTTTTCCACAAATCATCACTACAAACCTCCATGAACATGTTCATGCTAGAATGAGCCCCCATTGTTGAAGAATTGGAGCTTTTCAAGTGAAGTTGCAAGAGAGCAAAAGGGATTGGATCTGAAGATACAAGCCATCTCCATCAAATCTTGTGCAAGCAAAGTATTATTCATCACCTAGGGACCATTATTGAAGATCTACAAGGCCTGGTTCGAAGCTTTTCAACACCTACCATTGTAGGGATCAAGGTATGCAAAATCTTTCCCACACTTTTATTTACGCATGGCTAGGGTTAGTTCTTGTTGTGAAACCATTAGAGACCATTAGGTGATTCATTTGGATGAGTTTAAGACCAATTAGTGAGGTTTCATTAATGGAGGTTGATTCTTGATGGAGGTAGAACACACTATTTAATGGATGATAATGCACGAATTTTGGTTGGTTTTAATCAACATGGCATAGGGATTAATTCTATATAAAGATTGTTGAGTTTTGTGATGGTTGAAAATTGAAGAAAGTTTGGATCCATGGAGTTGTACTGTTCGGGTAGGATGATAGAGAGAGTATTAATACAAACCATTGCCACAGTTGGATTTTACATAAAATTCTAGCCAAGTTTGGTTCTTGGATCATGCAATTTGATGGAGTATTGAGAGAGAACCAAGAAGATGAAGTTCATGCATGGAAGTTGTATTTTCATGGAGTTCTAAAACCCTAACATCAATTTGGAGAAGACAATGCATGGGCCATTGGATTTGCGCTTGAATATTTGACCAAGAGGACCATCCAACGGTCCACATTCAATCACGAAATAATGGATAAGTGAGTCTTCATGGGCTCACTCGAATTTGATTCCCACACCCTCATACCAAGGCCCACTTGATTTTGAACTACAACAGCTTGCTATATGCACCACAGTTTTTTCTTTTTCTTTAGTTTTTTTTCTTTTTCTGATAATCATTGGGCTGGGGCACGGACTACTTCCAGCACCCCCCTCCTGGGCCCATCATAATAACCAATTGCATTTTATTTCTTCTTGCACCCCTCATCCATTTTCATATTAATTTTTTCTCCAAATTTCTTCAAACTTCAAAAATTCATAATAAATTGAAAAATGCATATTTTTTAATGAGACTTTTTTTCCCATTTTTATTTTCTGTCAAGAAAAATATGAAAACATAAAATTGTCATTTTACTTCATTTTCATATTTTTTGCATATTTTTACTTTTAATTGCTTTTTTTAATTCTTTTAGTTGGTATGCTAATTTGTGGAATTTAAGTAGGATAGTTCCCTTAGGATTTTAAGTTCAATCTTTTTAGGATGATTAGATGAATGGTTTAGGGTCCCCTTGAATTAATTTCATAATTTTGTGATAATTTTTAGGGTAGTTTTAATTAGGTAGTTCTAGGTAGTATAGAATTTGATTAAAACTTTAGTATAGGTCAATAACAATTGTAGATTTAGGTTTTTTAGGGCAATTTAGTCTATGGGGAATATATGGGACTTAAGGGTAGTTATGTAGGGTCCCCTAGCATTTATATTAGGAATTAATAGAATAATATACTTTTTTTGGTTGATTTTTGAATTGATTGATTGTGTGGTGTGCCCTCTCTGGGATTATTGTTTGACTGTGTGGGGTATTGGGCCTGCTTGGGGTTTGGGTTTGAGCTGAAGACTTTGCTGATGAAGCCCATTGAAGACAAGGAATGAAGATCAATTTCCAGAGTTGATGAAGAGTATATCTTGCTGGCAGCTGTTGAAGAGTATAGGATCTAGGAGCTAGGTAGAGCTCTAGAATAGAAACTTGATCCACAAACATGGAAGGTCTTCTTTGCCTCCATTCTTTCTCTATGATTCAAAGTCTCTTTTAAATACCCACCTCCTTTCTTTGGAAGGATTAGTGAATGTATTTAAAAGATAGAACTTTTGAGAGAAAACTGTCTGTATCATGTTAACAGTCAGTAGGCCACCCTTGGTAGGCAACTTATTGTTTAACATCCATTTCATCTCGTCAACTGTTCCTCATCTTGGAGAGTGAGACTTGAAGAAAAGCCCTGAAAGATTGAAGATAGAGACATTGCTTGAAGGCTTGAAGATGGAGACTGATGCTTGCTTGAAGCTTGTAGATGTTTGAAGATGGCTTGAAGACAGATGTTGATGAAGACTGCTGTTTGCTGTTTATTTTTGCTGTTTATAATTTTTTATGTATTGTTTGAATTCCCCTGACTGTATTGTTTGCCATTGATCTGTTAGGTTGAAAGCGAATTTTGTTCGCTTTTGCCTGTTGTTTTCTAGGTTCGAGGTTGAGTGGGACTCCCTTGCCTCGCTTGTATTGCTGCATCCATGCATTTTACTACTTTATTGTATATATGCTATTGTTTCTGTTTCCGTTTATCCCTTAGGATCTCTGTTTCTCTCTGCGCAAGAGAGGAACATGATAGACATTAGGTCTTAACCCATGCATGATAACATTAGGTTAGTGTGATTCCCTTTGCAACTATAGGTTAGAGTTTTGTCTCTTCTTTCTCAAAACAAACAGAAAAACACAATAAGATTTCAAATCCAATAAAAGACACTTCTTCCGTAAAAGAATGTGAACTCATCAAAACGTCATTTTTGTCCGCTTGGACCAGTAATCAGAAAAACCCTTTTTCAGAAGGAGATAAAAACAATCAAGACAGACTTGTGTCGTACGTGGCCCGAACTACGTTTGCTCTAATCTTTCATGCTGTATGAAAGTACGTAGGCATAGGATGCAATATCCTAGCGAGCAACCTTCCCCTCCTTTCCTGTAGGTAGGTGAACTACGTTGACTCTGATTTCTCGTTCCAGACTGGAATACGTAGGCATAAAGTGCGATACTTTGCCGAGTCAGTTTATTTTCTTTTTAACCCTTGACCTGTAGAATAGATAGAATAACAATCCGTACCAGAAAACAAGCGTGGATCCCGTCGAGTACGACGAACGTGAGGGGTGCTAATACCTTCCCCTTGCGTAACCGACTCCCGAATCCAGGATTTGGTTGCGATGACCATTCCTTTCCCCGTTTTGCGGTAGGTTTACCTCGAGCGTTTCCTTTCCCCTCTTTGGGATAAATAACGCGCGGTGGCGACTCTTCTGTTCAGCCGGCGCCGATTTTTGCAGTAGCGACAGCTGGCGACTCTGCTGGGGATCCAACGTCCCCTGGCTGCTAAGGACTGTGACAGTTCCTTATGCATTTGGGATCCAACGTCCCTTAAGCGAGTCAATCCTAACGCTTGTTTTCCCGTCGAGGATTTTGTATGGATTTACTTTTTCTGTCATTTACTTTCAGCATTATATTATTGTTATTATTGCTGTATTGGGGGTGACGGGTGCTCTATGATTGAGAGATAAGTCGGACCTGGGCTTGAGTGCACTTAGAATTAGAGTAGAAAGTAGTGGGCGCGTGCCGGCTTTGCTTGCATTAGTGTCCCACAAAATCTACACTCGGACGAGGTTCTTCTGGTTGACTTCTTTTTCTACCCTTTGGGTCGAAGGGGTTGTTGGTTAGCTGAATTGTCGACTCCGGGAACCGATCATTTGGAAGTTGGCTAAGTGAGGCCTCTTCAGGATTTGATGATGCCACTCCTTCTGGGAATCGTATCATCAACCCTGAAAGTCTGTGACGCCGACGACCGCATAGGATGCCATACCATTGTCAGTTACTAGGACACCTACCTGTGAGAGGGTTTGGGGCTATGCAGGTAACTAGACCTTCAGATACCGGTTTGTTTCTTGATTAGAGATTCAGGGTATTTATGGACAGTTGAGAGGTCTATCAGAGACCAGTCGGAGTTATGTTATGGGGTCGGTCAGAGACCAGAGTTGAAGCTTCATATTGGGTCTGTCTAAGACCAGGGTTTGAGGAATTCTGGATAGTCTATCTGAGACTTGTGATGTGGTTCAGGCTTCTCAGCCATGGCATTTGGTCCCTGTTGCATCTACTTGCATTGCATTGTTCGCATAACCATTATCATGCGCATTTCATTAACGTGTGTCTGTGCTGCAGGTGCATTTGCATATTCCATGATTCTAGTGTCCGGACTTCTGCTTATTGATCATGGCTGGTTTGAGAAAGACAGTTACGTACAACTTACCTACGCCCGACGTTACTCCCCTACTTGGTCTGATGTCCCTTGCTGATGAGGAGGTTAGGAGAAGTTTCAGGATGAGTTATGGAAGATTGTTAAGACTGGTCTGCAAGCCAACTGTTGTTGAGATGAATGGGTTGTATACCTTGATGCAATTCTATGACCCTGCCTTGAGGTGTTTCACATTTGCTGACTTTATTTTGGGGCCTACCATGGAAGAAGACGCAGAGTTTATCGAGCTGCCGGTGCAAAATAAGGTTCCTTTCATCCATCGTGACGCTAAGCCCCAGCTGGAGGACATAGCTAAAGCCTTACATATGAACGCTTCTGAACTATTAGTGACTTCTTGGCTCGGGGTTCCAGGTTTCTCCCTCGATTTTCTGGTTGGCAAAGCTCAAGAATACACCAAGAGCAGGTGCTGGATAGTCTTTAATGCTATCTTGGCTCTGTGCATCTACGGAATAGTGTTGTTTCCCTATTTACCCAATTTCGTGGACTTGGACGCCTTTCATCTGTTTGCTGCTGGCAACCCGGTACCCACTTTTATTGGAGATCTCTATCATTCATTGCACTACAAAAATGAAAATAGAAGAGGAAAGACTATTTACTGTTGTGCGCCGCTGTTAAACATGTGGTTTAAGAGCCATCTCCCCCTGAAGGGACCTTTTGTAGATAGTGCAACTACAGCTGACTGGCCAGAGCGCCTAATGAGACTATCTTCTGAAGACATTGAGTGGTTTGACCGAGACTTGCTGGGGTCTGAGCTTATTTTCAGCTGCGTCGGATATCCTAATGTTCCTTTGATAGGAAGAAAAGGGTGCATCAATTATAACCCATCTCTGTTCGTTTGCCAGTTTGGATACGCATTGAAGAACCCACCTAGGGAGGAAGAAGTACAGGAATCTTTGTACTTCACCGGTGATTTGAATGGAGAGTTACTAGCCAAGCTTCAGCATGCTTGGATGCGTATCAACAGAAGAGGGAAACCACTGTTGGGGAAGAATGATTGTCAGGCTTATGTACCTTACAAAGTTTGGATCCAAGAGAGGGCAAAACAGTTGCTGATGCCATTTCCAGCTGCACCGGTTCATGTTCATATTCCAGTGGAGGAACCAACCACCGTTGCTATGGAGGTCTACGAGCGAGTGGTGAAAGAGAAGGAAGCCTTGATGAAGATCAATGAAGAGTTAGAAAAGGAACTGGCTCAGATGCGTAGTGAGAAGAACAAGGCTGTGCACTCTTTTCAACAGTAGATGGAATTAGTAAACCGGCTAGGTGCTGAACTGACCGAAGTGAAGAAGAAGCGCGAACGTCTGGGGAAAGAATTCAGAAGCTCTCATGATATGTTGGAGTCCAAAAAGAAAGCACTCGATGCCGCCCACCGGGAAATCTCTTCTTGTAACAAGACGTGGAATGCTATTGTAACCAACAATAAAAAGAGGGAAGACAAATTGAAGCAACAAATTTCTGAACTCGAAGAATAGTTGAAGGCTAGCACTAAAAAGTATGAAGAGGAGGTAATGGCGAGATATAGTCTCCAGAATGCATTGAACAAGGCCATCGAAGGCAAGAAAGAGGTTGTGTCTCAGAAACGGAAGCTAGAGGATCGCTTCGGAGAAGGGGCATGGGAGGAATCTGCTGGTGATTTACGCCGTGTTCTCAAGCGAAGAGATCTACTTGTTGAGGGTCTGCTTACCCGACCAAGTCATCCAGAGACTAAGAGGTTATTAGAAGAGTACCAGGCCTATGGGAGCACTTGACCATTTCATGTATTAATGTGTATGCTTTATTTGCATTGTGCTGACCATCACCAGGATTGTTGGTTGAGGTCATGCCTTCTTATTGTACCCGCATTGATATTGTATTCTTGGCTTGATGGATTTCTCTGCAATATATGAGGTGTTTTCTATGATTCGGCTCCGAACTTCGTATTGCTGTCACTGTCACCACACTGACACATTCGCACTAGAATCGGGGAATGATATTCCCTAATGCACAGACACATATTGCATTGCATACACATACATATTGCATTCACCAGTAACTATTGGATTTGTACCTCACCTCCTGCATCTTCCAGGTCTTCCAAGATTAGCGACCGAAGAATTCCCTGACATTCAACCAGAAACAGCAGTAAGAAAGTCATGGGTCAGGATCAGATTGAGATGCAAGAGATGCGCAACAACATGACGCAGTTCATACAGGCAATGGAAGCCATGGCCAAGGGTCAGGAACAGTTGCAGAATATGGTGCAACCTCTGATTGCACGGGCTAATGATAATGCTGCCGATTTTGCTCAGCAAGGAAATCAAGGTTTTCTCCCAGGCCTCAGACGCCAACTTGTGGGGATAGATATCGAGCAGGTTCAAGAGGAATTAATTGATGTTCGAGGCCAGCTGGGGCAGTTCACGAAAGATATGCAAGTGTTGCGCTCGAATCAAGAGACGCTAGAAGAAGAGAACTGCCGATTGAAGGCCCAGGTAGGATTGATGGCTGAAATATTGAGGAACATACTCAGAAGAGAAGGGGGGCAAATGTCTAAAGACGCGGCTGGCTTATTTGCTCCTCAGGGGTCTGAAGAACCATTACCCACACATGATAGGCTTAAGATACCCTCTCCACAGTTCGAAGCTCAGGATTCTCCTCGTCAGCAGTCGCGATTGATTTTTCAGGATAACTCAAGGAGGTGTGGTAAGAGGATGAGGTTTTCTAACAGAGTATTTGATGAGATCCCAGTGGATTATGATCAGCTGGTGCAACTCTTGTTCCAACTTCAACTGGTTGAGCCCCGCATTTTGGTTCCACTGACTGGGTAGCCTCCACCAGACTATGACCTGAACGCCTATTGTGCCTTCCACTCCAGCGCACCGGGGCATAACATTGCAAACTGCAAAGCTTTTAAGCATAAGATTCAAGATTTGCTGGATGAGAAAATAATTGAGTTTGTACCGGGGGGTATAAAAGTTTCAGGGACTGATATTCCCATTTCACCGCCATAGGTTGCAGACGAATCGAGGTGTATCCCAGAGCCACTGGAAGATAAATCCCCATGTCCACAATAGTTGCCGATGCCAGGGTTGAATTTAAGGATGATAGCGCGTGAGCCTAAGGAACCGTCCGAGCAAAGCCAGCAGCATATGAGATGCCAGTATCAGGCTCAACAAAAAATTCGGGGAAAGAGACCAAAGAGGGTATTGGAGGCACCTCCATCAACGTATGCAGAACTCTTTCAGACCTTGTTAGGTTTGAACCTTATTGAAAAGAGAACGCCAGCCCCACCAAAGGGCGCACTTCCGTGTGGTTTCGACGCCAGCAGGCATTGTGAGTTCCATTCTGGGGCACCCGGACATGATATTGAGGGTTGCCACGCGTTCAAGCATAACGTCCAAGATTTAATTGACAGCAGGTTTATCAACTTCTCTGATAGGGTCCCCAAGGTGGTGCAAGGCCATAGACAAGCGATAGTCGGGGTGATGAAAAAGTTTCCCAGGTTTGATCGGGCCATTGAAAGAAGGTCGAGACAGCAGTGGACTACCCCTGATAATAGTTTCTGAGGATGGTTGACTCGCCAATAAGTCAAAGTGCAGGAAGTCCGGTTCTGAGACGCCGACATTTTTTCATGTTATCTTGTTCATGTCTTCGCATTTGTAGTTTCTTTTCTGTTTAATTGCAAATTTCGCTTGTAAAACTCGTTGTTTTTTCAATTGATATTGATAAATGAAATAAATATGCATGTTTTGAATTAATCCAGTCGTGTTCACTCTTTGCTTTCTTTAATGCTTAATGCTTATTTTAGCAGGAATCCGGGGAGGATGACGAAAACAGATGACGAATAATCTTCCGATTGTAGGCTTTTGAATAAAAAACCTGTTGACGATGTACAGGCATTGTTTCAATCCATAAACACCGGAGATATAAGGAAGATAATCCCTTGTTAACCCCTTTGAGCCAGTAGTAGGAGTTTCCTTTTGAAAATGAAAAACCCTAAATCTTAAACCGGGGCAGGGTAGGCGTCAGTTAGTTTGACAAAGCGTTCAAATCGCGAAAGGAGTGTCCGTTCGAGGACAAATCACACCCATATGGGTCGTGCCTAAAAAACCACAATGGTTAAGGTTCGCCAACCCAAGAGTGAAACAGTCTCATTAGTCCATAAAAAGTCATACAACCAGTGCCACACGACTTGTGCAAAAGAAAAAAAAAAGAAAAAAAAAAGAAAATTGAAAGCCGAAAGCCCGCTAAGTCGAATCTTGAGAAAAAGCGACTTAGGCAAAAATTAGGGCATCCCGCTGGACTTCGAAAGCGAAAGATACTCAAAAGAGTCAGTCCAAGCAAAATTTAGGGAACGAAAAAGCAAAAGACGAAAAGGATTACCCAAAGAAAAATCCTCGAAAAGAACAGAGTCGTGTGACTCTAGGCACCCAAAGACGAAAAAGTCAGTGACTGTCACTCAGAAAAAAGGTGTGGTATCGTGGACCATCATTCCTACTAATCAACCTGTGAAAGATGAGTGCTTGTGTCATATTAGCTGAACATAGGATTGGAGAATATCATGGAGAATGGGTGGGTCAGAATAAACTTTGAGCCTGTGTCTTTCCTTGTTAACCGTGAACCTGACCACGTTACAACCCGAAAAAGTCCTAATTGAAACAGGTTTTGGTCGAGAGCATACGTCGGTAAAGATCGCATCGAAACTGACTCCTAAAAGGGTTCCTCTTACCAGCTTTCATATTGACATTTTGATAATCGATTCATTATATGTCACAAAAATTTTTTTCCGGTGAACAGACTTGGATGTTGAAACTGTCATATATATTGCGTATAATATATCTTTTATGCAGAACAACTTGTGTTACTTGCGAGTAAACGCATGCCGACAAGAAAGAGCCCTACAGTGGAAGGTCTGATCAGGATAAAATGCAGAATGCCCAAATGTTTCGTGAACTGGGGCAAGCTATATCAATTAATTCCAATAGAGTCAGTCATCCTAGAATCAGTAAATCTGGGGCAATCAGGTCGAGATTTGGCAAATCTCTCGTAGCTATGGCCATTGTTCTGCGAATCCGTCAATCAGGGACAAAGGATTATTGCGAGACCGGGGCAGGTCACCCAAGAAGCACGAAAGTTATGTTTTTGAAACACCTCTTCGAGGTTCGAGATGTAGAAGCAGTTCATGTCTGGCCGTCAGGATACAAAGACTGTAGGGTCCATTTCAAAATTGTTGTAGATTTAGGGGAAAGTTATTTCAAGATAGAGTCCTGACTAGAATTTCCTTTCGAGAAGAAGTATTCAAGAATACAGACTGGGGCATGTTAGTATCCCCGAAGCGGAGTTCCGAGAAAGCGGACGATCAGAAAATTATAGCCTGGCCAGAGGTGCTTGAGGAAAGATTTGATTATAATCGACGCGAGTCTCCACGCCGGTCGTGTTCCTAGGAGTTGAGATGGTGGTACCCTTTGTCGAAGGACAAGATTAATTCCCCAGAAGAGTATCTTTGTAGAGATGTCTCCAACAGATTGATACCCCGCAGAAGTGGTGATCCCTAGAGGGTGGAGCATGCGTAGATGCAATCCCCAGGCAAGAGGGTTCTCAAGGTGTTTGACCAGGTCAAAGTTGGGGCCAGAAAGATAGTTCGCCATAGTAGATGGTTATCCCCAGTGGAGTTGGCGTTGTCTTCAGCATTTATTTTGCTGAAGCGGTTTTCTGTATCCCAGCAGTTCGAGCCTGCATTTGCATCGGCATATAGTGTCATATTTGCATCCACCAAATAAGAAACGCGTAGCATTTCCATGTCGAATGGAGCATTGCGCCATTGTCA
Organism: Lathyrus sativus; assembly: GCA_963859935.3. NCBI lineage: Eukaryota > Viridiplantae > Streptophyta > Magnoliopsida > Fabales > Fabaceae > Lathyrus > Lathyrus sativus. Next base: position 363,972,393 of record OZ012741.1, read on the forward strand.
AACATATGCATTTTGAAACATAAACCAGGTTGGTTAACCGTTTGTTTTCAAGTATTGTTTCCCTTACAGGTGGAGAGAGCTCTTGATCAAATTAATTGTCAAACATTCAGGATCTCGATGTGAGACATGTAATGATAATGTCAATTGTGGCGTTATTCCCCACAGAGTTGCTTGTTTAAAGTTTCTCTTACCCCTCCAGCGGAGTAATTCTTCAAGGTCGTTGTTGTGACAACATCAGAAGATCTCGTGAATCGATCTTTCGAATTTGTCTGGCAGTGTGGATTCAGAAAATCCCCAGTAGAGTCCTTCTCAGATTTGCTGCCACGTCAGCACTGGAAATTGGAAGATTAGACTCAGATTGTGTTACCCATGTGATTGATAGAGCTAGCTGCTGCAAAGATAGGCAGAAAAGCTGTACCAGAGTATTTCCCGTAGCAATGGTGACGGAGTTGTTCCTGTATTTGACAGAGTATTACCCGTAGCAGGTGGAGATATTTTCTTGTATTCGATAGAGTATTACCCGTAGCAAAGGCGGAGATATTTTCCTGTATTCGACAGAGTATTACCCGTAGCAGTGACGAAGATATTTTCCTGTATTCGACAGAGTGTACCCGTAGCAGTGACGGAGATATTTTCCTGTATTCGACAAAGTATTACCCGTAGCATAGGCGGATGAAGTTTCCTATGTTTAGGCAGATGATTTTCCCGTATGGATAGGCGGATGAAATTTCCTGTGTGTTGCCAGATGATTTTCCCGTATGGATAGGCGGATGAAATTTCCTGTGTGTCGCCAGATGATTTTCCCGTATGGATAGGCGGATGAAGTTTCCTGTGTTTAGGCAGATGATTTTCCCGTATGGATAGGCGGATGAAGTTTCCTGTGTTTAGGCAGATGATTTTCCCGTATGGATAGGCGGATGAAGTTTCCTGTGTTTAGGCAGATGATTTTCCCGTATGGATAGGCGGATGGAGTTTCCTGTGTTTAGACAGATGGTTTGCCCGTATGGATAGACGGATGGAGTTTCCTATGATTAGAGAGAAATGTTTCCCCAGCGAAAGCGCCGGGATTTTTCCGTGATGTGAGTCCTGACGTAGACAGATTTGTGTTTATTCGTGATTTGGCGAAATTTGGGTCCAGATGTGGACAAGGTTACTCCTGTGACAACAGAATCTCTATTCGTGTTGACGAATTTGTCTCTCTTCTTGTGTTGATAAGGTTAGTCCAGTTGTGGACAGAGGTGTTTTGCGAAAAGTGTTTAGCACCTGTGGAGTTACATAGGTGGTTGAAGTTGAAATCAGAATTATCAGACGTCGGATCAGTTGTTGCTGTAACAACCAGATTCAGTTGGTGGATGTCGTTCCCCAAACAGTGGTGCAGTTTATTTCTGCGGTTGGCAAATTTCCGGGTTCTTAGTATTCAACCGTCTTGTACCTCGAATGTCTGAAGGCTTCGGGCGTTTCACCCAGTCGGGTCCAAGTCGCTTGAATAGGGGCAGCTGTTGCACCCTAAAATTTGCTCAACTTATTCCACCTGATTTTATGTTTCAATTGCATTGTCATTTGCATAAAAAGTCATGTACATAGTCTAATCATTTGCATAGCATAGCATGGGCAGGCCATCCAACAAGGGATCAAATGCAATTCTTATCTCTATGGGAATATCAAGTGATTCTTATTCAAATTCAATCTTAGCCAAGTCATCATCCGAGAAGTTAGTGGATCAAGCAGTGGATCTATCTCCTATCTTGAGGGTATTTGAAGATCATCAAAGAAGTTGTGAGCTATGAATTGAGGTCATGGAGGGTATATGGACATCATGGAAGACCTAGAGGGTCATTTTGAAAGTGAGGCAAGTCATTGATGTGGTTACAAGAGCTGCAGTTGAAGACAGTCAACTAGGGTTTCATCTGGGTCAACCCTAGGTCAACCCTAGGTCAAATGCTTGATTGAAGGGCATCAAGGCCTGTTTGAAAGATGTGGGATGCCTCATTTGACATGTAAATATGGATGTGGTATTGTGCCAAGGAGAAATCAAGATAAATCAAGAAGAAGAGAGGTTTCTAAATTAGGGTTTCTGTGTAAAATCCCCTAGTTTAGGGTAAACTTCCAAGCAAGATAATTCGGAATGCAAGTCTCAAATGGATCCTTGGCCAACATGAAACTTGTAGAGTATCTCAAGAACTTTAATTTGAGTGGTGGAAGACATCAAGGAGATTTATAGAACTCAAGTTATGGTTCTTGCAAGTTACAAGTCATCTGAGGACACTGAAATTTGTCTGTGAAAGTTACTTGACTTCCAAGCAACTTTTACCCCTCAAGGAGCTTTCAAATGGATTTTTGGCCAACATGAAAGTTGTTCCGCATGATCTTAGATTTCTAGAAAGGTATGGTATGCCTTCATCTGATTTGTGGAACTCTACTTATGACTTTGGCAAGCAAAGGGTATTTTGGTCATTTGGACATTATAGGTCATTTCAAGCATATGGCCATATCTCCTACTTCCAAGCTTCAAATGAAAAAACCTTCAATATCAAAGTTACTTATAATGATGTTTTAAGGCTAGTAGGGTGGTCATGAGATGTTGAAAAGGCTCATAGCAAAAAGTGATAAAAATGGCCTAAAAATGAGACATAAGTTAATTCAAGTGAAATGGAAAATCCTAAAATCCAAGTTCCAAATCCAAACCATGGCATATGATAGGTCATTTTGACTCCCAAGGACATTTTAAGAACATTGGTTCAGCCACAATTTTGATTTGAGGCTTAAATCTTGGGGTTGCTTTGTAAAAGTCTCACTTACATAATGGCATACTAAACCAAAACAAAGAAAAGCTTCATAAACAAGGTGTTTAAGCTTTGTATCTTATCCAAAATACCACTTAAGGAGAAAATCAAGTGAATTACTCAAGTTGTAAGGATTTTGTCATGATATCTCATGTGGTGGGAAGTGAAATGCAAAATATCTTCATGAAAGTTCAAGTTGCTACTAGATTGATCTAGATGATTCTAGACCCTTCTAAATCAGTCTATATATTGATTTCAATCTCCATTGGTAAAAGATTGGTGATTGTTGATGTTAATGGTGGTAGAGAAAAGAGTTTGAACCAAAAATTCTCCATTAGCAAATTGAATTGAACCTTCATTTTTCTCTTCATTACCCTTCCATTTTTTCCACAAATCATCACTACAAACCTCCATGAACACGTTCATGCTAGAATGAGCCCCCATTGTTGAAGAATTGGAGATTTTCAAGTGAAGTTGCAAGAGAGCAAAAGGGATTGGATCTGAAGATACAAGCCATCTCCATCAAATCTTGTGCAAGCAGAGTATTATTCATCACATAGGGACCATTATTGAAGATCTACAAGGCCTGGTTCGAAGCTTTTCAACACCTACCATTGTAGGGATCAAGGTATGCAAAAATTTTCCCACACTTTGATTTAGGCATGGCTATGGTTAGTTCTTGTTGTGAAACCATTAGAGACCATTAGGTGATTCATTTGGATGAGTTTAAGACCAATTAGTGAGGTTTTATTTATGGAGGTTGATTCTTGATGGAGGTAGAACACACTATTTAATGAATGATAATGCACGAATTTTGGTTGGTTTTAATCAGCATGGCATAGGGATTAATTCTATATAAAGATTGTTGAGTTTTGTGATGGTTGAAAATTGAAGAAAGTTTGGATCCATGGAGTTGTACTGTTCGGGTAGGATGATAGAGAGAGTATTAATACAAACCATTGCCACAGTTGGATTCTACATAAAATTCTAGCCAAGTTTGGTTCTTGGATCATGCAATTTGATGGAGTATTGAGAGAGAACCAAGAAGATGAAGTTCATGCATGGAAGTTGTATTTTCATGGAGTTCTAAAACCCTAACATCAATTTGGAGAAGACAATGCATGGGCCATTGGATTTGCGCTTGAATATTTGACCAAGAGGACCATCCAACGGTCCACATTCAATCACGAAATAATGGATAAGTGAGTCTTCATGGGCTCACTCGAATTTGATTCCCACACCCCCATACCAAGGCCCACTTGATTTTGAACTACAACAGCTTGCTATATGCACCACAGTTTTTTCTTTTTCTTTAGTTTTTTTTTTATTTTTCTGATAATCATTGGGCTGGGGCGCGGACTACTTCCAGCACCCCCCTCCTGGGCCCATCATAATAACCAATTGCATTTTATTTCTTCTTGCACCCCTCATCCATTTTCATATTAATTTTTTCTCCAAATTTCTTCAAACTTCAAAAATTCATAATAAATTGAAAAATGCATATTTTTTAATGAGACTTTTTTTCCCATTTTTTATTTTCTGTCAAGAAAAATATGAAAACATAAAATTGTCATTTTACTTCATTTTCATATTTTTTGCATATTTTTACTTTTAATTGCTTTTTTTAATTCTTTTAGTTGGTATGCTAATTTGTGGAATTTAAGTAGGATAGTTCCCTTAGGATTTTAAGTTCAATCTTTTTAGGATGATTAGATGAATGGTTTAGGGTCCCCCTGAATTAATTTCATAATTTTGTGATAATTTTTAGGGTAGTTTTAATTAGGTAGTTCTAGGTAGTATAGAATTTGATTAAAACTTTAGTATAGGTCAATAACAATTGTAGATTTAGGTTTTTTAGGGCAATTTAGTCTATGGGGAATATATGGGACTTAAGGGTAGCTATGTAGGGTCCCCTAGCATTTATATTAGGAATTAATAGAATAATATACTTTTTTTGGTTGATTTTTGAATTGATTGATTGTGTGGTGTGCCCTTTCTGCGATTATTGTTTGACTGTGTGGGGTATTGGGCCTGCTTGGGGTTTGGGTTTGAGCTGAAGACTTTGCTGATGAAGCCCATTGAAGACAAGGAATGAAGATCAATTTCCAGAGTTGATGAAGAGTATATCTTGCTGGCAGCTGTTGAAGAGTATAGGATCTAGGAGCTAGGTAGAGCTCTAGAATAGAAACTTGATCCACAAACATGGAAGGTCTTGTTTGCCTCCATTATTTCTCTATGATTCAAAGTCTCTTTTAAATACCCACCTCCTTCCTTTGGAAGGATTAGTGAATGTATTTAAAAGATAGAACTTTTGAGAGAAAACTGTCTGTATCATGTTAACAGTCAGTAGGCCACCCTTGGTAGGCAACTGATTGTTTAACATCCATTTCATCTCGTCAACTGTTCCTCATCTTGGAGAGTGAGACTTGAAGAAAAGCCCTGAAAGATTGAAGATAGAGACATTGCTTGCAGGCTTGAAGATGGATACTGATGCTTGCTTGAAGCTTGTATATGTTTGAAGATGGCTTGAAGACAGATGTTGATGAAGACTGCTGTTTGCTGTTTATTTTTGCTGTTTATAACTTTTGATGTATTGTTTGAATTCCCCTGAATGTATTGTTTGCCATTGATCTGTTAGGTTGAAAGCGAATTTTGTTCGCTTTTGCCTGTTGTTTTCTAGGTTCGAGGTTGAGTGGGACTCCCTTGCCTCGCTTGTATTGCTGCATCCATGCATTTTACTGCTTTATTGTATATATGCTATTGTTTCTGTTTCCGTTTATCCCTTAAGATCTCTGTTTCTCTCTGCGCAAGAGAGGAACATGATAGACATTAGGTCTTAACCCATGCATGATAACATTAGGTTAGTGTGATTCCCTTTGCAACTATAGGTTAGAGTTTTGTCTCTTCTTTCTCAAAACAAACAGAAAAACACAATAAGATTTCAAATCCAATAAAAGACACTTCTTCCGTAAAAGAACGTGAACTCATCAAAACTTCATTTTTGTCCGCTTGGACTAGTAATCAGAAAAACCCTTTTTCAGAAGGAGATAAAAACAATCAAGACAGACTTGTGTCGTACGTGGCCCGAACTACGTTTGCTCTGATCTTTCATGTTGTATGAAAGTACGTAGGCATAGGATGCAATATCCTAGCGAGCAACCTTCCCCTCCTTTCCCGTAGGTAGGCGAACTACGTTGACTCTGATTTCTCGTTCCAGACGGGAATACGTAGGCATAAAGTGCGATACTTTGCCAAGTCAGTTTATTTTCTTTTTAACCCTTGACCTGTAGAATAGATAGAATAACAATCCGTACCAGAAAACAAGCGTGGATCCCGTCGAGTACGACGGACGTGAGGGGTGCTAATACCTTCCCCTTGCGTAACCGACTCCCGAATCCAGGATTTGGTTGCGATGACCATTCCTTTCCCCGTTTTGCGGTAGGTTTACCTTGAGCGTTTCCTTTCCCCTCTTTGGGATAAATAACGCGCGGTGGCGACTCTTCTGTTCAGTCGGCGCCGATTTTCGCAGTAGCGACACAAAGTGTTTTGAAAAACTTAAGTCTTGTTTTTAAAAAAAAATAAGAAAATGCAATTTGAACGAAACAATTGAAGAACTCTAGAGGTAATCTGATAACATTACACAGTTCTCAAAGTTGTAAAGGTTTGCTATCACCCTTGACCAAACTAGATGCGTCCGACAACAATTCCAGCTCTTAAGCCAAGACTTCTTAATTGCAAGAATTACAAGGATATTATCCGGAAAGATCGTTATCTACGCCAAAAAGAGGAAGTGTCGCCTAACTTGAAGCATTTGAGACTCAGCATGACGAGTCCTCTCTGTGTTTTCCTTGTTTTGTTGTCTTCTGTTCTTGCGGGTCGGTCTGCATTTTACATACAGCATCATACCAGCATACGCATTTGTTTGCATTTTGGTTTTGGTATGTGTTTGTCTGGCTATTGCCTTTGAGATCCTTTGGTCGTTACCGTTATCTTTGATCTGTTGCAACAAGTTTCGCTTCAAAGTTGACATCCTGGGATTGCTTACCTTCTGTGGGAAAGCTAGCGGTGACTAGCAATATCTGATTTACACAAATGGGAGGTTGTACCAATATTCATCTTTGATTTGGTTGTCACCAATAATCTTTGAAAGACTAGTAGTCACTAGCCCCTGTTCAGAATCATTTATGTTCGGTATCTTGATTTGGTCGTCACCAACAATTTTCTAAACCCAGTCGTCACTGATTCTGTTATAAAACCAACCAATCATTATTGGAGTCCTTTTGATTCGGTTTTCACCAATCTTTGCTAAAAATCTAGTGGTCACTAGTATTTGACTCTTAAAACCAATGGTCATTGGTACTTGAGTTGGTCGTCACCAAAATTCCCTAAAAGTCTAATAATTATTGGCATCGCCTTCAAATCCAGTTGTTATTGGTACCTATTGATTTGGTTATTACCAGTATTTCTGAATCTAGTAGTTACTAGTATTACCTTCAGATCCAGTTGTTATTGGTACCTCTTGATTCAGTTATTACCAATCTTACTAAGTCTAGTGGTCACTAGCATTGTTTGGAAAATCTAGTTTTCACTAGCAGTATCCGGAACCAGTTGTTATTGGTATACCTGGATTTGGTCATCACCAGTTAGCCTAAGTCCAATGATTATTGGCATCGCTTAAATCAGATTGTTATCACCACTTTGGTCTGGTCGTTACCAAACTCTTTGAAAATCCATGGTCATTGGTCTCCTTGGACTCGGTCGTTACCAATCTCTCCAGTTAAATCTAGTGGTTACTAGTATCATCCAGAACCAATTGTTATTGGTATATCCTGATTTGGTCATCACTAGTCCCCTCTAAGTCCAGTAGTTTCTGGAATTGCTTGAAAACTAATCATTATTAGTACCGAAAGTTGATTGTTACCAACTTCCCCATCTGAGGTCCTGTGTTTTATCAATATTGTTTGGAATTCCTAATCGTAATTAGAACTTTGATTTGTTCGTCACCATATCCCTAGGAAGTCTAATGGTATTTAACACTTTTTGGAAACCGAACTTTGGATTGGTCATCACCATCCTCCCAGTAAGTCTAATGGAAACTAGCACTAGTTGAAGCTATTTGTCATTCTGGTCGTCACCAGTCTCCCCAGTTGAAGCTTTTGCTTTTCCAGTCAAGTCTCGGAGAATTAGTGGATACTAATTTCCCCGGCACGCCCGGTCTTGTTTCTAACCTTTTCCTGAAGATCCCGTTTGAACTCTTCGTTATAGGAAAATTTCTCATCTGGTTATCCCCAGTGAGATTTGTGTCTTCGTTCCGTCTTTTCCCCGGTGAAGCTTTGCTTCCCCAGTGGGTTTCTTCCCCAGTGTGGTTTGCTTTTCTTTTATTTCGTTTCCCCAGTGAAGAATTGTCATCTTCCCCGGTGGGCTTCCTTATCTGGTTATCCCCAGTGAGGTTCATATCTCCTTTCCCCGATGAAGATGTGTCTTCCCTGGTGGAATTTGTGTCCCCTGCGTGAAAAATTTCCTTGAACAAGCATCTTTAGTCATGTCCGAACTATCTTGCTTACTCCGCTTGGAATCTTTCCCCAGTGTGTTGGGTCCTCGTGAGTGGTTACTCGTAGTTTTTCCGTTCTTTTATATTTGCTCGTGTGTCTGCATCTGTCTTGCATTCAAGCATCATATAACATCATTTAGATTCATGGCATATTTGCATTCGACTTTTTGCATACCATCGAATCTAAGGGACAAAATTTCTAGTTTGCTATATTTAAATACCTTTCACTACGATTCTATGAGGATTGTCATCTCTCATTGTCATCTAGTGAAGATATTTAAATAGGGGCATCTGTTGCACCCCAAATTTTGACCCCTTAGATCCTCATCTTCATTATAGGATCATATTCATTTGATTAACTAACCTTAACCCATTTCCAGATGAATTAGGGTTCCGTACCGTCAAAATCGAGGCTTCGATGGTTTGATCAATCAATGTTTTGGATTGATTCAACTTCAAACAAGATCAAGGATACTACATTGGGTCAAGTATGAATCCAATTTGAGGTGGTCACCCGGGAATTGAGAGCAGTGCAATTCAAGACACCCGATTAGGAAAAGTCAACTGTAGTTTGACTTTTGATTTAAAGAGTGTTTCAATGGTGAGATCAAGGTCCATTAAGCTCATATGGATTAGTAAAGTCTATCCAAAGAGTTTCAAGTCCTCAGAATGTCCGGATCATCGACAGTCGACTCGGTAGTCACCGATTTATCGAACGATTGACCAAAAAGTCAACTCTTCAATAATAAGGAATTTGACTTTAAGATATGAATAAAAAGTGTTCCTTATGTCATATTACACCTCCCCATAAAATTTCATGTCCATTGGATCAAGGTTTAAGAAGTAATTGCAAAAATTGGGAATTAGGGTTTCGAAAGGGGCAAGACCATAACTCCTCAACCACACATCCAAATGAAGTGGTTCAAAGCTCATTTTAAAGCTATTGGAAAATCCTACAAAAGCCTCAAAGTGGTCCATGATAAAAAATTTCATATATTTAGAGTTATGACAAGATTCTTTTTAAGAAGGGAAATAACTTAGAAAAATTCTAAGTTATTTAGCCCTTTTATGTGATTTTTCCAGCAACTTGGAAGGGTTTTTCAACCTAGTTCCATCTAGAATTTGGAAATCTCCAAAACATGAAAGTTATAGAGCTAATTAAGGGATTTCTAAATTGTGGTAGAACTCCTCAATAGCACTTGTGAGCAGAAAGTTATGAACTATGGAAGTTAGGGCTGCCAACACTTGAAACCACTATGTCAACAATTCTCAAAATTCAGATTTTCACAACATGAGATATCCTCAACCCTTGGATCATGATCCAATCTGATAATTAGATGTGTGAAGGAAGGAAAATGCAGAGAAATGAGAGATTTGAAGAGAGAGACAAGTTGCAAGCATTGTATATTAAAATATTCAAATGTGTTAGAGGAAAGAGAAACTTTTCCTCTAAGGACTGTGCAGCTGCTCACTCTACACCATAAGCTCACCTCAGTCACTTCATGTCCATCATTCCATTTAATTTTCTGATCTTCTTTGGGCCATGGAATTGATAGGAAGAGATTTGGCAAGATTCATTTGAAAACCTCATGAAACTCCCTCCAAAAGTGGTAAAATACAAAGCCGCCCTCACTCTTGTTTTCACTATAAATAGAGGCATCCTCATTGATGTTAGAGACACCAGAGCAATCTCCAAAACAAATAGAAACAATAGCTCTCAACTCTCTTTCATTTCCTCAAAAATCTCAATTTTCAAAACTTCCATTTTTCACTAAAAAGCTGTCTTGAGCAAAACTCTGCTCAAACTCAGTTCTACCATTTCCAAGCCACCCAAAATCATTTACACAATCCATAAACATTGTGTAGAAGGTGTCCATACATTTAAACCACTAAAAAACCTCATTTTCCCAAAAGTCAACATTCACACCTTAATATATTGACTTTCTTGCACTTTGAAAGCCAAATCCTTACTTGAGGCATTTCCTACCATTCTAAAACTCCCAACACCTCATATACATCATATCTCAACTGTCCAAACTCTGAAAAACCAGCTGGAAACTACACAACTCCAACTGTCTTGAAAAGTGGTTTATTGCTTCAAGAGGAAGCAAGCTTCAAATCCTTGCCAAAGAAGAGGATCTCTGGGTTTCTCAGCTTCTTAGCTTGCTCAAGACTTGTCTACAAGAGGTATGTGATGTTCAAACTCCTTATTAATCATACATTGTCATGTTTTATCATTTTGAGATGCTTGTTGTAAGATATAACCATTGCTGTCCCATACTAGTTCTTAGTCAAGAACTTAGGTTTTGTAGCTAGGTTACTTGTTTTTGTTAATGTATTTTCATTTGTAAATGACTTGTTGATAGTGTGTTACAAATATTGCACTAAGATATCATGTTTGACTTATCTTTGAAGATTTTGGTTATGTGGTGTTTTTAAGAATCCAACATGGAAATGTTGATGTGTTTGCCCTAGTTCTATTAGCTTTAGTTCATTAGTGAGATTTGATTGACTTGTAAGTTATCTCATGAGATCCCCCTGCCCTAGATCATGTTTGAATCCATTGTGGCATGTTGTTTTCACACTTATGTTACTTTACTTTACCATTACCATGAATTGTGTATTGGACTGTTTTGTGCTTGTCATGTTTGTATCTCAAATATTCTAAATCATTGGTTAATGCTTATATGATCTTACTTGCCTGTTTGAATTGGTTGAATATTGAGAAACATGAGACTTAGCCATTAGGGCCTGTTGTGATTCCTTTGTTGTTTTTTCTGTCAATTTGGTTTAACATACCAGTCCTTATTATGAGCAGTTGGTGCTTGTTGTTGAGTGGTAGACTCATTTGTTATTATGTTTTGGGATTGTGTGTTATGCTTGTAAGTTCAAAATCTCCCTACTTGTTCAAACTGCTTTATCATTCTTCCAACTGCATTTTCAAATTTCATGATGCCAAACACATATCATATTCTTTTTCAATTAATTTCTACTTTATTTATGTGCATGGAATCATTGTTCTACCTATTTGAAACTTGTATGTGGTGCCAATTCTTCCCAACTATCATGAACTTGCTTGCTGCATATATAAGTTGTTGTCTTTATATGTCATGAGTTTCAAAATGTGATATTCTGTTTGGTATTGTTTCAATCTATTTCTTAAGCATGTTCTCATCTGTTAGCATCATTATGGTATATGCATAACTTTGGTTTCATCACAAAACTCTTTGCTTGCCAAAATGCCCTGTTGTGCTAAGTTTATGCCAAGACAGTTTTTCACACTTCCTACCACAACATGCCTTTTTTTGATCCAGCTGCCATATTCTTATTCTTTGAGTTGAAACTCATCCACCCTCATGATAATGATGTGTGCACATTGTTTGTTTGATCTGTTCTTACCTTTTTCACCATTTCACTTCCAATTGCAATTTCACACTAGAATCTTCCATGAACATACCATGTTGCTGTTCTGTTTGCATCTGCCTAATTTTTGAGTTGTAACTCATCCATATTCATGATTCTAACGTGTGTAGATGGTTGGTTTGATCTATGTTTACCTGCTTTCTCATTTCACCCTCAAACTGCATTTTTAAGCTTAAACACACCATGACCATGCCAAATTCTTTCATGCTTGCAGTATGCTTATTTTCCGAGTTGTAACTCATTCACTTCTACATTTATGATATGTGTGTGCTGTGTTTGTCAACATAAGACCCCTTATTCACAGCTAGACCATGTTTGTACCATTTTGCTGTCACACTGTTTTGAAACCAACTGCCACACACTTCACTTTGTTTTGCTTGATTTGTTTTAGGTCAGTCTATGAAACATTAGACTTTTAATAGTATTTAGGACCTGTATATGCATGAATCAGTAGCTTTATGTATGCCTTATTTCTTTTTCATGACAGCCTGCCTCACATGTTTGATACAAATTGCAACTTGATATCCATTTTCTTGTTATGTGCATTTCATGATAATCTTAAGTGCTAGGCTCATTTATGATTATATTTGAGAGTTGTATGTGGTATCCCTTGAATTTCAAAGTTGTTCCAATCTTGTTTGGTTTCAAATGTTGCATTTTTATGTGTTAAGTGAGCAGTTGATAGATGAATTTCATTTCTATGATGTTTGAAGCTAATTTTAAAGCATAGACACACTTTATACTATGATTGAAGATTATGTGTGGGGCTGATTCAAACAGATTATGCTCCTTCCTTGATTTTGATTTTGATTTTCAAATTGGCATCTTTCATTTCAAACTTTACTTGGCATAACAGTTGTGCTTTGGTGTGTAATCTTGCCATGCTATCCTCTTGTTTCTGGTTGAGCATTTGGATTGATTTGTTTTCATCATTAACATGATTAGGACTCATAGGCAATGTGTACAGACTGAACATTTTCATCTGCCAATGTGCTGCCCTGATAGCTTGCCCTTACTTTCATGTCATTATTTGCAATTCATGTGCCAATTCCATTTTTGTTGATCTTTGCTTGAGCCTTAAGTGTGCAACACCTTTGTTATGACATATATGACTTGTGTACAATGCCCTTTGATGGATATGAACTCAGATTTGATGTGTGCTTTTCAAAATGCAACTCATGTTATCATTATGCATTTTTTGTCGTGTTTCAATTTCAAGGCATTATTTCAAAATTGTGTTGGCACCATCTTAATCCTTGTTAAAAATAGTCAAGTTTGACTAAGATTTCTTGAAAAATGTTTAAGAATTGACAGTGTTTGAATCCTTCACGTTTTGGCTTGTTTGGCTTGTTTCATTTTGCCCAAATATCCACCATACTTACCCTATATATTTATGGGGTGGCTTTGTACTTGGATGTACAGCCACCCCAGTGGTAATCAACTTGCGCCATATTCACCTTTCACTTTCCAGCCATGGGTTCGATCCTTGGGATCAACCCTTTTGGTATTTTATTTTCAATTATGATTGAATTTTATTTTCTTCATTCTTTCCATTTCTTAATGCGTGCGTGCCTTGTGGCTTGTTGGTTTGTTTGTTGTGTTTGTAAACACAAGGGCATGGGTTCAACCCCCACCCATGCCACTTTTTTCATGTGTTTGTGTGATTTTATTTTCATAAAAACTTCAAACTTCAAAATTTCATAACTTGTTCATCATGCATTATTTTCAACCCGTTCTTTTCGCATTTTTTTCATTGTGATGTCTAGTTGTATTAAATGGTTTGTAATTTCATAATTTCTTGTTTTTACAATGCTTTTTTCCTGCTTTTTAGTAGATTCGTTCTTAGGTCATTACTGTATATTTCGATTAAATTTCTTTCATACCATGCTTATTTTATCTTGTGAGATTTATTGGTATCTGACTTCTATATGTTTTTTAACATGTTGAGATTTCATTCTCTTGTTGGTTGTTACCATGAGTTATTTTTCCTTTTCTTAAAGTCTTGAATTGAACTGTTGTGATCAACCCTTGCGTACTTGATTGTCATCAATGCCTAAATGTTGTTACATTTGTCACTTTTGAACTTATAACATGATCATTTTTAAGTTGTAACTTATTTATATGGTTGATGTGTTTCATATTTGATAATATGGCTTTGGGTTTGTTACCTTCATCTTTGTTAAGATATTTGATTATCGGTCGTAACCATCCGTATTATTTGATCCTTGCTTATTGTAATATGCATGCTTACTTGATTGTAATCTTTTTCATCTTGCTTAATTGTTTATTTGCTTTGTTAAGTATTTCTTCCCCAAGTGATGGAACTTTTTAGTTCTCATCCAAGTTGCCTCGCTCTATCTCCTTCCAAAGGAAAAGTCTCTCCCTTGAACCTTGTGTCATTGGATAGTTCATTTACCCTGCCTTGACTTTGTGAAGTCATCTTAAACCCTAGCTTAGTTAAGTTAGAACATATAAGCATTAGACTTTGCCTTAAGTCTAAAAGAACCACCTTCACTAGGAGTGTTCTTCAACTAGAACTCTAGCATAGAGTTTGTAAACTCTATGTAATAATCATAGTAATGATTACTTACTCCCCTCTTGAGTGTTATAACATAGATCTAGATAGTTTTGTTAAACTCTATACAAGTATTGTTATGTTTGTTCCCCTTTGAACCTTGATCATAATCAAGTGTTCTTCAACCCTAGTGAGGTGAACTATGATTGCTCTGATTCTATCCTAGTTAGGATACGTAGGCATAAGACACGATGTCTTTGCGAGCAAGCTTAGAAGTTATCCTTAGGTTTTAACCTACACCCTTTACACAATCCCAATCCTTAGTAAACATTTACCAAACTTAGCATGCAATCAAACAAAAGGTTCCTGTAGAGTACTACAGATGTTTAGGATGTGAAATACCTACCCTATGCATAACCAACCCCCGATCCCCGAATCTCTTTGCGTTGTTGTTACATCGCGCAAAAGGGTTTTTCTTTCTTTAGACCTTTCCTTTGGATAAATTAAAGTCCGGTTGTGAATTTAAGAATTTAGATTCAAGTTAATAAATATCTTGGTATCACGATTCTCACTGCAATAGAGCTCATTCAAGTCATTATACTAAGTACAAGAGGCCACAGCCAAAGGTGGTGCAATTAGGGTTTTCATCTGGTTAACCCTAAGTCAACTGTGAGTCATGAGGAGATTAAGGCTCATTTCCAAGCAACTATGATCATGTAATGTTATGTTGAGACATGTCATGTATCATTTCAAGATCAATTCATCAATATTCAAGAGTGTGAGAAGTTACTAAGCTAGGGTTTCTAAGCTTGTCAGAGTAAAATCCCCTTGTTTAGTGTCTAACTTTAAGACCACATATCTCAAGATACAAGTTTCATCTCATATTTACTCAAACATGAAACTTGTATATCATGTTCTTAGCTTTCTTTTGAGTACTAGAAGTCATTCATATGATTTCTAGAACTTAAGTTATAAAGCAGACAAGTTACAGGTCATCAGATGAATGTGATTTTGGACTGTGAAAGTCAACCAACTTCCAAGACATTTTTGACCTAGAAGGATGTCTCTCCTCATCTTGACCCAAACATGAGAGTTGTTCCTCATGATCCTAGCTTTCCAAAAAGTCTTATAACTCCTTCATTGGATATGTAGAACTCAAGAAACAAGGCTTGCAAGGCAAGGGTATTTTGGGAAAATTTGATTATAGGTCACTTTTCATTATAGGTCAAGTTCACCACCTTGCATACTTCAAATGAAGATCTTCCCAACTTGAAAGTTGCTCCAAATGGGATCATTTGCTCAACCAAACATCAAGGAACCATTGATATGGCTAGGAGTGGAGACTTGGTGAAGAAATTTCCATGAAGGAAGCTTTAAAGGTCATTAAAAGTAAAAAAATCCAAATTAATTCATGATGGACCAAAATGGTGCAAATTGGTGCATATTTTGAGTGCATTATGTATTTCAAACACATTGGCATTCATGGACTTGTGATTTGAGCTCAAAAAACCATGTCCTTTTACATGTTACTTCTCTTTAAGTAACACTTTCAAAATCCACCATTCATTCATTCATTTGCAAGGGCCAAATCTCAGCCATTCATGATCCTTACACCTCAAGCAACTAGGATGATCAAAATTACAAGCATGATAGCTCTGTTTTCATCAAAACCACAAAGCTTCAAAATGGAAAAGTTGGATTTTGGGATTTGACTCTATGGGCTTCAATTGGGCTTTCTAAAACTCAATATCCATTGTATATATTCATATCATCATCAACAACCATTCAGAACAGATTTTTAGAGGGAGAACTAACTGAATTCAGTTGAGAAAAAGTGGTGATCAAGTGATTTTCGATTTTTGGATTTCATCCACTTTCAAGCCAAATTGAGGTTGCAGATAGCTAGAGGAAGATCCAAGGAGTGTTTCTGGGCAGTTATCTTGGAGGATTCATGTCCATTGAAGGTTGTGTGGAAGCTTTTAACCAGGTAATTATAATTCACCATATCACCTTGTATAGAGATCTTTATCACGCCATTGTTACATGAACACACTCCCCTAGACTTGTAGGTGGATTTAGGATAGTTTTTAGGTTCAATTATCACAATTCTTGAAATAACATCAAGATTTGTAGCTTGCAGTTTCCATGATTTAGGGATGGAAAATGAAAACAAATGGTAGATTCATGATGTATGTGAAACAAGGATCATTTTAGGCACAAAAATTATGAAGTTTGATGGAGTATCAAAGATGCTACAGTTCACGTTCCACCAGAGAAGACGACCGGAGTCTTCTCCGGCCACCGTCTGCGTGTTCCCTCCCTTTCCAATATTCAAATCATCCCCTGAACCACATGGCCTCGTGTTGATCTTTAGATTAATGACTAAAACCTTGAGTGGATGAGATCAAAACCTATCGAATATGCGCATTGACCATACCCCATAGAATCAAGTGAAACTCACCGTTTCATTTAAATGGTCATTGGACTGGGCTTCTGAGTGCTATCCCCACCCCCTTTACCAAGCCCATTTCATTTTAAGCGTGATATATTTTCTATTCACACCACAAAATTTTCTATTTTCTTTTCTTTTTCATTTTATTTCCATTTTATTTTCTGTTTCATTTTAGTTCTTTTGAAAATGATAAATACCTCAATAAATCATGGAAAAAATATGTTGATATATCTTGACATGTATATTAATTTGTCATATTTTTTAATTTATTTGTCATTTAATTTGACATTTTTTCTTTTAACATGTTCATTGTGAATAAGAAATTACATGCCATACTTTCTTGATTTTCTTTCTCCATCAAAACATCAAATAAATGCCTAATATTTTTTGTGCTTATTGTTGATACAATAAGTGATATTGTATTATTTTTCTCTTATTTTTTAGATACCTTTAGGATAGGTTTTAGGCTTTGTCTTTAGAGCTTTCTTTCCATTGCCTTGTCCATAGAGCGCCCTAGGGTTTTGCTCTTCATTAACAAACTTAGGATTAGAATTTCCTCCCTATTTTTGGACCCCTGGTCCCTAAGACCAGAGGAGTCCTCTGGGAATTTTTTTAGATGTTTTAGGCTTATTTTGCTATTTTTGGTAGATTTTATATTCTGACCCTTCTTAGTGTATTTCCAACTATACCTTTGACCTAGTTTGCATTTGGTGTGACCTTTTTGCATAGTGTTAGCATCCAACTCTCCCATAGCCATACCTTAGACATGTTAGAGAACTTGTAGGTGCTTTTCCAAGTTCAAATTTTACTTCTAACTAGTTCCTAACTTAGGCTCCCTTTAGGACTTCCCTTTAGTCTTTCCATAAGGTGCTTTTGATTGATTTTCCTTCTTCACATGATTCTTCTAATTCATAGTCCTATGATATTTTTGCACCCTAAAATTTGCTCAACCTACTTCACTTGGTTTATGTTTCAATTGCATTGTCATTTGCATAAAAAGTCATGTACATAGTCTAATCATTTGCATAGCATAACAAGTCATACAACAAGGGACCAAGTACTATTCTTATCTCTATGAGCCTATCAAGAGGTTATTATTCAAATTCAAGCCTATCCAAGTCATCAGAAAGAAATTGAAATCTAAGAAGTCAGTGGATCAAGCAGTGGATCTCTCTCCTATCTTGAGGGTATTTGAAGATCATCAAAGAAGTTGTGAGTCATGAATTGAGGCCATGGAGGGTATATATACATCATGGAAGACCTAGAGGGTCATTTTGAAAGTGAGTCAAGTCATTGATGTGGTTACAAGAGCTGCAGTTGAAGAAAGTCAACTAGGGTTTCATCTAGGTCGACCCTGGGTCAACCTTAGGTCAATGGCTTGATTGAAGGGCATCAAGGCCTATTTGAAATATGTGGGGTTCATTATTTGACATGTAGATATGGATTTGGTGTTGTGCCAAGGAGAAATCAAGAGAAATCAAGAAGGAGAGGAGTTTCTAAATTAGGGTTTCTGTGTAAAATCCCCTGATTTAGGTCAAACTTCCAAGCCAGACAATTCAAAATGAAAGCTCCAAATGAATCCTCGGCCAACATGGAACTTGTAGAGGATCTCAATACCTTTAATTTGAGTGGTGGAAGACATCAAGGAGATTTATAGAACTCAAGTTATGGTTCTTGCAAGTTACAGGTCATCAGAGGCATCTGAAATTTTGTCTGTGAAAGTTACTTGTCTTCCAAGCAACGTTTACCCCTCAAGGAGCTTTCAAATGGACTTCTGGTCAACATGAAAGTTGTTCCTCATGATCTTAGATTTCTATAAAGGTATTGTATGCCTTCATCTGATTTGTGGAACTCTACTTATGTCCTTGGCAAGAAAAGGGTATTTTGGTCATTTGAGAATTACAGGTCATTTCAAGTATATGCCTAAAACTCATACAAGGAAGCTTCAAATGAAAAACTTCACAACATCAAAGTTGTTCCAAATGATGTTTTGAGTTTAGAAAAGTGTTAATGGAAGTTGGGAAATGCATGGAACTTATAATTGAAAAATTGACTAAGTATAAAGGGAAAAAAGTCCATTTTAAATAACCAAAATTGTGAATTTTTGATGTAAAGGCAAAACCAAGCATGTGACCAACCATTTTGAAGGTAAATCATGTTTTAAGACTAATGGCAATGTTAGTTTTTGGAGTTGAGGTCAAGAAATGGAAGTTATCCTAAGTTGCTTGTAAATGAAGTAACACTTGCCAAACCAAGCTATGGTCAAGATACAATGCAAATGATCATTCAAACACTCCTTATTTCTCATTTGAAGAGAAATTCAGGCCTCATTTTGGAGCTGTGACAAGGCATTCACCAGCTGGTTTTTCAACTCACCATTTTCAAAATCTCATGCCATGAGATATCAAGTTTCTCCTTGGATCCTTCTAGCAAGTTCCAGAGCATTCTATCTTCATCTATATAAGCATTGAAGATGATCTAGGGCATGGTTGGTGCTCATTTGGTAGAAAATCTAAGAATCACTTTCTCACTTTTCTTTTGCAAATTGCTTCGAGTTCTCATAATTCTCCATAATTCTTTCAAACTTTCAATCCAAATCAACTCTATAATCCTCACTGAGTGTGTAACCATCAGAATTGGTGTAGATTACTGGCTAGATCGTGTCTTGCAAGTTCAAAGTCTCATCTGCAACAGAATTTCTGTTTCAAGGATATAGGCTGTTAGAGCAAGATTCAGTGCATACAGAACCAAGAATTCAGCATCTTGAACGAATCTGGAGCAAGACAAGCCCTGAATTGGAGCTTTTCACCATCTGGTTCACACATTTTCTCAGGTATGCATCTTGATCTCTACTCCTTAATTCATGCGCAATTGATCGAAACTGATAGGTTAGAATGTTAGGAGATCATTAGATGAAACTTTCTGGAAACTTTGAGTCCATTTGGTGATGTTTTTTATGGTGACCTAAATTCTGTTAAGGGCGATAACTTGAGATATAGTGAGAGATAATGTTGGTTCTTTAGCAAGATTAGATCAGTGATAGGTGATGAACAAGTTAGTACCATTAATTTCATGGATTGTTAACTTTGGTTCTTGATCATATTTTGGGGATTACCATCGGGTTTAGAGCTAGGGTTTGTATCAGTGGATTTTGAGGTTATGATCCGAACCAGGGTGAAAAATGGAGTAAGTCTGGGATTTTAGTTTTCGATTTTGGTCGAGAAATGGAGGAACCCGAGTGGCTGCAGATGAGGAATCCTTGAGCGCTCATCCATGGAGTTTTGGCTCCATCGCTCATTTGAATGGAGAAGATAGAGTGTATGCCATTGGATGCGCGCTGACCATTGACTAAAGAATCAAATCGTGTGGACGAGATTCAGCTTCAGATTGTGAAGACTTTGCTAGCACATGAAACACGGTCGTTTCACTTAAGATTAGTCATGGGCTTAAGTTGAATAATGCTTTTCACACCCCCACTTATCAAGGCCCACTCAGTTTGAACTGCATTAGTTGCTTTCTGCACCGTCTGGTTTTTTTATTTTCTTTTATATTTTCTGAATATGCATTGGGCCCAGGCGCGCTTTGCTACGCGCACCCCCAGTCTGGGCCCATCATTCATTTTCCAATGCACTTCATTACTAATTGCACCCCTAACCCATTTTATTTCATTTTAATTTCCTTTATTTTTCTTAAACTTCAAAAAATCATAACAAATTGAAAATTCCATATTTTTGATTGGTTGTTTTTTTACCATTTTCATATTTCTGTGTAGAAAAATATCATGTTATAAAATTTCCATTTTATGTTATTTTAATATTTTTTGCACATTTTTTCTTTTAATGCCTTTTTAAATGTTTTTAATTTGTACATAGTTTTTGTAGAATTTCTTTTAGGTGGTTCTCATAATCTTCTTAGGCCAATTTTTTTAGTATAACTAGATACATATATTAGGTGCCCCCTTGATTTTTATACCAATTTTTTAGGATTTATTTTAGGTGGTTTAGTTAGAAAACATTAGGCTAATCATTTAGGGTTGTGAATATAACATTAGGTATACAAAACAAATTTTCTTTTGGGTTTTTTTTTTTA
The DNA here is from genome assembly GCA_963859935.3 of Lathyrus sativus. Lineage (NCBI taxonomy): Eukaryota > Viridiplantae > Streptophyta > Magnoliopsida > Fabales > Fabaceae > Lathyrus > Lathyrus sativus. The sequence continues at coordinate 363,993,206 of OZ012741.1, forward strand.
GGACAAATTAAATGATGGGACTGTAGCGGTATTATGGGTAGATAATAGATCCCTTAGAAAATATTAGACTTCCCCTATTATATCAATACTACTAGTATATTTCCTGTAGTTGCTTGATTGTGTGGTGTGCCCTCTCTAGGGTTATTATTTGACTGTGTGGGGTATTGGGCTTGTCTGGGGCTTGGTTTTGAGTTGAAGACTTTGTTGATGAAGCCCATTGAAGACAAAAGGAATGAAGACCCATTTCCAGAGTTGATGAGGAGTATATCTTGCTGGCAGCTGTTGAAGGTTATATGATCTAGGAGCTAGGTAGAGCTCTAGAATAGAAACTTGCTTCATAAACATGGAAGGTCTTGTTTGCCTCCATCCCTCTCTATGATGCAGAGTCTCTCTAGGACACTCACCCCCTTCCTTTGGAAGGCTTGGTGACAGTGTCTAAGAGATAGAACTCTTGAGAGGAACATTCTACATATTGTTAACAGTCTGTTTGCCACCTTTGGTGGTTAACTAATTGTTTAACATTCCAGTTCATCCTCTTAACTGTTCCTCATCTTGGAGAGTGAGACTTGAAGAAAAGCATTGAAGGATTGAAGATAAAGACCTTGCTTGAAGGCTGTAAAGATAAAGACTGATGCTTGTTTGAATCCTGTAGATGGTTGAAGATGATTTGAAGACAGATGTTGATGAAGACTGCTGTTTGCTGTTCATTTTTGCTGTTTATAATTTTTGATGTATTGTTTGAATTTCTCTGACTGTATTGTTTGCCATTAATCTGTTAGGTTGGAAGCGAATTTTGTTCGCTTTTGCCTGTTGTTTTCTAGGTTCGAGGTTGAGTGGGGCTCCCTTGCCTCGCTTGTATTGCTGCATCCATGCATTTTACTGCTTTATTGTATATATGCTATTGTTTCTGTTTCCGCTTATCCCTTAGGATATCTGTTTCTCTCTGCGCAAGAGAGGAACATGATAGACATTAGGTCTTAACCCAGGCATGATAACATTAGGTTAGTTTGATTCCCTTTGCAACCATAGGTTAGAGTTCTGTCTCTTCTTTCTCAAAAACAAACAGAAAAACACAATAATATTTCAAACACAATAAAGGACACTTCTTCCGTAAAAGAATGTGAACTCATCAAAGTGTCATTTTTGTCCGCTTGGACGCGTAATCAGAAGAACCCATTTTCAGAAGGATAAAAACAATCAAGACAGACCTGTGTCGTACGTAGCCCGAACTACGTTTGCTCTGATCTTTCATGTTGTATGAAAGTACGTAGGCATAGGATGCGATATCCTAGCGAGCAACCTTCCCCTCCTTTCCCGTAGGTAGGCGAACTACGTTGACTCTGATTTCTCGTTCCAGACGGGAATACGTAGGCATAAAGTGCGATACTTTGCCGAGTCATTTTATTTTCTTTTTAACCCCAGACCTGTAGAGTAGATTGAATAACAATTCGTACCAGAAAACAAGCGTGGATCCCGTCGAGTACGACGGACGTGAGGGATGCTAATACCTTCCCCTTGCGTAACCGACTCCCGAATCCAGGATTTGGTTGCGATGACCATTCCTTTCCCCGTTTTGCGGTAGGTTTACCTCGAGCGTTTCCTTTCCCTCCGTTGGGATAAATAACGCACGCTGGCGACTCTTCTGTTCAGCCGGCGCCGATTTTCGCAGTAGCGACAGATATTTTGATCCTTCTTGTGAGAGCCTAGTTCTTCCCTAGGAAGAACTTTGTGCGTTCCATGAGAAGTTGAATCACTGAGGATTATTCTTGAATGGTGAGTTTGGTTGAGAACATAGTGAATTCCTTTGGTTTTCACTATGCCTCCCATCATTATTTACTTCATTTATCAAGTCCTACATTCTTAGGATCCTTCTTGTAAGAGCCTGGTTCTTCCTTAGGAAGAACTTTGTGCAATCCATGAGAAGTTTGAGCCTTTGATGGACATTTAATGACATAGTGGGTTCCTTAGGTTCACACTATGCTCCTCTTTTCCTTCAAGTCCTACAATCTTAGGATCCTTCTTGTGAGAGCCTCATTCCTCCCTAGGAGGAATGTTGTGTATTCCATGAGAAGTTTGAGCCTTTGAGGACTCAAGTACTTTATACACACCATCTCCTTATCCAGTCCTACAATCTTAGGATCCTTCTTGTGAGAGCCTGGTTCTTCCTTAGGAAGAACTCTGTGCATTCCATGAGAGGTTTGAGCCTTTGATGGACTCTTGTGTTGATACACATTCCATGACATGGTGGGTTCCTTTGGTTCATACTATACTTTCTCTCATCTCCATGATTGATTGATATTATGCATTAGAAGTAGGATAGGCTTGATAGCTTTCTCTTTTCACTTCCATGTTTGCATTTAAAGATTGAGTTTGTCTCCTTTTGCTTGGTTGTTGTCTTCCTTTCATACCTGATATGTTTGCATTTAAAGGTTGAGTTTGTCTCCCTTTGCTTTTATTGTTGCATTGCATGTGCATCCATTTATATTTCATCTGCTTAATGATTTTTGCTCTGCTTTTGTTTCCCTTTGACATGTTCCCTTAGGGTTCTCACTTCCTTGTTTAAGGATACGGATGATAGACATTAGGTTCTAACCCTTTGCATGATAACAAATAGGATAGATTCCCCTTTCTAAACTCAACATTAGGACCATCTTGCATGATAACATTAGGGTTTTGATTAGTCCCCATGTAGAGTCCTTTTCTCTCTTCTCATCTTCAAACAACAGTAAAACACATAATAAAGGCTAATGAGTATTGTACATTACGAGCCTTAAGCTATTTAGGAAGTGGTGATTGGGGGGTCTCTCCTTAATTACCTAGAGTGTTTAGTATACGTCCTTAGGACGATATGCGACGCATTCGTTCCTAAGTCATAGTCTCTAGTGCAGTATAAATTATAAACATTCATCCAAAACACTTCTTTCCTTAAAAAACAAAAACAAACATCAAACTCCTTTTGCCCTTTGGGGCTCCCTATAATCAAGGAAAATCTTTTCAGATAAAAGAGTTTTGTTAACTCTTAGCTCAACCGCAAAGGGTAACGCCTAAGTCTCCAATGGTCGAGCTGCATACACCAACTGCTAGAACTATTTGTTAACCCTACATGGGTGAAAACAATTGAACAAACTTGTGTTCCGTTTTATCCCGAACTACGTTCGCTCTGATCTTTCATACCAGATGAAACTATGTAGGCACAACATGCGATGTCTTGGAGAGCAACCTTCCCTTTCACCCGTAGTTAGCCGAACAACGTTGACTTTGACTTTCCCATTGCACGAGGGAATAGTAGGCCCATAGCAGCGACGCTCTGTCGAGTCCGTTTTTTCCTTTTCTTTTCCTTTTCCTTTCTTTTCTGGCCCAAACCTCTTAGTTAGATAGATAAACAACCCTTTTAGATAAACAACACAAGCGTGGATCCCGTCGAGTACGACGGACATGAGGGGTGTTAATACCTTCCCCTTGCGTAACCGACTCCCGAACCCTAGATTTGGTTGTGATGACCGATCTTATCCCTTTTTGCTAGGTTTTTCCTGATCGTTTCCTTTCCCTCCTTTGGGATAAATAACGATAGGTGGCGACTCTTCTATCTTTGTCGGCACCTTTTTTCGCAGTAGTGACAACTATCACTGGTCTTTTAAGTTCGGTGTCTAGGAATTCGTATCTGAGGTTTTTAGGTAATATTTTAAGTTCTAAGGCTGGGTTCTTTGGACATGGCATATGATTTGGAGTGAGTGTTAAGCTTTCGCTTAGACTGTCATCTTTGTACGACGCACCTCAATTGTCATCTTCACAAATTTCTGGGATTTGGATTTTCATTATATCTGAATACGCGGTTTCTTCCTTCTCCAGTTCTCTTATGCATTCTTCAATGACGTTAACTAGAAAGAAGGTGTCATCTATGGTTGGTGCTTGTAGGAACTTGGTGAGGATGAATTCAATTTTCTCTTCTCCTACTTTGAATGTTAGCCTACCTTTCTTCACGTCAATTGTAGCTCCGACCGTGGCTAGGAAGGGTCTTCCTAAGATAGTCGGGGTAACTGAATCTTCCTTAATATCCATGACTGTAAATTCGGTTGGGATGTAGAATTGACCTATGCGTATTGAAACATTTTCCAGTATACCAACGGGATATTTGACAGATTGGTTAGCTAATTGAACGAACATTTTGGTTGGTCTTAATTCACCCATATTTAGCTTTTTGCATGTAGATAAGGGCATAACATTGATGCTGGCTCCCAAGTCGCATAGAGCTTTGTCTATGACGAACTTTCCAATGACACAAGGTATGGAAAAACTACATGGGTCTTTCAGCTTAGGAGGCATGTTGTTTTGGATTATCGCGCTACACTCGGCAGTAAGTGTAACTGTTTCATTATCCTCGATCTTTTTCTTGTTAGACAAGATTTCTTTGAGAAATTTGGCATATGAGGGCATCTGAGTGATAGATTCTGTGAAAGGGATTGTGATGTTTAATTGCTTCAGAAGTTCAACAAATTTCTTAAATTGCCCTGTAGTTTTTGAGTTTATTAGTCTCTAAGGATAAGGAATTTGTGGTTTATAAGGTGGTGGAAGCACATAAGGTTTTTCTTTTTCTACGGCCTCTTGGTCGTTATCTTCCTTCTCTTTGGGTTCAGACTCCTTTTCTGCCTGTTTAACAGGTTTTTGGTACATGGCTGGGTTTTGGCTCCTAGGATCGATCAGTTCGTCTAGTTCTTTTCCACTTCTTAATATGACTGCATTCGCATGACCTTTCAGATTAGGTACTGGTTGTCCAGGAAATGTGCCAGCGGGTGCGGCAGCAGTTGCTTGTTGTTGAGCCACTTGTGATATCTGTGTTTCGAGCATTTTGTTATGGGTAGCTAAAGCGTCTACTTTGTTGGTTAGTTTCTTAATCTGCTCACTGATGCGTGTTTTTCGCAAGTGTACGAATCACGTCAAAGTAATATAAAAGATTATCGAATCCACAGAGACCAAGTGTCAATCTATCGTACCTGTTGTTATGGTGTTTATCTAAGGCAACTATTTTTAAGGGTTTTAGTAAGGGTGCAATGGTAAATAAAATTATAATTTTAAATAATAAATAAAAGACAGGCTCGAATGTAATTCACGTAATCAATGATAATCCAGTACTTGTTAATGGAACTACTTATGGGCAATGTTTTCTCCTTTGAAAAGAACTAATTTAACAGGAACTGTCGCTTTCGCGTATTCAGAACCGAGTTGTACTCTCTAATCAACCCCTCCTATTGTCACGGATAAAAAGGTGTGTACTGCGTTAGAGTAGTAAACCTATTTTTAAGAAATATAGTTTCTTAACAAAGTTGAAAAGTATTTTAACCTGGACTTCTTAGCAAAAAGAGGTTCTTATGAACCAGACTCTAAATCTCATAACGCGTCCGAAAATCGTTTTAAAATCTCTTTTCTTTTTAATCTAAAAACTCCTAATGAACTATACAAAGCGCTTTTGGCTGTTTTTGAAATAGTTAAAAACAATTACTTGAATTGAAAGATAAAATAGCCCTTAGGTGTTTCCACGAACAATTATACTGATTACTGGTTTAATTACGATCCTTACATTCTAACCTTTATGGGATTAGTTAGACATGATAAAGTAAATATTCTTTTTATAGTTTTTCATATGAGTAATTTAAAGCGAGTGCGGGAAGTAAACAAAGTAAATGTGCGAGTGCGGGAAATAAACAAAGTAAATGTGCGAGTGCGGGAAATAAACAACGTAAATGTGCGAGTGCGGGAAATAAACAACGTAAATGTGCGAGTGCGGGAAATAAACAAAGTAAAGTGCGAGAAAATAAATAAAAGTAAAGCAATGCGGAAAAATAAAATACTAACTGGAATTAAAATGGCGGCAGGATTAACTTCCTCCAGAGTGCTCCAAAACTCGAACCACAGACAGATTACAGACTCGATCACTCGATTGCAGAGGCACCCCGATGTGGAATGGCAACTGCTTTATAACTGATATATGCCTAGAGAATTCTAATTCTGGATGAAGAAAAACGAAAATCTAAGGTCCTATTTATAGGAGAAACTGAAAGCGCGAAATGACCGGGACGCCCCTCCACTAAAAAAGTGGAGGTTATTGGTTTTTGCCTTGTGGCGCCCGCCACAAGGTCATGGCGCCCGCCATGGTCCCTACAGGGGATGATGGAGTGGGGATCGTGGGTCTTGGAGGTTGAGGAGTGGTCTTGAGACGTGGCCACGTCATGGCTAACCCCATGGCGCCCGCCACGGTGGGTGCCGCAAGTGCAAAATGCTGAATTTCTAGGTTTTCGTCCGTTTTCACTCCTTTTTCGCTCCTTTTCCCGATTCAAGCTCCGATTATTATAAAAACCTGAAAACATAAGAAAACAAAGCAATAACAAAGCAAAACAACAATAAAAGCTAAGAATGCATGCGAAATCGGAGTCAGAAATACGGTGAATTTTAGTGTGATCAAATTCTCCCACACTTAAACCTTTGCTTGTCCTCAAGCAAACATTAAAGCTTAAGAAAATATGGTGTCAACACTTGTCTTTGGGCTAAAGGGATTCTAAGTTCAAGTCAGGATGCAGTGACAGATACTAACTAAGTGAACCAAGGGTACCATAGTAACACAAACACAAACTTCAATCCTATATTAACCACTCCATGTCATCCCACGATACCTAGGCCTATCTTCTCATCTTTTTGTGTCCTTTTCATTCAGGCGCAATCACATTAAGCCCGTTATCCGTACATGCTTCATAGTAGAGTGACCGGTTAGTGATTCTGATCCATGACATAAGGTTTCTGGCACATAAGCATGTGTAAACCTGTTTTTATTTCGCCTAAATGTAGCTGCGGGGGATCGGATCGTAATCCGCCCTACCAAGTTCAGTGCCAGATACCTCTGAACCAACTAACAATAGGTGACTTGCAATTTTTTTTCTTTTTGTGGCAAAAAATTTTTTCTTCTCTTTTTTCGGTTTAAATGACTTTGTGAGGGTCACCTATACCAGAGTTTGCCTTTTTTTTTTTTTTTTTTTTTTTTTATTAGCACTGGATCATTCACTTATATTCATCGGCCCCCTACGTAGAGTATGCTTAGGCCGGAGCTGACTGCTAAAATAAACTACTTAGGACAATTTTTTGAATGATAGTAAAGGCCATGGTGGTGGGGTTTAGGAGTGATTCCTATATTCAAGAGGTCTATGGTGCTAAAATGGTTCTGATGTTTCAAAAAGTTGACCTAAGTCACCATATCCTAATCTAAACCTGTCTCAAAGCCCAAAAAACATGTGAAACAACATTGTTTTCTTTTTAAAAATTTTCTGGTAAGGCTAAGGAAATGGGAAAAAATGAAGATGAACTAAAAAGACACTATGCTGGTGACTCGTCAGACTCATGCATTATCTAACAAAAAAAAATTACTGAAAAGGGAAATAACTGAAAGGAAATTAACTAAAAAGGGAAATAACAGAAAGCAATAAAAATCCCCTCCCACACTTAAATCGAACATTGTCCCCAATGTTTCGAAATAAGATAAGGGGGGTAACCTGGAAAAAGACTACTGAGGAGGGGCACTGGTGCCTTCGCCGTCCTGATGTGATGGTCTGGAACGACGGGATCTACTACGATGCTGGTCCCTCCGGTCGAGTCTTGCTGATAAAGCAGCCTGAGCACTCCGGACCTCTCGAAGGTTACCCAAGATGGAACCCTGAGTAGCCTCTACAAGCTGGTAGTGTCAGCTGTTGAACTCTCTCTGACGGTTCTGCTCTAATGAAGTAGCGTTCAAGGTACGGCAAACGTTGCTATAGGAACGATCCGAAACCAATCGCGATTGTTGCATGAAGCTCATATTGTCCGTCAGCTGTTGTGAAATAGTAGAGAGAAGGCCATCACGCCTTTCCTCTCTAGCTGTCATATCACGCCACATCTCCTCGGTGACAAAGAATCCAGGAGCAGTACCTGCAACAGGGTTAGAGGAAGATGGTGCAGTGTGTGACTGTGAAGGACGATGGGGGGACATGTGAGGGATGGGAGACTGCTCTCTTCGATCATACTCATCATCAGTGTCATGTGCCTCCCCATCGGGAATATTAGGAGGAAGTGGACCCAAAACACGCGGAGCATTAAGATCATAGGTCCAGTTCCTTTCATCACGTACATCAGTACGTCTACTGCATGGTAAAGCAACAGATGGGATAGCTACCCCATGAACCATCAACTCATAACCACCTTCTCTCCTTGTTCGGCACAATTTCATGTCTTTCAGAAATTTTAAATTAATTGTGCGAGGAGGTAGTGGTTCAAGTGTAGCTATCTCATCATTCAGGCCAAGAGCCCGAGCAATAGACGTAACAAGCCCTCCAAAAACAATCGGTCCTGTTTTATTAGTAAATAAAGTCATGTGGGCAAGCATAAACGGGACCGGATTGATGTGGGTTCTAGTGAGGCATCCTTGCAAAAATAGGAGTTCACGAGCATTAACCTTGTTTGGACTTTCCCGGCCAAAAATAGTACATGCCAAAAGAAGTCTAAAAACTCTTATGGCCGGGTTGTGAATGGTCGACGCAAGTATCCCTTCAAAAGAATTAATTGAAGTACTTGAAAGCCTTAGCCAGAAGGTAAATACCTCGGCCGACCATTCAGCATCCAAAGGTGCCTCACAAATCGAACCTTCCCTATGAGGGATTCCTAACAAATCTGCTAGCTCATTGGTACTGAATTCATATTCAATTCCAAATAGTCTAAAAATAACAGTACCGACAGTGCTAGCAGTGTCAGGACTGACAGTGTATATCAAAGAACTCAAAAACTCAGTTGTCAGCCTCTCATAGGTAGGTTCCTGATTAATGAAAATTTTATGCAAGCCTAGAAATTCTAATAAATTAAAAACACTATGATAAATACCCAAAGCATACAGACAGTTATCGTCGACGTACCTAGTCGAGAGGATTTCTCGACTTTGAAGCCTCTGAATAATTTTCCGTTGCCTTTCGCCCGGTCTTCCATCACGAAGAATAAATCCGTTGAACTCCATTGTTGAAAAGCTCCTTAGGTAGTGAAAATAGTAGAAAAGTGGTTTATGAGGGGAATGATAAAGTTTTGATTTTTTTGGTTTTTGATGGATGAAAATGGAAATGGATGTTGGATATGTTTTATGGATGGAGGGTATTTTGGAAATGGGGGAGCTTTAATGGGGTTCAAGGAGGATTTGGAAGGTTGAAAAAATGGGTTTTTTGGTGAAGAAAGGGATGAAAATGGTGGAAATGGGGATTGAATCCCGTATTTGTTGATGGTACGGTGTGGCGCCCGCCACAGGGCCTATGGCGCCCGCCACAAGGCCAATTCCTGGGCCTTGTGGTTTTGGATCCTCCTTTGGGCCTTCCTTGCACCTTTGTCTTCCGGGGGGTCTGAATAGCGTTTTCTTCTTCTTTTCAAGGCATTGGCTTGCATATTTTTGTCTTATATATTTTTTTTTCTTTGCACGATAAAAATAAAATAATTAAAAATCAAAAAATAAAAATAAAAATAAAAATTAGTGCATAATATGTATATATATAAGGAATTCAAAGTGCATGAAAATATAAAAGCTGCAATAAAGTAAAATATGTCTGGAAATGCGATAAATAAAACGAAGTTAAATACTAGGGTAGTGCTGTCAGGGTGGAATGAGTCATGTGGTAGGTTTCTTATCCTAGCTTGATCCACGAATCTCAGCTATCTCCCTCCGAAGCTCGTCGATCGCCTGATGTAGAGCATCGGTCTCTGAGGCATGAGTGAGATCAGAAACCTGCATCTGTAACTCTAAGTCTGCCACTTCCTGCTTGAGCAGGGCAGTCTCCTTGCGGAGCTCATAAATCTGTGTTTGTAGGTCAGGTGGCTGCAGAGACATATTGTTAGACATAACAGTAATTCGGGGAGTAAGAGGTGTAGGAGTGTACTCAGCGGCGGGAGGCGATTTCGGCTCTTCGACAGTCTCTCCATAACCCTCTAGAGCATAACTCCAATTGGCAGGATCATGGACACTGGTCATCAGCGGATCTGGTAATGTAAAGTAGTGTATCGCTTCACCGTCGATCAGCAATCTAAACATGTTGGGCTCAAAAGAAGCCCTCCTCATCAGTCCTCTATCAAGACAAAAATCAATATCCAGGGTGGTGTAGCAGCAAAAGGTCCTGAGGTGCAATAGCTTGCGAGACAAACCCAATGCAGTAGCAATCTGTGTAACAATCCCACCGACATGGATGATTCCTACTGATGATCTGGCAACACTAGAAAGGCCCTTCAGTAGAAAGTTGCCACAAGCAACAGGGCGAGACTGAGTCGCACAAAACAGTAGGAAAATCTCCTCTTCACTTAGCAGTGTCTTTGTATCTGGAAAACCTAGGAAAGAATGTGCTAGAATCATCTGGAAGTACCTCAATGCAGGGTTGTGGATTACCTGAGAAAACTGGGTAGAAGGATCTTGGCTCCCTCCGCCTGATATTTTAGTCCAAAACTTTTCCACTTCCCTGCTCATAAAATACCCCATCGGAGTCTCTGGAATAGCATCAGGAGTAGTCTGGAAACCTAGTAAATCACCAAACTCTTTGTGAGAGAATGAGTAGTCAATCCCGAACAACCTGAAAACAGCGAGTCCATCGGGTCCAGCCCAAGGGTCATGATGAAACGAGCTGAGGAATTCAAGAGTCAAGTTCCTATAAGTGTCGTTCCTGTCGTCAAACTGGTCCCACTGGAGTTGATGGCATAAAAATCTGACGCTTGGCTCTATCCCCAAGGCATCCATGCAGTCATGGTCAGGGTACCTGGTAGGAGCCATAGGGCGTCTCATGTGAACATAGTAACGCTCTCTCTGTGCATCATCTCTAAAGGCCACGTGCATGTCATCAGGGTTCTGCATTCTGTACAAGGTTAGCAAACAAGTCCTGAAAGCACATAAAACATTCAACCGTGAGTCCTGACATAATAAAATAAACAAATTAAAATAAAGTAAAAATAAAAAGTACAAAAATAAGAAAAACCATGGGTTGCCTCCCATGCAGCGCTTGTTTAACGTCATTAGCTCGACGACCGATATTTAAACATCATTGGAAGGATATGGTGGATCACTCAGAGTATGACAGGTGTATGTTGTTGGAATGTCACCTCCTTCGTAGGGTTTCAACCTCTGTCCATTGACTATGAACGGTTTACATGTTTGGTTCTTGATTTCAATAGCACCGGATCTCAGGATCTTAGATACTTCGAAAGGGCCAGTCCATCTCGAACGGAGTTTACCTGGAAATAGTCGTAACCTAGAATCGAACAGGAGAACAGGATCGCCTATTTTGAAGTCTCTTCTTATGATTCTTTTGTCATGCCAAGCTTTTGTTCTTTCTTTGTATATGATGGCATTTTCGTAGGCAGATTGTCTGAGCTCTTCTAATTTGTGGATATCAAGGATACGTTTCTCACCAGCTGTCAAGTAATCCAAATTCAAAGTTTTGATGGCCCAATAGGCCTTATGCTCCAACTCAAATGGTAAGTGACATGATTTTCCATAGACCAGTTGATAAGGGGTTGTTCCTATAGGAGTTTTGAAAGCGGTTCTATAGGCCCATAATGCTTCTTGAAGTTTCTGCGACCAATCTTTTCTAGATATAGAGACAGTCTTCTCGAGGATTTGTTTTATCTCCCTATTAGATACTTCCACTTGTCCATTGGTCTGTGGGTGGTATGGTGTTGCTACTCTATGCTTAACTCCATACTTGCTTAAAAGTTTATCAAATATTCTCGATATGAAGTGTGATCCTCCATCACTTATGACTAAACGGGGTGTTCCAAACCTGGGAAATATATAATTCTTGAATAATTTGATGACTACTCTGGTGTCGTTTGTGGGTGCGGCGATAGCTTCAATCCATTTAGACACGTAGTCAACAGCTACTAATATGTACTGATTTCCAAAAGATGGTGGGAACGGTCCCATAAAGTCCATACCCCATACGTCGAAGAGTTCTACTTCTTGGATATTTCTTAACGGCATTTCATTACGTCTTGAAATATTTCCTGTGCGTTGGCATCTGTCACACTTGACAATGAAAGCATGGACATCACGCCACATAGTAGGCCAGAATAGGCCAGCTTGAAGAATCTTGGCGTAGGTCTTAGATGTGCTTGCATGTCCACCATAGGGTGCAGAGTGACAATGCTCAATTATATTGTTTACCTCTTCTTCTGGAACACAACGGCGGAAAATGCCATCTTTACCTCTCTTGAAAAGAAATGGATCGTCCCAATAGAAGTTTCTCACATCACTATAGAACTTCTTCTTCTGGTGGTAGTTTAGATCAGGGGGTATGATGTCAGCGGCTAGGTAATTAACAAAATCTGCATACCAAGGTACATTGCTCATAGCTAAGGATTTATGAAATTGCTCATGAGGGTCTGGGTTATCATCTTCAATGGTTTCTAGTTGGGCTATCAGTCTATCGTAGGCAAAATCGTCATTTATGGGTACTGGATCAGGTTTCAGGTATTCTAGCCTAGATAGGTGATCAGCTACCACATTATCAATGCCTTTCTTGTCACGGATATCCAAATCAAACTCTTGTAATAATAGAATCCATCGAAGTAACCTAGGCTTGGCATCCTTTTTGCTTAGTAAGTAACGAATGGCAGCGTGGTCGGTGTAAACTATAATCTTGGCTCCTACTAGATAAGATCTAAATTTGTCTATTGCAAAAACTACAGCTAGGAGCTCTTTTTCGGTTGTTGCGTAGTTGAGCTGTGCAGCGTCTAGGGTTCTACTGGCATAATAAATCACATGTAACTTCTTATCTTTTCTCTGACCTAGAACGGCTCCAACAGCATAATCACTGGCGTCACACATTATCTCAAACGGTTCCGACCAATCAGGGGGTTTCATTATAGGCGCTGAAATCAGAGCTTGCTTCAGAAGATTAAATGCTTCAGTACATTTTTCATCGAAGATGAACTCAGCATCTTTCATTAAAAGACCAGTTAAGGGCTTTGTTATTTTGGAGAAATCCTTGATAAAACGTCGGTAAAATCCGGCATGTCCAAGAAAACTTCTTATCTCCCTGATAGTCTTCGGCGGTTTTAGATTTTCTATGACCTCTATTTTTGCTTTATCTACCTCTATACCTTTTTCGGAAACTATATGTCCTAAAACAATCCCTTCGGTGACCATGAAATGACATTTTTCCCAATTTAGCACAAGGTTTACCTCCACACATCTCTCCAGGATTTTCTCAAGGTTGACAAGACAATTTTTGAAATCTGACCCACAAACTGAGAAATCGTCCATAAATACTTCCATGATTCCATCTAAATAATCAGCAAAGATAGACATCATGCAGCGTTGGAAAGTTGCAGGAGCATTACAAAGTCCAAAAGGCATTCTTCTATAGGCAAAGGTTCCAACTGGGCATGTAAAGGTAGTTTTTTCTTGATCTTCGGGGTGAATAGGTATTTGGAAGAATCCTGAATATCCATCTAAATAACAAAAGTAAGAGTGTCTGGCTAGGCGCTCCAACATTTGGTCTATGAATGGTAATGGGAAATGGTCCTTCCTAGTTGCTTTATTTAATTTTCTATAATCTATGCACATACGCCAACCTCCATCAGTTCTTTTTGCTACAGGTTCGCCCTTCTCGTTTTGCACGACTGTGATGCCTCCCTTTTTAGGTACTACATGCACAGGACTCACCCATTTACTGTCCGAGATCTGATATATTATACCTGCCTCTAGTAACTTAAGAACTTCAGTCTTAACTACAGTACTCATTATAGGATTTATTCTACGTTGGTGTTCTCTAGAAGGTTTTGAATCTTCTCCAAGCAAAATCCGATGCATGCATACAGATGGGCTTATTCCTTTTAGATCAGAGATCTTATATCCTAAGGCTGAGGGGTACCTACGTAAAACTTCTAATAATTGATCGGTTTCTTCTTGGTTTAAGGTAGCACTGACTATAACTGGACGGTTCATATCTTCATCAAGAAATTCATATCTCAGGTTTTTAGGCAGTTCCTTAAGTTTTACGGTCGGTTTTATAGGGCAAGGCATAGGATCTGGGGTAAGAGATAAACATTCGTGAAGGTTATCATCAATGTAGGGTGTTTTATAATTGTCATCTTCCAAAATAAGGGTTGATGGCAATTTTATAGATTCAGTTTCTTCTTCTTGTTCTAATTCCCTAATACATTCTTCGATGATATCTAAGGCATAACAAGAATCTCCTATCACAGGCGCCATAAGAAATTTTGACAATATAAATTCTATCTTCTGGCCACCTACCTCAAAAGTTAGTTTTCCCTTTTTAACATCTATTACGGCTCCAGCAGTCGATAAGAACGGTCTACCTAGGAGGATTGGTATGTCGTCATCTTCTTTAATGTCCATGACAACAAAATCAGTAGGTATAAACAGCTGACCTATCCTAACAGGGACGTCTTCAAGTATGCCTATAGGGTATTTAACGGATCTATCGGCTAATTGAAGTGACATCTTAGTAGGTTGTAATTCTCCTAAGTTTAATCTCTCACAAACTGCTAAAGGCATTAAGCTCACACTAGCTCCTAAGTCTAGAAAAGCTTTTTCGATGACATGATTCCCCAAAACACAAGGAATGGAAAAATTTCCGGGATCTTTATCTTTCTTTGCTAACCTATTTTCGGAAATAGAATTACATTCCACGGGTTTCGGATCTTCGAGTCTACGTTTATTTGTAAGTATGTCTTTGAGAAACTTAGCATAAGAAGGTATTTGGGTGATGGCTTCTGTAAAGGGGATTTCTACGTGAAGTTTTTCTATAACCTTAACGAATTTTTGATATTGATTATCGATTTGGGTTTTCTTTAATCTTTGAGGGTAAGGTATTGGTGGTTTGTATGGCGGTGGCGGTACATAGGTTTTATTTTTAGGTTCTTCTCCTTTTTCTTGACTTTCCGGGGTTTCAGGCTTCTCTGGTTCCTTTTCCTCATTCCTCTCAGAAGTTTCGGGCTCACTTAATCTAGGGTTTAAAAGTTCCTTATAAGCGGTTCCACTTCGTAGAGTAATGGCATTAGCTTGCCCTTTCGGGTTTTGTTGAGGTTGTCCAGGGAACTGTCCTCCAGGTGTAGTCTGTGGGGCTTGGTTTAACGCTACCTGAGAGATCTGGGTTTCAAGCATCTTATTATGAGTAATAATTTGATCAACCTTGGTTCCTAACTTGGTAATTAGTTCGTTAACATGGACGTTATGGTTCATGAGCTCTTTGTTTTGTTGTTTTTGAGCAACGATAAAATCTTTTACAACTTCCTCAAAGCTCGGGCTAAGTGGTACAGGTTGCAGAGGTTGATTTGTTCTAGGGGCTTGGTAACCTTGTTGTCTCGGAGGTGCGGTATTTTGGATAGGGTTATTATTTTTGTAGGAGAAGTTTGGGTGATTCCTCCATCCAGGGTTATATGTGTTTGAAAATGGGTTCCCTTGGGTATAGTTCACTTGCTCAGTGTTGGTTTCATTCAACAGATTGCATTCGGCGGATTGGTGTCCTTGCGTTCCACATATCTCACAATTCGGCGAAACTGCGGCAACAGTATTCGGAGTTGTACACATATGTTCGACTCTAAGGGCCAACGCGTCCATTTTAGCCTGCATCATGTCTATAGAGCTTAGCTCATGTATTCCTCCTTGGGCTTCCTTCTTTTCCACTGTCGCTCGTTCTAATCCCCATGATTGATGGTTTTGGGCCATATCCTCGATAAGGGCACTAGCTTCAGGGTAAGGTTTGTTCATCAGTGCGCCACCAGCGGCAGCGTCGATGGTCATTTTAGTGTTATAAAGAAGTCCATTATAGAAGGTTTGGATGATTAGCCAATTCTCTAGGCCATGGTGTGGGCATGCTCTTAATAGTTCTTTATATCTCTCCCAGGCTTCGAACAACGACTCTCCTTGGTGTTGGGTAAATCTAGTTATTAGGTTTCGAAGAAGAGCGGTCTTACTTGGGGGGAAATATCTAGCAAGGAAAACTTTTCTAAGGTCATCCCAAGTTGTTATTGAATTGGGTGGAAGGGAATCTAACCATGATAGAGCTTTATCTCTGAGGGAAAAGGGAAATAATCTTAAGCGTATTGCCTCAGGAGAAGCTCCATTGGTTTTAAAGGTGTCTGCTAATTGAAGAAAGTTTTTTAAATGTTGGTTCGGGTTATCAGTAGCGAGACCTGCGAATTGTCTCTGTTGCACTAATTGCAGCAGGGATGGCTTAAGTTCAAAATTATTGGCTGGGATAGCGGGGTTTACTATACTGGAACTAGGTTCCTCGTTTGATGGTTGGGCGAAGTCCTTAAGAGGTCTTCGATTTTGATCTTCGGCCATAGCTCTCCTATTCCTATGGAAAAATAAACGTGCGCGAGCGTAACGTTCAGGTTCAGCTAGAGGGTCTACTAAACTTCCGGCACTGCGAGTCTTTCGCATTGACCGGTGGGTAACAACCTTAGTCTAAACGGTATAACTACAGGGTAATGAAATTTGACGATATTGGTCCCCGGCAACGGCGCCAAAAACTTGATGCGTGTTTTTCGCAAGTGTACGAATCACGTCAAAGTAATATAAAAGATTATCGAATCCACAGAGACCAAGTGTCAATCTATCGTACCTGTTGTTATGGTGTTTATCTAAGGCAACTATTTTTAAGGGTTTTAGTAAGGGTGCAATGGTAAATAAAATTATAATTTTAAATAATAAATAAAAGACAGGCTCGAATGTAATTCACGTAATCAATGATAATCCAGTACTTGTTAATGGAACTACTTATGGGCAATGTTTTCTCCTTTGAAAAGAACTAATTTAACAGGAACTGTCGCTTTCGCGTATTCAGAACCGAGTTGTACTCTCTAATCAACCCCTCCTATTGTCACGGATAAAAAGGTGCGTACTGCGTTAGAGTAGTAAACCTATTTTTAAGAAATATAGTTTCTTAACAAAGTTGAAAAGTATTTTAACCTGGACTTCTTAGCAAAAAGAGGTTCTTATGAACCAGACTCTAAATCTCATAACGCGTCCGAAAATCGTTTTAAAATCTCTTTTCTTTTTAATCTAAAAACTCCTAATGAACTATACAAAGCGCTTTTGGCTGTTTTTGAAATAGTTAAAAACAATTACTTGAATTGAAAGATAAAATAGCCCTTAGGTGTTTCCACGAACAATTATACTGATTACTGGTTTAATTACGATCCTTACATTCTAACCTTTATGGGATTAGTTAGACATGATAAAGTAAATATTCTTTTTATAGTTTTTCATATGAGTAATTTAAAGCGAGTGCGGGAAGTAAACAAAGTAAATGTGCGAGTGCGGGAAATAAACAAAGTAAATGTGCGAGTGCGGGAAATAAACAACGTAAATGTGCGAGTGCGGGAAATAAACAACGTAAATGTGCGAGTGCGGGAAATAAACAAAGTAAAGTGCGAGAAAATAAATAAAAGTAAAGCAATGCAGAAAAATAAAATACTAACTGGAATTAAAATGGCGGCAGGATTAACTTCCTCCAGAGTGCTCCAAAACTCGAACCACAGACAGATTACAGACTCGATCACTCGATTGCAGAGGCACCCCGATGTGGAATGGCAACTGCTTTATAACTGATATATGCCTAGAGAATTCTAATTCTGGATGAAGAAAAACGAAAATCTAAGGTCCTATTTATAGGAGAAACTGAAAGCGCGAAATGACCGGGACGCCCCTCCACTAAAAAAGTGGAGGTTATTGGTTTTTGCCTTGTGGCGCCCGCCACAAGGTCATGGCGCCCGCCATGGTCCCTACAGGGGATGATGGAGTGGGGATCGTGGGTCTTGGAGGTTGAGGAGTGGTCTTGAGACGTGGCCACGTCATGGCTAACCCCATGGCGCCCGCCACGGTGGGTGCCGCAAGTGCAAAATGCTGAATTTCTAGGTTTTCGTCCGTTTTCACTCCTTTTTCGCTCCTTTTCCCGATTCAAGCTCCGATTATTATAAAAACCTGAAAACATAAGAAAACAAAGCAATAACAAAGCAAAACAACAATAAAAGCTAAGAATGCATGCGAAATCGGAGTCAGAAATACGGTGAATTTTAGTGTGATCACTCACTAATGTGTATGTTTTGATTCAGGAACTCCTTGTTCGTCTAAACTTGAGTAGATATGAATTTTTCCATCATCAATTCAATATTGGATTTCCTAGGGGAATTGGGAGCAACTACGGCTGGCTTTTGATATCCTGGGGGTGCAGCAGGCAGTTGGTTAGGTGCATACAGTGCATTATCACTTTTGTAGGAAAAGTTCGGATGGTTTTTCCAGCCTGGGTTATAGGTGTTAGAGTAAGGATTTCCTTGAGCATAGTTCACTTGGTCTGTGGGGTTTCCTGCCAAGAACTGATATTCGGGCGCAGCGTGACTAGTGGTTCCACATAACTCGTAGTTTGGAGTTACAGCAGCTACGATTACTGGTGGTGTTATGGTTAGATTGTTGATTTTCTGCGTCAAGGCATTTACCTTAGCATGGACCTTTTCAAGATTACTGATCTCGTACATCCCACCTTTTGCTGAAGGTTTCTCTGCTGGAGTTCTCTCACCTCCCCATTGACAATGGTTCTGAGACATGTTTTTAATAAGTTGGTAGACTTCGTCGTATGGCTTATCCATAAGTGCACCGCTCGCGGCAGTGTCAACTATTAATCTGGTATTATACAAAAGCCCATTGTAGAAGGTATGAATAGTCACCCAGTCTTCAAGACCGTGGTGAGGACATGCTCTCATCGTATCTTTGAATCTTTCCCATGCTTCGTAGAGAGATTCAAAATCTTTCTGTCGAAATCCGTTCATTTGAGCTCTTAGCATAGCAGTTTTGCTTGGTGAAAAGTATCTCGCTAATAAAATGTTCTTCAGCTATTCCCACGTAGTAACAGAGTTGGATGGCAAGGACTGTAACCAAGCCCAAGCTCTATCTTTAAGAGAGAAAGGAAAAAGACGTAATCTTATTGCGTTTGGAGTTACACCATTGGCCTTTATTGTATCGGCGTACTGCACAAACTTCGTTAAGTGTTCATTCGGATTGTCCGTTGCACTTCCCGAGAATTGATGTTGTTGTACGGCTAATAGCAATGACGGTTTTAATTCGAAGTCATTCCGAATGATAGCGGGGGCAGAAATGCTACTATGAGGCTCTAGTTGAGATGGGGTAGTGTAGTCCTTCAGAGGTCTATTCTGAGGTCCTTCGGCCATTTTTTATTCTTCTGCAGGTTCAGGAGTATGAGCGAGAAGATCAGGAATATTATGTCTTCGTTGATATTCTATTATGCGCCTTCTTAGATGTAAGAAGCGCTCTAATTCGGCTATTGGTGGTTGTAAGATGTCGCTTTGTGAGCGAGTACTTGGCATACAATCGATGAACGAGAAAAGGGAAATAAAATAGTTAACCTAGTCTATACTACGTAACAGAGGACTACACTATTGACTAAACGGGTCCCCGGCAACGACGCCAAAAACATGATCGCGACTTTCTGAGTCTAGTCGAACTAACTGCAAGTGCACAGTCTATCGCGTAGTAATAAAGATATCGATCCCACAGATACTCGTAATCAAACTAGTGTTATCAGGTGTTACTATGTTTAGTTAAGGCAGAAGATGGTTTTAAGAAAGTAAATGCAAAAGTAAAGGCTAGTAAATGAAAAATTATAAGTTTAAAAAAAACAGAATAAAGGATATTGGTATGTAATGCTTTAGTTTTCGGGGATTCGATAGGTCACCGGTGCTTTTGATAGCTTTCGCAAATGGTTTTCAGGAGAAAATACTCGTTTAAAGAACTTTGTCTCACGCTGGTTGTTGACTCTAGTCATAATTCTAAGGCGGAATGTACGCTCTCGCATTCCCATTCGGGGTTACACTCACTTTTTGAAAACAAATAAGTTCTTATTTCTTTTAAAGAGCTTTCGCTGTATTTAAAATAAATGCCTAGTTTTTACAATCTGGTTCAACCCCCACGCTTTCACGTGTCGGCTTGTACCTTAATAAGTTTCCCACTCTCGTGGAAAAACCGTTGTAAATAATTTCTCACTCTCGTGACAAAGGTTTATATAGAAAATTAGATTAAATACCACGACCAGAAAATTGTTTGTAAAAAAAAGATAAGAGCACCGGGTATTATCGAATCCCGTCCTACTAATTCAATTACAGACCGATAATAGAATTTTAACTAGACACGGTACTTAACGCAAACGTAAATAAATAATGGCAGCAAAACAATAAAATATGCATTCTGACATAAACAAAATAATAATTCAATTAATAAAAACCTGTAAATCGTACTGATCTCAAATCCTTGAGTAGTCCTCCACAATGTCGGCAGGATTCTACTTTGGCGAGAAGTAAAAGGTACAGCGAGAATACGACAGTACTTTGAATTAAAAGGGGAAAGAAAAGGGAAATAATGCAATAATGTAAAATTTGGCTTCGGTGGAAATTTTGGCAGCACTTCGATACCTCAATGCAGCTCCCCCTCTTTGGTCCAACTGTCCTCCTTTTATAGCTGAGGTTCCATGAGGAAATGTTGGAGAAAAAGGAGTTGAGAGGGAGAAATCTCAGGGAAGTCATGCCTATATTTTCTCTATTGCGTGTGCACGTTCTGTTTTAGACGTTATTTTGATATTTAGTTCATGACGGTCGTGGTGAAGTTGTGACGAGCGTGTTGTACGTGACGACCGTGTTGCTCTTGTGATGTCTGTGGTGGTCGTGAAGACCGTGGTGAAGCTGTGATGAGCGTGACACTCCCAAAATTTGTTGTCCTGCTGCTTTCTGGCTTTTCCCCCCATTTTTGTCTTCTTCTTGTATGCTTTCTATGTCTTGCTCATTTTGAGTGTGAGCGTGATATACCTGCAAAAATACTTGACAAACTCGCGGAATAATCCGGATTCGGGTTGAAACCATCTAGTTAACATATAAAAAACATGGCAATTATAGTGTATATTTTCGCGTTATCAATCCTCTCGATGGACGCGGAAAAAATGTTCGAACAGAGTCGCCATAAATCTTTATTCATTACAAAGAAGGAATAGAAAAATATCAATAAAACCTTTAGGAGATAAGAAAATGGTCATCGCAACAAAATTCTAGGTTTAGGAGTCGATTACCCAAGAGGGAATGTACTAGCACCCTCTATGTCCATTGTACTCAACGGAAACCTCTTGATTTGATTTGAGAGAAAAGTTAGCTAGGTTTCTTGTTTTCTTCTAAGGATTCGCTTCTAAAGGGGAAATGGGTAGTTTATATATAGGGTGATCGCTAAGGATTGGGGCCCTTGGTCCTACGTACTCCCTCATGCAATGGGAAAGTTAGAGCATCGTAGTTCATGGACTACAGGAAAAGGTTTGAGGTAAAAGCAAAAAAGTTTGAAAAGAAAAAGGTATCTCACTAGGATCTCGCAATTCTATGCCTACGTACCCTCATGGTGCAATGAGTAAGTCAAAGCAATCGTAGTTTAGAACTATGGTTGGTTGATTTGTGTTTGAAGCGAATGAGAGTTTAGGTCGCATTAAACATTGGCTTGTCTGCTCGCTAGGGGAGGCTGAAGCACTAGCTTATATGCGCGGAAGAAGAAACTAAACAATGTTCTTTTGAAAAAGTATTTGAGTATGGATTACACGGGGGGCAAGGAATTAGTGTCTTGAGAAGTTTCAATCGCACGGGGGCAAGAAAAGAGAATTTGATGCATTGGATGTTTTGTTAGAGGTGATGATTACTCGAAGCTTAAGAAAGGCTCCTCGGGCCCAAGTAATCGGGAGAGTGTGTCGAAGACTCGACTCTCTCTCTTTTTCAACCTTAATTGCAAAAAATATTTGATATAATTAAGGTATTTTAAATGGATGACGATTACTTGAAGCTTAAGAAAGGCTTCTCGGGCCCAAGTAATCAGGAGAATGAGTCAAAGGCTTAACTCTCTCTCTTTTTCATCTAAGTATTTGAGAAAATAGGTTGATTTCTTTTATGGTGAAATAGTTTGATGTAGAACCATGTTATAAAGTTTTTAGAAAAGACAATTGTTTGAACTTAAGAAAGGCTCCTCGGGCCCAAACAATTGAGGAGAAGAATCGAATACTCTATTCCAACTCCCTTTTCATCTTTAATTAAATATGGTCTAAGTATAGTTAAGTTCATTGGATTGATTTGATAAAATACTCAATGTTGATTGAGGTTTGAATTTGCATACAAAACGATTAAGGGTTGAACTAATGGAAAGGAGGTCCTAGTGGTATAAGGTAAGGTCGATGGCAAGGAAAATGTGCCCTACTTATAAAGATAATGGGATGTACTTTAGAGTTACAAGATACAAGTAATCGAACCAAGTTTTAATTGTGTGCACTAGCAATGTGGGCTAGTCTTCTAAATGACCAACTAGAGGTAATCGATCGAATAGGTCTCACTGTAAGGAAGCCCATGAGTAGGCTTTGAATGTTGTGTATTGTGACCAAAAGGTTGATGGCGATGCTTTAAAAGTAATCGAATTACAAGGTGAAAAGTGGCTCGATGTTGGATCGAGAATATATTTGAAAATGATTTAAAGTATTAAAGCATAGTCAATACAGAGGAGTAAAGTGCGTACATCTGTCATACCCAAAATTTGTCCTACTTTGGTATTTAATAAATGTCCTACTGCCACATGATTTCTGGCCATGACTCTCTAAGGTTTCGTTATAAAGACTTTGCGTATACTCATTGTGGCGATAATCCATGGCAATTTATGCTGAATTATTGTGGAAGGAGCGCGCCTCCATCCCCTTGTATCCAAACTCGTGTGTGTCCTCGTTCTCACACTCAGACATACATGATATGATGATCAATGACATGATTAGATTTATCATACCACACAGTTTCAGGAAATTTTACACCCTATTTCAACTTGATTAAAAGCTTTTTCAAAGATTGTTTAAAGCCTCACTACAAGTTGCTATGGTATGTTCTTAATTCAAGTTAATGCAAAGATACTTCACATGATGCTCATGGACACGGTCGATTTAGCCTCAAGCTTGGCTCGAATTGGTTGCAAGCATCAGGCTGTAATTGAATTGGAAAATCAGTTTGTGACAAACTTAGATTTTGCTTGCAAATTTCACATCATATTTGAATTAGAATTTAGACGCCATAAGTCCATAAAATATTTTGATTCATTTCGAAGGCTTATGGTACAGTGCATCAGTTCGTAATCATACAAGCTATGTTAAAGGAAAGATGAACTTATATTCTTGTAATAAAAAATGGTCAAGAGATTTCAAGTAAACTCTAAACCATATAACACGAGCAACTTTAAGAAATTAGTTTAAGAAATTAGTTCAATGGGCTTCAAGTTAATCTTCAACCTTATTCCAAGTTTGTTTTAAATTATATTTCAAGTGGATACTAAAGGAATGAGAATTAATGAATCCTTAGACCATGCTGCCAGATGAATTCAAGTCTCGTTACATTCACACCGAGGACATGTTATTCTATGACAACAAAAATAGAGAAAAAAACTGATCTTTTATTCAAAGCTATGAGATTCAATTTACAAACAAGGCCATAACAGGATCTGGCTTGCGCAAGCCATGAGTTAAGTGGTTACATTAAGTCATGAATCATTTAGAATTAAAACAGCAGGTGAGACCATTTTGTGCTCAAGTTTTGGAAGACATTCACAATTGATGAGTCAGAAACTACATATACAAGAGACTCTCAAGCTCAAATAAATTCAGAACAAAACAAACTTATGCCGACGATATCTAATGCGTTAGGATTTGAATCCGCCAAGGAACGAAGATGACTAAATCATAACTTGGGAGCTACATATATATTTGGTTCGTTACCGGCTTTCCATGAACAGAAGAGAAGTGCATCTGAAAAAAACAAGCGAACAAGGTTAGTTCGTTATCGGTAGCTCGGAGTGAAAAAAAGAACTGCTCAAAATGTCCAAGACCTTTGCAGAGCTTTAACGACAACAACCCGATAATTGATAACCAATGGGTATTCCAAGGAAATTACCAGTTGCCATTGTGTAAAAACCTTCATGAAGCTTTATCAACATATTCAAGCATCTCATCGGCAACTTTGGATTCATATTGTCAACCGTCATCAGCCCCGTCTTTCAACCAGCATGCCTTCAAAAAAAACGACATAACAAGATTAGTTTGCATCTATTGGCAAGATTCAGCAGAGTTACAAATATATAGTGCTTGCCAAAATAATGACAAAAACAACACAGTTCAAAAGGGTCTCCTTCAACTTCATGCCAAGTTGACCCATGAGGAAGGCAACTAGCTTGCAATCTCCTCCATCCCTAGGACGCGCCCTGTCATGGTCTCCTTTGCCTCGAATCGAGATACCCTGCAAAAAGAAGTCACACGTCAAGACCTATTCAAGTACTTTCCAGTCAAAAGTAATGAAAGCACAAAGAACTTTTCATAGGGATTTAGCCAAGTTTCATTGATATACCCAAGCAAACTCATCCCCACATGCTTCGCGGAAATTCCGAATTCTAAACAATAGTATATTACTCATACATGAAGTGGTGATGAAGTTCACAGATAAGATCACCTTCAAAACATGAGATAATATTCGTGAAGGTCATGACTTAACGAGTGTTTCATAAACGTGATTACATCATTCCAAAATCTACATTATCACATGTTACAAGTGTGGCAGCTGCAGGAATGGCACCTACTGCTGTGTTGGATCTATCACCGCCTCATAATCAATCTCTCGCAAGCCTTCCATGACTGCTCAAACTCAAGAAGAGTTTCTTGCCGCGCATCTCGAACAACAAAATATCCATTATAATGAGCCGGTAGTTGGAAAAGACGATGATGTAGAAGGACTAGAAGGTGGCGCATCTGTTAGGTCCAAACAGACCAGAAGTAAAAAGAAGAGCTAAAAGGAAAGGCTTAAACTTGGGATGAAACCTGTCACTAGTGTCAGCCGTATGACAGTTAGTGTCAGCCGTATGACATCCAGAAGAGCAAAAATATGTTGCTCGTCATTTCAAAGCCAAATGTTTTTTCAAGAGTCCAAACTCCGACACTTACATTATTTTTTGTGAAGCTAAGATCGAGGACTTGAGTTCACAGCCACAATCTTAGGCAGCAGAGCAGTTCAAGGCTCCTAATTGGAGTAATGTTAGTGCGAAGCCAGAATACCAAATATGTATAATGCTTTCACTTGGCCCGCATCCTCGAATGGCTTGAAGCCATGTCACCCTAACATCCTGCATTTCACCTGAAACAATTCACACTGTCAGCACACACATGCATCTAAAAGTTCCAACAGTATAAGAAAAGTTCCAACAGTATAAGATGGAAGACACTCCTCAGCTTATACTGTCGGAATCGCCTACTGTTGACTGGTACACCCGTTCAGAATAATATGGATGAGTTATGGGCTCTTCTTCACTCCATTATGCCAACTTTATTTGACAGCCATGAGCAGTTTAATGAGTGGTTTTCAAAAGGAATTGAGAACCATGCAGAACATGGGGGTACTTTAAATGAGCACCAACTTAATCGATTGCATTCAATTATAAAGCCTTCCATGCTTTGGCGTGTTAAAAAAGATGTAGTTTCTGAGCTGACTAGCAAAACTGAAGTTACAGTGCACTGCAAGTTAAGTTCTCGGCAACAGGCTTTCTATCAAGCAATTAAGAACAAGATATCTCTTGCTGAATTGTTTGATAGTAATCACGGACAGCTCAATGAGAAGAAAATCTGGAATTTAATGAATATTGTTATTCAATTGAGAAAGGTTTGCAACCATCCAGAGTTGTTTGAGAGAAGTGAGGGAAGCACATACCTTTACTGTGGAAAGATTCCAAATTCCCTTCCTCCATTTGGGGAGTTAGAGGATGTATATTATTCGGGTGGTCACAACCCCATCTCATATGAGATACCTAAACTTGTCTATCAAGAAACTTTGCGGAGTTCTGTATCTCTCAGTTCTGATGTTGGTCATGGTATCTGCAGAGAATCTTTTCAAAAGTATTTAGAGCAGAAGACATTTACCAATCTGTCTTCACAGAAGATATACATGTTAAAAGTGGAACCTTTGGGTTTACTCATTTGATGGGTTTATCTCCTCAAGAGGTGACATTTCTGGTTACTGGTTCTTTTATGGAGCGACTGTTACTTTTTATGATGAGATGGGAACAAAATTTCAGTAAGGAAGTTATAGACTTTCTTACGGAGACCATAATTGATGACCTGGGATGTAGCTACCTTGAAAAAGGAAAAGTGAGAACTGTTACGAATGTTGTTGGTACCGTCGAGATCTGAGAGTAAGTTTCTTCAAAACAGATTGCCAACGGGACTCAACCTTTCTCCTTTTGAGGCCTTGGTTGTCCCACATCAGGAAAGGATTTTATCAAATGCAAGGCTTCTCCACTCAGCTTACTCATATATTCCAAAAGTAGAGCACCCCCCAATTGGTGCTCACTGCTCTGATAGGAACTTCTACTATAAAATGATTGAAGAACTACATGATCCATGGGTTAAGAGGAGATCCTTCTGATCAGGTGTATGTGGAAGTTTGAACTTAGAAGGATGACTTGGTTGGAACAGCATCTGGCAGAGCTTGGGAATTCTAGTCCTGCTCTTCTAGGTGATGAACCTGTAGATTCAGTTTCAACTTTGGTGGTTTTGTTGATTCTGTAAAATGGTTGTTGTGAATCACGACCATGTTTCCTGCAAGTCATAGAGATCATAAGTCCAAAGCTGAGAGGTTACGATTACAATAAGCAATAATGAAACACGGTTCAATTGCTACCAAGGATGAACTAACGAAAGATGAAATCGAAACTAAAACCTAAACTTACCAAGCTGGTCATTGATTATGTCGATGTCAGGAATTCTCTTGTCCCTGTCATCATATCCTTCACCATAAAATTCTTCTGAGCATTATGGCTGCACAGTGGGTACACCAACCTTGTTATCTGCCTCGGGCTTCCACAAACAAACTAGGCACGCATCATCATAGTTCTTAGAACCATATTACGCCTATTCTTTTTTGTCGCAAACTCCAAAGCTTTCAAATGACCCACGTGGAAGAAGGTTAACCAAACCCCTTGCATTTGCAGCCACAGAAACACAATATGAACAACCCAGCATTCGACCACTCATTGATCTCTTAAAGTCCTGCGAGCAAAGTGGGTCTCTGAGACAAGCCAATTGCATTCATGGGCATGTTCTAAAATCCGGTTTTAGTGATCGAGACAATTTGGTGTGTTTGAATCACATAGCTCATGTCTACTCAAAATGCATGGATTATGATTCTGCTCGTAAGTTGTTCGATGGTATGTCTAAGAGAAATGTGTTTTCTTGGACTGTCATGATTGTTACCTCGAACCAACACGGCTACTACATCTTGTGTTAGATTGGATTCCTTTAAGTTGGGTGAGATGGTTCATGCTCAAATTGTTGGGTTTCCGACGCATGCCTTTGTTGGGACATCTCTTCTCAACCTGTATGCAAAGTTTGGAAAGTGCGAGCGTTCCGTTAAGGTGTTCAACAACATGACAGAGATTAATGATTCTTGGAATGCAATGATTTCTGGTTTTACCTCTAATGGCAGTTGGGATGTTAGGTGACATTACCAAGTGCACTGAAGTTCATAGGCACGGTTCTAACAGGATTGCAATGCTTCCGTTGGAACAGCTCTTATCAATATGTACTCCAAGTGTGGGTTTTTGTCCGATGCATGAGCATTTTTTGACTCAAAATGCATGACTTGTCTGGTTAGCGCGCCTTGGAATGCAATGATAACAGGCTATTCACATGCTGGTTGTCACCTAGAAGCTTTGAAAACGTTCACAATAATGCGTGAAAATGGCTCAAACCAATGCACCTGAAAACAAGTTGAAACAAGGAGTATTATAAGCAGTCAAATCATTCATTCTTTCACAAAGAACACCAACTCAATCGTTAAAAAAGGGGTTGTAAAAGAACATGACAGTTATAACAGATTGTGGCAGCAAGAAAAGCATTAAGTCAAAAAAAGAGAGTCCCACATCAGCAATTGGTGAGTAGTAAAAGAACAGAATTTACACATAAAAAATAGGGTAAAAAACAATTTTTTCCAATTCACTACAGACAAACACAGAAGTCACTATCAAGTCTCAGAAAAGCAGAAATCATGGTATTACCTCCTAACAGAATAGTACTACCCCAAATGCTCCTCTCTGTCCTACCTCACACGGATTAAGCCCTTCCTTCAGCAAAAATTCAAATTCTCACACGTATCAAAAACCTAAAAAACCCCCCTATAAATATGGTCCTATTCATTGGCAAAAGGAGGACGAAAAAAACCCTAGCCAAACTCTGTTAAAATCAATCCCTACCTATTATTCAAAAGCTCAAGAAAATTTTAAGGGTTGCTGAGGTTCAATATCCGAACCTGAGTTTGCCCTGAGCTAGACCTATTTCCCACAAGTCTCAAAACAGAACTATTCAGAGAAAAAAGACGAACTCGGTAAACCTCAAGGGAAGGAGAAGGGCGAAATCGAAGAGGAGATTACGAGTCAGCATCAAAGATAACCAGACGAGGAAATACGCACCTGAGGTAAACGACGAAATTTTTAAATCTTCGCTATGGGAACCCGTAGTCATTGAAATCTATTTGTATTCTCTGGTTGTTTTACTTGATGTTTGTTTACTCGTTTTGGATTTACGATGGTTTTTGTTGACGTACGAGTTTGTGTGTCTTGTGTTCGAGAGAGAGGGGGTGGAGTTTTGTTGAGGGTTTAGAAGAGAAGCTCGGTTGGCGAGTAGAGAGAAGGGGGGTTAGGGTTTAAGGTTTTCTATTTTTGATAGCGTCACCGCCGGCCGTTGCATTTCTCTGGCCATTTTGTTTAAGCTGAGAAGGAGTAGACAGAGAGGGGATGAGGAAATACGGTGAGGGAGAGTGAGGCGCAGGAGATCCGGAGGGAGGGGGGTTCGTGTTTTCGTTTTCATTTAAGTTAGTTTTTTTTCCTTTATTTTTAATGAGAATTTTTGGAAACCCATTAGCCTATTACCCATCATCACACATGGCACGTTAATAATTATAATGGTAATTAGTAGGATTTAAGGGAGCTGTTTCAGAAACTAATTATTAAAAAAATATTATTAGTGATATTATTAATGATATTATAGGTGATATTATTACTATTAATGTTATTAACAATATTGTTAGTTTTATTATAATAATTAACATTTGCCTTGCAATTTAACTGTACTCATATTTTTATTTTATCAAGTTTAGTTATTTTTTTTTCTATTAAATTCAAAATACTTTATTTATGTTTAAATTAGATAAGTAAAAATCCTTTTTTAATTTATATGAAAGTGGTGGGTCCTTGGAGTCTAGCACTCCTTGGATCCTTAAGTGATAGCTCTCAAGGTGCACACCTTGGGTCGTGGTCACTTCGTCTTTCATCCTTAAAATATCCAATCTCGTTGTTAAATCTCTCAAAATTCGCGAACCCTAATTCAAGCAATATGTCAACCTCAGTTTTGACCACTACGTTAATTATTTTTCAAATTATTATCATAATTAAAATTACGAAAGTATTGAGTTTTTGGGGTCGCGCATTCCTTGAATTCGAGAATAATTACTATCAAGGTGTACACTTTGAATAGTATATCATTCGAACTTTCGTTTCTAAAACACTTCTTAATTATTTGGAGCGATACTTACATTGTCCAACAAATATATTTTATAATTAATTGAATGAAAGAGGTGTTGTTGGAATCTAGCATTCCAATGATATCCCGACTAATTGATTGCGAGGCCGACGTCTCGTTTATCGAGTAGTCGTCATTCCTCCTAAATTTCCAACTCGTCTAACCTCGTCCCTCGCCTTCGTGTGATCGAGTCTAAACCTTAGTACGCTTCTAAACCATACATCAAGTTCAAACTATTTTCTTAATTAAATTGCGAAAGAACTGAGTTCTTGGAGTCTCGCACTCCTTGAATTCTTGAGTAAACACTCTTGGGGCGTACGCTTTAGGTTGTGGATTACTCGACCTTTCGTTTATAAAACACATGCCCTAGTTACTTTGACGAATACCTTAATTGTCCATTCAAATACAATTTCATAATTAATTGAATGAAAAAGGTGTTGTTGGGGATCTAGCATTCCAATAATATCCCGATTAATTGATTGCGCGACTGACGTCTCGTTTATCGAGTAGTCGTCATTCTCCCCTTAAAATATTCAACCATTCCAACCCTTTTCTCGCCCCCGTGCGATTGAAAACTTCCTCAAACATTAATTTCGAAGTTAGTCGAATGAAAAAGGTGTCGTTGGAATCTAGCATTCCAATAATATCTCGATTAATTGATTGCGAGGCTGACATCTTGTTTATCTACTGGTCGTCATTCTCCATCGAATTATCTAACCAATCTAATTCCTCGCCCCCGTGCGACCACAACCCTAAGACCTATTCAAATATACCCTCTTTTCAAAATCAAAATACTTAACCAATCAAACTCAACTCGCCCCGTGCGATCCACAACTCATACACCTTTTTCAAAGAACATTGTTTAGTCCATTCTTCCGCGCATAACAAACGCGTGCTTCGGCCTCCCCTAGCGAGCAGACAAGCCAATGTTTAGCAGTTAGAATGCGACCTAATCTCTCGTTCATTCCAAACATAAACCTTTTACCATAGTTGGACGAACTACGGCTGCTCTGATTCTTCATTCTCTTCTGGATGTAAGATACGTAGGCACAAGATCGCGATGATCTTGGCGAGCACAATCCCCTCTTTACCCGTAGTCCCACGAACTACGATTGCTCTGATTTTCTACTTCTTAGAAGTGAAGATACGTAGGCACAAGGGCCTCAATCCTTGGCGAGCACCCTATCTTAAAACCATCCATCCCCCCATAGGAGAAACCTTAGAAGAAAACAAATAAGCATAGTTAGCTTTGCTCTCGAATCGATCAAGAGGTTCCCGTTGAGTACAACGGACGTAGAGGGTGCTAATACCTTCCCTCTGCGTAACCGACTCCCGAACCTAGAATATTGGTTGAGATGACCATGTTCTTATCTCTCTTAAAGGTTTTATCGATATTTTCCTATTCCATCCTTGGAATGAATAAAGTTCGGTGGCGACTCTATTTCGAACAGTATTTTCCGCGGCCATCGCGAGGATCGTATTTTTCGAGGTACGACAACATCAACCTAAGAAAACCTAAGATAAAGGGAAAGACAAGGTCATCGCAACCAAATCTTGGGTTCGGGAGTAGGTTACACAAGGGGAAGGTATGAGTACCTCTCACGTCCGTTGTACTCAACAGGATCCATGCTTGTTGTCTAATCTATAGGTGAAACTATCTAAAAGCTGCTGCTAAATGAGGGTGAGCGGAAAGAACAGACTCGATAGGACATCGCTGCCCTATGCCTGCTTATTCTCTCATGTAATAGGAAAGTCAGAGTCAACATAGTTTAGGAAACTACGGGTGATGGGGGAGGGTTGCTCGCCAAGACATCATCGTCTTGTGCCTACATATCCTCATCTGGTATGAGAAATCAGAGCAAACATAGTTCGAGAAACCTAGACCATTGATTGGTCAAGGGTTTTTTATGAGCAATGTTAAATCTCCATTCTAGCAGTTAGGGACGATGCCTGTTTGCGGTAGAACGGAAAAGCAACATACTCTTTCTGAAAATGAGGTTTGAAACAATCCCAAAGGATGAAAAGGTTTGAGTTTTGTTTGTGAGTTTTAGAGAAGTGAATTAAGTTGATTTGAGACTCATATTGCACTAAAGACTATGACATAAGAGCGAATGCGTCGCATATCGCCCAAAGGGCATACGCAAAACACTATAGACAATGTGAAAAGAGACCTCCCCACTTGTCATTCCTCATGTACTTAAGGCTCGTAGCATACAACACTTGTCATTCTTTATGAAGTGTCTTAGAGAAGTTTGAGATGAGAAGAGAAGGCACAAGAACACTAAAGGGAACTGAGAACCCTAATGTTGTCATGTAAAGATGGTCCTAAAGTTGAGATGAAAAGGGACCATCTAATGTTATCATACAAAGGATTGAAAGCCTAATGCCTCTCCAACTCCCATCTTAAACAGAGGGACTAGGAATCCTAAGGGATCATGTGAGCAAGCACAAGTAAACACATCAATAATCAATCACAAATGAAGACAAAATAAATACTTAAACAAGTCATGAAAGATGAAAGGAGATTCAAGAAGCATATACACATGAAAACATGAGACACTCATCAATGACACACACAAATCACATAAAAGGCAACAAGATAGAAGTTAGAACACAAAGGCAGACAAGGCAATCACACAAAACCAAATACCACCAACATCTTAATAAGAATGATGCTAAATAATGAACCACAAGCAACGAAATAAGGGGAGAAATAGAGTGGGACAACAACCACGTCATGATCATCAAAGCATACATCCACTCATGAGCAATCAAAAGAAAACAACCAAACACTCCTCAAAAGAAGTTCAAGTATTCACATCATTCTCAAAGTAAGACACATGCCACAAAAACATCAAGAGCAAGTATACAATCAATAAGATCAGAAGAAAAGTAAAATGATATTCATGAAATTCAGACTCGAGATATCAAACAAGGTCAAGAAGGATCACACTTAAATTGAAGGACCAAAGTCCATGCAAACATCTTACAAGTCAAACAAAAGTGGAAAACATGATCATACGAGGCTTGTAGGATGAAACACACCTCCAATGGACACTTAGTCATGTAATTCATAACCTCAAACATGCTAAGAAGAGCATACAAGATTCACCAAGCACTCATGGGATCATACAAGACCATACCTCAAAACTAGGTTAAGACATGCACATACACACATAGTTAAAAGAATGAGGTTTTGAGGCATCAACCAAGAATAGAAACAAGTCCAAATAAAATCCAAATAAAATACAAAACTCAAGTTAAGTTCATCCAAAATCAGTGTGCAAAAGACCATGGCAAGATTTACATCAAAGCATCACCAATTGCATCAAGCAAGACAGGGTACTCAACTTACCGAGCATGCATCGAGGGTCAAATAAAATCCAATGAAAAACAAATAAGGAATGATCACCAAGACATCAAACCAACCCTCAAATAAACCTCAATCAAACACCTAAGTGTGAGAGGAAAATTGATCAAATGGGGTATTCAAATGAGGTCAAAGATCAAGTCTAAATCATAAGGACAAACCATAAAATCACTTCCCAAATTAAATTGATTAAAAATAATAAAATTAAATGAAAAATAAAATAAAAATAGTGAAAAATATCTCAACATGTCAATTGATCAGAAACTATTTTTTGTTGATTTTCATGAGGATTAAAACTAATTAAAATGAAAATGGAATAAAAATAAAATAAAAATAAAATAAAATGGAAACAAATGCAAGAGGGGGTGTGGTAGCAATCTCTGGTTGAACTGAAATCAAGTCAACGCGCAAATGGGCCCCAAAAAGGGGTGTGTGGATAGCAAGAAATGCTAAGCCCATACAACACCAAACCTCATATTAAATGAAACGAACCGTTTCATTAATCATCGTGGCAAGACACCTCAAATTCAAACATACACGCACACAAGTCAAACTTCCAAGTCATGGCCACCTCAACATTTGACCTCAGACGCCGAAGCCCTAGCTCCGATCGTCTTCTCCAGTGAGCTTCACTGGTGGTGACTGAAAAACAACATAAAAATGAAAACTCTTGACATGGTTTTGAAGGTTTTTTCACGTAGATCTCAAATCTAGCATTAGTTTTCCATAAAGCTTCTTCTATAATAGAGAAAACAAGCCACGCAAATTGAACACACAAACTAGAAATGGATCAAAAAACCTCAACAAGTAATTAAACATTGCCTACACATGGTAGGGATTTAGATGAAACGGACATGAATATGTTTTGATGTTTAGAATGAGAGTTTCAGTTTGGAGAAAATTACCTAACGGAGAAACTCCGTTGGTCCTTCAAATGTTATGCAAGCTTCAAACTAAGGCCACCAATATACTCCTTATGCTTCAGTGATTGAGAATCAATTAAGAAATGGATGGAAAAGCTAGAGAGAAATGCAATTCAAAGAGAGAGAAAACTTGAGAAAATTTCAATGGATTTCACTCTTTCTGCAACAATCAGCTTATGCCCTCACGTCAGGGTTTCTTTTAGGTTTATATATGAGAGTGGTGAAGGGTTTTTGCAGGCCCATGATGAGTGGTTCTCTTGATTTCACAATTTTGCCAAAATGCCAAAGTAAGAATACACACGGATTTGGATGGTTTGTCATTCATTCAATCCACTCTTTTGGGTCAGATAGAGGTGAGGAAATCAAATTGGGTCATTAGAATGATAGAAAATGGGTTTGCATATGGTTTTGAGTAATTACCTCATATGGCATGAAAATTAAAAATAACTTGAAAATGTGAGTTCATGCTTGCTCATTTTGGGTAACAATTGGTATGGTCATGACGTGATGATGATATGGTATCAAAGAAGCAAAAACAATCCTCTTTTGTGACTTGAAATGGAAGAACACCAAATTAAAATCCAAAAGTTCATGCTTCCATGCTCATCATGCTTTAATGGTCTCACAATTAATCAAAAGCCATGGATTTTGAGGTCATGATGGATTTAAAGTCTTGGCATACAAGTTTCATGTGGCAAGAATTTTAATTTGAGGTCTTGAAACTCATGAATTTGGTCCTTGAAGTGAATGACCTAAAACTAGGTTTCTAAATATGACATTGACTTGGGATGATCATAACTAGAGCTCCATAATGGGAATGATGCGTTCTAGCACTTTTTGGAAAGCTAAGACAATAAGGAACAACTCTCATGTTTGTTTAAAAATTAGGAAGAGCTTAATTTCATGTGAAAAAATGCCTTGGAAGTGAGTTACCCTTGAGTGCCTCTAAATTCTCTTCATTTTGTGACACCAACTTGTAGACATCATATCTTGAGATGTATGAACCCAATGGAAGGTTTCTTGTACTCAAAATAAATCTATAGGGATGAGGAATAAGTCTCGTGTTTGATGGAAAATGATATGGGACTTGTACCATGGTGAAACTTGTCAATGAAGTTAGATGCCAAAAAAAGGAGATTTTACACTTAGAATCCTCTGAAACCCTAATCTAGCAACTTCTTGAACTCTTGAATCTTTTTGACCTAGATTTAACATGACATTTGAGATGATTTAGGATGATTTATCATGGCTTAAATTATCAAGAACCAAGCCTTGAGCTCTCTCAAATCCACAGTTGATTTTTGTTGACCAGATGAAACCCTGACACCTTATCCACTTATTGAGATTCTTGCAAATGATTTGTGTAGTTATGTAACCCCCATAGAGAATCCTCAGGGTGTATATTTAGCTCTTGAACCATGTCTCATCCAAGGAGATATCCCCTATGTGCCTCTAATCATCCTCAAGATAGAACGAAATGACCAAACACTTGCTCTCTCACTCCAAGAAGTTTTGAGACTAACTCTGATGATAATGAAGACTTGGTGACTTGAAATTGTACCCTTGACTGAGTTTTGAACATGAAGCTTCTCTCTTTAATAGATACAACAACTTGATCCCCTGTCTAGAACCAATTATATGCACAAATGGTAATGCAAGATGCTATGAAATATAAGCCAAGATAGAAGAAAAAGGGTTGGGCAGATTTTGGGGTGCTACAGCTGTCCCTATTCAAACGGCTTGGACCTGAAGGTATGAAAAGCAATCGTGTTCAAACATTTCAGGTAAAAGGTGATTGAATACAAAAGAACACATAAATTTACAACCTGCGGGATGGTATACTATTGAGTTTGCCAATCAAAAGTCAGGATCACCAGGGAAATGTATCTGAAAGTTGTGAGAAATATACTGCTAACCAAAAGTTAGACAACCTCGACACGAAGCCAGAACAAAAACTGCTAACCAAAAGTTAGACAGCCTCGACACAAAGTCGAAACAAAATCTGCTAACCAAAAGTTAGACAGTTGTTGCACCCCAAAATTTGCCCAACCTTTTCTTTCATCTTGGCTTATGTTTCATAGAATTTAGAATTTGCATATGTGCATAGCATTGGTTCTAGATAGGGGATCAAGATGTTTTCTTGGTCACTCAAGAGATAAGTTTCATGTTCAAGCTCAAGCAAGGGTATATTTTCAAGTCAACAAGTCTTCATTGCCATCAGAGTGGGTCTCAAAGCTTCTTAAGGAGAGAGAGTAGGTGTTTGGTTATAACCTCCTATCTTGAGGATGATTAGAGGCACATGAGGTTATCTATTTGGATGATACATAATTCAAGGGTAAAATGTGCACCTTGAGGGTTCTCTATGGAGGTTGTGTGATCACACAAATCATCTACAAGAACCTCAGCCAATGGATAAGATGTTACGGTTTCATCTGGTCAACAAAAGTCAACTGTGGGTTTGAAAAGGTTTAAGGCTTGGGTCTTGATCTTTGAAGCCATGAGAAGTCGTCTTAGAGCATCTCAAGTTTTAGGATGAAAATAGGATAAGAATATTAAAGAGTTCAAAAAGTTACTAAATTAAGGTTTCAGATGTTTCTAAGTGTAAAATCCCCTCTTTTGGTAGCTAACTTCAAGGATAAATTTCACAATGATACAAGTCTTGTCTCATTTTTCAACAAACATGAGACATGTTCCTCATAATTCAATCTTTATTTTGAGTAAAATAACTTATCCATTGTATTCATACATCTCAAGTTATGATGTCTACAAGTTGGTGTCACAAAATGAAGAGAATTTAGAGGCATTCAAAGTCAACTCACTTCCAAGGCATTTTTCACATGGAACCAAGCTCTTCCTCATTTCAAACAAACATGAGAGTTGTTACTCATTGTCTTAGATTTCTAAAGATTCCTAGAACTAATCATTCTCATGTGTGGAGCTCTAGGTATGGTCATCCCAAGTCAAGGGAAATTTTGGAAACCTAGTTTTAGGTCATTCACTTCAAAGACCAAAATCATGGATTTCAAGACCTCAAATCCAATTTCTTGTCACATGAAAGTTGTGTCTTATGATCTTCAATTCATCTTGATCTCAATTTCCATGGCCTTTGAAGAATTATGTAAACATTAAGCCATGATAAGGATGAAAATTTGACTTTTTGGACCTAGTATGATTTCCTTCCATTTCAAGTCACCAAATGCATTTGTTTTTGATCTTTTGGTACCATTCTAACATCATCACCTGACCACATAAGATCTTTACCTAATTTTAGCAAGCATGAGCCATTATTTCAAGTCATTTTTCAAGTTTTATACCATAAAAAGCAATTGTTCAAACTTGGTGTAAAATGGTTTCCAACTTCTCAAACCTTGCATCATTCTTTTCTCACCCCTCATTTGTTCTAAAATGTTGATCAAAAGACTCAAACATGGGACCATAACCCGTGTGCACATGAAAATGATCTTTTTGGCAATATTGGAAATCAAGAAAATTAATCATCATGGGCATGCATGAGTCTCCCTAATCCCCCATATGCGTGCTTCAAAGGAAATCAGTTCAAATCAGATTTACTACCACACCTCCTTATGCTTCATATTTTAATTTTATTTTATTTTTGTTGCATTTTCATTTTAATTCATTTTAAAATAGTTTTAATCTTCACAAAAATCCCCACAAATATGTTTCTATTATTTCATTGTCTTGAGTTTATTTTCCATGAATTTTATTTTATTTTTCAATTATTTTTACTATTTTTAATTGATTTAATTGGTGAATTAGTTTTATGGTTGATGCATTGATTTTAGGACTTGATCGTTGACTTCAATTGAACACCCCCTTTGACCAAATTTCCTATAACACTTAGGTATTTGATTGAGGCTTATTTGAGGGCTGGTTTGAGGTCTTTTTGATCATTCCTCATTTGTGTTTCATTGGTTTTTATTTGTCCCTCGTTGGATGCTCGATAAGTTGAACACCTTGTCTTGATTGACACAATTGGTGGTGCCTTGATGCAATTCATGCCATGATCTTTTGCACACTGATTTTGGATAGACTTATCATGAGCTTGGAATTTTATTTGGATTTTATTTGGACTCCTTTCTATTTTTGGTTTATGCTTCAAAACTCACTAGTTTTAAATATGTGTATGTGTGCATGCTTTGACTTAATTTTGGGATATGATCTTGTGTGATCCCTTGAGAACCTCTCGGTTTTTGTTAGCTCTTGTCAACATGATTAAGTTGATTCCTTGCATGATTGGATGTCCTTTGGATGTTTGCCTTGTATCACAAGTCTTGTATGATCATGTGTTTCCACTTGTGTTTGAAGTGTGAGACTTTTGCTTGGACTTTAGTCCTTCATTTTGAATTTGATCATTCTTTACTTGGCTTGGTAACTTGATTTTGGATTTGATGCGTATCACTTGAGTTCACTTCTGACCTTGATGGTTATGTGCTTGTTCTTGTTGCTTTTGTGAATTGTATTTCACTTTGAGAATGCTATGAATACTTGAACTTCTTTTGAGTTGTTTAAGTGCATTTCTGTATGTGATCATGAGTGAGTGTTTGATTTACATGTTTATGATGTGGTTGCTGCCCCACTCTCCTTCTCTCCTCACTTATTTGATTGTGATTCATTATTTATCATCATTGTTTCTCATCTCCTTTCATCTTGCATGACTTGTTTAAGTCTTTTCTCCATTTGTTTCCCCTTTGTGATTGATTATGCATTGTGTTTACTTGTGGTTGTTCATATGATCCCTTAGGATTCCTAGTCCCTCTATTTAAGATGGGAGTAGGAGAGACATTAGGATTTCAATCATTTGCATGAGAACATTAGGTAGTACCCTTTTCATCCCAACTTTAGGACCACTTTGCATGATAACATTAGGGTTCTCAGTTCCTTTTAGAGTCCTTGTGTCTTCTCTTCTCATCTCAAACTCTTTTAAGGCACTTAATAA
This sequence comes from Lathyrus sativus, assembly GCA_963859935.3. Taxonomy (NCBI): domain Eukaryota; kingdom Viridiplantae; phylum Streptophyta; class Magnoliopsida; order Fabales; family Fabaceae; genus Lathyrus; species Lathyrus sativus. Next base: position 364,032,131 of record OZ012741.1, read on the forward strand.
AGAATGACGAGTTTTTTATGCTACGAGCCTTAAGTATATGAGAAATGATAAGTGGGGAGGTCTCTCTTCATGTTGTCTAGAGTGTTTAGCGTATGCCCTTTGGGTGATATACGACGCATTCGCTCTTATATCATAGTCTTTAGTGCAACATGATTTTAAACTAACTCAATTCACTTCTTTAAAAAAAAGCACAAACCAAACTCAAACCTTTTCATCCTTTGGGATTTGTTTCAAACCTCATTTTCAGAAAGAGTATGTTACGTTTTTGTTCTATCGCAAGCAGGCATCGTCCCTAACTGCTAGAATGGATATGTAACATTTCTCATAAAACACTTGAACCAACCAGTGGTCTAGTCTCCCGAACTATAATTGCTCTGATTTCTCATACCATATAAGGATACGTAGGCACAAGACGATGATGTCTTGGCGAGAAACCTTCCCCCCATCACCTGTAGTTTCTCGAACTACATTGACTCTGACTTTCTCATTACACGAGGGAATACGTAGGCATAGGGAGGCGATGTCCTATCGAGTCTTTTCTTTCCGTTCACCCCCTTTTAGCAACAACCTTTAGATATTTTCACCCATAGATTAGACAACAAGCATGGATCTCGTTGAGTACAACGGATGTGAGGGGTGCTTATACCTTCCTCTTGCGTAACTGACTCCCGAACCCTATATTTGGTTGCGATGACCTTGTCTTTCCCTTTCTCTTAGGTTTTCTTCGATCGTTTCCTTTCCCTCCCTTTGGGATAAATAACGCTCGATGGCAACTCTTCTGTTTGTTTTCCAGCTCCTTTTTCGCAGTTGTGACAGCTGGCGACTCTGCTGGGGACCTTGTTTCCCTATGCGAGTCAATCCTAGCGTTTGTTTGCTTTTATGTTTGCGGGTGTGTATATTTGTGTATGTATGTGTTGTATTTGTACATTGTTGCATTTGCATTTTATTTTATGCACTTTATCTTTATTATTTTCATACTACTACTGTGTTGTTGGGTGGGCTGTTCCATCGAGAGATAAGCCCAATACCCAGGCTTGAGTACACACCTAGCATTAGTGTGGAGAGTAGTGAGGGCTTGCATGTTTGGCATGCAATAGTCCTCATGAAATTCACATTCAGACGAGATTTTCTTTGAAGACATCCTGTCCTGTACGTCTCAGACAGTTGAAAGGATGTTAGATCTGAAAATTAACGACTTTGGAAACCGATCATTAGGAAGTCAGTTGAGGCCTCCTCGTTTGACCATGATGCCAAACCAGAAATGGTGAACGTATCATTGTTTCTCGACTTGAGACTCCGTGATATTGACAACCTGCATAGGATGTCATACCTTTATCAGGGATTAGGTCCTACCTGTGAGTGGGAAGGGTTATGCAGGAAAATTGACCTTTAACCAACCCGGTTTTCTGGTTTTCTTGTCAGTGCAGACCTTTGATCTTTGATATCTTGGGTTTCTATTACTTCAGTGCTTTGGTACTGTAATGTTCTGGTTTTTTCTTGCTGAAGTGGAGTTCTGGTTCAACTCAGTCAGTAGCACAGCAGTCTTGATCCCTTGTTTTCATCTGCATTTTAACATTTGCATGTATTTACGATCTCAGGTGCATATTTTCCCTTTAATTCTAGTAATTTGATCCACCGTCATCATAGATCCTGGTTTGAAGAGGACTATCACCTACAAGTTCCCGACGCCAAATTTAGGACATTTATTTGGTCTCATTTCTATGGTTGATCATGGTGTTATGGAAGACTTCAAGAAGGATTATGGGAAGATTTTGAGTTTTGTCCGTAAAACCTCAAGATATGAGCTAGGAGCCATTCACACTTTGCTGCAATTCTATGATCCTCAGTTACGATGTTTCACTTTCCATGGTTATGTCTTAGTTCCTACCTTGGAGGAGTTTGCTTTGTTGATGGGAGTTCTGGTCTTAGAGAAGGTGCCTTTCTTTCACTCTGAGGAAGAACCTGACTTAACCAAGTTCGCCAATGCTCTTCATCTGAACAAATCTGAATTAGAGGGTAAAGTAGTATGGAGAAATGGGGTCTCTGGTTTTCTATTGTCATTCTTGGTGGGCAAGGCTCAACATTTTGCTATGGAGGGTTTTTGGGTGGTTTTCAACGCTATTCTGGCTTTATGCATATATGGCATAATTCTGTTTCCTAATATACCGGACTTCGTTGATATGGATGCCTTTCACATTTTCGCTTCCAAGAATCATGTACCCACTCTTTTGGGAGATGTATACCACTCAGTATATTACAAGAATGAGAATATAAGAGGAAAGAATGTTTCTTTTTATGCGCCACTCCTCTACAAGTGGTTTATGGAGCATCTTCCTCGAGCTGGCGCTTTTGTTGATATGTGTTATATCCCAAAATTTTACTAACCAGTTTCTTGTGCTTGGCTTTTGTTCTTTGCATTTTGCATTCTTTTTTGCATATCATAGCATTTGTTTTTGAGGCAGGGGATCAAGGTTTTTCCTGTGGCTCAGAATTCTCGCAGTGCAAGAGATTGAACATCGAGCATCAGAGGCTCCGACATTTATTTTGCCTAGCTATCAAGTGGTCGATTTTATTTTATTTTGCAGGATATTTTCATCCCAGGAAGCAGCATTTGGTCTATCTCAAGCACTTTCATCGTCATAGCATTCAAAGGCAAGTTTCAGGAGCTGAACATAGCCCAAAACAGTTCAAAATGGACGATTGTTCATGTTTCCCCCCAAAAGGCGCAAAAATTCAAATTTTTAGGGCGTTAATCGATTAACTAAAGCAAAATTAGGCCAAATTTGAATTTTTGAAAGTGTTAATCGATTAACCCAAATGGTTAATCGATTAACCAGTGCAAATTTCAGCTCTGCACATGAACTTTCAATAGACGTCATTTTGGGGTCCATTTTGATCACATGAGAAATTGATTTTACACCAAAGGAAGGATCTAGAACCATTTTGAATTTTGGTTAATTTTCAAATTAATCAAAACTCCCTCCAAATTCCCACTCCTAATCCCATTCCAAATTTCACAAACCACACTCCAAACCTCATTTGGATCCTAATCTAAGGGGTATTTAATTGATTTACTCCAAAACTCAAAGAAGAATCCTGATAATTTCCATTTCAATTTCAGAATTCATTCTCACTCTTGAATTTTTCTCTTAACCTTTCACTCCCAAACTCCATTAAAGCTCTTCACACCTTGAATTCTTTGAATCTCCATTGGAATCATTGAGTTCTTGAGCTCAAACCTTCATCCTTCATCCTCATTGAATCAATTTCTCCATCCAATTTTCGTGCTGGTGTGGATCTGAATTTTGAAGTTGATCTAGAGGAACTTATTTGGTTTGATTTAGCTTAATTTTGGTGGATCTTCATTGCTACTACAATAATTCATTTGGATCTTGAAGGATTTCCGATTTTCTAGCTTAGATCTGTTCAATTGAAGATGAATCAACATTAACCGAAGCAATTATCCGCTTCGTAGGTTGGAATTCTAGATCCATTGTTATTTTGAGCTTATTTGCATAATTATCATATGGATCTTCATCTTTGATTGACTTTTGGTTGATTTGATTCATGTGAATTGTGATCTTGATGTTTAAATGTGTTTACATATTGATGAGATCACTGGTTTCTGGTTTAATTTTGTGCGTAATTAATTATGTGATCATGTGGATTATTGCTTAAGTGATTAATTGCTGAAAAGTGCTTTTGAGCTACTATTTTCTACTGTTGGAACAGTGTTAATCGATTAACCAGATGCAGTGCAAACTGGTTAATCGATTAACCAGTATGAATATTCAAATTTTCAAACTTTTTTAATTGGTTAATCGGTTAACCCCTGGTGTTAACCGATTAACATTGTGCCAGCATGTCTGTTTTGCTATTTTTCAAGGTTGTTTTGGTATCGTTTCACTTCGAATTCTCATGGATCAGTATGATGCATTAGGAGTGAGATGTTTTGGATATATGTCGTTGTTCTTGGTGGTTTAATCATGATCTCTTCGACACGTGTGTTTGATTTCCATTTGAATGCACAATTTTATAATTGTTGTTCAAAGTGATGAGTGCTTGCTTTGTTTGCTTGAGTGTGAAGAATTATGGTTGAGATGTGCTTGTGGTGGCTGTTGTCCCACACTTCCTTTTTCCTCCCACTTTTCTTTGGTGATTGATGTTTGAATGGTTGTAGAAGTTGTAACTTCTCCCATTTCATCTCACTTTTGCTTAGGCTTGTTGAGTTCTTTTTTTTGCATTCCCTCTTTTTTTTTTCATGTTTTTGTGTAAACAAGAGGTTGAGATGTGCTTGTGGTGGTTGTTGCCCCACACTTTGTTCCTCCCTCCTTTCTTTGTGTTGCATTTCATGATTGCATATTTTTCTTCCTTCTCATTTGTGATTGATTTATCTTGTGTTCTTCTTGGTTTCTTTTACCATGATCCCTTAGGATTCCTAGTCCCTCCGTTTAAGATGGAAGTAGGAGAGACATTAAGTGTTTGTAGATACTTTTGATTGGCTGCATTTTATGGTAAAACATTGGAGTATGAATGAATGTCATAACTGATATTATGACATACATGAAGAGTGTTCTACAGGAAGAACTAAGAGTAAGTGAAGTTGAATGTCATGCTGGATGTTATGACATAAAGCGTATGACATCAGGGTGCTTAGGTTTTAGTTTTCTGTTATTAGCTCAGGCTATACATAAGGAAATATTGTAGGAAAGCCTAGTTATCTCAGGCTAAATGCCAGGCATTGTTGAGGTTAGCATAGAAGGCCCCTGACCTAATTGGAAAGGCGTAACTTCATGAAGAGAGGTTTATCTTGGATAAACCTAATTTCTCCATCAAAGCCCAAAGAAAGTCTGCTGCTATAAATAACAGAAGGATCACTCCTAATAGTACAGAGCTTCTAGAGAGAGATTAGAGAGTGTGTCTTGTGAGTGAAGAGTTTTCTCTTCACGTGGATTATGTGAGTGAAGTGGTTTGGTTCTTCACGTGTGTCTTAGGATAATTGTATGCCAAGCAATTGTCTAATGTATAATTGCCTTGGATTAGTGTGTATGAACTGTTGTGTTCATTGTGTCACTCAAAGCTTTTAAGCAAGAGTGTTGTGTCTCTGGATCAAAGCTGTTAAGCAAGATCAAGGTGTGTTTGAAGTGTGTCTTCAATTTCCAATTGTAATTGTATATTGGTTTATATCACTGTGGTGATTGACGGGGAATGAGTTGGTAACTCAGGTCTAGTGGCTTCTAGGCTGATGTGTCATTGGGTAGGTCTTAAGTGAAGAGTGCAAATTGGTTGTTTGACACTGAATTAATTCTACTGATAGTGAATTTCCTCCCTGGCTTGGTATCCCCCAGATGTAAGTATGGTTGACACTGAACTAGGTAAACAATTACTTGTGTTATTTACTGCTTTCCATTTACAGCTTATTAGTAAGTTCAGTAGTCTATGTTACAATGGATGTCATAACATCCGTGATAACATCCACTATGTGATTTCCAGAATTTCAGTGTTCAATCCAAGCATGACAACATTAGGGTAGTCTTTTCCCTCTTATCTCAATCATAGGTGTACATTGCATGATAACATTAGGTTGAGTTTAGTCTCCCTTTTAGAGTTTGTCTTCTCTTCTCATTTCAAAACCTCTTCAAGACACTTAATAATGGATAATGAGTGTTGTACGCTATGAGCCTTAAGCATTTTGGAAATGATGATTGGGGGGTTTTCCTCCTAATTCTCTAGAGTGTTTAGCGTATGTCCTTTGGACGATATGCGACGCATTCGCTCCTAAGTCATAGTCTTTAGTGCAACATGAATTACAAACACAATTCAATTCACTTCTTCTTAAAAGACTAAAAAAAACATCAAATCTTTTCATCCTTCGGGATTAGTGGAAATTCTTTTTTCAAAAAGAGAGTGTTGATAACTCTTAGTTCTACCGCAAACAGGTAACGCCTAAGTCTCCAATGGTCGAGCAGCAATACACCTAACTGCTAGAACTAAGGTTTAACCCTACTCGGGTAAAACATTTGAACCAACTTGTGGTCGTGTCAGCCCGAACTAAGTTTGCTCTAATTTCTCGTACCAGACGAGGATACGTAGGCACAAGACGGTGATGTCTTAGCGAGCAACCTTCCCCATCTTCACCCTTAGTTTTCCGAACTATGTTGACTATGACTTTCCCATTGCACGAGGGAGTACGTAGGCAAAATCGGCGATGCTTTATCGAGTCTCTTTTCTTTTCTTTTGTCCCTGTGAGCCTGTAGCTTAGATAGTAAACACCCTTTAGATAGATAACAAGCGTGGATCCCGTTGAGTACAACGGACGTAAGGGGAGCTAATACCTTCCCCTTGCGTAACCGACTCCCGAACCCAAGATTTGGTTTGTAAGTGCTTCTAGTTGGCTGCATTTTGTGGCAAAACATTATATTGTGTATGGTTGTCATGAATGATGTTATGACACACAATATGCAGGGTAAGTAGTAAGTTGAGTTGGATGTCATACTGAATGTCATGACACTGATCGTATGACATCAGGTGCGCATGATTAGTTTTCTGGTATTTAGGTTGAGGAAGTTCAGGCTAGAATTCAGGAAAATTTGTGGAAGCTCAAGCTGGAAGTCAGGAAACATTTTAGAAGCCCTGGCGAAATAAAATTTCTCTGACCTAAATGGTAAGTGTAGATTCCTGAAGAGAGGTTTTGGGTAAACCTAAATTTTGCACTTAGGCCCAAAGAATATCTGCTATAAAAAACAAGAGGATGAACCTCAATTATCAACACAACTAGCAGAGATATTAAAGGGTGTATTTTGTGAGTGAAGAGTTTACTCTTCACGTGTGTCTAGGAATCTTAGGATTCCTTGTGTGCCAAGCAATTATAGGTTGTATAATTGCTTTGGTTATTGTGTATGAACTGCTGTGTTCATTGTCTCACTCAAAGCTGTTAAGCAAGAGTGTGTGTTCCTTGATCAAAGTTGTGAAATAAGATCAAGGTGTGTTGAAGTGTATCTTCATATAACTTTTGTAATTGTGTAATGATATCACTAAGGTGATTGAGGGGGAGTGAGTGGGTAAACTCTTATCTAGAGGTCTCTAGGTTGAAGTGTAATTGGGTAGGTTTTAAGTGAGGAGTACAAACTGAGTGTTTGACTCTGAATTAATTATGCTAATAGTGAATTTCCTCCCTGGCTTGGTAGCCCCCAGATGTAGGTGTTGTTGACACTGAACTTGGTGAACAATTGCTGTGTTAGTTACTGCTTTCATTTACAGTTTATTTATTAAGTGCAATAGTCAATGTCATAGTGGATGTTATAACCTTGGTGATAACATCCATCGTGTGCTTGCCATAATTTCAATTGGCATCAGAGCAGACACCCTGCCTGTTTATTCTGGGTGAGATCTAGGGAAGATAAATTCTGGTACTATGGATAAAGACATAGGATTCACTAAGAGACCGCCAATTCTGGATGGTTCTAATTATGATTATTGGAAACCTAGGATGATTGCCTTCCTAAATTCATTAGACAGCAAGGCATGGAGAGCTGCAAATTCAGGATGGGAACATCCAGTGGAGACTGACAAGGATGGAATATCTGTGTTATTTCCTGAAGAGGAATGGAACAAAGAGCAAGAGGCCTTAGCTCTTGGGAAGTCTAAAGCATTAAATGCACTCTTCAATGGTATAGACAAAAAATCTTCAGACTGGTACACCATTGTGAACTGGCTAAGGAGGTTTGGGACACCCTAAAAACAACTCATGAGGGAACTTCGAAAGTCAAAATGTCAAGACTTCAAATGTTGACCACCAAGTTTGAAAGTCTGAGAATGAAGGAAGATGAGACTATTCATGAGTTCTACATGAATGTCCTTGAACTTACAAACACCTCAGGAGCCTTGGGAGAAAAGATGGCTGAAGAGAAGCTTGTGAGGAAGATTCTTAGGTCCTTGCCCAAAAGGTTTGCCATGAAGGTCACTACCATTGAAGAAGCCCAAGACATATGCAATATGAAGGTGGATGAACTCATAGGTTCTCTTCAAACATTTGAGATGGGCATGTGTGATCATACTGTGGAGAAAAAGAGAAAAAGCATAGCTCTTGTCTCAAACACTGCAGAAGATTCAAAAGAAGAAGATGGTGAAACTGAGGAGAACTTGTTAGAAGCAATAGCCTTGCTTAGAAGACAATTTAATAAACTGATCAAAAGAATAGATAATAAGTCAAAGCCCTATGCCAAGAACAACTCTTCTGACAGCAGCAAAAGGAGTAACTTTGAGGAGAAATCTAACCAAGGAAAAGGAGTACAATGCCATGAATGTGAAGGGTATGGACATATTAGAGCTGATTGTCCTACATATCTAAAGAAATGGAAGAAGGGCCTAATTGTCACTTGGTCTGATGGAGACTCAGAAAGTGGATCATAAGAAGAGTCTGCCAAACATATCACTGTTCTGAACATTGTATGTATTTTTGATGGTGATTCAAGTGAAGATGAGCTCACTTATGATGAACTTGCAGCCTTATACAAACAGTTATGCATTAGAAGTGCAAAAATTTCTAAACAAGGGGAGAATCAGAAGAAAGTCATCAAGGAGTTAGAGACTGAAAATATAGAGCATCTTGGAACAATAGACTCACTCAATAGTGAAGTCATCTTGCTAAAGTCTCAACTTAATCATATGTCAAAATCTATCAGGATGATGAACAATGGGACTGACAATATGGAAAAGATTCTACAAAGTGGTCAAACATCAGGAAACAGGTCTGGACTGGGATTTGTTAGTGAACAAAAACCTATCTTGGATCTCAAGAGGCCAAAACCTGAAACTCAGAAGTCAAAGGGGATGTCACGACCAATGTCACAACATCTGAGAAACAGAAACTAGAACCAAGTCAAGAGCAAATTCCAAGGGTATAGGTGTTACCACTGTGGGAAACTTGGATATATCAAATATGTACGTTTCTGGTTATATGGATTGCCTAGTCATCCTCATCAATGAAAATCCAAACAGGGTGCTCATGTCAAGAAGCAACATCATGCTAAATCTAAGAAGGAGGCTCCTAACAAGAAAAGACAATGGGTTACCAAGAGTATGGCTTTAGTAGCCCACACTTCTCTCAGGATGCCTGCCAAGAAAGATTGGTATTTTGATAGTGGTTTCTCTAGACACATGACTGGGGTAGAGAATGTGCTGGTAAACATAAGACCTCACTCCTCAAGACATGTAACTTTTGGAGATGGAGCTAGAAGAGAAATCAAAGGTGCTGGAAAACTGTACTATCCTGGTGTCCCAAAACTGGATGATGTCTTGTTGGTTGAAGGACTGACTGTCAATCTAATCAGTATCAGTCAGCTCTGTGACCAAGGTCTTAGTGTCACATTTACTAAGGATAAATGTGTTGTCACCAATGAAGAAGGTGAGGAAGTCATGAGGGGATCTAGATCCAAGAACAACTGTTACTTATGGGAGCCCAGAAGTAATCTAACTATCTTGGTCCAAAAGGAAAGGAAGGATCAGTTATGGCTGGAGAGAGGAAGACAAACTCTGAAAATAAAAAGGACCATGTCCAGAACAGTTGCAAGAGAAACTTCAAAGTCTACTCCATAAAGCAAGACAGGATGTGGGAAATGTCATGGGGGTAGGCAAGTCAAGAAGGGACACCCAAAGAATGGTCATCAGGGAAATATAGATATGCTATACTGGAATTTGATAGAGTCCATGAGAGATGGCCAGCCTAAAGAAAGCAATGTCACTCAGAATGTTATGACACTGTATTGTGACATTCAGAGTAACATCTACATGAACTCAATTCTGTCTAACAGAACTTGGAATAGTGGTAACAAGGATCAGTTTGGAAAGGTTAGGGTGGGGCTTGAGGACTCTGACATACCAAGGGATAACTCTTTCACAAGGAATCACAAAACTACTCTAAGAGAAAGTGAAAGATGCAATTTGGGAAGGTGGTGTAATAAGAGACTATAGCAATTAATAGGGAGTTACATTTTGAAAATTAACTAGTTTCTGATTGGTCAAAATATCAAGCTCCCTCCTCTTTTGCAAGCAAACCCTTCTAGCCCTTTTACTCTATTAGACTGCCACTGTGGTTGCTCATACAAATTCGTCTCCTTGCATACCTCATACAGCCACCATAGAAAACCCCTTCTTCAACAGCCAAAGTCACTAACAATGTCTCAACAACAAACGACCATCCCTACCAAGCATGACTGTGATCAAAACAAGAGCATCTACCTGGAGGATATCCTTGATGTCATTCCTCTAAGCATGGAGTTTGGAAGAGGTAGTGAAGCCCAAACTTCAGCTTCTTCACATGCAGACCAAGAAGCCCTTGAGAGAGAATTGGGGAATGATGCCTTGGAGATCAAGGAGGTAATGGAACTCATCAACAAGGCTGGACTGCTCAAGACAGTCTCTGGATTTTACAAATCCTAGGAAAGACTGGTAAAGGAGTTCATTGTAAACATACCTGACTCAATCTCAAATAGAAACAACAAGGAGTTCATGAAGGTGTTTGCTAGAGGAAAGTGTGTGCAATTCTCTCCTACTGTGATCAACAGGTATCTAGGGCGAGCAAATGATGGTGAGACTGAATTGGCTGCTTCAGACAACCAAGTTTGCAAGATCATCACTACTAATCAAGTCAAAACACGACCATCCAAAGGGAAGCTGTCTGCAGCACTGCTCAGTGTAAAGTATGCCATTCTTCATAGAATTTGAGCTACTAATTGGGTTCCTACCAACCATACATCCTCCATTGTTGTTGGACTGGGCAAGATCATTCATACCATAGGTACCAAAGTTAACTTTGACTTTGGTCTATACATCTTTGATCAGATTGTTAAGCACTCCACAACCAGTGTTATCAAGTTACCTATTACATTTCCCTCCCTCATTTGTGAGATCATCCTAAATCAATATCTTGGGATCCTGAACTCAAGTGATGCTATCAGCAAGAGGGAGTCTGCACTATCTCTACACTTCAAACTCTTTGCAGGAAGATATGTTCCTGATATGGTTCTCACTTCTGATGAGAAGGCCAACATGTCTAAAGAAATGATAATTGCTGAATTAACGAAAACATGTAGGGACTTGGGAGAAACCATTAGTACGGCAACTGCAAGAAAGATCAAGATGGAATCTTTTATTCAAAGCCTTGAAAGAGGTAAAGCTGATATTGATGGTATGGGTATGTCAGGAGAGGATTCTGAGAAGAATGTCGAAACTGGTGCTACTGACATTAGTTCGAGTTCTGCCTCTGAGGAGGAAGAGTGTTGAGCTTATAGACTGCTGTGGAGCTCAGGCTGCTGGTTGCTGAGCTAAGGATGATGTGCTGCTGTGTTGAAGTCTTGTATTAGACTTTGTGTTTCATCATGAATTTGTGATACTCTTAATGAGCAGTTTTTTTGTAATGTACCCCAAACATGTATAATGTTACTCATTATGATTTATACTATTTTTTTAGTTTGATCTTAATTTGTGGCTAAAAAGGGGGAGAGTATGTTAAGATAACAGCAGGTGGAAGAACAGGTGAAGACTTGATTGGGCTGCTGCAAATGTGTGCTGCTATAGCATATGTGTATTGTGTATTTGAGATAAACATGCGTGCAGGTGTGATCACAAGTGTTGTTGCTGATGTGTGTGATAACAGCTGCTAGTGATGTGTGAATTCCTAATTTCTGTAGGAATGTATGAAGATTGTGAGCTCCTAGCTACTGATTAGGAGTGTGTGACCTCAGGATGTTATCCTGAATGTCTTAACATCTAGCTGGTAATATGTGTGACTGCAAGCTGTGCAGGTTATGCCCAACTGATGTAGGATGCATCAGTTGAGGGGGAGTAACCCAGGATGTTACTCAAAAATGTGTGACATCTGTAGTGCTGACTAATAAATGGTTATGTGTGAACAGGTTGATCCTGAGAAGCTGAGAGCTAACTGTGTGAGTATAGACAACTCTACTAGTGTGTTTAGAAGCTTACCTGCATGATAGGTTAAAGGTTAGACTTCTGCTGCTTGTAAACTCTGATATAGTGACAGAGTGTTTTAGCCAAAAATTGGCCAAATGTGGAGTTTGTAAGTGCTTCTGGTTGGCTGCATTTTGTGGCAAAACATTAGAGTGTTTATGGTTGTCATGACTGATGTTATGACACACAATATGCAGGGTAAGTAGTAAGTTGAGTTGGATTTCATACTGAATGTCATGACACTGATCGTATGACATCAGGCGCGCATGATTAGTTTTCTAGTATTTAGGTTGAGGAAGCTCAGGCTAGAATTCAGGAAACGTTGTGGAAGCTTAAGCTGGAAGTCAGGAAACATTTTAGAAGCCCTGGAGAAATAAAATGTCCCTGACCTAAATTTTAAGTGCAGATTCCTGAAGAGAGGTTTTGGGTAAACCTAAATTCTGCACTTAGGCACAAATAATATCTGCTATAAAAAACAAGAGGATGAACTTCAATTATCAACACAGCTAGCAGAGATATTAAAGGGTGTATTTTGTGAGTGAAGAGTTTACTCTTCACGTGTGTCTAGAAATCTTAGGATTCCTTGTGTGCCAAACAATTGTAGGTTGTATAATTGCTTTGCTTATTGTGTATGAACTGCTGTGTTCATTGTCTCACTCAAAGCTGTTAAGCAAGAGTGTGTGTTCCTTGATCAAAGTTGTGAAGCAAAATCAAGGTGTGTCGAAGTGTATCTTCATATAACTTTTGTAATTGTGTAATGATATCACTGAGGTGATTAAGGGGGAGTGAGTGGGTACTGATCTAGAGGTCTCTAGGTTGAAGTGTCATTGGGTAGGTTTTAAGTGAGGAGTGCAAACTGAGTGTTTGACTCTGAATTAATTATGCTAATAGTGAATTTCCTCCCTGGCTTGGTAGCCCTCAGATGTAGCTGTTGTTGACACTGAAATGGGTGAACAATTGATGTGTTAGTTACTGCTTTCCTTTATAGTTTATTTATTAAGTGCAGTAGTCAATGTCATAGTGGATGTTATAACCTTGGTGATAATATCCATCGTGTGCTTTCCAGAATTTCAGTTGTGATGACCTGTCTTTTCCCGTTTTCGTAGGTTTTCTCTGATCGTTTCCTTTCCTTCTCTTTGGGATAAATAAAAAATGGTGGCGACTCATTTGTCTTTGCCGGCACCTTTTTCGCAATAGCAACAATATGTCTCATACATCTGATTGGTTAGAGAGACTCATAGGTTTGACGTCAGAGAATATTGTCTGGTTTAATAGAGATCTTCTTGGTAAGGAGATTATCTATAGCTGTAGAAAATTTCCTAATGTTCCTCTTATAGGAAGAAAATGTGGTATCAACTATAATCATGCTCTTGCTATCAGGCAGTTTGGTTATGCTTTGAAAGGACCCCCAAGGGAGGAGGAAATACAGGAACCTACGTATTTCACAAGAGCAGTTGACAATGATACTTTAGCCATATTGAAAAAGGCTTGGGGAAGAATCCACCGCAAAGGAAAATTTTCTTTGGGTGAGGGTGACTGCATAGCCTATGGACCTTATGTGGATTAGATTCAAGAGAGGGTGGAGAGAATGTTGTTACCATTCCCTGTAAGAGAACCTTTGTACCCTTTGGTGATTAAAGAACCTACGAAAGTTGATATTCAGAGGTATAATAAGCTGTGAGTTGAAATAGAAGAGTTACGCAAGGAAAATGAAGAGATGAAGAAGGAGGTTAGTCACCTAAAGAGCGAAAAGAATGAAGCAGCCTACTTGGCCAAGATGAAGACAGAAATCTTGAACAAGATGGGAAAAGAGTTGATTGAAGAGATTCGTGTACGAGAACGAGTTGGTCAAGATTTGAAGAGCACCAGCAATGTCCTGAAAGACAAAAAGAAAGAGCTAGAGAGAGCACGCCTGGAGATATCCAAATTCAATGATCAGTGGAATGCTGCTTTAACCGCCAACAATGGAAGAGAGGATGAGCTCCATAAGAAAATTGGCAAACTGAAGACAGAGCTCAAAATCAAGGATGAAAAAGCTTTAGTGGAATCGTCTCTTCAGTATGAAAGTGATCGTAAGTTACGAGAAACCTTGTCAACACTGGAAGAATACAAGATAAGGGCAAAACTGAAGAAACCAAGACTCGAAGATGCTTTCGTTGAAGATGCTTGGGAGGATTATGCTCGAGATTTGAAAGATGTTATTAGCAGAAGGGATTTACTCATACAGGTGTTGGTTGCAAGGCCTGAAGTTGTTAGAGGAGTTTCAAACTTGTTACCATGGTTGAAGGGAGAGTTATTTGATGCAGTGTTCTCTTTAGTTTTCTTCTCTTTTGTTTTTATCTTATATCGAGACCATCACCAGACTTGTCGGATGGGGTCGTATGATCATTTTCTGTTGTATTCCTTGGTGTTATGTTGTTTACGCTGACACTTGTCCTCATTTTATTTATGAGAAGAGACTTATGGTTCTATATGTTGTTCTCATGTCTACTGTTTATTTGTGGAACTAGAATCAAGGGGAGGATCTCCTTGAATCATACATACATGCTTGCATTTTTCATTATCATTATCATTTTGCATAGAAGGTGTTCTTGGGACCGTTAATCTTATCTATCTGTGGTTTTCTTCCAGATGTTTTCAGGATAGCAGACCAGACGTTTCACAGATACTCTATGAGGGGGAATCAGCAAAGAGTCATGGATCAGATGCAACAAGAGTTGCAAGAATTCAGATATCCGATGACACAATTTATGGATATGATGCAGGGAGTTGCCAATAGGCAAGAACAACTCAGAACTCTAGTCCAACCACTTATTTCCAAGGTGGATGGTAGTGGTGTCTTACATGGAGGAACTTATTCCATTCCTCCTCCAGCTGACGGCAACACTCCTCAGGACAATGTTATCCCTACTGTTGTTATTCCTCTGGGCAAAGGTCACCAAGCAGGAGTTCATGTAACCGGTGCAGCGGGCGTTGCACATGGGGCTGCAGGTCCTCAATAGGAAAAAGACGAGCAGGATGATGTATTCTCAATGGGAGACTTGGGTGTGGGCCTCTAGACATACGCAAACTAAAGGTTTAAGATGATTGAGGAAAAGATGAAGAATCTCGAGAACCAAAACTCTTTGGGCTCGACATGTCTAATCTGGGGTTGATACCAAGGGTTAAGATTCCCCCCAAATTTAAAGTTCTAGACTTTGATAAGTACAAAGGGACAACCTGTCTCAGAGTACATCTCAGGTCCTATTATCGGAAGATGTCTACATATTCAAACGATGAGAAATTGCTGATGCACTTTTTTCAGGATAGCTTATCCGGTCCTTCTCTAGAGTGGTACATGGGTCTAAAGACATCGCATATTAGAAGTTGGAGGGATCTAGGGGAAGCTTTTGTCCGTCACTATGAATATAACAGTGACCTGGCGCCTAACAGAGTGCAGTTATAGAATCTATCACAAAGGAGCAATGAAGGGTTTAAAGAATACGCCCGGAGGTGGCGGGAACTAGCAACTAGAGTTCAACCACCGATGGTAGAGCGAGAGCTTATTGATATGTTCGTGGCAACCTTGCCAGGAATATATTATGAGAAATTGATTGGAAATGTGTCTGGAAGCTTTTCTAATTTAATCATAACAGGTGAAATGGTAGAAAACAGAATAAAGTTGGGGAAAATACAAGGCGGAGAAGGGTCTACCTCAGGAGGAGCGAGGAAGACATTTGGGAATTCAAAGAAAAGAAAAAGAGACACAAATGCCGTAACAGCTTATAGAAACAAAAATAGAGCACAACGACAACAACAATACCAGCCTTAACAACAATAGATTGGTAGTATAACCATTCCAACAGTACCTCAGCAACCAGCTATTGCACCACGCCAATTTCAAGACAGAGGAAGGGTGGTCAACAGGAAATTTGATACGCCTCCCATGCCTTACGCTCAATTATTACAGCATCTGCTACAGTTACAGCTTTTCCAGAAAAAAACTTTGGCACTGCTTACAGGTGCATCTCCACCGGGCTACGATGCAAATGCTAGGTGCGATTATCGTTCGGGTGCTCTGGGCCATAACATTGATAGTTGAAAAGCTTTTAAGCATAAGGTGCAAGATCTGCTTGACATAAAAGCAATTAATTTCACAAACGAGACCCCGAATGTGAATCAAAATTCTATGCCGAACCATGGGGTAGCCGGAGCTAATGTCGTTATCAAGGGAGAAAGGTTGAACCTGATAACTAATGTGGCAGAGTTGAAGATGCCTTTGAGTTTTCTGAAGAGGAGGTTGTTGTAAGGGGGTGTTTTTCCTGGTTGTGTGGAAGGCTTTGAGGGATGTGTTGTGCACCCTGAAGGTTGTAGTGAATTGAGAAACCATATTCAAAGCTTGATGAATAAGGGTATTTTGCAGTTTAATAGAATAGAAGAAGAGGAAGATTTGAAGAAAGTTGACAGTGAACAAGATGAAATCGCAATGATTTCAATCCCATACAGAACAATCAATATTTCAGCATTTCCAAGGCCAGCACTGGTAATCATTACTACACCCGGACCAATGCCCTATGAGAGTACCAAGGCTATTCCTTAGAACTATGGGGCTGATGTATTCTTCAATGGTTACAAGCAAGAATTGGTAGGGATGCCATCTGAAGGATCATCTGTTGATAATGTTGTTGGAGCCGGAGGTTTGACTAGATGTGGTAAAGTATTCTCCCCGTCGGAGGCTAATATGGAAAGAAACGATAAAGGGAAGGATAAAGATGTAAAAGAAGAGAGTCAGCAATAGGGAGAGAAAGACTCCTTGGTCAAAGATGCTAAAGAATTTATGTGACTCATCTGCAAGAGTGATTACAAAATTGTGGATCACTTACAGCAAACCCCTTCTAAGATCTTGATATTGTCTTTGTTGTTGTGCTCTGAGGCACATGGGAATGTGTTATTGAGAATTCTGAATACTTCTTACGTACCGCAAGCAATTTTTGTCAATCAACTTGAAGGGGTAGTGGCCCATGTTAACGCCGGTAATGGTTTGGGTTTCACAGATTTGGATCTAACGCCTGTTGGGAGAAATCATAACCATGCCCTACATGTGTCTATAGAGTGTAGGGGGTTGTTATGTCGCACGTACTAGTCGATACAGGTTCATCACTTAATGTGTTGCCCAAGAAAGCATTGATGAAACTGGACACCCAGGGTGTGATTTGTACTCCCAATGACTTGGTAGTGAGAGCTTTTGATGGGACTAGAAGGTCTGTGTTTGGTGAAGTTACATTACCAATTCAGGTAGGCCCAAAACTCTTTGATGCAGTCTTCTACATTATGGTTATCCAGCTCGCCTACAGCTTCTTACTTCGTCGACCATGGATACATTCTGCTGGGGCAGTCACTTCGACCTTGCACCAGAAGCTAAAGTATATGGTTGAAGGGAAGATCGTCACGGTGTGTGGTGAAGAGGATATCATGATTAGTCACCTGTTGTCCTTCAAATTTGTAGAGGTGGATGGAGAGATCCATGAAACACTATGTCAGACGTTTGAAGCGGTACAGATTAAGGAAAAGTCTCCTGTTTAAGATAGAGCTCTAAAAATTTCAATGTCTTTGTTCAAAGAAACCCGCGCTGTTGTAGAGTCTAGTTCGTCACAGAGGTGGGGTCAAGTTCTCAGCATCCCTAACAAGAAAGATAGATTTGGCTTGGGGTACAACCCGTCATTATCTCAGAATGTTCCGAGGTATAGAGGACCAGTGAAATTCACTAGTGGCAGAGTGATTTTTGACAGGATTAACATTATGGGAGATGATGAAAGGGATAACGACTGTGACATGGACGCTTAGATTCAGCTGTGTGTTCCAGGGAAAAAGTTGTGCAACTGGACTGTGGAGGAAGTTGTCCAAGTCTTTTCTGAAGAGTAATTTCTTTGTTTTTATTATGTGTGGTCCGACATTCCGCCCAGGACGTAGTGGCTTTCCTTTGTAGGGCCCTTCTTGTTTATGTTTGAACTCTTTTTTATCATTAATGAAAGGCGTTTGTTTGCATTCAAATATATTGATCCCTGTTTTTCTATTTTTTATTTTTGATAATAAAATGGAAATGTGTTTGTGCTTGTTTGCATATCATTTTAAGCATTAAAACATTAATCATGCAGGTTTCACATCTTAGATGCCACCATTTCAGATTTGGCTATGACTCAGTATGATTTTGACAATCCTATTTATCAAGCTAAAGAAGAGACTGAAGAAGATGGTGACCTACTTGAAGAGCTAGCCAGATTATTGAGACAAGAGGAAAAGGTCATTCTGCCTCATCAAGAGGATATTGATGTTGTCAATCTGGGCACCGAAGAGGACAGGAAAGAGGTCAGAATTGGGGCTGCGTTAGAAGACACTGTCAAAAGAAGGTTGGTCGAAATGCTCCAAGAATTCAGAGACGTCGTTGCATGGTCGTATGAAGATATGCCAGGGTTGGATACCGACATAGTGGTGTATCATTTACCTCTTCGATACCGACATAGCAATCAAGATTAAGGAAGAGGTCCAAAAGCAGTTGGATGTCGGTTTTCTGGTCGTCACAAATTATCCTCCATGGGTTGCTAATATTGTCCATGTACCTAAGAAGGATGGAAAGGTCAGGATGTGTGTCGACTACAGGGATCTGAAAAGAGCGAGCCCGAAAGATGATTTCCAGCTCCCCCACATTGATGTGTTAGTTGATAATACTGCCCAATATTCTGTGTTTTCCTTCATGGATGGCTTCTCTGGGTACAACCAAATCAAAATGGCCCTAGAGGACATGGAGAAAACCACTTTGATCACGTTGTGGGGGACTTTTTGGTATAAAGTTATGCCTTTTGGATTTAAAAATGCAGGGGCAACTTATCAGCGCATGATGGTGACTCTCTTTCATGATATGATTCATCATGAGACTGAAGTGTATGTTGATGACATGATTGCAAAGTCGCAGACGGAGGAAGAACATTTGGTTAATCTATTGAAGTTGTTTGAAAGGTTGAGGAAATTTAGATTGAGGTTGAATCCAAATAAGTGCACTTTCGGAGTAAGGTCAGGAAAGCTATTGGGGTTCATCGTCAGTGAAAAAGGAATCGAGGTAGATCCTGCAAAGATGAAAGCAATACAAAAAATGCCTGAGCCAAAAATAGAAAAATAAGTTAGTGGTTTTCTAAGGAGATTGAACTACATTGCAAGGTTCGTATCTCACCTAATAACCACTTGTGAACCAATATTCAAATTGTTAAAGAAAGATCAAGCAGTCGTTTGGAACGAAAATTGTCAAAGGGCATTTGAAAGAATAAAAGAATACTTACAGGAACCTCTGATACTGATGCCTCCAGTGGCAGGTGTCGCTACTCGAAAAATGCATCGCGCAACAACGGGAAGGCGAAAAAGATAGACAGAAGAGTCGCCACCGAACTTTATTTATCCCATGAGGGGAAAGGAAAATATCGAGAAAACCTTAAGAAAGAAATGGATAAGATGGTCTCGCAACCAAGAACGGGTTCGGAAGCCGGTTATGCGAGGGGAAGGTATTAGCACCCCTCGCATCCATCGTACTCGATGGGAACCTTTTGTTTGTCGATGTGTGAATTTATCTGCTTAAACATTATGCTATAAGAAGCGTGTTCCAATGGGTAAAGATAAGGGTTTAGAAACAAGAAAGTTAGGAGGAAAGAGAGAACGGGGAAAAAGGGAGAGAACGGACTCGGTAGGACTTCGCAGTCCTATGCCTACGTATTCTCAATAGATGTGAGAAAGTCAGAGTCGACGTAGTTCGGGAAACTACAGATATGGGGGATTGTGCTCGCCAAGGATTGTGGCCCTTGTGCCTACGTATTCTCATCTGGTATGAGAAATCAGAGCAGCCGTAGTTCGGCCTACGGTTTGTTGATGTTTTTTATGGATGATGCTATCGTGCGCATTCTAGCAGTTAGGTGTTTCGCTGCTCGCTCGTTGGAGACTTAGGCGTTACCTGTTTGCGGTAGAACGGACGTAGCATATCCTTTTTGAAAGATTGATTAGGTTTTCTCCACGCGGGGCAAGAAGTCGCATTTGATTGATTGGATTGTTTTTTAAGGGGGGCGAGACAGGTCCTCGGATAGTAACCCCTACGGGTAGTACCCTGTTCGTTGTCTCAAAGTTTTTGTTATAAAAAGGTGTGGCGAACGAGGCGTCTTCGTATTGAAAGACGAGTGTCGAAACCACCCTCACTACAGTGGGCATCCCTACACTCGGAGAAGAAGAGGTCTACACCCAATCCTCTCTCTTTAATTCAATGCAAAGAGAGCTTCGTTCTCTTATTAAAGATGTTTTTGGTTTTGAATGGTAAGTGCTTTGCGACAGAGAACCCTACGGTAAACGTCAGCACTCGGGATAGGAGAAGGCCTACGCCTAACCACTCCACGACCATTCAAGTTTTATTATAAAAGAAATGAAAATGCACTCGGTACAGGACCGAGGTTTTAGGTATGAAAATTGTGGAAGGAAATTGTGAAAGCGAGATGGTGGATAAAGTCGCGTCTTCGTATTGAAAGACGAATGTCAAGACCACCCTCACTACAGTGGGCATCCCAATATTCGAAGAGGAAGAGGTCTACACCCAATCCTCTCTCTTTAATTCAATACAAAGGGAACTTCGTTTATTATGAAAGTATACTCGGTACGAGACCGAGGTTTTATGAGGAAATGTTGGAAGCGTCTTTGTATCGACAGCCGAGCATCGAGATCACCCTCACTACAGTGGGCATCCCTACGCTCGAAGAAGAAGGGGTCTACACCCAATCCTCTCGTTGAATTCGATACAAAGAATTGATTTTAGGGAGATGAGATTTGAAAATGGACAGGAAGCGCCTTCGTATTGAAAGACGAGTGTCAGAACCACCCTCACTACAGTGGGCATCCCAACACTCGGAGAGGGAGAAAGTCTACACTTAATCCCCTCTTTTTAACTCAATACGAAGATGATTTGATTTTGAAAACTGTTTGACAAAGTTTTGAATCGAGGCGGGACAGGTGACGAAGAGAGAAAATAGGTGGTCTCAGATCCAACGTCATTTATCAGTAGTTTGACTTAATGACGGTTTACGGAGGTCTCGTCATCGACCAAAAAGGCAAAAATGCCCAATAACAAAAGAGAAATAAGATCTATCTAAAATATGAAATAAACTTCTAAATAAAATGTATATATAAAAACTCTAAAATATATAATATACAATATACATTTTAAATATAAAGTAAATAATATATATATACAAAATAAAATTTTAAAAAAAAACAATATAGCATTTTTTTTAAAGGAACTAAATAATAGTGCATTTTTTTAAATAAATAAATAAAAAAAAGTAAACACAGACCGTGAGGCCCAGTTCATCAGCACCCAACAGAGAATCAAAACAACGCTGATCCAAAACAAGAAAAAAAAACTTTTTCGATTCCCTTTTTCCTCTGCGTTCTCACCCTCTCCGTTCATCCACTTCAATCAACTTCCATTTTCTATCAAGAAAGATCCCTCTTCTTCACTTCCATTTGGGTTAACTCTGGTTTAATTTCATTTTGATTTTGTGATTAAGGGTTTGTTGAAGGTGAGTGACGAAGATGACTTTGAGTGAGGTTTTATGGAAATGGTTGTTCATTGGAATCCGATGGGTTTTCGATGGAGTTTAGGTTAAAGTTTTTGAAGTAATTTTAATGGAGGTCTGAGGAACGTTCGATGGTTTGAGTTTGGTAGTTTTAGGGTTTGAACAGGGTTTATTGTTTGTGTGAAGGTTCGAGGGAGGAGACTGAGGTGCGATGGAGAGCGTAGAGGTTTCTGGGCTTTGATTTCGAAATGGATTTGGGGTCTGGGTTTGAGGTTTCACGGAAGTTTTCACGGAGTTGTGAGGTTTGGGGATGTGAAGGTTGTTTGATTCGAAAGTTTTTTCGGGCTTGGGTAGTTATTGTTCATGGGTCGTTTGGAGAAGATTAATGAGTTTTTGTTGATTTTTTTTTGAAATGGGTTTGGTATGATGTTGAACAGGTTGAGATTCAGAGTTGTTTTAATGGAGGTTAAAGGTTGAGTGGTTTCTGGACATTGAAGAAAAGGTTGTTGATGATAAATGGTGAGGATGATGATGCGTTTAGAAAGCCATTCAGAACTGGAAGTTTGTGTGATTTTTTTTTATGGTTTTGTGAATGGAGTTTGGTTGTTGAACAAAGATGAAAGGTTTGAATGTGTAAAGAGGGTTCTTTATACTCAATGCCAGGGAACAAGACAAACCAAACAAAACAGATCAAGATTATGAAGACAGTAGGAGTAACAGAATACTTACAGAAGAATATCACCAGATTGTTGATGCAGAACACAGGTGAGCTTCTTCTTCAATCTCCTTTTTTTTCCAGTTCTTTTTGAGTGAAAGCAGCTAGGGTATTCTGTAGTCTCTTCCTTTAAGCTTTTATAGTGAGGTCAATTAGGTTTAGCAGACCAACTCTTGAGGCCCTGAAACCCTCTGCCCCTTAGGCTTTAGGTTTGGTCTGCTACTAACCTGTCCTATTACCATTTCTGTGCTAAGACTGTGGTGCTGTAATTGCCTACAGCTGCTCTGTATTTTCCATTTTTGTGAATGTGTTTCTGCTGTCCCATTTTTCATGTCCCTGAATTTATTTATTTAAATTGAAAATATCTGATATATTTTAACCTGCATTTCCACTGTGGTATCACAACAATTTTACTGATACATTTAATTTCTTTGCAGGATCACTTCCACTCATGACCAAAAATGGATGGTTGCAGCAACGTCTCAACTGAGTTAGTAGGTCAAGGATATTTGCATAGTAGTTAAGAACCTTTCCTTGTGCAACATATTGCTCAAATTGGACTTTAGATTTCAGGAAGAGAGCATCATAGAAGTCCCATTCAGATTCTGACTGTTCGCACTCAATCAATTGAATATCAGTTGGTGCAACTCAGGAGTAAAGAGTGATTCTGATTTTGACTTCATATCGTCCTCAACTTGTTTAGCCCCATCGTTGAGGTCTTCGTCCACAGAAACACTATGAGGTTCCATGACAATTTCCTTCAGTCGTGGCATGGTTGATTCAATCTCTTTGGATGCAAGGCCATATAGATATTTGTAGAACTTCTTCATAACCTTAATAAAGAGAGACAATATTTGTTGCCTTTCCAGCTTCATTTGTCCCTCAATGTGCGAAATGTTCTGATTCTGCAGACCTGTGCAGAGTAACACACAAGCTTGAGCATGTGATAATGTAACTGGCATCTTTTCTTGGAAGTACAGGTGTGACAGCGTAGGAACTAAATCTAAAATCAGGTGAAAGTCAGCAAGATTGTCAACATAAGCCTCTAGTCGCTTCATATCATGTGGTGATAAATATTCTTTAACTGATCCCAATGATTTGTCAGCAGTTGTCTTTATAGGCTCTTGCTCCGTAAAGTTGATTTTTGGGTCTATGATGCTCATAGCAAGCTTGTATTCCATGTCACGGAAAGTGGAAGCCAGAAGTTTCGCAAATCTTTGCCTAAAATCCTGGTAAAATGGACCATAAAAGCCCCACTGATTTGATTCATCAACTTCAACTTCATCATTATTCAAAGATTTCAGGACCATGCATGAATGCTCACCAGTCACATTATTTGGAATCTGGCCAATGTAGAAAGGAGCAAATCTATGCTTCTTCCAAAAGCGAAAAAGTTCCAAGGTTAAGCCAAAGGAGACACCAATATAATGGAGCTTCTCCGGGCGCCTTTCACGTAGATGTACTAACAAATGAGGAAGATCTGTTCTGGGTTTTACATTTTCTTCAAGTAGTGAAACCTTCTCTGCAGCTTCCGTAACTCTAATTTGTGGAGTGTGCACTTTATCGTCAACATCATTCTCAGAGATAGGCGTAAGTTGTCCTTCATAATAACGTGTTAACAGCTCAACTGCTCGAGAACCATAGCCAAGCCTCATTGCATTAGGGTGTGTAGCAATGCGTACAATGCGAGCCCCAGAGAGTGAAGGAAAAGTTGTATCGCGGAATTGCTCACAGAATTTCCATGGTATTTGATCTCCAAAAGATTGATGACCATGGCTCAAACTTTGGATGGCTGACTGACGAGATATCTGCCCTTCAAGGCTAACCTGGATAACACACAAAATATCAGGAAGTTGATTCTTCGATTCATCCACAGGCCCGAGTAGCACAAACAAGTGATGTGCTGGAGCATCTGCCATCAATTGTAGATCATTTGGAGAATTCTTGTAATGTGATGCAACATATAAGGCCATCATTCGCTGCAAAAATAGCTCACTATCCTTGTGATAGGAAAAAAGAGTATCCCGATTAACATAGTATAGATCACACTCATTGGCCGGAGGCAACCTGCTAATATTAGGTATGGCGTTTGAAACATCTAAGCAAAGTAATGTGTTAAGCCAGCTTTCAATGGGATCCCCAGAAGCATATCTAATGGATTCACTCAATTCAATTTTCTTAAGCAGGCGACCAGTGCCCTCTGTGCTCTTAGCAGACACATGGCTTTGCTCTTGCAGTTGCTGTACAAGTTTTAGTGACAAAGAGCGTCCAGTTCCTTCATAACCATTAACAGTAGAAGACAGGAAGACCATATATGGGCCAAGTAAAGACTTCACCATTGGCAGCGGAATAGCAGCTGCTTCATCAACAACCAATAATTCAACTTGTGAAAGCTTTTCATGTTCGTGTGGCAGTATATACTGAATGGTCTGCCTGTGGTGCTTGTAAATATTGACTCTTGTAGTGACAATCTTGTGCTCAGAAATCTGACTTTTTACCAAATCAAAATGTTCGTGCTCCTTGTAGTCAAGTACACCCAAACCTTTGCATATGAACTCGAACAAGGTTCTCAGATTCTCGGGGCTGGGTGCAGTAACAAAGATATTTGAGTACCCCACGGCAATAGCTCCAGCAATTGATAAACCAAGAGCAGCTGATTTCCCACGGCCACAACAATGTGCTAAAAAGAACAAGAACAACTAGGGCTAATGCTGCAGAAACTGGTCTGCCTTTGAACCTATAAATACTTCCTCCTTTCATCTGTGCTTACACATTACAACAAATACAGGTCCTTCACTTGTCTATACATTCAGGACAAATCCATCAAAAAAAAACAACTTCGGCAATTCTTCTTATTGTTGAGGCTTTATCTTAATTTGAATCCCCTTGTTGTTGCAATTCGTTGCTTAGAGAAGCTGAATCGGGTTGCGTCGGTTTAATCGCAATTGCAAATCCAAAGCGTCGAGGAGGGAAATGACGGAGTTAGCCTTGAGCTTTGAAGGAGAAGGAGTGCGAGAGAAGATGAAGATGATGCTCTTCTTTTTTCTTTTTGTTGTTTATGAAATGGTACTGACATGATGTTGGTTCTGAATTTCTGATTTTGTTATTCTTTTTACAGGTTGGTACATCTTTTCCTCTCTTGCTTCCGCCATAACAGTAGTATTGTTGAATGGCATAATATATGGAGATCCAGACGTTTCGCCACTTTTGGCCCATCTCCTTTATTGGTGAGGCGAATTTGGCTCAAGAAGTTAACAGCGTGGTACTGAGAACGTGGTCCTAATTTAGGCCGAAAGAGAAAAGTATCCACCTCATTAACAACCACAGCCTTCATATTTGGGTGCTGAGACAAAAGGTTGGTCAAGTGATAGTCGGCATTAGATGCTGCCTTGTTATCTGGATCTCCAAGTTTATTAACAAGTGCAGAAAGTGGTCTGCGCTCTTGCTCTGATTTCCTACTTAGTAGCACATATATGGTCTTTAATGACTTGTTTTTTTTAAAGCAGGTAGCATGTCTCGAGATGCTTCTTCAAGTGCAACAACAAACCGTTCGTATCTCTGCTTTAAACATTCCTCCCAATACCAGAAAAGTAGAAGGGAGTAGCCATCTTTAGTTTCAGGAAAGTGATCTAGTGGTCGTTGTATCAGGGTCTTCAATTTACAATCTGGTAATAAGCTTGCAATAAATAATTCTTGAAGTGCTTCAAAACCTGACAAGGCATGGCGCTTTCCGCGGTACGTAATACTCGCTAGCATTTGATTGTGCTTTCCCTTTTCTGAATTTGTGTCTTCCTCTCGTGTTGCATCATCATTTTGGATTAATTTTGTTTGCAACTTGTGACGTTTCTGTGCCTTGCAATTCATTTGCTGCAGTTTTGTTCTCGTTGCGACGTGTATTCGTCTTCAGCATGTGCACACCGCCTGGTACTTCTACTCGTGTAACATCACTTGATGTACTGATGCTTAAACAATTTTGAAACAAGTAGCAAAGCAAACAGACACTGAAATTACTTTGGATTTCATCAATGAGGGAATTAGGCTCATTACGTCTATTGGCAAGAGCATAAATGGCAAGAGCATAAAGCTTTGATAATAGTAGCATGTGGCCGTGTAGTTTGATCATATGGATTTGACTTTTCTTTCTTCTCTTTTTTTTTTATTGTAAATATATGGGCTCCGCTTGTAGTTTGAGAAAAACACATTGGCTTGTAATTTATTTGGATATGTTCGCATTTTATTGAACTTCTGAAATGAAATGGGCTTTCGACTATATTTTAACCTTTTCCACAATAGTCTTTGAATGGGCTTCTCGCGAGAACAACCAATGAGAATGTGTTCTAAATCTTTGATCCAATGTATTTTTTATAATAATTTTTTTTTACACAAAAAAAAACTTTGGACTTGAGACATCAAACAAAAGGCATTGACTAAGACTTTTCAGATTTTACTTTGCACAAAACTTTGTCTATAGAAGCAACTGGATCCAAATGGTTATACACTTTGACACCAGTCTCACACCTTACTCATAAACAAAACTTAGAAATCGCCATAAGATCATGATAACCAAACTCAAAGTTCTTGCCTTAAAATGATGAAAACTTGACATCCCGCGAGAACCAAACAAAATTATTAACTCGAAATAATTGCCACTTGAGTTAACCTTGAGAAGTAGAATTTGACCTTGAATTATCCTTAATTGGGAACGGATTGGAGCCTTGAATTAATAAATCAGTCTGGATTTGACCATTTGAATATCAACAAACCAAGGTCTCTAATATAAAAAACTCCCTGAGCCAAGACATGTCTTAAAATCAGAGAACCATGATTAAACTTTAATTGAAGAATAAACTTGATTACATCCCCGAACCACAAGCAAAGATAGCCTCCTCCTTCTTCCTAGATATAGTTAGTGAATGGATGCACAGGTGAAGGTATACACTGGTAGGACAAATTTGGGGTATGCTTATGCAATACAATGCTTACGTATGTGCTGATGCTATGAAATAAAACATAAGCCAGAGAGGTCGGTCAAATTTTGGGGTACAACAGCTGCCCCTATTCAAGCGACTTAGACCTGAAGGGATGAAAGGTAAGCGACTTTCATACATTCAAGGTAAAAGACGGTTGAATACCCAAGGACCCAGAAATTTGACAACCGCGATACGAACTTCTGACATCGCCGCCAGACACCCATATTAAGTAGAACGTCTGACCTCGCCGTCAGCTCCTTTAACAGCATCTAACCTCGCCGTCAGAAAACTACACTTAATCCTCTGTTAAATACAAACAGATATTGAATCCAAAGATACGATCCTCCGACATCACCGTCAGAAACAAAACATCCAACCTCGCCGCTGAATAAACAAATTATTCTGACATCGCCGCCAGAAACAAAAATCCAACCTCGCCGCTGAATAAACAAATTATTCTGACATTACCGCCAGAAACAAACATCCAACCTCGCCGCTGAATAAACAAATTATTCTGACATCGCCGCCAGAAACAAAACATCCAACCTCGCCGCTGAATAAACAAATTATTCTGACATTACCGCCAGAAACAAAAATCCAACCTCGCCGCTGAATAAACAAATTATTCTGACATTACCGCCAGAAACAAACATCCAACCTCGCCGCTGAATAAACAAATTATTCTGACATCGCCGCCAGAAACAAAACATCCAACCTCGCCGCTGAATAAACAAATTATTCTGACATTACCGCCAGAAACAAACATCCAACCTCGCCGCTGAATAAACAAATTATTCTGACATCGCCGCCAGAAACAAAACATCCAACCTCGCCGCTGAATAAACAAATTATTCTGACATTACCGCCAGAAACAAACATCCAACCTCGCCGCTGAATAAACAAATTATTCTGACATTACCGCCAGAAACAAACATCCAACCTCGCCGCTGAATAAACAAATTATTCTGACATCGCCGCCAGAAACAAAACATCCAACCTCGCCGCTGAATAAACAAATTATTCTGACATTACCGCCAGAAACAAACATCTCAACCTCGCCGTTGAAGCATCAAATCATTTGATATTGCCGTCAAAACAAATATTCAACATCGCCGCTGAAGCACTAAATCATCTGACATCGCCGTCAGAACAAATATTCAGCATTACCGCTGAAAAACTAAATCATTTGACATCGCCGCCAACACAAACATCTCAACATCGCCGTTGAACAAACAAAACTCTTGACATCGCCGTCAAAACAAACTTCTCAACATCGCCGTTGAACAAACAAATACTTGACATCGCCGTCAAAACAAACTTCTCAACATCGCCGTTGAACAAACAAATACTTGACATCGCCGTCAAAACAAACGTCTCAACATCGCCGTTGAAGAATCAAATCACTTGACATCGCCGCCAAAGCAGACTTCTCAACATCGCCGTTGAAACACTAAATCATCTAACATCGCCGTCAGAACAAACTTCTCAACATCGCCGTTGAAGAACATAAATACTTGACATCGCCGTCAAAACAGACTTCTCAACATCGCCGTTGAAACACTAAATCATCTAACATCGCCGTCAGAACAAACTTCTCAACATCGCCGTTGAAGAACATAAATACTTGACATCGCCGTCAAGCCTTCGCTAAATATAAGCGAGCAACAAGATTCAAACGAAATTAAGACCATCCATTGGTGATAATCACAAAATAACTCCGCTGGGGAAACACCATGAGCTGGGGCCTAGCCAACACACGGGCAAAGATACTAATCATCTGCGAGATTCGCTTGAAACAAAAGGGTAACGACCTGGCTTGTGTCTCATATGCATATGTTTGAATATGACGAAATGCTCCATTCAATTATGGAAATGCTTCGCGTTTGGGTGGATGCTATGCATGTATGTAGATGCAAATGAACCAACTTTAGCAAAATAAATGCTAAAGAGAAAAAGCCAACTCCGTTGTGTCAGAGCTAGATACGCCTAGCGCAAACAAACTCATGCTGGGGAATGCAAGCCGTGGATGGCC
The DNA here is from genome assembly GCA_963859935.3 of Lathyrus sativus. Lineage (NCBI taxonomy): Eukaryota > Viridiplantae > Streptophyta > Magnoliopsida > Fabales > Fabaceae > Lathyrus > Lathyrus sativus. The sequence continues at coordinate 364,061,396 of OZ012741.1, forward strand.
TCCGAGAAAACTTCTGGGTAAAACTGCTCCGTTAAGAACAAAACCACTCCGCTGGGGGTCCAAATCAAACTCTGCTGCGGAGAACGTCCCAGATGGCTTATCAACCTACGACTCTTCTGGGGATCAAGCAACTTGGCTGGAGGCAACAACTCCACTCTACCGGGGAAATCAGTTATGAATGATTAGCCAAAATAACTCTACTGGGGAAAAAACAACATATTGCTGAGGAATAACTCTCTTCTGCCGGAGATTGAATCCACTATCTGTTAGGGATATTGAATAAGATTTACTGGGAGATTATCCCACACTCTCTATGCTGGGGATGGAGATGAACGATCCCTGTGGGAAGAAAATTAACTCTGCTAATTTGACTGTGGATTAGATAAGGAAAGAATCATCCTCAACCTCTGCTTGGGGAAAGTGACAACAGCTAGACAAATGTGTTATAACTGGCACCAAGTTTATCAATTATGACCTTATTTAAAACAAATGTCTTGATTAATAGTTAGCAAAGCCCACAAATTTATGTATGTAAGGTTTCTTCATCAAAAATATCAGGCGTTTCTTGCAAACAAAACGGTAAAAATTTAAAACTAGAACAAAAGCTTTTTCTGAATAGTACATTTTATTGATAAAAGGCCTGAAAATAGGCAACTTTACATTGGATGCAACTCCTGAAAAGAGAAAGTCGCGCAAAAAGACAATCACAAGGAAAATATACAAAAATGTCGGCAACGTGGTACAGACAAGCACCATGTGACGACTCATCCATGACTCGCGTGGCTTTGACGCTTTCCGATGCTTTAACTTCCGAAGAGATTGATTTGAATGGTCGATCTTCGAGTTCTCCCTAGAATCCACTATGCTTGTGATAATCAATGCGCAGGCCGCAGTCATTTGCTTTAGAATCCCTAATTTTTGCCTGAATCGCCCTTGCGGGTTTTCGATTCACCAGGATACCCATTTTTGCCAAAGTTGCCCTTTCAGGTTTTCAACTTTGCGGGTTCACGTTTTTCTTATATCCCTAATTTTTGCCCGAACCTATCCTTTTATGGTTCGCCGGGATGCCTCATTCTTGCCTGGATACTCTTTTCTTTCCAGCGAGCTTTCTTAAGCAAAATATTTTTTGACCGCGTCTGCGTTCACCGGGGATGTAAAATCTTCGCCATCCATAGTTGAAAGCAGCAAGGCTCCCCCTGAGAAAACCTTTCTTACAACATAAGGACCCTCGTAGTTGGGAGTCCATTTGCCTCTGTGATCGTTCTGCGGTGGGAGAATTCGCTTCAACACTAAGTCGCCTGCCTGGAAGCTCCGAGGACGTATCTTTTTATCATAGGCGCTCTTCATCCTTTTCTGATACAAACGACCGTACGCGAGAGACGCCAATCTTTTCTCATCCATCAAACTGAGTTGATTCAACCTGTTCTTTACCCATTCTGCTTCATCTAGTTTGACATCTGCCAGTACTCTTAGAGAAGGGATCTCGACCTCTAATGGCAGAACAGCTTCCATGCCATACACCAACGAGAAGGGAGTTGCCCCAGTTGAAGTACGCACCGAAGTGCGGTATCCATGTAAGGCAAAGGGCAACATCTCGTGCCAATCCTTATAAGTTATCACCATCTTCTGTACTATCTTCTTAATGTTCTTGTTGGCTGCTTCCACGGCGCCATTCATTTTCGGGCGATAGGGAGAAGAATTGTGATGCTCAATTTTGAAACTCTGGCACAGTTCCTTCATCATCTTGTTATTCAAATTAGAACCATTATCAGTAATGATCCTTTCGGGTATCCCATATCGACAGATGATATCTCTTTTGATGAATCGGGCCACTACCTGCTTTGTGACATTGGCATAAGAGGCCGCTTCGACCCATTTGGTGAAATAATCAATAGCCACTAGGATAAAACGGTGTCCGTTGGATGCGGTCGGCTCGATTTTTCCAATCATATCAATGCCCCACATGGAAAAAGGCCACGGCGACGACATGACATTCAAAGGACACGGCGGCACATGAATCTTGTCGGCATAAATTTGACATTTGTGGCATTTCTTGGCGTACTTGAAGCAATCTGACTCCATAGTTAACCAATAATATCCCGCCCTCAACAATTTCCGAGACATGGCATGCCCACCTGCATGTGTTCCGAAGGCACCTTCGTGGACCTCTTCCATAAGCAAGTTTGCCTCTTTTTCGTCCACGCATCTTAGTAGCACTAAGTCATGGTTTCTCCGATAGAGCGCACCGTCTGGATTCAGATAGAAATTGCCGGACAATCTTCTCAAAGTCTTCTTATCTTGGGTAGATGCCCCAGGTGGATACTCTTGGTTCTTAAGAAAGTTTCGGATGTCATAAAACCATGGTTTACCATCAGGAGCTTCATCTATTGCGAATACAAATGCTGGTCTGTCGAGCCGTGAAATGACAATTATTGGAGCATCGTTCCAGAAGTTAACTTTGTACATTGAGGATAAAGTAGCCAAAGCATCAGCCATCTGATTTTCTATCCTCGGCACATGGTGAAGCTCTACTCGATCGAAAAAAGGTAGCAACCTCCTTGCGTAATTCATGTATGGGACCAGATTTGGCTGGCGCGTTTCCCACTCTCCCTTGATTTGGTTGACCACTAAGGCTGAATCTCCATAGATATCAAGGTTCTTGATTCTTAAGTCGATTGCTTCCTCAATACCCATGATACATGCTTCGTACTCGGCCTCGTTGTTGGTGCATGGGAATGTTAACCTCGCGGTGAATGGTATATGGGACCCATGGGGAGTTGTAATAATTGCCCCAATCCCACTACCGTATGAGTTAACAGCGCCGTCAAAGATTAATTTCCACTGGGAACCCAATTCCGGTCCCTCGCCCGGCAACGGTTCGTCGCAATCTTTCATTTTTAAGTACATAATGTCTTCGTCGGGGAAGTCAAACTTCATTGGCTGATAATCATCAACTGGCTGCTCTGCAAGGTATTCTGACAGAACACTACCTTTAATAGCTTTTTGAGATACATATTGAATATCATATTCTGTCAGAATCATCTGCCACCTAGCGATCCTTCCTGATAGCGCCTGCTTTTCGAACACGTACTTAATTGGGTCCATCTTTGAAATCAACATGGTTGTGTGGTTTAGCATATACTGCCTTAGGCGCCTAGCGGCCCAAGCAAGTGCGCAACAAGTCTTTTCTAACATTGAATATCTGGATTCACAGTCTGTGAACTTTTTACTCAAGTAGTAAATTGCATGCTCCCTTCTTCCAGTCTCGTCGTGCTGACCGAGAACACAACCCATAGAATTTTCAAGAACGGTTAAGTACATTATCAACGGTCTCCCAGCCACCGGGGGCATCAGTATTGGGGGTTCTTGTAGGTATTCTTTTATTTTCTCAAATGCCTTTTGACAATTCTCGTTCCAAACGACCGCCTGATCCTTCTTTAGAAGTTTAAACAATGGCTCACAGGTGGCGGTGAGATGAGATATGAACCTTGCAATATAGTTCAATCTACCTAAGAAACCACGAACCTGTTTTTCGGTCTTCGGCGCTGGCATTTCTTGAATCGCCCTGATCTTCGCGGGATCAACCTCAATACCTTTCTCACTAACGATGAACCCCAACAGCTTTCCTGATCGTACGCCGAAAGTACATTTGCTTGGATTCAACCTCAATTTGAACTTCCTCAACCTCTCAAACAACTTTAGAAGATTCACCAAGTGCCCTTCTTCCGTTTGGGACTTTGCAATCATATCGTCGACATAAACTTCGATTTCGTGATGCATCATGTCGTGAAAGAGTGTGACCATTGCTCGTTGATAAGTTGCCCCTGCGTTCTTCAACCCGAAAGGCATTACTTTATAGCAAAAGGTCCCCCAAGGTGTGATAAAAGTCGTTTTCTCCATATCTTCCGGCGCCATCTTAATTTGATTGTATCCGGAAAAACCGTCCATGAAGGAAAACACCGAGAATTGCGCGGTGTTATCAACAAGTACGTCAATATGGGGAAGCGGGAAATCATCCTTTGGGCTCGCTCTATTCAAATCCCTATAGTCAACACACATCCTAACTTTGCCGTCTTTTTTAGGCACGGGCACAATGTTAGCGACCCAAGGAGGGTAGTTGGCCACAGCAAGGAATCCGGCATCTAACTGTTTCTGAACTTCTTCCTTGATCTTCACTGCCATGTCTGGCCTGGTTCTTCTCAATTTCTGTTTGACAGGAGGACATTCCTCACGAAGAGGCAGACGATGAACCACGATGTCCGTGTCGAGTCCTGGCATATCCTCATACGACCAGGCGAACACGTCTTTGTACTCCTGGAGTAACTCAATCAATCGTTGCTTGACCTCACCCTGCAACGTAGCCCCTATTCTGACCTCCTTCTTGTCTTCTTCTGTTCCCAGGTTGATAACTTCAACTTCCTCCTGATGAGGCAGGATGACCTTCTCCTCTTGTCTTAACAATCTGGCAAGCTCCTCAGGCAGGTTTTCGTCTTCTTCGATCTCTTCTTCGGCTTGAAAGATCGGATTGTCAAAGTCATACCGAGTCATAGACGAGTCTGAGTCGGTGGCATCTGAAATGTGCAACCTGCGATGATGATGATTTTATGCTCTTAAATGATATGCAAACAAAAACACAAACCACATTGCCATTTTATTGTTAAAGATAAAATAAGAACAACAAGGATCACAAAATTCTGAATGAAAAGACGCCTTTCAATTGATGATAAAAGATTGTTCACATGCATAAAGATAGGGCCCTACAAATAAAGTCCATTATGCCTTGGGCAGAGCATATGGAAATACATTAATCAAGACAAATCAATTACTCTTCATAAGTCACTGTGATAACTTCCTCCATGCTCCAATTCTTCAAGCCCTGGCCGGGGATGCATGGCTGAATCCACGCTTCCATATCACAGTCGCTGTCCCCTTCTTCGTCTGATATGGCATTAATTTGATCGAAAATGACTCCACCGCTAGTAAATTGGACAGAACCTTTGTAACGTGGAGTGCTTTGTGAAGATGATCCATGTGGGCTGTATCCCAATCCGAACTTATCTTGTTTGTTTGGGACGCTCACCACTTGTCCCCATCCTTGTGTTGTCCCGGATTCCACCACGGCCCGTGCTTCCTTGTATGATGACATGGCAACTTCTGGAGCTTTGACCTCGACCGGTGCCTTCTCCTTGATTTGGACAGTCTCAAAAGCCTGACACAGCGTTTCTTGGATTTCACCGTCAACCTCCACATATTTGAATGAAGACAGATGGCTCACCATGATGTCTTCTTCCCCGCAAACGGTCACAATATTCCCCTCCACCATATATTTCAACTTCTGGTGTAAAGTTGATGTTACAGCGCCTGCTAGGTGTATCCAAGGCCGACCCAAAAGACAACTATAAGCAGGCTGGATATCCATGATGTAGAAAACTGTTTCAAACACCTCTGGGCCTACTTGGATAGGCAGAGTTATTTCCCCAAAGACAGATCTTCGGGTTCCATCGAAAGCCCGCACAACCAAATCACTGGGCGTACAATATAGACCCTGATGATCGATCTTCATCAATGCCTTTTTTGGCAACACATTCAAAGACGACCCTGTATCAACAAGTACATGTGACATCATTGTTCCTCGGCATTCAAGTGAAATGTGCAGAGCCAAGTTGTGGTTCCTCCCTTTTGGTGTCAAGTCGCGGTCTGTGAACCCCAACCCGTTACCTGCATTGACATGGGCCACCACGCCTTCCAACTGATTCACGGATATCTCTTGAGGTACATAAGCATTATTCAAAACTCTGAGCAAAGCATTCCGGTGAGCCTCAGAACATAACAGCAGTGACAAGATAGAAATCTTTGAAGGAGTTTGTTGTAAATGATCCACAATTTTATAGTCACTTTTTCTTATTAAACGCATGAATTCCTCCGCATCCTTCAGCAACGCTTCCTCTCCTCTGTCCTGAGAATTCTCTTCCGCTATGACCTTACCCTTACCTTTATCAGCCCTTTCTGTGCTTACTTCGGGAGGTGAAAATACTCTCCCGCTCCGTGTCATTCCTCCAGTTCCTATCAAATTATCAACAGAATCCAACGGTGAACCTCTCAGTTCCTGCTTTTGGCCATTGCAGTAGACCTCGGCCCCATAGTTCCAAGGAATTGCTTTAGAACTTTCATAGGGTACGGGCCCTGCCTTTGTGAATATAATAGTGGGCCTCGCCGGAGGCGCAGAAATTGTAATTGTTTTGTATGGGATGGATATGGTGGCCACCTCATCCTTATCTTCGATGACTACCTCTTCAGCATTTTTCTCACAGATTCTATCAAATTGTAACAAACCGTCATCCATCATGTGCTGTATATGGTTTCTTAGGTTCCGACATCCTACCGGACAGATCATACAGTCTTCGCAATCCTTTCCGCAGCCTGGGAATACCCCTCCTTCTAACAACTTGCCCTTCACGAAACTTAACGGCGTCTTCAAGTCCTCTACCCTGGATACCAAGTTCAGGCCTTCTTTACTGTCAATAGCATTCACACCACCACCCTTACCATGGTTAGGCATGGGATTTCGATCCACGCTTGGCGCATCCTGATTGAAATTGATAGCTTTACTATCGATAAGGTCTTGCACCTTGTGTTTGAAGGCTTTACAGTTGTCAATACTGTGGCCGGGGGCGCCAGAGTGGAATTCACACCTAGCGTTGGCGTCATATCCAAGAGGTGGTTGGCCAGTTAGAGGTGCCATTGTCCTTTTCTGGACCAACTGCAGTTGAATTAAGTGTTGTAGCAACTGAGCGTATGGCATTGGCGGTGTGTCAAAGTGTCTATCCGCCACCCTTCTCCTGTCCTGGAACTGTCTTGGTGCATAATTCTGTTGTTGAGGTCGCTGCTCCTGTTGTTGCCGCGGCTGTTGTTGTGGAGGCTGTGTCGCCGGGATGGCAATACTCGCTACTTGTGACGGTTGCTGGTAATACGGTCGCTGCTGACGTTGATCCAAGTATCTCTTTCGGTTGTTAAAGCCGTACACTGCATTTGTTTCATTATCCTTTTTCTTCGCACCAAAAAATTTTCTCCCACCTCCAGATGAGGTCCCTTCCGCTGCTTGAATTTTCCCCAATTTTATACCGTTTTCAACTCTTTCGCCCGTGATAATTAAGTCCGAGAAGCTTCCTGACATGTTACTCACCAACTTCTCGTAGTAGATTCCGGGCAACGTGGCCACGAATAGATCGATCAGTTCTCTTTCCACCATGGGAGGTTGCACCCTAGCGGCAAGCTCTCGCCACCTCTGGGCGTATTCTTTAAAACACTCATTGCTTCTTTGAGATAGATTCTGTAACTGCACGCGATTTGGTGCTAGGTCACTATTATACTGGTAATGCTGGACAAAGGCCTCTGCTAAATTCTTCCAACTTCGAATATTGGCAGGTTCCAAACCCATGTACCACTCCAGAGAAGGTCCTGACAGACTATCTTGGAAGAAGTGCATAAGCAACTTCTCGTCATCAGAGTATGCCGACATCCTTCGAAAATAGGAGCGGATATGCACCTTTGGACATGTCGTTCCTTTGTATTTATCGAAATCTGGCACCTTGAATTTTGGAGGAATCCTAAGTCCTGGAATTAGTCCCAGATTGGACATGTCAAGTCCCATAGTGTTCTGGCTCTCCAGAATGCTCTTCATCTTTTCTTCTATTTCGTCAAACCTTCTATTAGTGTCGGATCGTAACCCTCCCCCAAGGTCTCTCATGGAGAAGATGTCATCTTGTTCGTCTTGGTCCCATTGAGGATTCACGCTAGTAGGTATGGCACCTGCCACAACTGGGATGGGGATCCCAGTTTGTTCTCTTCCGCCTGGAAGGTTGACTACAGTTGGGCCACCGTTGGCTTGCGAGGTTCCGCCATTAGCAGGAGGGGGAACAACAGCAGCCCCGCCGTGCAAGACGCCACTTCCATCCACCTGAGCTATTAAGGGTTGAACTAATGTCCTTAACTGGTCCTGTCCATTGGCCACCCCCTGCATCATCTCCATGAATTGTGCCATCTTCTCACGGAACTCCAAAAGCTCGGCCTGAACCTGATCCATAATTCTCTGCTGATTTCCCCGCGTGTTGTATGAGTGTTGAGAAGTCAGCTTGCTCTTCCTCTTTATCTCTTTCTCTCTCTCTCTGAAACGGCAAGCGGTGTGAGGTCGAGTTTCAGGGAATGCAAAATGATGCGCCAGTGCATGCAATGTTCAAGAGACTTTCAAGGCTATGACTATAACCGGTACTATAGAATTGCGAATGAACAAATAATAAAGAAAACACAATTAGACCAAAAGCAAATTCTCATTAATTTGGGAAGATTCAATACAAACATTTGCTGACTATGTCGAATAACAATTCTCATTACAAGGAAAACACTAAATGACCGAAAATCAAGAGTACTAAAAACTAGAATTTCTCCTTTTGGAGACGCTCTTCAAGCTTCCTCGTCTCGAACATGAACCTTCTGACCATTTGGTCACAGAGCTGGATAAAGTGGTGAACAGAAGGGGGAATATCATTTCCTTCCAAATCTTGAATGGCGCTCTCTAACCTCCATGGGATATCACGGATCATAAGGTTGCAATACTCCACCAAATTGTTGTACCTAGCACGGCACGTATCTAGAGTCGACTGGTAATAACAAATAGAATCCACATGGGTGTCCAGCAACTCATTAAGCTGAGCCTCTTTCTCGAGCCACTGCGCACCATCTCTTTGCAAGGCCTCAAAACGATTCCTCCACAGAAGGGCTGTCTCTTGGGCGGTCTCCAATTCTTGACACTTGTTATTCCACACGTCAGATGTGACATATGAACCCCTCAAGGCCTCCTCTTTGAGTCTTCGTTCACTTTCCGCTAGGGTCAAGGCACTTCTTAGTTGTTCCTCAAGATTTCCAATATCAGCTTCAAGGTTCTCTCGTATTTCCTTTTTCTCGGCAGAGGCAATCTCAAAGAAGTGCCATGCCCTATCACAAGAAGCTTTGGTGTCCTTCAGGCGCTGTCGGAGAGTTGTTAATGATGCGTCAGCCCCTTCGTAACCCTGTTGGTACCTGATTCTTAGATCTGTTTCTAATTTCAGCTTCTTGCTACTTTCAACTGCTTGATCCTGCTCAAACTCCACCTTTCTTTTGTACTGACCTTTCTCTACATTTGCTTGGTGGACTTCGTTTTGAAGATCCTGATTCTCTTTAGTCAATCTCTCCACCACTAGCTTCAGCTTTTCATACTCTTCGATGGACACATAAATGGGAGCAGGAGGTGCTTCACGCATAGACGGCTCGGGAGGGAATGGTAGTGACCTTTCAGCCACTCGAGCTAGTAGCCACTGGTTGTATGGCTCTTTTGCCACACAATTCTTTGCTTTTAACTCCCTCCTTCCTTTGGTGTGAATCTTATCCCAAGCCTTGGCAATTTTCCTGACGAAGGCAGGGTCTTCTGATGAAGCTAACAGAAAGAAACTTTGAACCTTTTCGGCTTCGGGCTCGTCCTCCATAGCGTAACCCAACTGGCGTAGTGCCATGACTGGGTTGTAGTTAATACAACCGGCCCTACTGATCAAAGGTACATTACCGAACCCTCCACAACTGAAAATGATTTCCACGTCATAATATTCGTGGGAGTACCAAGCAATATCACTAGCTTGTAGAGACATGATACGTTGGGACCATTTTAACTTCTTCTTGTTATCCACGAACGGTCCCTTTTTAGGCAAATGAGAAACATACCATTGGTATAGCAGGTGAGAGCAGCATTGGATCATTCCCCCTTTCTTTTCACTCCTCCAATGAATGGAGTGATAAACATCGGCGAGGAGTGTGGGGATAGGATTATTTTGTATGAAGAGAAGGATAGCAGCAATGTCTACCAAATTGTCCACATTCGGGAAGAGGACAATCCCATAAATTATCAGAGCCACACTAGAACCAAACTTTTCCCAATCTTCATCAGCCTTGTATTGAGCAGCTTTTTCTAGCAGAAATTTCAGAGGGAAGCCTTGGACACCTCCTTTACTGATTAATCCTTCCTTGACTTCTTCTTCGGTCATATGGAGAGCGAGAGCAATTACAGCAGGTTTTGGTTCTTCCTCCAAACCGGTGTATACAAGTTGGTCCTTAATCTTAATGTTCAAGATGTGAGAATACTCCTCTAAGGTAGGAGCCAACTGGTAGTCTTGAAAAGTAAAACATCGGAGGGGTGCATCATAAAACTGAGCCATTGCATACAAGGCCCAAGTATCAACCCTAGAGTAGAGGAGATCAAGCAGTTTTCCATGCTTCCCTTGAATGTTAACCTTGATAGCTTTTGGCACTCCAACCAAAAGATCTTGAATTGATTCCAACTTGGGTTCCCTAAACTTTATGGCATTTGTGCTTCTCTTCCTTTGATCAGCCATTGAATTCACTAATACCTGAGATAATCATAGCTTCTTAAGTCTCTTGATATGCAAAAGATGACATGTAATGCAATGCTGGATGAATGCATATGACAATGGAACAAACAACAAGATCAACGTCATCAATTCAGCAAAACAACAGTACGAGGTATCCTTCCCATCGGGTGAGCAATCTATTGGTTCAAGAGGGTGTTCCACAAGGCTTTTCAAACAAAGTCCCATGCACTAACCCATCAAAATTTTCCCATCATAACGACTACTCGTAAGACGGTACTCTTTTTCAAAAAGGATGAACACAGAGTCATGTTTTAGTAACCCTTGGAATAAGGTTCTACAAAGGTCCTCAGAATCGCAGACTCCCAAGTGAAAAATAAGAACGTCATTACGACTACACATAAGACATCATTATTCCACCAAGGTCTCATCCGAGCGGCGGAATTCGATCCAACTCAACGAGTCCTAAGTCTCGCAAATCAGAAAGAACCCACCTCCTATCTTAATGTATACTCGAAAGCTCGGGTAGAAAGCTTTATCTCACAAATCAACCCAAATAAAACCCAACTGGTCAGAAAGAAACACAATCATAAAATGAATAACAAAACAAAATAAAACATCAATGCGATAAACAAAATAGGCGTGGCTTGCTAGGATTTTCCCCAGCAGAGTCGCCAGCTGTCGCTACTCGAAAAATGCATCGCGCAACAACGGGAAGGCGAAAAAGATAGACAGAAGAGTCGCCACCGAACTTTATTTATCCCATGAGGGGAAAGGAAAATATCGAGAAAACCTTAAGAAAGAAATGGATAAGATGGTCTCGCAACCAAGAACGGGTTCGGAAGCCGGTTATGCGAGGGGAAGGTATTAGCACCCCTCGCATCCATCGTACTCGATGGGAACCTTTTGTTTGTCGATGTGTGAATTTATCTGCTTAAACATTATGCTATAAGAAGCGTGTTCCAATGGGTAAAGATAAGGGTTTAGAAACAAGAAAGTTAGGAGGAAAGAGAGAACGGGGAAAAAGGGAGAGAACGGACTCGGTAGGACTTCGCAGTCCTATGCCTACGTATTCTCAATAGATGTGAGAAAGTCAGAGTCGACGTAGTTCGGGAAACTACAGATATGGGGGATTGTGCTCGCCAAGGATTGTGGCCCTTGTGCCTACGTATTCTCATCTGGTATGAGAAATCAGAGCAGCCGTAGTTCGGCCTACGGTTTGTTGATGTTTTTTATGGATGATGCTATCGTGCGCATTCTAGCAGTTAGGTGTTTCGCTGCTCGCTCGTTGGAGACTTAGGCGTTACCTGTTTGCGGTAGAACGGACGTAGCATATCCTTTTTGAAAGATTGATTAGGTTTTCTCCACGCGGGGCAAGAAGTCGCATTTGATTGATTGGATTGTTTTTTAAGGGGGGCGAGACAGGTCCTCGGATAGTAACCCCTACGGGTAGTACCCTGTTCGTTGTCTCAAAGTTTTTGTTATAAAAAGGTGTGGCGAACGAGGCGTCTTCGTATTGAAAGACGAGTGTCGAAACCACCCTCACTACAGTGGGCATCCCTACACTCGGAGAAGAAGAGGTCTACACCCAATCCTCTCTCTTTAATTCAATGCAAAGAGAGCTTCGTTCTCTTATTAAAGATGTTTTTGGTTTTGAATGGTAAGTGCTTTGCGACAGAGAACCCTACGGTAAACGTCAGCACTCGGGATAGGAGAAGGCCTACGCCTAACCACTCCACGACCATTCAAGTTTTATTATAAAAGAAATGAAAATGCACTCGGTACAGGACCGAGGTTTTAGGTATGAAAATTGTGGAAGGAAATTGTGAAAGCGAGATGGTGGATAAAGTCGCGTCTTCGTATTGAAAGACGAATGTCAAGACCACCCTCACTACAGTGGGCATCCCAATATTCGAAGAGGAAGAGGTCTACACCCAATCCTCTCTCTTTAATTCAATACAAAGGGAACTTCGTTTATTATGAAAGTATACTCGGTACGGGACCGAGGTTTTATGAGGAAATGTTGGAAGCGTCTTTGTATCGACAGCCGAGCATCGAGATCACCCTCACTACAGTGGGCATCCCTACGCTCGAAGAAGAAGGGGTCTACACCCAATCCTCTCGTTGAATTCGATACAAAGAATTGATTTTAGGGAGATGAGATTTGAAAATGGACAGGAAGCGCCTTCGTATTGAAAGACGAGTGTCAGAACCACCCTCACTACAGTGGGCATCCCAACACTCGGAGAGGGAGAAAGTCTACACTTAATCCCCTCTTTTTAACTCAATACGAAGATGATTTGATTTTGAAAACTGTTTGACAAAGTTTTGAATCGAGGCGGGACAGGTGACGAAGAGAGAAAATAGGTGGTCTCAGATCCAACGTCATTTATCAGTAGTTTGACTTAATGACGGTTTACGGAGGTCTCGTCATCGACCAAAAAGGCAAAAATGCCCAATAACAAAAGAGAAATAAGATCTATCTAAAATATGAAATAAACTTCTAAATAAAATGTATATATAAAAACTCTAAAATATATAATATACAATATACATTTTAAATATAAAGTAAATAATATATATATACAAAATAAAATTTTAAAAAAAAACAATATAGCATTTTTTTTAAAGGAACTAAATAATAGTGCATTTTTTTAAATAAATAAATAAAAAAAAGTAAACACAGACCGTGAGGCCCAGTTCATCAGCACCCAACAGAGAATCAAAACAACGCTGATCCAAAACAAGAAAAAAAAACTTTTTCGATTCCCTTTTTCCTCTGCGTTCTCACCCTCTCCGTTCATCCACTTCAATCAACTTCCATTTTCTATCAAGAAAGATCCCTCTTCTTCACTTCCATTTGGGTTAACTCTGGTTTAATTTCATTTTGATTTTGTGATTAAGGGTTTGTTGAAGGTGAGTGACGAAGATGACTTTGAGTGAGGTTTTATGGAAATGGTTGTTCATTGGAATCCGATGGGTTTTCGATGGAGTTTAGGTTAAAGTTTTTGAAGTAATTTTAATGGAGGTCTGAGGAACGTTCGATGGTTTGAGTTTGGTAGTTTTAGGGTTTGAACAGGGTTTATTGTTTGTGTGAAGGTTCGAGGGAGGAGACTGAGGTGCGATGGAGAGCGTAGAGGTTTCTGGGCTTTGATTTCGAAATGGATTTGGGGTCTGGGTTTGAGGTTTCACGGAAGTTTTCACGGAGTTGTGAGGTTTGGGGATGTGAAGGTTGTTTGATTCGAAAGTTTTTTCGGGCTTGGGTAGTTATTGTTCATGGGTCGTTTGGAGAAGATTAATGAGTTTTTGTTGATTTTTTTTTGAAATGGGTTTGGTATGATGTTGAACAGGTTGAGATTCAGAGTTGTTTTAATGGAGGTTAAAGGTTGAGTGGTTTCTGGACATTGAAGAAAAGGTTGTTGATGATAAATGGTGAGGATGATGATGCGTTTAGAAAGCCATTCAGAACTGGAAGTTTGTGTGATTTTTTTTTATGGTTTTGTGAATGGAGTTTGGTTGTTGAACAAAGATGAAAGGTTTGAATGTGTAAAGAGGGTTCTTTATACTCAATGCCAGGGAACAAGACAAACCAAACAAAACAGATCAAGATTATGAAGACAGTAGGAGTAACAGAATACTTACAGAAGAATATCACCAGATTGTTGATGCAGAACACAGGTGAGCTTCTTCTTCAATCTCCTTTTTTTTCCAGTTCTTTTTGAGTGAAAGCAGCTAGGGTATTCTGTAGTCTCTTCCTTTAAGCTTTTATAGTGAGGTCAATTAGGTTTAGCAGACCAACTCTTGAGGCCCTGAAACCCTCTGCCCCTTAGGCTTTAGGTTTGGTCTGCTACTAACCTGTCCTATTACCATTTCTGTGCTAAGACTGTGGTGCTGTAATTGCCTACAGCTGCTCTGTATTTTCCATTTTTGTGAATGTGTTTCTGCTGTCCCATTTTTCATGTCCCTGAATTTATTTATTTAAATTGAAAATATCTGATATATTTTAACCTGCATTTCCACTGTGGTATCACAACAATTTTACTGATACATTTAATTTCTTTGCAGGATCACTTCCACTCATGACCAAAAATGGATGGTTGCAGCAACGTCTCAACTGAGTTAGTAGGTCAAGGATATTTGCATAGTAGTTAAGAACCTTTCCTTGTGCAACATATTGCTCAAATTGGACTTTAGATTTCAGGAAGAGAGCATCATAGAAGTCCCATTCAGATTCTGACTGTTCGCACTCAATCAATTGAATATCAGTTGGTGCAACTCAGGAGTAAAGAGTGATTCTGATTTTGACTTCATATCGTCCTCAACTTGTTTAGCCCCATCGTTGAGGTCTTCGTCCACAGAAACACTATGAGGTTCCATGACAATTTCCTTCAGTCGTGGCATGGTTGATTCAATCTCTTTGGATGCAAGGCCATATAGATATTTGTAGAACTTCTTCATAACCTTAATAAAGAGAGACAATATTTGTTGCCTTTCCAGCTTCATTTGTCCCTCAATGTGCGAAATGTTCTGATTCTGCAGACCTGTGCAGAGTAACACACAAGCTTGAGCATGTGATAATGTAACTGGCATCTTTTCTTGGAAGTACAGGTGTGACAGCGTAGGAACTAAATCTAAAATCAGGTGAAAGTCAGCAAGATTGTCAACATAAGCCTCTAGTCGCTTCATATCATGTGGTGATAAATATTCTTTAACTGATCCCAATGATTTGTCAGCAGTTGTCTTTATAGGCTCTTGCTCCGTAAAGTTGATTTTTGGGTCTATGATGCTCATAGCAAGCTTGTATTCCATGTCACGGAAAGTGGAAGCCAGAAGTTTCGCAAATCTTTGCCTAAAATCCTGGTAAAATGGACCATAAAAGCCCCACTGATTTGATTCATCAACTTCAACTTCATCATTATTCAAAGATTTCAGGACCATGCATGAATGCTCACCAGTCACATTATTTGGAATCTGGCCAATGTAGAAAGGAGCAAATCTATGCTTCTTCCAAAAGCGAAAAAGTTCCAAGGTTAAGCCAAAGGAGACACCAATATAATGGAGCTTCTCCGGGCGCCTTTCACGTAGATGTACTAACAAATGAGGAAGATCTGTTCTGGGTTTTACATTTTCTTCAAGTAGTGAAACCTTCTCTGCAGCTTCCGTAACTCTAATTTGTGGAGTGTGCACTTTATCGTCAACATCATTCTCAGAGATAGGCGTAAGTTGTCCTTCATAATAACGTGTTAACAGCTCAACTGCTCGAGAACCATAGCCAAGCCTCATTGCATTAGGGTGTGTAGCAATGCGTACAATGCGAGCCCCAGAGAGTGAAGGAAAAGTTGTATCGCGGAATTGCTCACAGAATTTCCATGGTATTTGATCTCCAAAAGATTGATGACCATGGCTCAAACTTTGGATGGCTGACTGACGAGATATCTGCCCTTCAAGGCTAACCTGGATAACACACAAAATATCAGGAAGTTGATTCTTCGATTCATCCACAGGCCCGAGTAGCACAAACAAGTGATGTGCTGGAGCATCTGCCATCAATTGTAGATCATTTGGAGAATTCTTGTAATGTGATGCAACATATAAGGCCATCATTCGCTGCAAAAATAGCTCACTATCCTTGTGATAGGAAAAAAGAGTATCCCGATTAACATAGTATAGATCACACTCATTGGCCGGAGGCAACCTGCTAATATTAGGTATGGCGTTTGAAACATCTAAGCAAAGTAATGTGTTAAGCCAGCTTTCAATGGGATCCCCAGAAGCATATCTAATGGATTCACTCAATTCAATTTTCTTAAGCAGGCGACCAGTGCCCTCTGTGCTCTTAGCAGACACATGGCTTTGCTCTTGCAGTTGCTGTACAAGTTTTAGTGACAAAGAGCGTCCAGTTCCTTCATAACCATTAACAGTAGAAGACAGGAAGACCATATATGGGCCAAGTAAAGACTTCACCATTGGCAGCGGAATAGCAGCTGCTTCATCAACAACCAATAATTCAACTTGTGAAAGCTTTTCATGTTCGTGTGGCAGTATATACTGAATGGTCTGCCTGTGGTGCTTGTAAATATTGACTCTTGTAGTGACAATCTTGTGCTCAGAAATCTGACTTTTTACCAAATCAAAATGTTCGTGCTCCTTGTAGTCAAGTACACCCAAACCTTTGCATATGAACTCGAACAAGGTTCTCAGATTCTCGGGGCTGGGTGCAGTAACAAAGATATTTGAGTACCCCACGGCAATAGCTCCAGCAATTGATAAACCAAGAGCAGCTGATTTCCCACGGCCACAACAATGTGCTAAAAAGAACAAGAACAACTAGGGCTAATGCTGCAGAAACTGGTCTGCCTTTGAACCTATAAATACTTCCTCCTTTCATCTGTGCTTACACATTACAACAAATACAGGTCCTTCACTTGTCTATACATTCAGGACAAATCCATCAAAAAAAAACAACTTCGGCAATTCTTCTTATTGTTGAGGCTTTATCTTAATTTGAATCCCCTTGTTGTTGCAATTCGTTGCTTAGAGAAGCTGAATCGGGTTGCGTCGGTTTAATCGCAATTGCAAATCCAAAGCGTCGAGGAGGGAAATGACGGAGTTAGCCTTGAGCTTTGAAGGAGAAGGAGTGCGAGAGAAGATGAAGATGATGCTCTTCTTTTTTCTTTTTGTTGTTTATGAAATGGTACTGACATGATGTTGGTTCTGAATTTCTGATTTTGTTATTCTTTTTACAGGTTGGTACATCTTTTCCTCTCTTGCTTCCGCCATAACAGTAGTATTGTTGAATGGCATAATATATGGAGATCCAGACGTTTCGCCACTTTTGGCCCATCTCCTTTATTGGTGAGGCGAATTTGGCTCAAGAAGTTAACAGCGTGGTACTGAGAACGTGGTCCTAATTTAGGCCGAAAGAGAAAAGTATCCACCTCATTAACAACCACAGCCTTCATATTTGGGTGCTGAGACAAAAGGTTGGTCAAGTGATAGTCGGCATTAGATGCTGCCTTGTTATCTGGATCTCCAAGTTTATTAACAAGTGCAGAAAGTGGTCTGCGCTCTTGCTCTGATTTCCTACTTAGTAGCACATATATGGTCTTTAATGACTTGTTTTTTTTAAAGCAGGTAGCATGTCTCGAGATGCTTCTTCAAGTGCAACAACAAACCGTTCGTATCTCTGCTTTAAACATTCCTCCCAATACCAGAAAAGTAGAAGGGAGTAGCCATCTTTAGTTTCAGGAAAGTGATCTAGTGGTCGTTGTATCAGGGTCTTCAATTTACAATCTGGTAATAAGCTTGCAATAAATAATTCTTGAAGTGCTTCAAAACCTGACAAGGCATGGCGCTTTCCGCGGTACGTAATACTCGCTAGCATTTGATTGTGCTTTCCCTTTTCTGAATTTGTGTCTTCCTCTCGTGTTGCATCATCATTTTGGATTAATTTTGTTTGCAACTTGTGACGTTTCTGTGCCTTGCAATTCATTTGCTGCAGTTTTGTTCTCGTTGCGACGTGTATTCGTCTTCAGCATGTGCACACCGCCTGGTACTTCTACTCGTGTAACATCACTTGATGTACTGATGCTTAAACAATTTTGAAACAAGTAGCAAAGCAAACAGACACTGAAATTACTTTGGATTTCATCAATGAGGGAATTAGGCTCATTACGTCTATTGGCAAGAGCATAAATGGCAAGAGCATAAAGCTTTGATAATAGTAGCATGTGGCCGTGTAGTTTGATCATATGGATTTGACTTTTCTTTCTTCTCTTTTTTTTTTATTGTAAATATATGGGCTCCGCTTGTAGTTTGAGAAAAACACATTGGCTTGTAATTTATTTGGATATGTTCGCATTTTATTGAACTTCTGAAATGAAATGGGCTTTCGACTATATTTTAACCTTTTCCACAATAGTCTTTGAATGGGCTTCTCGCGAGAACAACCAATGAGAATGTGTTCTAAATCTTTGATCCAATGTATTTTTTATAATAATTTTTTTTTACACAAAAAAAAACTTTGGACTTGAGACATCAAACAAAAGGCATTGACTAAGACTTTTCAGATTTTACTTTGCACAAAACTTTGTCTATAGAAGCAACTGGATCCAAATGGTTATACACTTTGACACCAGTCTCACACCTTACTCATAAACAAAACTTAGAAATCGCCATAAGATCATGATAACCAAACTCAAAGTTCTTGCCTTAAAATGATGAAAACTTGACATCCCGCGAGAACCAAACAAAATTATTAACTCGAAATAATTGCCACTTGAGTTAACCTTGAGAAGTAGAATTTGACCTTGAATTATCCTTAATTGGGAACGGATTGGAGCCTTGAATTAATAAATCAGTCTGGATTTGACCATTTGAATATCAACAAACCAAGGTCTCTAATATAAAAAACTCCCTGAGCCAAGACATGTCTTAAAATCAGAGAACCATGATTAAACTTTAATTGAAGAATAAACTTGATTACATCCCCGAACCACAAGCAAAGATAGCCTCCTCCTTCTTCCTAGATATAGTTAGTGAATGGATGCACAGGTGAAGGTATACACTGGTAGGACAAATTTGGGGTATGCTTATGCAATACAATGCTTACGTATGTGCTGATGCTATGAAATAAAACATAAGCCAGAGAGGTCGGTCAAATTTTGGGGTACAACAGCAGGGAGACCTTTGATTATGTACTTGACAGTTCTTGAGAACTCAATGGGTTGTGTACTCGGTCAACACGACGAGACAGGCAAAAAAGAGCACGACATTTATTACCTGAGTAAAAAGTTCATAGAATGTGAGTCCAGATACTCAATGCTAGAAAAGACATGTTATGCACTTGCTTGGGCAGCCAAACGCCTAAGGCAATATATGTTAAATCACACAACCATGCTGATTTCAAAGATGGATCCGATCAGGTACGTGTTTGAAAAGCAAGCGCTTTCTGGAAGAATTGCTAGATGGCAGATGGTTCTGACATAATATGATATTCAGTATGTTTCCCAAAAAGCCATCAAGGGGAGTGTTTTGGCAAAATATCTCGCAGAGAAACCGATGAAGGATTATCAACCAATGAAGTTTGAATTTCCTGACGAAGACATAATATTCTTGAAGATGAAGAATTGTGACGAGCCTCTACCAGAAGAAAGTCCCAAAATAGGCTCTCAGTGGAAGATGGTTTTCGACGGTGCTGTTAATTCATACGACAACGGAATCGGGGCAATCATTGTAACTCCTCATGGTTCCCACATACTGTTTACCGCCCGATTAACATTTTCCTGCACCAATAATGAAGCTGAATATGAAGCGTGCATCATGGGTATAAAAGAAGCTATTGATTTGAGGATCAAGAACCTTGATGTATATGGTGATTCAGCTTTATCGTCAATCAAATTAAAGGAGAGTGGGAAACCTGTCAAACCAATCTGGTACCTTACATGAATTATGCCAGAAGATTGTTACCTTTCTTTGACAGGGTGGAGTTTCATCATGTGCCGAGAGGCGAGAATCAGATGGCAGATGCTTTGGTAACTTTATCATTGATTTATAAAGTGAATTATTGGAATGAAGCTCCAATGATCACTATCAGGCGCCTCGATAGGCCAACTTTCATCTTTGCATTAGAAGAAGCATCAGATGGGAAGCCCTGGTATTTTGATATAAAAAATTTCCTCAAAAATCAAGAATATCTGCTTGGGGCATCGAGCCGGGATAAGAAGACTCTGAGGAGGTTGTCAGGAAATTTATACTTGAACAAGGATGATGTGTTGTATAGGAGAAACTTTGACCTTGTATTGTTGCGGTGTGTGGATGAAAACGAAGCAAGTTTGCTAATGGAAGAAGTCCATGAAGGTTCTTTTGGCACGCACGCTGGCAGACATGCGATGTTCAAAAAATTGTTGAGAGCAGGCTATTACTGGATGACTATGGAATCTGATTGTTTCAAGTACGCCAGGAAATGCCATAAATACCAAATTTATGCTAATAAAATGCACATACCACCGAGTCCCCTGAATGTCTTGGCATCTCCTTGGCCTTTTGCCATATAGGGCATTGATATGATAGGTAAGATTGAATCGATCGCCTCCAATGGACATCGCTTTATCTTGGTGGCAATCGATTATTTCACCAAATGGGTAGAAGCAACTTTTTTTGCCAATGTGACCAGACATGTAGTGGCTCACTTTATCAAGAAGGACATCATCTGCCATTTTGGAATGCCAGAGCAAATAATTATTGATAATAGTTCAAATTTGAACAATAAGATGATGAATGAATTGTGCCAGAGTTTCAAGATTGAACACCACAACTCTTCTCCGTACCTTCCGAAGATGAACAGTGTTGTCAAGGCAGCCAATAAGAATATCAAGAAGATTGTATAGAAAATGGTGATGACTTACAAAGATTGGCACGAGATGTTGCCCTTTGCTTTGCATGGCTATCGTACTTTGGTGCGTACTTCGAATGGGGCAACTCCTTTCTCGTTGGTGTATGGTATGGAAGTTGTCCTACCATTAGAAGTCGAGATTCCTTCCATGGAGGTATTGGTTTATGTAAAACTGGATGAGGCAGAATGGGTAAAGGCTAGGTTGAATCAATTTAGTCTGATTGATAAAAAGAGATTGGCAGCTATCGCCCACGGTCGTTTATATCAGAGCAAAATGAAGAAGGCATTTGATCAAAAGGTGTGCCCTCAACATTTTTAGGGAGGTGACTTAGTGTTGAAGAGGATCATCCCTCCACAAACGGATCATAGGGGAAAGTAGACTCCCAACTAGGAAATTCTTCTCTAGAGGAGCCTTATTAATCTCAACTATGGACAGTGAAGATTTTACGTCGCCTATGAATGCAGACGTAGTCAAACAATACTTTGCTTAAAATAGACCCGCTGGATAGAAAAAGAAAATCCAGGCAAAAATGGGGAATCCCGGCGAACCATAAAAAAGATTAGGTTCGAGCAAAAATTAGGGGTAAAAATAAAAAAAGAATAAACCCGCAAAGTTAAAAACCTGAAAAGGCGACTTTGGAAAAAATGGGTATCCTGGTGAATTAAAAACCCGCAAGGGCGATTCAGGCAAAAGTTGGGGATTTAAAAGCAAACAACTGTGGTCTGCGTCTGACCCCTGAAAACATATGGATTCTTGGAGGACCCGAGGGTTAACAAGTCAGTCTCTTTAGAAAGAGAGACATTGGTGAAGCATCAAAGTCATGCGAGTCATAGTCGAATCGACACATGGTGGTTGTTTGTTTCCACATTGCCGACATTTGTATATCTTGTTCATATATACTTTGGTGCAACTTTCTCTTTTCAGGAGTTGCATCTGATGTAATTTGCCTATTTACTGGCCATTTTAATCAATGATGTATTTTCACAAAGAGCTTTTTATCCTTGTTTTTGCTTTTTACTGTTTTGTTCGCAAAAAGAAGCCTGATGTTTTTGATAAAACTTTGCATACATAAACTGTTGGGGCTTTGCTAATCATAATTGAAACAATTATTTATTTGAATGATGTCATGGACGATGACCGAAATAGCCTTTATTGCATACAGGACACGTTAGTTGTTTGTCATTTGCAGGGCTCACCCCGCTAAGGATTGTTTCAAGAGTGCCTCACTAACAATGACACATCTCTATCCCCACAGTGTGATGATGTTAGATCAGAAGTATCTCTCCAGCAATAATGTGCAGTTATCCTCAGCAGGTTGAGATTAAGGTCATCCCCAGCAGGTGAATATGGGATTATTCCCCCAGCAGTGGGACATGTTTAATGTTGTTCCCCACAGAGTCTATGTCGTTGACTCGGTTCCCCAAGCAGAGGTTGATGCTGATCCCCTCGACGAGTATCTCGAAAATGGTAGACATCCACAACAGAATCCAGTGGTTATTGGTATTCTATAGAGCGAGTGTTTAAGATGATTTCCCAATGAATCTTACTCTAAATTCCCAGTGGATCGGAATTATCCCCAGGAGAGTTTTATTCTAGAAGGTCGTTCAAAGCATTTTCCTCAGTAGAGTTTTGTTTGTCGTTTACTTCGGCACCATTTTTGCGATTGTCCTTTGCGTTTTCATTTTTTCATAGCATCCTCCCAAACGCGTAGCATTTCCATTTCGTATGGAGCATTACGCCATTTTCAAACATATGCATACGAAGCATAAGTCAGGTTGTTACCTTTTGTTGTCAAACATCTCTCTAGCAGATAACAGCGTGATTCCTGAGCCTGTGTGGTACCATACCCCGGAAAAAATCATTGGTGGATGTTTTCATCTCATCTTTTTCTCCCCCAACAGAGTTTTCTTGTTTAAGTTCATCTTTCCCCAGCAGAGTTCTCTTTTTCAGATTGTGAATCGGTCGATTCTACTTCTAACTTTGTGTTGAGACAGCCTGTTATTTAGCATTTGATTTTCCGATGAGTGTCGAGCCTGTTGTAATAGTTGTTCCAATTTTGTGTTGAAGTTGTCTAACTTGTGTTAGCAGTTGATTTTCCGATTGTGTGTCGAGCCTGCTAGTTAGCAGTTGTTTTTCCGACTTAGCGTCGAGCCTGTTGTTTAGCAGTTGATTTTTTGACTGAGTGTCGAGCCTGCTGTTTAGCGGTTGTTCTTTCCAACTTCGTGTCGAGCCTGCTGTTTAGCAGTTGTTTTTCTGAACGAGTGTCGAGTCTGCTGTTTAGAAGTTGTTTTCCCGAATGAGTGTCGAGCCTATTGTTTAGTAGTTGTTCCAATTTTGTGTTGAGGTTGTCTAACTTATGTTAGCAGTTGATTTTCCGACTGTGTGTCGAGCCTGCTGGTTAGCAGTTGTTTTTCCGACTAAGCATCGAGCCTGCTGTTTAGCAGTTGATTTTCTGACTGAGTGTCGAGCCTGATGTTTAGTGATTGTTCTTTACGACTTAGTGTTGAGCCTCCTATTTAGCAGTTATTTTTCCGACCGAGTGTCGAGCCTGCTGTTTAGCAGTTGTTTTTCCGACTGAGTGTCGAGCATGTTTTTTAACAGTTGTTCCAATTTTGTGTTGAGGCTACCTAACTTGTGTTGGCAATTGTTTTTCCGACTGAGTGTCGAGCCTGTTGTTTAACAGTTGTTGTTCCGACTGCGTGTCGAGGCTTTCTAACTTGTGGTTAGTAGTTGTTTCGCATAACTTTCAGTTACATTTCCCTGGTGATTCCACTTTGGTGGACAAATTCTGTAGTTCACAATCCTGCAGGTTGCAAATTTATGGGTTCTTCTGTATTTAATCACCTTTCACCTCGAATTTCTGAAAGCGATTACTTTTCATACCTTCAGGTCCAAGTCGTTTGAATAGGGGCAGCTGTTGCACCCCAAAATTTGCCCAACCTTTTCTTTCATCTTGGCTTATGTTTCATAGAATTTAGCATTTGATTTTGTGCATAGTATTGGTTCTAGACAGGGGATTAAGATATTGTTTTGGTCACTCAAGAGAGAAGTTTCATGTTCAAGCTCGAGCAAGGGTATATTTTCAAGTCAACAATTCTTCATTTCCATCAGAGTGGGTCTCAAAGCTTCTTAAGTATGAGAGTAGGTGTTTGGTTATAACCTCCTATCTTGAGGATGATTAGAGTTACATGAGGTTATCTATTTGGATGAGACATTATTCAAGGGTTCAATGTGCACCTTGAGGGTTCTCTATGGAGGTTGTGTGATCACACAAATCATCTGCAAGAACCTCAGCGAAAGGATAAGATGTTATGATTTCATCTGGTTAACAAAAGTCAATTGTGGGTTTGAAAGGGTCTAAGGCTTGGGTCTTGATCTTTGAAGCCATGAGAAGTCATCTTAGAGAATCTAAAATATTAGGACGAAGATAGGATAAGAAGATTCAAGAGTTCAAGAAGTTACTAAATTAGGGTTTCAGATGATTCTAAGTGTAAAATCCCCTCTTTTGGTACCTAACTTCAAGGATATATTTCACAATGATACAAGTCTTGTCTCATTTTCCAACAAACATGAGACTTGTTCCTCGTCATTCACGATTTCTTTTGAGTACAATAACTCATACATTGGATTCATACATCTCAAGTTATAATGCCTACAAGTTGGTGTCACAAAATGAAGAGAATTTAGAGGCATTCAAAGTCAACTCACTTCCAAGGAATTTTTCACATGGAACCAAGATCTTACTCATTTTCTAACAAACATGAGAGTTGTTACTCATTGTCTTAGCTTTCCAAAACGTCCTAGAAATCATAATTATCATGTGTGGAGCTCTAGGTATGGTCATCCGAAGTCAAAGGCAATTTTAGAAACCTAGTTTTAGGTCATTCACTTCAAAGACCAAATTCATGGATTTCAAGACCTCAAATCCAATTTCTTGTCACATGAAAGTTGTGTCTTATGATCTTAACTTCATCTTGATCTCAATTTCCATGGCCTTTGATGAATTATGCAACCACTAAGCCATGATAAGGATGAAAATTTTACTTTTTGGACCTAGTATGATTTACTTTCATTTCAAGTCACCAAATGCATTTGTTTTTGATCTTTTGGTACCATTCCAACATCATCACATGACCACATAAGATATTTACCTAATTTGAGCAAGCATGAGCCATTGTTTCAAGTCATTTTTCTAGTTTTATACCATAAAAAGCAATTGTTCAAACTTGGTGTAAAATGGTTTCCAACTTCTCAAACCTTCCATCATTCTTTTCTCACCCCTCATTTGTTCTAAAATGCTGACCAAAAGACTTAAACAGGAGACCATAACCCGTGTGCACATGAAAACGATCTTTTTGGCAAAATTGGAAATCAAGAAAATTAACCATCATGTGCCTGCATGAGTCTCCCTAAGCCCTCATATTTAAGTGGAAAACAAACCCTAACGCATCAGAGTTGGAGTAGCTGCATGAGAGAGTGGTTTTCATCAAAAAATACCCAAAATTTCTCTTTCTTCGAATTTGATTTCTCATTGAGTTACCATTCAATCTCTTGCTCATTTCACCATCACTGAAGCATGAGGAGGAGACTAGAAGCTTCAGAGTGAATCTTGCACACGGTTTGAAGGGCCAATGGAGTTTCTCCGTTAGGTAAATTTACTTGAATCGAATCTTCCATTTTAGACTTGCATTTATGATCATTTTGGATGCATCTGAAGCCCTACCACATATAGGAATTGTTTGAATCATTGTTGTGCTTGTTTGAGCTTATTTCAGTTTGAGTGTTGGATTTTCGTGGCCTGACTTCACCTTTGTTTAAGGAACTTTTTGAAAAACCAATGTTGGATTCGTGATTTACGTGAAAAATGCTTTAAAATGGGACCAAGAGTTTGCATTTTTATCATGATTTGAAGATTCCACTGGTGAAGCTCACCTGAGAAGACAACCGGATTTAGGGCTCTGGCGTCTGAGGTTAGAGTTGAGGTGGCACGTTGACTTGCTTGCGTGGGTGTGTTGAATCTAATGTGTTTGCCACTTGGATTAGTGAAACGGTGTGTTTCACTTGGCGGAGTGATCAGTGCATCTTTATGCACATTCTCCTATATTTTTACTTAGGCATTTATTTACTTTATTTTGATTATTCTTATGTTTTATTATGTTCTTATATTTTATTTTATTTTTGGTCTAATTTGATTTTCGCACTTTATTTTTCAACTTTAGCAGTCTGCACGGAAACGATCATAACTGGAGTTCCGGGAATCCGTTTGAAGCGTTCTAAATATCGCCGGAAAGCTAAGAGAGAGAGCTACAACTTTCGTGTTGGAGTCGAAGTCAGATACTGAGCACATTTTCCCAGAATAATCGTTGAAGTTACAGCATTAGGAATTTGTTTTAGTTTTGGGTCATGTTTTGGGTCTGGGTTATATTTTCGACCCTGTTGGGTTTTGAACCAGATCCATTGTTTTTTTTAGGGGAAACCTTGTTTTACTGTTAATTATATACTATTCACGGAAAAAATGGAGAGAGAGAGAGGTTGGAGAAGAACTCATGGAAAACTAATACCTCCGGGCAAATCCTGATGTGTACGGTTTCAACACTTTGAGGTTATTATAATATCAATTTAAATTTGATTCCTTTCAAAATAATCTTTTTGGTTGTACGATTCCATGGCGAACTAATCTTTTCGGTTGTATCTACTAATTCAGGTTCCTTCTTGAGATTAATATAATTTTTGCAATTCAATTTCTATTCCTTTCAATTCTATTGTATGTTTATCGTTTGCTTAATTTGATTGTCATAGAATAGGCTTGTTTCGTTCGATTGATTTATATCCCTTAACTTTGTTTGCGTGTTACCGTTTGCTTTATCCGTTAATTCGCTTATGTTTAACCATTTGCTTAATTCGGTAAATAGGAGATATAATTCATATAGTTTCATTCTCGCTTGTTGAATGTGATGTTGATCGAACAGGAATAGTATCTGTGTCCGCTTAGGACGATAAGATTTTATCAATCAATGATAGATAGGAACTGAACAGTAGATTGACTTATTCCTATAAACAGCTTATTTTCATAATCAATTATTTTAAGCGCTTTTTCTGAATCAGAAACCAAACCAACCCCCCTCCATTTTGATTTCGGTAGATTAATCACAAACAAGAATCTTTGAGACGATATCCGAGTTTAATTGTCGTTGTATTACGTTTTTACAAAATTACTTCTTTTAATCCGCGCGCGACAGCGGATCACGGAGGCTGAGTTGTGGTTTGGGCCTTGCAAATTTGCTCTTGGCACCCCCTCTGTTTAGCCCATATGCGTGCTTCAAAGGAAATCAGTTCAAACCAGATTTACTACTACACCTCCCTTTGCTTCTTATTTTTATTTTATTTTATTTTTGTTACATTTTCATTTTAATTCATTTTAAAATAGTTTTAATCATCACAAAAATCCCCAAAAATATGTTTCTATCATTTCATTATTGTTGCACCCCAAAATTTGCCCAACCTTTTCTTACCTGGTTTATGTTTAATTGCATTATCATTTGCATAGTTATATCATTTGCATATCATGATATCATTCATATAGCAGGGAATCAAGTATGATTCTTATCAAGAGAAGCCTAGCAAGAGGTCTCATTCAAGATTGAGGAGTAGTCAAAGTCATCAGGAGGTGGTTTGAGTGCCTAAGGGCTTAAATGTTTGAGTGTGAATCTTTTCCTAACTTGAGGATCAACTGAAGACCATCAGAGGGTCGTGAAGTGTTGAATGTGAGAAGAGGATGGGTATGAAGCTCATAGAATTCCTATAGGGCCATGGGAGAGTTTAATCAAGTCATTGTGTCGAATGCAAGAGCCATAGTTTAGGAGCAAGCAATTAGGGTTTCATCTGGGTTAATCCTAAATCAATTGAGCAATTGAAGAGTATCAAAGCCTACTTTTAGGTTATGGAGTTCATGAAATGATGTGATAAGACATTTTTGGTGTTGTGCCAAGATCAAATCAAGAAGAATCAAGAGTGTGGGAAGTTGTTAAGTTAGGGTTTCAGTGTAAAATCCCCTGTTTAGTACCTAACTTCAAGACCACATAAGTCAAGATAAAAGTTTCAAATGGATATTTGGCCAACATTAAACTTGTAGAGCATCTCAATACCTTTAATTTTAGTACTAGAAGTCCTCCATTGGATTTATAGAACTCAAGTTATGGCCCAGACAAGTTACAAGTCCTCAGATGCCACTGAAATTTGTCTGTGAAAATCATCTGACTTCAAAGCTATTTTTGACCTAGAAAGATGTTTCACCTGGACTTTTGGTCAAAATGAAAGTTGTTCCTCATGATCTTAGCTTTCTAAATTGTATTTTAAGTCTTCCATATGATTCGTAGAACTCACGTTATGAGGTTTACAAGTCAGGGTTATTTTGGGAAAGTGAGATTATAGGCCATTTTTAATCATAGGTCAAAATCTCCAACTTGCACTCTTCAAATGGATTTTTGTTCAACATGAAAGTTGCTCAAAACATGATTTTAGGTGCAACCAAGTGATCATTTGGAATTGGTTTGGCTCATAGCAAAAAGTCACTTAAAATGGCCTAAAAAAGGAAATTTTTCAAATGGATTAAGGAGGGAAAATTGACTTTTTGAGTTAGAGGACCAAAATATGTCATGTGAGTACAGTTTTTGAATGGAAATCACATTCTAAGAACATTGGCATTGGCATAATTTTGAGCATAGGCCATGTTTTGAGAGTTGTCATTTAGATTACTTCACCATGAAGTTACATAATCAAAAATAGCCATTGGATCAAATACAAGGATCAAATCCCAGCCATTCACACTCCACATGCTGTTATTAGTTGAATTGAATCATTTTGGAGCCAAAACAATGCCATTTTCGTGTACCTTCAAGAGCAAAAAGTGGTGAAATTTTGAAAATTCATTTTGGGCCTAGAGGCAAGGATTGGGCTTCCTCTTGATCAATATCCATTGTATATAAGATTTTTAACCTTCACAAATCATCAGTTTTAGAAATTGGAGCAGAATTGATCAAGAACAAGCTTGAAAAAGTGAAGAAAACTCAAAAAGTGAATTCTAAGATCTAGATCGTTCCAGGCCAAATTGTGAATTGAGAAAGCTTTATTGAAGATCATTGAATGATTCAGGAGAGTTTCGCGAAGCTTCATCAAGGATTAAAGGCTCAGTGGAAGTTCTCCACTAGGTACTTGAATTTCAACATATCTCTCTTAATACTTGATGATTCTTTGCCATTTTTGTTTCTTTGCACTCCTTGAAGCATGTAGATCATTTCTGGATTATAATTGTTGATGTTTATGACATTCGAAATTTGGAGCTCCAAACTTGTGAGATTTTGTATGGACTGTTTTGGCATGATTTTGCTTAGTTTTTGCTTGATCTATAACCTCCATGACATAAGGTTGAGTTTAACATTAATTTGGAAAGGTTTTGATGAATTTGAGTTTTTGGTACCAAACTTTGTTTGCTTCGTTTCTCTTTGATCTTGCATTATTAATAATTTTGGATGAGATATTTGGAATCCTTGCGAGAAGTAGATGAATTTTGATATAAAAAACTCTAAAAACGGTTGAGTTTTGCATTTTTTATGTGTTGTTGAACACTTTGTGGTGTCCGGAATACTTGGTAGGGGTGACCAGAGTGTTGCTCCGGCGGTGGCAAGCCTGGTTGGAGAAGATGTTCAGCAGCCGTTGGATCGTGAGAGGAGGGAGACAAAGTCTCCCGATCGGAGGATCAATAATGCGCCACGTGGCCTAACACCAAAACGGCGTCGTTTGGCAAGCGTGAGGGAGCCACGCGCGCGCGGGTTCGTTCCCGCTGGTGTGCATTTTGTGTTTTTTTATTTTCATTTTCGTTTGTTGTGTTTTCATTTTTGTTTGTGGGCCTAGTGCCCTGCTTTTCACACCCCCTGGTTGAGGCCCAGTCCATTTTGTACTACATTTAATTGATGTTCACACCATTTATTTTCTATTTTAATTTTAGTTGGTTTTATTTTCTGTTTTGTTGCTGTTCCAATTTAAATCATTTAAAATAGTTCCAACAGTCATAAAAATACACAAAAATAATTTTCAGAAACCTTAAGATGTCTAGTTTTTTCTGGATATTTTATTTTATTTTTTTCGTTTCATTTTCTATTTTAAAACAAATTAAATGTTGGAGCTGTTTTAAATTGCAGTTCTATTCCATCCAATGATGAAAAGTCCTCCTAGGGAAACTACATCTCTCCTTTGGAGGGATGTGTGGTATGCCCATAGTTGAGTAGAACTTTGAGGATATCGTTCCATTTCAATGTTGGTACTTGATGATTTCCTTTGGTTTTCATTAAGTTTTCAACATTACAACTTTGATCTTGATGATTAATCCTTTGCTTGGAGGGTGCTTGCTAGAGCTTGAAGATGAAGTTGAAGAAGCTTGAGATAGAAGCTAGCTTGAAGATGAAGTCTTGCTGTCAACTTTGCTGTCTTTTCAACTGTGTTGTTTAGAGCTTGTTGTTGCTGTCTGTTGTAGGAGTTTGTTGCTGCTACTTGGGTTGCCTCCTCTGTATCTTTTGTTTTTCTCTGTATTGTCTGTTTGCTTGTGCTGATTACCTTTAGGCTTGAGGTGGAGCTTGTCTCCTCTTGCCTATTATTTTCTCCCTTGTTTCTCTTATACTGTTGCATAGCTTGCTGTTTACTGTTTACTGTTTACTGCTTGCTTTATTTTGCTGTTTTCCCTAGGATCTCTGATTTCCTCTATGCAAGAGGGAATTATGACAGACATTAGGTTTTGACCCATGCATGATAATTGTAGGTAGATTCCCCTTTTAACCATAGTTTTAGGGTGTCTCTCTTTTCTCCTCTCAAAACAGTTCAGAAAACACAGTAATAAGGTTAATTGAAGTCGTGCGTTACGAGCCTTAAGCTATCTGGGAAAAGGTTGGTGGAGGGTCTCTCTCCAGTAATCTGGATGTTAGTGTGGTACCCTTTGGGTGACATACGAAGCGTTCACTCCTGGGTCATAGTCTCTAGTGCGACTGAGATTGCAAACATCCTAAAAAACAGTTCTTTCGTAAAAAACTCAAAAAACATTCAAACTCTGTTTTTGTCTTCTTGGACCTTTAATCAGGAAAACCCTTTTCAGAAGGAGATAAAAAACTGTCAGACAAACTTGTGTCTTCCGTAGCCCGAACTACGTTTGCTCTGATCTTTCATGCCGTATGAAAGTACGTAGGCACGAGATGCGACATCTCGGGGAGCAACCTTCCCCCCTTAACCCGTAGTTAGGAGAACTACGTTGACTCTAATTTCTCGTTCCAGACGGGAATACGTAGGCATAAAGTGCGATACTTTGCCGAGTCATTTTCTTTTCTTTTTAACCCAGACCTGTAGAGTAGATAGAATAACATACCCTTAGATAGAAAACAAGCGTGGATCCCGTCGAGTACGACGGACGTGAGGGGTGCTAATACCTTCCCCTTGCGTAACCGACTCCCGAATCCAGGATTTGGTTGCGATGACCATTCCTTTCCCTCTTTGCGTTAGGTTTACTCTGAGCATTTCCTTTCCCTCTTTTGGGATAAATAACACACGGTGGCGACTCTTCTGTCATAGACGGCGCTGATTTTTGCAGTAGCGACAGCTGGCGACTCTGCTGGGGATGTTCTGGTTCCCTATGCGAGTCAATCCTAGCGCTTGTTTTCCCGTCTGGGATTTTGTGTGTATTTTTCTGTCTTTACTTTCAGTACTGTACATTATTGTTATTGTGTTGTGGGTAGAGGGTTAGTTTGAGAGATAAGCCGGACCTGGGCTTGAGTGCACATAGACTTAGAAGTAGAGAGTAGTGGTTAGCCTGCTTGCTTTGCTTGCACCAGCTAGCTACGAAATTTACGCTCAGACGAGATTCTCTTTGATGGCATCTTGCCTGGCCCTTTGGGCTCGACAGGTTGTTGGATTTGAGGGTTGTCGACTCTGGGAACCTATCATTTCGGATTCGGCTAAGTGAGGCCTCTTCAAGGGATGATGATGCCACACCTTCTGGGTATCGTATCATCACTCTTGAAAGTCTGTGACGCTGATGACCGCATAGGATGTCGTACCTCGTCTGCGAGTTAAGTACATACCTGTGAGAGGGTAGGTGGGTCTTTTTGCAGGAAAACTCTGGCCTCAGAACACTTGGTTTGTCTCTGTCAGTGAGAATTGGTTATGAGGGTTCTTTTGTGGTTGGTTTGGTTTTTGGAGAAGATTTGATGGTTCTCAAGTGGCAGTACAGCACAACACAGTTCTTCATCACTGCACTTGATCCCCTGTTTGCATATGCATCTGCATTTTCATGTTTGCATTTCATTAACGTGTATTTATGTTGCAGGTGTGTTTTCCCCTCAGGTTCTAGTGATCTTCTTGCCAGACATGGAGTCCATGAAGAGAATAGTTGCTTACAGGTTGCCTTCTCTAGATATCAGTTCCTTATTGCAGTTGGTTGCTCTAGCAGATTAGAGAGTGAGGGCTGAGTTCAGAGAGTTTTATGGGAAACTGCTAAGTTTGTTGTGCAGGCCTTCTGTGTTTGAGATAATTGGATTGTACACCTTGATGCAGTTTTACGAGCCTCAGTTGAGATGTTTCTTGTTCCCTGATTTTATTCTGGCTCCTACTTTGGAGGAGTATTCTGATATACAGAGAGTTCCTGTGTTAGATCAGATGCCTTTTGTTCATGAGGATACTGAGCCTGAGTTGGCTAAGCTTACTGAGATTGTCAATTTAGATGCTTCTGAGTTCCCCGGAGGTTTGATCAAGCTGAATGCAGCTTATGGTTTTCATCTTTCTTGCTTGGTTGAGAAGGCTACGCAGTGTGCGAAGGATGGATGTTGGATTGCCTTTAGTGCTATTCTGGTTGTTTGCATTTATGGGATTGTATTGTTCCCGAACTTACCTGATTTTGTTGACTCGGATGCTTTCTTTATTCTTGCCTCGAAGAATCTGGTGCCTACTCTCTTGGGTGACGTTTATCATTCTATTCATTATAAGAATGAGAAGCGTTGGGGAAAGAATGTTTCTTGCTGTGTACCTCTTCTATCCAGGTGGTTTCAGGGACATCTTCCTAAGAAGGGACCTTTTGTTGATACTGCTGGTACTTTAGATTGGTCTTTCAGATTGATGGGATTGTGTGCTGATAACATTGTTTGGTTTAATCGGAACCTGCTCGGAGTGAATATTATATATAGTTGCAGTGGCTTTCCGAACGTTCCTTTGATTGGACGGAAGAGTTGTATTAACTATAACCCTTCTCTGCTTGTGAGACAATTTGGCTATGCTTTGAGGGACTCTCCGGTTGAAGACGAGATACAGGAATCTCTGTATCTCACGGGTTTATTAGATGGAGATGTTTTAGTCAGATTGAGGCGTGCTTGGGGTAATATTCATAGAAGAGGGAAGACATTGCTTGGTAAGAGTGATAGTCGAGCTTATAATCCTTATCGGCTCTGGATTCATGAGAGAGTTAGGACTTCTTTGATGCCATATCCTGCTACAGAGCCTTTGTATCTTTCGGTGATCGAGGAACCTACTTCAGTAGAGATTGAGAAGTATAACAAGCTACTGGCTGAGAAGGAAGAATTGCAAAGAGCGAATGAAGAGCTAGAGAAAGAGAATTTCTAGCTTCGGCATGAGAAGAGTGAGGCAACCTTCACTTTGAAGAAGCAGACTGAGATGATTAATAGGTTGGGTTCAGATTTGACCGAAGAGACCAGCAAGAGAGAGAAAGTAGGAGTAGCCTTGAATGGTGTTAGTAGTGTACTTGCTACTAAGAAAGAACTTCTGAACAAGGCTTATTCTCGACTTTCCAAATGGGAATCTTTGTGGAATACAATGCTTACCAAACGGAAGGAGCGTGAAGATGAGTTGAAGCTTCAGATTTCTCAGTTAGAGGAGCAGCTCAGTGCTAAGGATGCGAAGATTGCTGAAGAGGTATCTCTTAGACACGACGCTGAGTCTAGAGTGGGTAGCATGGTCAAAGAGACTAGGGGTGGTGAATTGAAGGCTGGCTCCAAGAGATGCAGGGTTGATGAGTGTTCTGGCAGAGGAACCTGTGAAGAGGACGCAAAAAAGCTGAGATCCATTGTTGAGCGGCATGCATTACTGATACAAGAGCTAATCTCCAGACTAGGTCATTCGGAGACGTTGAGGATATTGGAAGATGTCAGGGCACGCCATTTGGCCTGATTTATCTTTGCTTTGCTCTTGTTATTTGTACTTGTATTTTGACCATCCAGGCTTGTTGGTCGATGTCTGTTCAGTTGTATTCAGTTGTATCTTTGTACTTTGCCTCTTGGCATTGGTTTATGTATGAGATTTCTGATTCTGGG
Organism: Lathyrus sativus; assembly: GCA_963859935.3. Lineage (NCBI taxonomy): Eukaryota > Viridiplantae > Streptophyta > Magnoliopsida > Fabales > Fabaceae > Lathyrus > Lathyrus sativus. The sequence goes on from OZ012741.1 coordinate 364,095,560, forward strand.
CTTGCTTACTTGGGACTCCATTGTCATTATGGCCTCTTCTCCGGAACTAGAATCGGGGGGGGGGGGGGATTAACCTGTTGCATATTTACACGTGTGCATTTGCATACTCATATTGCATGGCAGGTACTCATTTTTGAGCTCGAATCTTATTTCCTGCATCTTACAGATTGTTTCAGGATTGACGAACAGAGAATTCACTGGTACGCTACAAGAAGCAACAGTAAGAAGATCATGGATCAAGTACAGTCCGAGATGCAGGAGATCCGGGATAGGTTGGCCCAATTCATGCAGACCATGGAAGCTGCGGCTAAAAGCCAGGAACATCTTCAAACTCTGGCGCAACCGCTACTGGCGCGAGTGGTTGGTAATACTGAATACAACTCTGCCCATGTTGAGACTCCACGCAGGGAGGAAGTGATACCAAATGCTGGTGAGACTGGTATTAGCAACGGCAGCGGCAACGCTGGTAACAGAAATGCTGATAATGTTAATGGGAACGTGGAAATCAACAGGAATATTGGTATCAATACTGGTTTCGGTGATAACAATCAGGGTCTTGGTTTTGGTTATCGGGATGGCAATGATGGCTTCAATAATCAGGGCTTCAGCAACGGAGGGTTTGGTGATAACAATCAAGGCTATGGCAATAATGGCTATGGCAATGCTGGGTTTGGCAATGTGAATACCAATGGTGCTGGGATGGGTCCTTTCAATACTGGTTTTGGGACAGTGGCTGCTAATCAAGAGCTTGGCAATCTGAGGTATGACCCCAGGTTCTTCCAAAGTGGTCATGGTCATGGTCGTAATGCTACTTATGATGGATATGGTAATAAGGGCCCGTACTGGAATAGAGATCGTCAGGAAGATGCCTTTTATGGGCAAGGCATGGGTTTTGAGGGTCCCAATGATAGTGATCGGAGGATTAAAATGCTGGAAGAACAGATGAGAGGTATAGCCAATCAAAATTCTGCAGGTTTGGACATGGCTACTATGGGGCTAATTCCTGGGCTGAGAGTGCCATTGAAGTTCAAAGCTCCCACTTTCGATAAATATAAAGGGGATACATGCCCACGGGTTCATGTGCGTTCATATTACCGGAGGATGTCGGCTTACTCTGATGATGAGAAGATGCTTATGCATTTTTTTCAAGATAGTTTGTCAGGACCGTCGTTGGAATGGTACATGGAACTAGAGCCTACAGGTCGGAAGTTGGAAAGAATTAGCTGATGCTTTTGTCAAACATTACCAATACAATAGTGACCTTGCACCAAATAGGGTCCAACTTCAAAGTCTTTCACATAAGAACAGGGAAAGTTTCAAGGAGTATGTTCAGCGTTGGCGCGATTTGGCGGCAAGAGTCCAACCACCTATGGTTGAAAGGGAATTGATTGATATTTTTGTTGGAACATTCTCTGGGATGTATTATGATAAATTGCTCAATTGCTCGATGGGTAGTTTCTCTGACATGATACTCATGGGGGAACGAATTGAAAATGACATCAAAATTGGTAAGATTCAAGCCGGTGAATCAACCTCAGCTGGAGGTGCAAGAAAGGTCTTTGGTGGTAAGAGACAAGGAGACGCCAGCGCAATGTATGGTGGTCGAGGACGAGGTAGAGGTCGGAATCAGTATCCTCAACAACAGGTTGCTAGTGTGACGATCCCTATACCGCAACAATGACAACAACCACAACAACAGCAGCAGCAACAACAAAGGTATAATCCTGCTCAGAGAAGGATCCAGAATGGGAAGCCGAAGAGGGTATTTGATACACCTCCGTCAACGTATGTAGAACTGCTTCAGACGCTGTTAAGTTTGAATCTGGCTGAGAAGAGAACGTTGGACCCACCCACCGGAGCGCTTCCTTATGGGTATGATACTAGTAAGCAGTGTGAATTTCATTCCGGGGCACCCGGACATGATATCGAGAGTTGCCATGCTTTTAAGCACAAAGTCCAAGATTTGATTGATAGTAAAGTCATCAACTTCAGTAATGGTGGTCCCGACATTGTACAGAAACCAATGCCGAATCATGGAGCGAATGCTATTTTAACAGAGGAGGATTTGGATTTGGTTATGGACGTAAATGATCTGAAGACACCTTTGAGCTATGTTAAAAGCAGATTGTTGAAAGGAGGGGTCTTCCCCGGATGTGATGAGTACTGTTTGGATTGTTGGACCTGACCAGAGGGTTGTTTTGATTTGAAGAGAGGTATTCAAGCATTGATTGATGAGGGAACTTTACAGTTTGACCGCACTTCTGTTGAGAAACCTGACGAGGTAACATGTGAAAAGTAGGGTGAGGTCGCAACAATTACAATTCCATAAAAGACTATTACGATATCAGCACCCGCCAAGCGGTCAACTATCACGATAACGAAAGCAAGACCCGTTCCTTATGAGAGTACGAAAGCCATTCCATGGAATTATGGGTTGGAAGCTTTTTGCAACGGGGAAAAGATTAATGTGGATAGCCAGCCAGCAGGGGCAGTGGGTAGTCTTATTGAGGCAGGAGGTATGACCCGAAGTGGTAGAATCTACAGTTCACCAGAAATCGAGGATGAGAGGATTGCTAGAGGCAAAGCCAAAGTGAATGAAAGAGGACCTTCCCAGTCGAAAGAGAAGGAAACATCGGTCAAGGATGTAGAAGAGTTTATGAGATTGATTCGCAAAAGTGACTATAAGATTGTGGAGCACTTGCAGCAGACGCCCTCCAAAATTTTAATACTATCTTTGTTGCTTTGTTCCGAGGCCCATCGGAATGCCTTGTTGAAAATCTTGGATACGTCTTTTGTACCTCAGGAAGTAACTGTTAATCAGCTTGAGGGGGTACTGGCGCATGTGAATGCTGGCCACAACCTGGGATTTACTGACTTTTATTTGACGCCTAGAGGTCGGGACCATAATATGGCCTTGCACATTTCAGTGGAGTGCCAGGGCACTGTTATGTCGCACGTTCTTGTAGACACCGGATCATCTTTGAATGTGTTGCCGAAGAAGGCCATGATGAAGCTAGATGTCCGAGGAATCATATGCACGCCAAGTGATTTGGTCGTGAGGGCTTTTGATGGGACCAGAAGGTCGGTGTTTGGGTCTGTAACATTGCCACTCCAGGTCGGGCCGGAAGTGTTTGACATTGTGTTCTATATCATGGATATACATCCAGCCTACAACTATTTACTTGGGCGACCATGGATACATTCTGCAGGGGCTGTGACGTCCACGCTGCATCAGAAGCTTAAATACATGGTCGGGGACAGTGTTGTTACTATTTGCGGAGAGGAGGACATTCTGGTTAGTCATCTCTTGTCATTCAAGTACGTCGAAGTGGATGGGGAGATCCACGAGACGCCATGCCAAGCCTTCGAGGGGTTGCAGATCAAGGACAAGTCAACTGTTCCTAGCAAAGGGCCAGAGGTGGCCATGTCTTCGTACAAAGACGCTCAGGCAGTGGTTCAGGCTGGAGAAACCAAAAGATGGGGCCAAGTCTTGGAAATTCCTGTCAAGATGGACAAGTTTGGGGGTGGGTATCGCCCGACATCGTCACCTTTCACATCAGGTGTGCCAAAGTTCAAAGGACCAGTAGTAATCACTCCAAGTGGGATCTACTATGAAATGATCAATGTTGTTTCCGATGCTGAAGACGGAGATAATGACTGCGATATGGACTCATGGATCAAACCCGGCGTGCCAGGACAGAATCTGTGCAACTGGTCTATCCAGGAACTTGTTCCAGTGACTACAAAACAGTAATGATTTGTTTTCTCAATTATTGTATAATCATGTGTCCTACCCGGGGCATAGTGATTTTGTTTTTAGGGCTACCTGCTTATGTGTGTACTTTGGTTTAATCATTAATAAAGGCGTTTTTCGCATGCAAATCTTGTGATCCTTGTTTTTCCTGTTTTTGTTTAACAATAAAATGGCAACGTGGTTATGTGCTTTGTTTGCATTATTTGAAACATTTAACCATTCTCATTGCAGGATTCATATTTCAGACGACACCGATCACGAACATCCTATGACTCGCTTCGACTTCGAGCACCCGATATTTCAAGCAAAAGAAGAGATTGTTGAGGATAGTGACTTATCAGAAGATCTGACTCGACTTTTGAAACAAGAAGAGAGAATCATTTTGCCTCATCAGGAGTAAATTGAAATTATCAACGTGGGGTCCGAAGAGGTTGTCAGGAATATCCGGATAGGGGCTGCACTGCAAAGTGATATCAAGCAAAGGCTTATCGAGATGCTGTGGGAGTACAGTGATATCTTTGCTTGGTCTTACAAAGACATGCCTGGGTTGGATACTGATATGATGGTTCACCGTCTACCATTGCGCGAGGAATGTCCGCCGGTTAAGCAAAAACTCAGAAGAATTCGACCAGATATGGTTGTGAAAATTAAGGAGGAAGTTCAGAAACAATGGGATGCTGGTTTCCTAGCTGTTATAACTTATCCCTCATGGGTCGCTAATATAGTACCTGTACCAAAGAAAGATGGTAAGGTGCGAATGTGCGTGGACTATTGAGATTTGAATAAGGCGAGCCCAAAAGACGACTTTCCACTTCCTCATATTGATGTGATGGTCGACAACACCGCTCAATTCTCCGTGTTTTCCTTCATGGACGACTTTTCAGGCTATATTCAGATAAAGATGGCGCCGGAGGATATGGAGAAAACGACTTTTATTACCCTGTGGGGAACGTTCTGCTACAAAGTGATGCCCTTTGGTTTGAAGAATGTCGGGGCAACATATCAGCGAGCTATGACAACACTCTTTCATGACATGATGCATAAAGAAATCGAAGTCTATGTTGATGATATGATTTCCAAATCCCAGACGGAGGAAGAGCATCTGGTCAATCTTCTGAAATTGTTCAAGCGGCTTAGGAAATTCAGGCTGAGGCTGAATCCTAACAAGTGCACCTTCGGGGTGAGATCTGGTAAGCTATTGGGGTTTATTGTGAGCGAAAAAGGAATTGAGGTTGATCCTGCTAAAATAAAAACAATACAAGAAATGCCAACGCCGAAAACAGAAAAAGAGGTTCGTGGCTTTTTAGGGAGGTTGAACTACATTGGCCGGTTCATATCTCATCTAACGGCCACGTGCGAGCCATTATTCAAGTTATTGAAAAAAGATCAGGCTGTGACCTGGAATGAAGATTGTCAAAGGGTGTTTGAAAAAATAAAAGAATATTTGCAGGAACCTCCAATATTGATACCCCCAGTAGCCGGGAGACCATTGATTATGTATTTGACGATTCTTGAGAAAAGTATGGGTTGTGTTCTCGGTCAACACGACGAGACTGGACGTAAAGAGCATGCGATTTACTACTTGAGTAAAAAGTTCACAGACTGTGAGTCCCGTTACTCAATGCTCGAAAAAACGTGTTGTGCGCTAGCCTGGGCTGCCAAGCGTTTGAGGCAATACATGTTAAACCATACAACCATGCTAATTTCAAAGATGGATCTGATCAAATACGTGTTTGAAAAGCAAGCACTTTCCGGAAGGATTGCCCGATGGTAGATGGTATTGAAAGAATACGATATTCAGTACGTTTCTCAAAAGGCTATTAAAGGTAGTGTTCTGTCAGAATACCTAGCTGAGCAGCCAATTGATGATTACCAGTCGATGAGTTTTGATTTTCCTGACGAGGATATCATGTACTTGAAAATGAAGGACTGTGAGGAACCGTTGCCGGATGAAGGTCCAGAGTTGGGTTCCAAATGGCAATTGATATTTGAGGGTGCCGTCAATTCATATGGAAGTGGAATAGGGGCAATCATTACTACTCCCCATGGGTCACACATCTCATTCACTGCTAGATTGACCTTTCCAGTTACCAACAATGAGGCCGAATATGAAGCATGCATTATGGGGCTCGAAGAAGCTATCGATCTGAGAATTAAAAATCTTGATGTGTACGAAAATTCTGCTCTAGTTGTGAACCAGATCAAGGGAGAGTGGGAGACTCGTCAGCCCAATCTGATACCCTATATGAATTATGCAAGAAGGTTGTTGCCTTTCTTTGACAAGGTGGAACTACACCATGTACCACGAGCAGAAAATCAGATGGCAGACGCTCTCACGACTTTGTCTTCGATGTATAAGGTTAACTTCTGGAATGAGGCTCCCAGGATAATTATTTCTCGCCTTGATAATGCCCGCTTTCATATTCTCCATTGAGGAAGCTTCCAATGGCAAACCTTGGTATTTTGATATCCAGAATTTCCTGATGAACCAAGAGTATTCGGCTGGGGCATCCAGTCGTGATCAGAAGACTCTTAGGAGATTGGCTGGAAATTTCTATTTGAATCCGGATGGGGTTTTGTATAAGAGAAACCACGACTTGGTGTAGTTGCAGTGTATGGACGAGAAAGAGGCTAAGTTGCTCATGGAGGAAATCCACGAGGGTACATTTGGTACGCATGCCGGCGGACATGCAATGACGAGGAAGTTATTACGAGCAGGATATTACTGGCTGACAATGGAAACAGATTGTTTCAAATTTGCAAAGAAGTGTCATAAATGCCAGATTTATGCGGACAAGATTCATGTGCCTCCGAGCCCTCTGAACGTTATGTCGTCACCTTGGCCTTTCTCCATGTGGGGAATTGATGTGATTGGAAAGATTGAGCCCATGGCATCCAACGGACATCGTTTTATCTTGGTAGTTATTGATTACTTCACTAAATGGGTTGATGCGGCATCGTATGCTAATGTTACCAAGCAGGTGGTAGCCAGATTTATCAAGAAAGATATTATCTGCAGATATGGAATCCCAGAGCGGATTATCACTGACAACGGTTCAAATTTGAATAACAAGATGATGAAGGAATTGTGCTAGAATTTCAAAATTGAACATCACAACTCTTCTCCTTATCGGCCCAAAATGAATGGCGTTGTGGAAGCAGCCAATAAAAACATAAAGAAGATCGTTCAGAAGATGGTTGTGACCTACAAGGACTGGCATGAGATGTTGCCTTTTGCTTTGCACGGTTATCGTACAACGGTACGCACATCAACCGGGGCAACTCCTTTTTCACTTGTATATGGTATGGAAGTTGTCCTACCATTGGAGGTTGAGATTCCTTCTCTGAGGGTTTTGCGTGATGTCCAACTTGATGAGGCAGAATGGGTGAAAGATAGATTGAATCAGCTTAGTTTAATGGATGAGAAGAGATTGGCTTCTCTAGCATACGGTCGGCTGTATCAGAGTCGGATGAAGAAAGCTTATGATAAGAAAGTGTGCCCTCGAAGATTTCAGACGGGCGATCTTGTGCTGAAAAAGATTCTCCCACCACAATCAGATCACAGGGGCAAATGGACTCCCAATTATGAGGGTCCTTATGTCGTTAGAAAGGTTTTCTCTGGAGGAGCCTTACTGTTGTCCACCATGGATGGTGAGGATTTCACATCCCCTGTGAACTCGGACATAGTTAAAAAATACTTTGCTTAAAGAGACCCGCTGGACAGAAAAAGAAAGTCCAAGCAAAAATGGGGCATCCCGACGAACCATAAAAAAGGAATAAAAGGTTCGGGCAAAAGTTAGGGATAAAATTGAAAAAATGTACACCCGCGAAGTTGAAAACCTGAAAAGGGAAACTTCGGCAAAAAAGGGTATCCCGGTGAATTGAAAACCCGCAAAGGGCGGTTCACGCAAAAGTTAGGGATTTGAAAAGCAAATGACTGCGGTCCGAGTTTGATACTGCATTGCTTAGTGGTTTGGGAGTACCTAAGGGTCGCGTATCCAAAACAATCTCTTCTGAAGATCGAGTATCGGGAAAGCGTCAGAGTCAGGCGAGTCATAGGAGGATCAGCTCATGGTGTTCGTCTGTACCACGTTGCCGACATGTGTACAAATTTTCTTTGTACTTCTGTAATACTTGTATTTTGCTTGTCCGTAACTTCCTCTTTTTAGGAGTTGCATCCCGTGTACAAAATTTTGCCTATTTACAGGCACGTTATCAATAAAGCATGTTATTCAGTACTTGATGCTTATTCTTTACTGTTTTGTTTGTGAAAAACGCCGATGTTTTTGATGAACTTGCATGTGCATAAACTTGCTGGCCCTTGCCAATAATTTCTAAAACTTTGAATTGACTGAACGAACGTCACAGATATTAACCGAAATAGATCTTGTTGTATAGATTTGTTTTGTCTCGTTTGTGTTTTGCAGGTTCTCACCTTTGGAACAAACAGTCAAGGAATTTATGTTTCCCCGGCCAGAGTCTCGTGACCTAAGTGATTGTTTCAATCCTCAGCAGATGGAGGTCACATCTTATCTCAGAAGATTAGAGAGAGCAATTACCTTTATTGGATGTGGTTTGTCCTCCGCAGAAGAGTGTTCCCCAGGAAAGTTGCCAAGAGAGTTTCCTCGGATGATTTGAATGCCCCCAACAGAAGGTGTATTCCCAGTAGTGAGTATGTGCACACTTAACATCCATCATGGGTAACTCCCGCAGAGTATAACCAAGTCGTCTTTGGTTCAGAAGAACTATCCTCGCGCAGGATTGTTTCTCCTTCTCCCCAGCAGGTTGTTTTCCCTCCGACAGGATGAACATCCTCATCAGAGTTCGTAATTTCAAGCTTGTGAGCTATTCCCCCGACAGGAGGGTTATCCCCAGCGGAGTTGGGTTCACCGTTCCAACATTTATTTTGTTGGAATGCTTTGTGATATTTGGTTATCCCTGTTAGAACACAGATTAGTTCTTAATAATAACTCTTTGTTTTGATGATAACTGTTAGGAAATTTTATATTTAAGAATTATATATTCTAAAATTTGTTTGAGAGTTTTACTGCAGATTGAAATGAAATTAACTCTCTAGAAGCAAATCTGTATTGTACACAAGAAGTTATCCTAATTCTGAAGCGCCAGATGCATCTTACAGAAGATCCTGAGCGTAGTCTCCAGAAGGATCTGAAGCAAGAAGCTCCAGAACATTCTGAGTCAGAAGCATCTGAAGCTAGTCAGAAGCATCTGAAGCTGAAGCATCTGAAGCAAAGAAGAATATTGTTTGAAGAGTTTCTCAAAGCATAATTCTACAGAAGTTTCTGAAAGTACCAACGCTGCCAAGTACTGAAGTTCTGTGTCAAATATGCTCTGATGATCAACACGCTGAAAGCACACATGCTGCAGAAGGATTTCTCTGTGTTATCTACTTCAAGGAAAGGTCACTTAATGTGAAGACAAAAAGGCTCAGACCTTTTTGGGACTCTCTTTTCAACGCTCAGCATCCTTGGATCAGCTGCCTATAAAAGGAGAACTTCACCACATTCTTCAGTTACACAATTTGCTGAAAAGAAATCATATTATTCTAAGCTCTCATTCTTTCATATTCTTCTTAGAATTTATTGTACTTAAACTTAAGAGAAAAATCACTGTTGTGATAAAAGCTTTATAGAAGCATTAATACTCTTGTATTTAATTTACATTGATTGTAAAAGTTTTTCCTTAAGAGGATTCAGTTGGAATCAGTAGCTCTTGAGAAGACTAAGAACAGTTGTTCTTAGGTGTTACTATTGTAATCAGTTTGATTTAATAGTGGATTAAGTCCTTGTTGAGAAAGGAAAATCACTCTAGGAAGGGTGGACTGGAGTAGTTGTTTAAACGAACCAGGATAAAAATAATTGTGTGATTATTTTTTAAGGCTTAATCTTTCATACTTATTCAACCCCCCTTCTAAGTATTATCTCACCTTCAGTTGGCATCAGAGCTTCGGTTCTGAGTGTGCTACCACTTAACAGTGTCAGTAAAGATCCAGAGAGAAATACTTTGATATATATTTATTTGTTACCATGGCTGATAATTCAATGTCCAATATTAACAATAAATATGAAGAAATGGATAGGATCAGCACCAAACCCCCAATGTTTGATGGGGAGAAATTTGACTACTGGAAAGACAGAATTGAGAGTTTTTTCCTAGGATATGATGCTGATCTATGGGATCTAGTCATAGATGGATATGTCCATCCCACAGATGGGAATGGCAAGAAGATTGACAGAAAATCTATGACAGGTGGTCAGAAGAAAGATTTCAGAAATCACCACAAAGCCAAGACTATATTATTGAATGCAATTTCACATACAGAGTATGAGAAAATTACAAACAGGGAAACTGCTTTTGATATGTTTGAATCCCTAAAAATGACTCATGAGGGAAATTCTCAAGTTAAGGAGACAAAAGCTCTGGCTCTGATCCAGAAGTATGAGGCCTTCAAAATGGAAGACTCTGAATCTGTTGAAGCCATGTTCTCCAGATTTCAGATACTCACTGCTGGGCTAAAAGTTCTGGACAAGGGATACTCTACATCAGATCACGTAAAGAAAATCATCAGAAGCCTGCCTACCAGATGGAGACCAATGGTGACTGCCTTGAAGATGGCTAAAGATCTGAACAAGATCTCTCTAGAAGAACTCATCAGCTCACTGAGGAGCCATGAGATTGAGCTTGAGGAAAATGAACCTCAGAAGAAAGAAAAAGGTAAATCTGTTGCATTAAAATCTAACAAAACTGCTAAAGCTTTGCAGGTCATTCAAGAAAGCTCTAAAGAATCTTCTTCTTCTGAAGAAGATGAGTTATCTATGCTGTCCAGAAGGATCAACAGACTCTGGAAGCACAAGGGAAAGAAGTTCAACAACTTCAGAAGATCTGATAATAGAAAGGAATCTTCTGGACACGGAAGATCTGTCAAGAAAGAAGTTGTGTGCTATGAGTGCAAAGAACCTGGGCACTACAAGAATGATTGCCCCAAACTTCAGAAAGAAAAACCCAAGAAGAAGTTTAACAAAAAGAAGAAGGTTCTGATGGCAACATGGGATGACTCAGATGAATCTGAATCATCTTCTGAATCAGAAGAAGAATGTGCCAATGTTGCACTGATGGCCAGCACAGAGGATCAAGAGGAAGGTACCTCAGGATATGAATCAGATTCTGAATCTGATGATGACGCAGAAGAGGTAATGGCTAAACTTACCAAAGAAGAACTCATAAAAGTTTTAACAGAAGTTCTTAAAAGTTATAACAATATCAAACTCAAAAACAAGAAGCTGAAAAGCAATCTTGAATCTGTGATTGATCTTCTGAAGACAGAACTTGTTGAGCAAAAAGAAATAAATCTGAAAATCAAAAATGACTTTGAAACAACTCAACAAGAATTTGAATCTGAGACTAAGTCATGTGAAAATATTTTAGAAAAATATTACTCTAGCTTTCAGAGATTTCTTACTAAGAGCATAGACAGAAGCAAGATGGCTTCTATGATCTATGGTCTTAGTGGAAACAACAGAAGAGGTATTGGATATGAATCTTCATCTGGAAACAATCCAAAACCTGTTGACAAACTTTTCATCAAGAAGACACCTCTGTATTCTCAATTTAAACTTGGTCACTTAAATGACATTAAACACACAAGCTCTGAGAAGAATACTTATGTGTTTAAACCCAAGGCAAGTCAGAATAAACACTATGTTGAAAAGCAGAACTTTAGACAAACCTACAAAAACAAATAACCCCAAAGGACCCAAGAAGATCTGGGTACCTAAAAACAAAATAATTCCTGTTGCAGATGTTCTTAGCAGCAAGGTCAGGACACCAATCATGGTACCTGGACTCTGGATGCTCACGACACATGACAGGAGAAAAGTCTATGTTCCAAAGCCTGGAACATAGATCTGGAGGTGACGTGAGTTTGGAGGGAACCAGAAGGGCAAGATCATTGGATCTGGCACTATTGGAAATGGTAAACTTCCCTCTATTACTAATGTTTTACTTGTTGAAGGGTTAAAGCATAACTTATTATCCATAAGTCAATTAAGTGACAATGGTTATGATATTACCTTTAATCAAAAATGTTGTAAAGCTATTAGTCAAAAGGATGGATCTATCCTATTTAGTGGTAAGAGGAAAAACAACATTTATAAAATAAATCTTTCAGAACTTAAAGTTCAAAATGTTAAATGCCTATTGTCTGTTAATGAAGAGCAATGGGTCTGGCACAGAAGATTGGGCCATATTAATATGAGACGTATATCTCAGATTAATAAACTTAATCTTGTTAGAGGACTCCCTAATTTGAAGTTCACTTCAGATGCTCTTTGTGAAGCATGCCAGAAAGGGAAGTTTTCAAAAACATCTTTCAAATCAAAAAATGTTGTTTCTACTTCTAAACCACTAGAACTACGTCATATTGATCTGTTTGGACCAGTGAAAACTGCATCCATCAGAGGCAAGAAGTATGGATTAGTCATTGTTGATGACTTTAGCAGATGGACATGGGTAAAGTTCTTAAAACACAAGGATGAGTCACATTCTGTGTTCTTTGACTTCTGCAAGCAAGTCCAGAATGAAAAGAATTTCAAAATTATAAAAGTCAGAAGTGATCATGGTGGTGAATTTGAAAATAAATATTTTGAAAAATATTTTTCTGAAAATGGCATTGCTCATGATTTTTCCTGTCCTAGAACTCCACAACAGAATGGGGTTGTAGAGAGGAAAAACAGAACTTTGCAAGAAATGGCCAGAACCATGATCAATGAGACAAATCTGACAAAACATTTTTGGGCAAAAGCAATCAATATAGCTTGTTACATTCAGAACAGAGTTTCTGTTAGACCTCTTCTGAAGAAGACTCCTTATGAACTGTGGAAGAACAAAAAGCTCAACATTTCATATTTTCATCATTTTGGATGTATTTGCTATATGTTAAACACTAAGGAAAATCTGAGCAAGTTTGATTCCAAAGCACAGAAGTGTTTCATGCTTGGATATTCTGAACGCTCTAAAGGCTACAGAGTATACAACACTGAGACACAGATTGTGGAAGAATCCATTCATGTCAGATTTGATGATAAGCTTGGCTCTGAAAAGCCAAAGCAGGTTGATAACTCTGCAGATAGGGAAGTAGTCTTTATTGACTCTGAAGTTCCAAAAGCAGACAAAATTCAAGTGAAGGAACCAGAAGCAACTCCAGATGCTACTCCCTTAACTTCTCAGATGAATAATCTAAACATTTCTGAAGAGTCAACTATCAGAGGATCATCATCCAGAATTAAAGCTTCTCATCCAGAGGATGTCATTATTGGAAAGAAGGATGATCCCATCAGAACAAGATCCTTTCTAAGATCATCTGAAGCATCACTATTTGGACTAGTGTCAGAAATTGAACCATCTTCTGTAGAAGAAGCTCTGCAAGACAATGATTGGATTATTGCCATGCAAGAAGAGCTAAATCAATTCAGCAGAAATGATGTATGGGATCTAGTTCAAAGACCTCAATGGTTCAATATAATTGGTACAAAATGGGTCTTCAGAAATAAACTAAATGAGAAAGGAGAAGTTGAGAGGAATAAGGCAAGGCTGGTTGCTCAATGGTACAGTCAGCAAGAAGGTATTGATTACACTGAGACATATGCTCCAGTGGCAAGGTTAGAATCTATACGCCTTCTTATTTCCTTTGCTGCACAAAATAACATCACTCTGTATCAGATGGATGTTAAAAGTGCCTTTCTTAATGGTATTATAGAAGAAGAAGTTTATGTCCACCAACCTCCTGGTTTTGAAAATGAAAAATTTCCAGATCATGTTTTTAAATTAAAGAAATCTCTATATGGTTTAAAACAAGCTCCCAGAGCTTGGTATGAGAGATTGAGCAATTTTCTTCTGGAGAAAAATTTCATCAGAGGCAAAGTGGATACAACACTATTCTGTAAAACAATTATGAAAGATCTTCTAATTTGCCAAATTTATGTAGATGATATTATTTTTGGATCAACAAATATTATGCTTGGAAAGGAGTTTGCTACATGTATGCAGGCAGAATTTGAAATGAGCATGATGGGAGAACTCAGATTCTTTCTAGGAATCCAAGTTAATCAAACTCCAGAATGCACCTACATACATCAGACAAAGTATGTTAAAGAACTTCTGAAGAAATTCAACATGTCTGACAGCAAGCTGGCAAAGACTCCAATGCATCCTACTAGCTCACTTGGCAAAGAAGAGGTAAGTAAGAAAGTAGACCAGAAGCTCTACAGAGGTATTGATTGGCTCTCTTCTTTATCTTACTGCTTCTAGACCTGACATATTGTTCAGTGTTTGTCTGTGTGCTAGATTCCAATCAGATCCTAGAGAATCACACTTGACAGCTGTCAAGAGGATTCTAAGGTATCTGAAAGGTACTTCTAATGTGGGTTTGTGTTACAGAAAATTTGATGATTTCAAATTAGTTGGATTCTGTGATGCTGACTACGCTGGAGACAGAGTGGAAAGAAAAAGTACTTCTGGAAGTTGTCAATTTCTAGGAAGAAATCTAATCTCCTGGTACAGCAAGAAGCAACCCACAATTGCACTTTCAACCACAGAGGCTGAATACATTGCTGCTGTTGGATGTAGCACGCAGATGCTCTGGATGAAGAGTCAACTAGAAGATTATCAAATTTTTGAAAGTAACATTTCTATCTTTTGTGATAATACTTCTGCTATATGTTTTTCCAAGAATCCCATTTTACATTCTAAGGCAAAACATATAGAAATTAAGCATCATTTCATCAGAGACTATGTTCAGAAGGGAATCATAAATTTAGCCTTTGTTGATACAGATCATCAATGGGCAGATATTTTTACAAAACCCCTTGTTGAAGATAGATTCAATTTTATTCTGAAAAATATTGGTATGGATTTTTGTCCAGAATAATATTTATCAGAAGCAAATTGTTACAGATGCAAAAATGCTTAAATGCTCTGAAGTATTTCTTCTGTTTGTTTATTCTATTATGTTCTATATTTCTGTTGTGAAACTCTGAATTAACAATCTTTAGAAGATCTGAACGTTGGCTAACGTTTCATTTCTTAAGAGAATATGCAAGTAAACACGTGTCACACAAAATTTGAAGAGGTGGCGTGTACATAACTGAAGAGACGTTTGAGGTGAAGTTTGAATAGTAAGAATCTTGGTTTTCCCCCCAAATTGTCAGAAGCATTTAATGTTTTGAAATGATTTTTATTCTCTTCATTTAATGTTTGTCCAAACGTGCATTTTTTCTGACTGTTGATGTGCCTAAGTGGTTAGTATAAATACTTGTCTTGTATTCACTTTCACACTTTTCACTCTCTCAGAATTACATGCGTCTCCTATTTTCTCTGCATAAAAACCAAAAACCTAAGTGTTTGACTAAGCATTCTTCAATGGCGTCTTCATCATCAACAACTGCTCAATTCCAATCTACTATGGCTGTTGTGACTTCAGAAAACTTGGGTGTTGCTCCATATTCTCCTCCCAAAAGAACACTTCTAACGCCTATTGATAAACTAGAAGTTCTATGTGAATCTATGGTTGAGTTTGACTCTCTGGCAGATAATGGGTTTGAGTCTCGTTCCATAATTAGAGCTCAAGGATGGGTTAAGTACTTTGATAGGCTTTTGGACCAGTTTACCCTCTCCTTGTGAAAGAATTCTGGATTCATGCATCAGTTTATCCCAAGTTCATCTTATCTTCTGTGATGGGAAAAGAGATTATTATCACAGAGGATCTGATAAGAAGATTGATAGGATATGAAGAAACAGATGGTGTTTCCCACTTTCCAGCTGGGCGTGTGGACATGGATGAGGTTTATGAAGAAGTAATGATTGCTGGTCAAGCTTCTAACAAATTCAAAGATCTGAAACCTGATTACAAGATCTGGGCCAAGATCTTCATGGGATGCATCCACCACAGGAAGTCAACCAACTCTCCAGACTATGTCAATAATGAACAGCTCTATTTCATGTATTGCCTTAGTCAGAGCACCAAGGTAGATCTTCCATACATTCTGTTTATGCATTTGTGGAACCATATCAATGCATCTAGAGAATCTGTGAAAGAGAAAGGACAGAAGATCAGACCTTGGATCCCCTTTGGAAGACTGCTCTCAGATCTTCTTACTGAAAATGGCTTGGTAACTGCTCTGTACGCTGCTGGAGTTACAGAGGAATTAGAGTTTATAATGGGAAAACCTCTGAACGCTAAAAGTCTTCTGAGACTCAAAATTGTTGATGAACTCACTACTGCTCCCAAGAGGCTGAATATGTCTGAATTGAATAAGAGGCTTCCTGTAGCTGACTTTCCTCTATTCTTTGCTGAAGAACCCAGACATATAGTGCTTATGTATATTGAGGAATGCAAGAAGGAAGGAATACCTGTTCCTGCCAATGTGTTTCAGCTAGTTAAACAACCACTACCAGATGCAGGAGAAGAAGAAGCACCACTTCAGAGGAAAAGGACTCAGCCTGTAGAAGAATCTGCACCTGTCCAGAAGAAGGTCAAGATTGCTGAGAAGCCCAAGAAGCTCTTGAAGAGAAAAGATTCTGAAGAAGCTGCCTCTGTACCTGCCAAGAGGATTAAAGTAAAAGGTACTAAATCGTCTGTAACTTCTGAAAATCTTGTTATTAATGATTCAAATATTAAGTCTGTTCCATAACCACCTGCTACACAAACCACTTCTGTTACTGCTCCTAGTTCTGTTTCACCTCAAAAACAAACAACTGTTTCTGTATCAAAACCATCTCAACCCAAAATACATATCAAACACTTTGTTCCACGTAAACAATCATCAGATCCACAACCAACAGATCATCAACCATCAGAACAACAACCATCTGAAAAACAAACATCTGTTCAACAACAAACCTCTGAACATCCAGAAAACCAACCAACAGAAGTTCAACCAGAAAAAGCCTCTGACAATCCACCATCAAATAATCCACCTTCTGAACCTAGTGCACCTGATACTTCTGAACCTCCCATCCCTGAGACAGAAGTTCTTGAAATCACGCCTTTAAAAACAGTGTTTCAAGTATCTTCTACCTCTTGTACACCAACAACATCCTTCAACTCATCAGAATCAGAAATCCACCCAGATTTTCTAATCTCTCCATCTGCCAAATACTCTGAGATAAACCAACCTGAACATGAACCTCAACCTGAACATGAACCTGAATCAACCATACCTTCTAAAACTCCCATTCCATATCTTATGCCTCCACCTTCACCATCATCTGAGATATTAATCCCCAACTCCAATCCAACATCTTCCATATCTTGTGCCCAAGTTTCTTCTCTTTTTCATAATTTATCTTATGGTTTCAAACTAAAAGATCTTTATGACAGAGTTGAACCTTCTGAACCCCTCAACCCTCTGAAACCAAAACTCAGACATGCTCTTCCATCTGTGCTTGTTTCTTATATTCAATCAATGACCAATGTAGGATCTTTAGCAACTATATCTGCAACTTCTGGTAAAGCTGTTGTTTCAGCTCTGCAAATTGCATCTGATAACACTATTGCATCTGTTGCACCCCCAAAATCTGCTTTCAAACCCTACTCAAATGCACCTTTTGATGTTGTTTACCTTCACACAAGACCAAAACCTCACTTGCTTAATGCTTTAGTCAGATCTAAAGAAAAAGCTCCTGAGATACCCTTCATTCCATATTATCCTCCTCCTTTGATTTCCATCCAAAAATCACTTTTTCCACCAACTCCCCAACCCAAACCTATCACTCTGGAAACCTTGCTAAAACCTCTGCCCAGACTTAATATTGATCATTTATTTCAAACATTTTTGCAAGAAATACAGATGTCTTTAGGTACTGTTCAGAAGAAATGCTCAGAAACAATGGATGCCAATGAATCTGACATCATCTGGAAAGGATTCATAAATAGATTCAACACTGTAGCTTCAAATCTGAAGAACGTATGTTCTGATGAGGCAAAGCTTAGAGCTGAAAGGACTCTATTCTGGACTGTCAACAAAACAGAACCTCTGCTTTGTTTAGATGCTCCTCCACCTTCAACAGAATCTACTGCTAATGCATTGACTATGACTCTGGTAGAACCCTCTTCAGGATCTACAGAACCAATGGCAATTGACTCTGTTCAGGCTGCAGAACTTCCACCTTCTTCATCTGAGATAAAGACAGAACATCCAGACTTTCAAGACAAGATTGCTGCTTTGGAGGCTGGACAGTCAGAAATAAAATCCTGGATGGCTAAGCAGGATAAGAAGTCTGAGGATATGACAGAATGGATGTCAAAGCAAGATGAGAAGAATGAAACTATGACTAAGTGGATGTCCAAGCAAGAGCAATCATCCTCTGAGATTACAGATCTATTGAAGATGCTTTTATCCAAACATTCTTAAATTTTTTTTCATTTTAATGTTTTTGCATCTGTTGTTTGCATCTGAATGTTATTGCTATATCTTCTGATGATTCTCTATGTACTCTTGCTCTTATATTCTGAATGAATCAAGTTTTCTCCATTGAATTATCTTATTTATTGTTCCTTTTATTTGTCTTTTTAAAAGTTTTTACTTTTTGCTTATGACAAAAAAGGGGGAGAACATATAGATCTGAACTGTTTAATATAACTTCACCAGAATGAATCTTCAGACATATCTATTCTATCTAACATTTAACCTGACTATTTCAGAACATTTGATAAGTACACTCTATAAAAGAAACTCTGAGTCTCTCAGATCATTTGTCTATTATCAAACTCTGAATCTTATATCTGCAAGACATTCTGATCCTAAAATGTTATAAGAACAAACAAGATCTAACTCTGAAGATTACTCAAGACAAAAGGGAAGTTTCTATTCCTTTTTCATATTTAACTCAGGGGGAGATTCATCATCTCAGGGGGGGTCATAATTCTATATGTTCAGTTAAATAAAATTTCTGATACTTTTTGTCATCATCAAAAAGGGGGAGATTGTTAGAACGCAGATTGGTTCTTAATAATAACTCTTTGTTTTGATGATAACTGTTAGGAAATTTTATATTTAAGAATTATATACTCTAAAATTTGTTTGAGAGTTTTACTGCAGATTGAAATAAAATTAACTCTCTAGAAGCAAATATGTATTGTACACAAGAAGTTATCCTGACTCTGAAGCGCCAGATGCATCTTACAGAAGATTCTGATTGCTCTTTACAGAAGATCCTGAGCGTAGTCTCCAGAAGGATCTGAAGCATGAAGCTCCAGAACATTCTGAGTCAGAAGCATCTGAAGCTAGTCAGAAGCATCTGAAGCTGAAGCATCTGAAGCAAAGAAGAATATTGTTTGAAGAGTTTCTCAAAGCATAATTCTACAGAAGTTTCTGAAAGTACCAACGCTGCCAAGTACTGAAGTTCTGTGTCAAATATCCTCTGATGATCAACACGCTGAAAGCACACATGCTGCAGAAGACTCGAATAAAGCAAAGTTCTCAATATCATTAGAAGACTCTGATCCATTCAGACTCTGAAGGACTTGCTGAAAACTGAAGAAGAAATATTCAAGAATATATCCGTTGGAGAAAATCAACGTCTCTTTCCTCTTTTGTGCTAGACACAATTACACAGACAAAAAGGATTTCTCTGTGTTATCTACTTCAAGGTAAGGTCACTTGATGTGAAGACAAAAAGGCTCAGACCTTTTTGGGACTCTCTTTTCAACGCTCAACATCCTTGGATCAGCTGCCTATAAAAGGAGAACTTCACCACATTCTTCAGTTACACAATTTGATGAAAAGAAATCATATTATTCTCAGCTCTCATTCTTTCATATTCTTCTTAGAATTTATTGTACTTAAACTTAAGAGAAAAATCACTGTTGTGATAAAAGCTTTATAGAAGCATTAATACTCTTGTATTTAATTTACATTGATTGTAAAGGTTTTTCCTTAAGAGGATTCAGTTGGAATCAGTAGCTCTTGAGAAGACTAAGAACAGTTGTTCTTAGGTGTTACTATTGTAATCAGTTTGATTTAATAGTGGATTAAGTCCTTGTTGAGAAAGGCAAATCACTCTAGGAAGGGTGGACTGGAGTAGTTGTTTAAACGAACCAGGATAAAAATAATTGTGTGATTATTTTTTAAGGCTTAATCTTTCATACTTATTCAACCCCCCTTCTAAGTATTATCTCACCTTCAATCCCCAGCGGATTGGGTCTTGTCTTAGGCATTTATTTTGCTGAAGCGTCTCTTGGCATCTTTGTATTTTGCATATATCATCATATTTGCATCTACCTAAACGCGTAGCATTTCCATGTTGTATGGAGCATTACGCCATTGTCAAACATACACATTTTGAAACATAAGCCAGGTTGTTTACCTCTTTAGTTTCAGGTGTTATCCCTTGCAGAGGAGTGGGATTCTTGCTCAGAAGGATCTCTAGATATTCAAATACTCGCGGGAGATAGGTGATGATAACGTCCGTCCCCTAGCAGAGTTGCTCGGTTAAGTTTCTCTTCATCCCCAGATGGATTATTGTCAGGTTGCTGTTACGTCAGCAGTAAAATATTTCATGTTTTAAATTTTTGGAGGTGTCACTAGTGATTTCCCCACAGAGTGGTGTGATTAAGTTTCTCGTATTTCCCAACAAAGTATTCTTCAAATGTACCTGTGTTGACAGTGATGTGTACCCGTGCTGACGATGATTGTTATCCGTGTTGACGGAATAGTACCCGTGCTGACGGTGATTGTTATCCGTGTTGACGGAATAGTACTTGTATTGACAGTGATTGTTGTCCGTGCTGACGGAATTCTTCCCTGTGTTGACAGAGATTGTTACCTGTGATCGACAGTGATTTGTACCTGTGATTGACAGAGGTTGCGCCTGTGTTGACAGAGACTGTTACCTGTGATGGACAGAGTTTGTTATCCGTGTTGACAGAATTATTACCTGTAATGGACAGAGATTGCGCATGTGTTGACAGAGACTGTTACCTATGAGGGACATAGTTTGTTATCCGTGTTGACAGAATTATTACCTGTGATGGACAGAGATTGCGCCTTTGATGACAGAGACTATTACCTGTGATGGACAGAGTTTGTTCTCCGTGTTGACAGAATTCCTACCTGTGGCTGACAAAGATCGTACCTGTGTTGACAGTGATTGTTACCCGTATGGACGGAGTCGTTACCCGTGATTGACGGAGGTGTCCCAGTGAAATCGCCGGAAATTGTTATCCGTGTTGACGGATTTGTTACCTGTGTTGACAGTGATTGTTCTCCGTGTTGACGGATTTGTTACCTGTGTTGACAGTGATTGTTGTCCGTGTTGACAGATTTGTTACCTGTGTTGACAGTGATTGTTGTCCGTGTTGACAGTGATTGTTACCCGTATGGACGAAGTTATTATCTGTAATAAACTAATTGTCCCCAGTGGAGTTGTTACATGTGACCGAAGAGATCGTTATTCCAGTTATGGACGAAATTGTACCCGTATTGACGAAGTCTCTCCTTGTGTTAACGAATTTGGTCCAGTTATGGACGGAGTTGTTTCTTGTAAAGTTAATTTGATGCATGTGGCGTCACACAGGGGGTTAGTGTTGAAATCCCAAGTTTTATTAGATGATTGATTAGTTGTTGACGTAACAACTAGGTTCATCACAACGGATGTTGTTCCCCAAGTAGTTTTTGCTGTGTATTTCTGCGGTTGGCAAATTTCCGAGTTTCTTGGTATTCAACCGTCTTCTACCTCGATTGTTTGAAGGTCGTTCGCTCTTCACCCAGTCGGGTCCAAGCCGTTTGAATAGGGGCAGTTGTTGCACCCCAAAATTTGTTAAACCTTTTCTTACCTGGTTTATGTTTCATTGCATTATCATTTGCATAGTTATATCATTTGAATATCATGATATCATTCATATAGCAGGGAATCAAGTGTGATTCTTGTAAAGAGAAGCCTATCAAGAGGTCTCATTCAAGATTGAGGAGTAGTCAAAGTCATCAGAAGGTGGTTTGAGTGCCTAAGGGCTTAAATGTTTAAGTGTGAATCTTTTCCTAACTTGAGGATCAACTGAAGACCATCAGAGGGTCGTGAAATGTTAAATGTGAGAAGAGGATGGGTATGAACCTCATAGAATTCCTAGAGGGCCATGGGAGAGTTTAATCAAGTCATTGTGTCAAATGCAAGAGCCACAGTTGAGGAGCAAGCAATTAGGGTTTCATCTGGGTTAATCCTAAATCAATTGAGGAATTGAAGAGTATCAAAGCCTACTTTTAGGTTATGGAGTTCATGAAATGATGTTATAAGACATTTGTGGTGTTGTGCCAAGATCAAATCAAGAAGAATCAAGAGTTTGGGAAGTTGCTAAGTTAGGGTTTCAGTGTAAAATCCCCTGTTTAGTGCCTAACTTCAAGACCACATAAGTCAAGATAAAAGTTTCAAATGGATCTTTGGCCAACATGAAACTTGTAGAGCATCTCAATACCTTTAATTTGAGTACTAGAAGTCCTCCATTGGATTTATAGAACTCAAGTTATGGGCCAGACAAGTTACAAGTCCTCAGATGCCACTAAAATTTGTCTGTGAAAAGCATCTGACTTCAAAGCTATTTTTGACCTAGAAAAAGGTTTCACCTGGACTTTTGGTCAACATGAAAGTTGTTCCTAATGATCTTAGCTTTCTAAATTGTATTATAAGTCTTCCATATGATTTGTAGAACTCAAGTTATGAGATTTACAAGTCAGGGGTATTTTGGGAAAGTGAGATTATAGGCCATTTTCAATCATAGGTCAAAATCTCCAACTTGCACTCTTCAGATGGATTTTTGTTCAACATGAAAGTTGTTCAAAACATGATTTTAAGTGCAACCAAGTGATAATTTGGAATTGTTTTGGCTCATAGAAAAAAGTCACTTAAAATGGCTTAAAAAAGGGAATTTTTCAAATGGATTAAGGAGGGAAAATTGACTTTTTGAGTTAGAGGACCAAAATATGTCATGTGAGTTCTTTTTTTGAATGGAAATCACATTCTAAGAACATTGGCATTGGCATAATTTTGAGCATAGGCCATGTTTTGGGAGTTGTCATTTAGATTACTTCACCATGAAGTTACATAATCAAAAATAGCCATTGGATCAAATACAAGGATCAAATCCCAGCCATTCACACTCCACATGTTGTTATTAGTTGAATTGAATCATTTTGGAGCCAAAACAATGTCATTTTCGTGTACCTTCAAGAGCAAAAAGTGGTGAAATTTTGAAAATTCATTTTAGGCCTAGAGGCAAGGATTGGGCTTCCTCTTGATCAATATCCATTGTATATAAGATTTATAACCTTCACAAATCATCAGTTTTGGAAATTGGAGCAGAATTGATCAAGAACAAGCTTGAAAAAGTGAAGAAAACTCAAAAAGTGAATTCTAAGATCTAGATCGTTTCAAGCCAAATTGTGAATTGAGAAAGCTTTATTGAAGATCATTGAACGATTATGGAGAGTTTCACGAAGCTTCATCAAGGATTAAAGGCTCAGTGGAAGTTCTCCACTAGGTACTTGAATTTCAACATATCTCTCTTAATACTTGATGATTCTTTGCGATTTTTGTTTCTTTGCACTCCTTGAAGCATGTAGATCATTTCTGGATTATAATTGTTGATGTTTATGATGTTCGAAATTTGGAGCTCCAAACTTATGAGATTTTATATGGACTGTTTTGGCATGATTTTGCTAGTTTTTGCTTGATCTATAACCTCCATGACATAAGGTTGAGTTTAAAATTAATTTGGAAAGGTTTTGATGAATTTGAGTTTTTGGTACCAAACTTTGTTTGCTTCGTTTCTCTTTGATCTTGCATTATTAATAATTTTGGATGAGATATTTGGAATCCTTGCGAGAAGTAGATGAATTTTCATATAAAAAACTCTAAAAACGGTTGAGTTTTGCATTTTTAATGTGTTGTTGAACACTTTGTGGTGGCCGAAATACTTGGTAGGGGTGACCGAAGTGTTGCTCCGACGGTGGCAAGGTTGGTTGGAGAAGATGTTCAGCAGTCGTTGGATCGTGAGGGGAGGGAGACAAAGTCTCCCGATCGGAGGATCAAGAATCGCCACGTGGCCTAACGCCAAAACGACGTCGTTTGGCAAGCGTGAGGGAGCCACGCGCGCGCAGGTTCGATCCCGCTGGTGTGCATTTTGTGTTTTTTTCTTTTCATTTTCGTTTGTTGTGTTCTCATTTTTGTTTATGGGCCTAGCGCCCTGCTTCTCACACCCCCTGGTTGAGGCCCAGTCCTTTTTGCACTGCATTTAATTGTTGTTCACACCATTTATTTTCTGTTTTAATTTTAGTTGGTTTTATTTTCTATTTTGTTGCTGTTCCAATTTAAATCATTTAAAATAGTTCCAACAGTCATAAAAATACACAAAAATAATTTTCAGAAACCTTAAGATGTCTAGTTTTTTATGGATATTTTATTTTATTTTTTTTCGTTTCATTTTCTATTTTAAAATAAATTAAATGTTGGAGCTGTTTTATTTGATTTAAATTGCAGTTCTGTTCTTTCATGATTTTATTTTCATGTTTAAACTTCTTATTTTTGCATGAGTTTTTTTGAGCATTGTATTAACATGTTAATTGATCTTTGGATATTTTTTTCATAATTTTTAAATGCTGTTTTCTTGTGATTTGAATTGCCTTTTGTTCCCTCTCCATTGTTGCCTTTGTTTGGGACACTCTTGGTGTTTTCCCTCTATTGGGGACACTTCCCTTTTGATTCTTAATCTCCCCTTATGACCCCTGGTCCCTGATACCTTAGGGTTCCTTTGAGATTTTATTTGGCATTTTTAGATGCATTTTCATATTTTTCATGTATTTTGCAAGTTGCTTGTGTTTGTGTTGTTTTCTCTTGAGTGCCTTTGCTTGTTTGGCATTGTTGGTGACTTTGGAGCTTGCTTGGCTTGGAATCCTTTTTTGGGAGGTGTTATAAACTTGATGTAGCTGCTGAGGCTTGAAGATTGGAGCTTGGAGTTGAAGTTTCCTTTTCTTTTAGGGGTTGTTTTAGGAGCTTAGGAAATTAGGGTTTTAGGAAGAGCTATTAGAGCTAGTTTTGGTTTTGTTTCATCAAACATAGAATGCATTATGTGCTTCTATTCCATCCAATGATGAAAATTCCTCCTAGGGAAACTACATCTCTCCTTTGGAGAGATGTGTGGTATGCCCATAGTTGAGTAGAACTTTGAGGATATCGTTCCATTTCAATGTTGGTACTTGATGATTTCCTTCGGTTTTCATTAAGTTTTCAACATTACAACTTTGATCTTGATGATTAATCCTTTGCTTAGAGGGTGCTTGCTAGAGCTTGAAGATGAAGTTGAAGAAGCTTGGGATAGAAGCTAGCTTGAAGATGAAGTCTTGTTGTCAACTTTGTTGTCTTTTCAACTGTGTTGTTTAGAGCTTGCTGTTGCTGTCTGATGTAGGAGTTTGTTGCTTCTGCTTGGGTTGCCTCCTCTGTATCTTTTATTTTTCTCTGTATTGTCTATTTGCTTGTGCTGATTACCTTTAGGCTTGAGGTGGAACTTGTCTCCTCTTGCCTGTTATTTTCTCCCTTGTTTCTCTTATACTTTTGCATAGCTTGCTGTTTACTGTTTACTATTTACTGCTTGCTTTCTTTTGTTGTTTCCCCTAGGATCTCTGATTTCCTCTGTTGAAGAGGGAATTATGACAGACATTAGGTTTTGACCCATGCATGATAACTGTAGGTAGATTCCCCTTTTAACCATAGTTTTAGGGTGTCTCTCTTTTCTCCTCTCAAAACAATTCAGAAAACACAGTAATAAGGTTAATTGAAGTCGTGCGTTACGAGCCTTAAGCTATCTGGGAAAAGGTTGGTGGAGGGTCTCTCTCTAGTAATCTGGATGTTAGTGTGGTACCCTTTGGGTGACATACAAAGCGTTCACTCCTGGGTCATAGTCTCCAGTGCGACTGAGATTGCAAACATCCTAAAAAACAGTTCTTTCGTAATAAACTCAAACAAACATTCAAACTCTGTTTTTGTCCTCTTGGACCTTTAATCAGGAAAACCCTTTTCAGAAGGAGATAAAAAATTGTCAGACAAACTTGTGTCTTCCGTAGCCCGAACTACGTTTGCTCTGATCTTTCATGCCGTATGAAAGTACGTAGGCACGAGATGCGACATCTCGGTGAGAAACCTTCCCCCCTTAACCCGTAGTTAGGCGAACTACGTTGACTCTGATTTCACGTTCCAGACGGGAATACGTAGGCATAAAGTGCGATACTTTGCCGAGTCATTTTCTTTTCTTTTTAACCCAGACCTGTAGAGTAGATAGAATAACATACCCTTAGATAGAAAACAAGCGTGGATCCCATCGAGTACGACGGACGTGAGGGGTGCTAATACCTTCCCCTTGCGTAACCGACTCCCGAATCCAGGATTTGGTTGGGATGACCATTCCTTTCCCTCTTTGCGTTAAGTTTACTCTGAGCATTTCCTTTCCCTCTTTTGGGATAAATAACGCATGGTGGTGACTCTTCTGTCATAGCCGGCGTCGATTTTCGCAGTAGCGACAATTATCTTGAGTTATTTTCCATTATTTTTATTTTATTTTTCAATTATTTTTACTATTTTTAATTAATTTAATTAGTGAAGTAGTTTTATGGTTGATGCATTGATTTTAGGACTTGATCGTTGACTTCAATTGAACACCCCCTTTGACCAATTTTCCTATCACACTTAGGTGTTTGATTGAGGCTTATTTGAGGACTGGTTTGAGGTCTTGATGATCATTCCTCATTTTTTTTCATTGGTTTATATTTGTCCCTCGTTGGATGCTCGATAAGTTGAACACTTGTCTTGATTGACAGAATTGGTGGTGCCTTGATGCAATTCTTGCCATGAACTTTTGCACACTGATTTTGGATAGACTTATTATGAGCTTGGAATTTTATTTGGACTCCTTTCTATTTTTGGTTGATGCTTCAAAACTCACTAGTTTTAACTATGTGTATGTGTGCATGCTTTGACCTAATTTTGGGATATGATCTTGTGTGATATGTTGAGGACCTCTTGGTTTTTGTTAGCTCTTGTCAACATGATTGAGTTTTTGCCTTGCATGATTGGATGTCCTTTAGATGTGTGCCTTGTCTCACAAGTCTTGTATGATCATGTGTTTCCACTTGTGTTTGAAGTGTGAGACTTTTGCTTGGACTTTGGTCCTCTATTTTGAATTTGATCATTCTTGACTTGGTTTGGTAACTTGATTTTGGATTTGATGCATATCACTTGAGTTCACTTCTGACCTTGATGGTTATGTGCTTGTTCTTGTTGCTTTTGTGAATTGTATTTCACTTTGAGAATGCTATGAATACTTGAACTTCTTTTGAGTTATTTAACTGCATTTATTTATGTGATCATAAGTGAGTGTTTGATTTACATGTTTATCATGTGGTTGCTGCCCCCACTCTACTTCTCTCCTCACTTCTTTGATTGTGATTCATTGTTTACCATCATTGTTTCTCATCTCCTCTCATCTTGCATGACTTGTTTAAGTCTTTCCTCCTTTTATTTCCCATTTGTGATTGATTATGCATTGTGTTTACTTGTGCTTGTTCACATGATCCCTTAGGATTCCTAGTCCCTCTGTTTAAGATGGGAGTAGGAGAGGCATTAGGCTTTCAATCCTTTGCATGAGAACATTAGGTAGTACCCTTTGCATCCCAACTTTATGACCACTTTGCATGATAACATTAGGGTTCTCAGTTCCCTTTAGAGTCCTTGTGTCTTCTCTTCTCATCTCAAACTCTTTTAAGACACTTAATAAAGAGTGACGAGTGTTTTACGCTACGAGCATTAAGTACATGTGAAATGATAAGTGGGGAGGTCTCCCTTCACGTTGTCTAGAGTGTTTAGCTTATGCCCTTTGGGTGATATGCGACGCATTCACTCTTATGTTATAGTCTTTAGTGCAACATTAGTTTCAAACTAACTCAATTCACATATTTTAAAAAAGCACAAACCAAACTCAAACCTTTTCATCCTTCGGGAATTATTTCAAACCTCATTTTCAGAAAGAGTATGATATGTTTTTGTTCTATCGCAAACAGGGATCGTCCCTAACTACTAGAATGGATATGTAACATTGCTCATAAAACACTTGAACCAACCAGTGGTCTAGTCTCCCAAAGTACGTTTTCTCTGATTTCTCATACCAAATAAGGATACGTAGGCACAAGACGGCGATGTCTTAACGAGCAACGTTCCCCCTCATCACCCGTAGTTTCCTGAATTACGTTGACTCTGGCTTTCCCATTACACGAGGGAATACGTGGGCATAGGGCGGCGATGTCCAATCGAGTCATTTCTTTCCAATTTCACCCCTGTTTAGCAGCAGCCTTTAGATAGTTTTCACCCATAGATTAGACAACAAGCGTGGATCCCGTTGAGTACAACGGGCGTGAAGGGTGATTATACCTTCCCCTTACGTAACCGAATCCCTGATCATAGATTTGGTTGTAATGACCTTGGCTTTCCCTTTATCTTATGTTTTCTTTGATCGTTTCCTTTCCCTCTCTTTGGGATAAATAACGTTCGGTGGCGACTCTTCTGTTTCTTTGCCGGCTCCTTTTTTGCAGTTGCGATAATAGGCTCGACATGAAGTCGGAACAAAAATTTCTAACCGAAAGTTAGACAGCCTCGACACGAAGTCAAAACAAAAACTGCTAACCGAAAGTTAGACAACCTCGACACGAAGTCGGAACAAAAACTGCTAACCGAAAGTTAGACAGCCTCGACACAAAGTTGGAACAAAAACCACTAACCGAAAGTTAGACAGCCTCGACACGAAGTCGGAACAAAAACTGCTAACCGAAAGTTAGACAGCCTTGACACAAAGTCAGAACAAAAACCGCTAACCAAAAGTTAGATAACCTCGACACGAAGTCAGAACAAAAATTGCTAATCAAAAGTTAGACAGCCTCGACACGAAGTCAGAATAAAAAATGCTAACCAAAATTTAGAAAGCCTCAACACGAAGTCAAAACAAAAACCACTAACTGAAAGTTAGACAACCTCGACACGAAGTCGGAACAAAAACTGCTAACCGAAAGTTAGACAGCCTCGACACGAAGTCGGAAAAAAACTGCTAACCGAAAGTTAGGCAGCCTCGACACGAAGTTGGAAAAAAACTGCTAACCAAAAGTTAGACAGCCTCGACACGAAGTCGAAACAAAAACTGCTAACCAAATGTTAGACAGCCTCGACACGAAGTCAGAACAAAAACTGCTAACCAAAAGTTAAACAGCCTCGACACGAAGTCGGAAGTAGAATCAACTGATTCATAATCTAAAAAAGAGAACTCCGTCGGGGAAAGAGAAAATTAAACAAGCAAACTCTGTTGGGGGATTAAAAACAAGATGAAAACATCCACCGATGATTCTTGCTGGGATCAGGTACGACACGGGCTTATGAGTTACGTTGTTATCTGCTAGAGAAATGTCTGGCAGCAAAAGATATCAAACCTGGCTTATGCTTTGCATGCATATGTTTGAATATGCTGTAATGCTCCATACGAAATGGAAATGCTACGCATTTAGGAGATGTTATGCAAAATACAAATGCAAAGGGATACCGCCACGAATCGATGCCGAGAGAAACGATAAGCAAACTTGTGTTGGGGAAAACACCCTAAACGGCCTACCTGAAATAGAACTCTTCTTGGAAAAATTCCGATCTGCTAGGAATTGAAAATAATATCCATCGGGAAGTTATCCCAAATATCTTACTTTGAAGAAGACCAATAACCACTGAACTCTACTGTAGATGTCTGCCATTTCTGATTTGATCATCGAGGGAATCAACATTAATCTCTGCTTGGGGAGAGAAGTCAATGACATAGATCCTGTCGGGGAACAATGCTGAACTTGACCTGCTGCTAGGGAATAAACTCAATCTAAGCCTGCTGGAGATAAGTTCACACCACTGTCGGGGAGACAATTTTGGTTTGGAAACAGTTCTCAATGGAGTGAACCCTGCAAATGACAAACAACTAGCTTGTCCTGTATGCAACAATGGCTATTTCGGTCACCATCCATGTCATCATTCAAATAAATCATCGTTTCAATTATAACTAGTAAAGCCCCAACAGCTTATGTATGAAATGTTTTACCAAAGATATCAGGCATCTTTTCGCAAGCAAAACAGTAAAAAGCAAAAACAAAAAGAGAAAGCTCTTTGTAGAAAATATTTCATTGATTAAAATGGCCTGTAAATAGGAAAATTACAACGGATGCAACTCCTGAAAAGAGAAAGTTGCACGAAAGTACAAATGAAAAAGATATATAAATATCGGCAATGTAGAAACAGATAACCACTATGTGTCTATTCGACTATGACTCGCATGACTTTGATGCTTCACTAATGTTCTGCTTTATAAAGAGACTGACATATTAACCCTCGGGTCCTCCAAGAATCCAACTGTGCTCACAGGTCAGATGTAGACCGTAGTCGTTTGCTTTTAAATCCCTAACTTTATCCTAAATCGCCCTTGCGGGTTTTCGATCCACCGGGATACCAATTTTTGCCAAAGTCGCCTTTTCAGGTTTTCAACTTTGCAGGTTTATTCTTTTTATCTTTTATCCATAATTTTTTCCCGAACCTAATCTTTTTATGGTTCGCCGGGATGCCCCATTTTTTCCTGGATTTTCATTTTATGTCCAGCATGTCTATTTTAAGCAAAGTATTTTTTTACTATGTTTGTGTTCACAAGGGATGTAAAATCTTCACCGTCCATAGTTGATAGTAGTAAGGCTCCTCCAGAGAAAAATTTCCTTACCACGTACGGACCTTCATAGTTGGGAGTCCATTTTCCCCTGTGATCTGTTTGCGGAGGGGGGATCCTCTTCAGCACTAAGTCACCTGCCTATAAATGTCGAGGGCGCACCTTCTGATCAAATGCTATCTTCATTCTACTCTGATATAGCCAGCCATGGGTGATAGCTGCCAACCTCTTTTCATCAATCAGACTAAGTTAATTCAACCTAGCCTTTACCCATTCTGCTTCATCAAGCTTCACATCAACCAATACCCTCAAGGAAAGAATCTCAACTTTTAATGGTAGGACAACTTCCATACCATACACCAACGAGAAAGGAGTTGCCCCAGTCGACCTACGCATTGAAGTATGATAACCATGTAAATCAAAGGGCAATATCTCGTGCCAATCTTTGTAAGTCACCACCATTTTCTGTACAATCTTCTTGATATTCTTCTTGGCTGCGTCAATAACATCATTCATCTTTGGGCGGTATGGAGAAGAGTTGTGGTGTTCAATCTTGAAACTCTGGCACAGTTCCTTCATCATCTTATTGTTCAAATTCGAACCATTGTCAGTAATGATTCATTTTGGCACTCCATAACGGCAGATGATGTCCTTCTTGATAAAGAGAGCAACTACCTATCTGGTCACATTGGCGAAGGAAGCTGCTTCCACCCATTTGGTGAAGTAATCAATTCCCACTAAGATACAACGATGCCCATCGGAGGTGGTCGGTTCAATCTTGCCAATCGTGTTCATGCCCCACATTGCAAAGGGCCAAAGAGACGTCAAAACATTCAAAGGACTCAGTGGTACGTGGATTTTATCAACATAAACTTGACACTTATGGCATTTCCTGGCGTACTTAAAACAGTCGGAATCCATGGTCATCCAGTAATACCCTGCTCTCAACAATTTTCTGGACATCGCAGGCCCACCGGCATTAGTACCAAAAGAACCTTCGTGGACATCCTCCATTAGAAAACTTGCTTCATTTTGTCCATACAACGCAATGTACCCAGGTCGAAATTTCTCTTGTACAGTACAGCGTCTTTGTTCAGGTAGAAGTTTCTCGACAACCTCCTCAAAGTCTTCTTATCTCGGCTTGATGCCCCAGGTGGATACTCTTGATTCTTGAGGAAATTTCTGATATCAAAATACCAAGGCTTCCCATCCGATGCTTCTTTTACTGCAAATATGAAAGTTGGCCTATCGAGGCGCATGATAGTAATCATTGGAGCTTCATTCCAGTAATTCACTTTATACATCGACGATAGCATTGCCAAAGCGTCTGCCATATGAATCTCAACCCTCGGCACATGATGAAATTCGACCCTATTGAAGAAAGGCAACAATCTTCTTACATAATTCATATAAAGCACCAGATTGGGTTGACGGGTTTCCCATTCTCCTTTGATATGATTGACGACAAAAGCTGAATCACCAAACACATCAAGATTCTTGATTCTCAAATCAATAGCTTCTTCTATACCCATGATGCACGCTTCATATTCAGCTTCATTATTGGTGTAGTGTCGCACCTCGAAAATTCATTCGAAAATACGACCCTCGCGCAAAAGGCGCGGAAATGCGGTTCGACAGAGTTGCCACCGAACTTTATTTTTCCCGAATGAACGAGAGAGGAAAATATCGAGAAAACCTCATAAAAGCGGAAGGAACACGTACATCGCAACCATATTCCTGGGTTCGGGAGTCGGTTACGCGAGGGGAAGGTATTAGCACCCCTCACGTCCGTCGTACTCGACGGGAACCTCTTAATTCGAGTTAATGGATGTTAGCTAAACTTAATTCTTCTCTTCTCGCTACTAAATGCTAAAGGATACTATAAGGGGATAAAGATGCTAGGGGAAAGGGGATGGTTAGAGGATAGGGTGCTCGCCAAGGATTGGGGCCCTTGTGCCTATGTATGCTCATTCGGACGAGAATGAGAAATCAGAGCGTCGTAGTTCGACTACGGGAAAGGACGGGGGAAAATGGAAGATGGAGGGGATTGTGCTCGCCAAGATCATCGCAATCTTGTGCCTACGTATCTTACATTCAAGAGTGAATGAAGAATCAGAGCGTTCGTAGTTCATGGATACGACCACGAAAGAAACGGGTTTGAATTGGATTTGAAGTGGGCACGGATGATGATTACTTGAAGCTTAAGAAAGACTTCTCGGACCCAAGTAATCGGGAGAGCGAACCAAAGACTTGGAACACTCTCTTTTTCATTATGAAGGAATGATATGTTTGAAAGGATAAGGTTGAAATGATGACGATCACTTGAAGCCTAAGAAAGACTCTACAGATCCCAAGTAATCGGGAAAGCGAACCAAAGACTTGGAACGCTCTCTTTTTCATCGTAAAAGAAGGTTGTTTGTATAAAAGGATGAGGTTGGTCGGATGACGACTACTTGAAGCTTAAGAAAGGCTTCTCGGATCCAAGTAGTCGGGAGAGCGAACCAAAGACTTGGGACACTCTCTTTTTCATCGTAAAAGAAGTTGTTTGAAAGGTGAGTGAAAGGATGATTAATTGAAGGGTGGTTGAATGTTGTCGATTTGTTAATGTTATTTAAAGGCGTCAATTGCCCACACACGAATAAGATAACTCGCATATAAACAATGGAAAGCAAGATCAAATACTTGAACCTACTCTTTACACCTTGAAAAGAATTGAATAATTGTTAATTGATTGATAGTTTGTTTCGAAAATCCTCTTGACGTTGGGTCAAGGGTTTGACTCATTATCGCGTGCAAAGCGTGTTGGGAATGAAATGGTTTGAAAAAGAGACCGGCTTGACTTACGCATCAAGGGTCGATTTGTAATAGGTTGATGGCGAATGCGTATGAGCATTTGACTTACGAGGTTGTTTGAAAATGGCTCGATGATGAATCGAGAATTAGTTTGAAAATAGTTTGATCCACTCTAGTCCCTATGGGTGCTCCTAGGAGATAAACTAATAATCAAATAAATGCGAAACATACATCGGAATGGGAGAGGAGTACATGTAAGTTACACGGGATTGCACGAAATAAAGGGGTCTCATTGTAAGGTAGCCCAAGAGAAAGCCGTGTGTATGCATTTGTGTCCTAAACTACGCCTTGAGAAAAGTCAGGCACGACTCAAAGTTAGGATACCTGCAAATGACCAAAGATCCAACAGTCCACCAAATCGGCTTTTAGCGGTTTCGATATTTTATTAGGTATTTTCGAATATGGGTGAATAAATATGAATAAATATGATATGATAATAATAATATGAATAAATAATATGACAATAATATAATAAGATAACATAACAATAATATCCACAACAATATTTAACGGAAATTAAATTCAATGGTCAATGAATCGAATCGGGACTCGATAGAATAGGATCTTGTCTTAATCGCAAACATAATGCCGATTAATCAAAGGTAGCCTATCACGATCCCAAAGTATGGAAAATGACCCCAATGGTCATTCCCCATAGATTTGAAATCGAGAAGGTTATCAACTCCGATACGCGACGCTTACGAATCTAAAGACATCATCGATCAGAAAATGAATAAAAATGGAAATAAATAGGAAAATGAAATATAAAACGAAATAGTCTCGAATAAAACATCATCTATCAATAATTTGACCGATAATATTTATAAATTCGTCATTGATCAAAAATGAGATAAAAGGTATAAAAATGAGTAAAAAGCGATAAAAACAATAAAAATCGAAAAAATGAAAAGTTGGTCTCGGGTTTGCTATTTTTCATCAATAATTTGACAGAAAAACCGCTTTGGGATATCGTCATCGACCGGAAAAGGCGAAGATGTCCAATAACAAAAGAGAAATAAAATTAACTCGTAATAGTACGAAGAGGAAATCTAAAAGAATATTGGAATAAAATATAAACTATAATAAACATTATACATAATATATAACCATAAAAAAATCAAATATTGTAAAATACATAAAGTTCTAAAAAAAAATAGTATATAAAATATAGGTAAAATATATTTACAATAAAATCAAAATGTAATACATTCACATAATACATGATAATAATAATAATAATAATAATAATAATAATAATATATATATATATATATATATATATATATATATATATATATATATATATATATATATATATATATATATATATATATATATATATATATATATATATATATATATATATATATATATATATATATATATATATATATATATATATATATATATATATATATATATATATATATATATATATATATATATATATATATATATATATATATATATATATATATATATATATATATATATATATATATATATATATATATATATATATACATAAAATAAACAGTTATGTATTTTTTAAATCAAACAAAAAAACAAAAAAAACAGGTGGGTTGAGGATAGAAAAACGGAGGGGTGTGCATATTAAAACTTCCACAGGCCCATGAGCCCTTCAGTTATCAACAAGAAATCTAATAATAATAATAATAAAAAAAACAAAGAGAATCACTTGGGCTTTGAATGAATGGAAGCCCATCATCATTCCTCTAAAAGAAACGCACGGCTGAATAAATGAGGAGCAACGTGGATCATTCAAACCCATCAATCTGACACGGTCCAACATCATTTCAAAAGCCACATTAGAAAACATTACTCAGCAAAGCTACGTCGTACTCCAACCTTCGATGCTTCACGATCTTGGCATGATAATCTCTTCCTCTTCTACTTCTATTTTGGTTGAAACCAAGAGAGTAAATATTTGGGTTTATGATTCTCCGTTGTTGGGATTGATGAAGATTATTGCGGTCAGGTTTGGTTTCATTGGTGGTGGAGGTTCGAAAGGGTGAGGCTTTTGGGATTTTAGGTTTGTTTAAAGGATTTTGGGGTTTCGATCTGGATTTTTCGGCGGTTTTCGCTGGGTTGTTTCACCGAGTTTGTTGGGTATTGTTGAAGTTCTGGGTTTGAAAGATGTTTGAGTTTGGAGATTTGTGTTGTTTGTTGTTGGTTAGTGACGATGGATGGAGGTTTAAAGGGAAATCGAAGAAGGTTTAATGAAGAAAAAGTTGAGGTTTGTAAAATGTTGAAGGCGGAAGATGTGTGGAAAAAGTTCAAAGCTTGCTGGGGTATATTGTGGTTGGAGGAAACGGCTATTGATGGTGGGCGTGAAGAGAGGAGAAATGGATTTTCGGGTTGAGCTTTAAATGAAGCTTTCTGGGTTATTGCTGCCTTTTTTAGAGTTGAGAGTTTGGGATTTGAAGAAGATTGGGAAGGGGTTAAAAGCTACCGAGAAAAATGTTTCGGAGTTGGGAGGGATTGCAGTCTTCAGAGGTTATTCAAGTGTGTTTGTGTTGTTGATGTTGTATTGAAATAATGGATTTTTCCCAGATTCTCTGACTTGAAGGTGGTGTTTCAACAACGAAGTTTTTTTCCGAAGATCCCTCCCCCCCCCCCCCCCGGTCCAGAGAATTCTTTGTTCTGCTTTTTATATTAGGTTGTTAC
The DNA here is from genome assembly GCA_963859935.3 of Lathyrus sativus. Classification (NCBI taxonomy): domain Eukaryota; kingdom Viridiplantae; phylum Streptophyta; class Magnoliopsida; order Fabales; family Fabaceae; genus Lathyrus; species Lathyrus sativus. The sequence continues at coordinate 364,131,640 of OZ012741.1, forward strand.
CAGTTTGAAGGTATTGACTTGTGAAGTTGTATGTTAGATGCGTGGCTATACATGGTAATCATGTGCGTGAATCAGAGTTGTGCAGGCTGTTTGGTCTGATGTGGAATTTTGTAAGCCAGGTTGCAACAGACATCAAATTTCCTTTGGTTCAAATCGTTTTCGCGTGGTTTGTACTCGTTTTACATTGTCCTTCCGCCAGTTTGTGCTGTTGTGGCTTAGTGTCTGAAATCATGATGAGCTATTGCGTGTTATTTCTCGGGTATTTTGTAGGTTCGTACAAGAACACAGTAGGTTTTGCCATCTCTTTCTTGGTGAAAATGTGGGGTATCGCACCTTGTACGACTCATTACCGCTGGTATATGCAAACGTCAGTTTCATACGTTTTAGTGAGATATGGCATGCGGTATAAACTTTTACGGCTTCTGTCGTCTTGTGAAACGTTTGGCAATTATTTTTGTACTTCCATTTCATTGTGAAAGCTTTATGATATCGTGAGTCATGATACGGACGAACCATTCGCGAAGTGCCGCTACCACCATCTACTTTGCAGCCATACTCTTTTCAAGCATAGAAGGCCCCACGCTCCAAACATTATGATAATTCTGTGCAGCCCACTCAAAGTGATTTGGGAGTAGGATTTGCATCACAATGGACCCCACTAAAACTTGATTAAATGATCCTTGAAATGAGCCTCTATTTTTTGAATGGGCTCCAAAATGATAATGGGCTTTTGTCCCTTTTTGGATGTGCACCTATCCCTTGTAATGAACTAAATAAATTATTCCCATGGTTTGTGATTTGTATACGGTTTAAAACCTCTTCATGTTTTTTTTTACTCAAGAGTGAACTTGATTCAAAAATCCTAGCCTGCAAAATGTATGTTTACGGCTTAACAAACATAATCCAAAACTTAGCACAATTTTAAAGCTCGATTAGGAGATAAAAGCAAGACTTTGGGATTAATTGACTAAGTCAAAAAATATCCTTGCACAACGGCCCATATCTTGGAATTCCATTTAACTAAATGCAATCTTATTGCCTTACAAATTAAAATTCCATCACAAATCGATGCAATTCTTTGGGCCTTGAAAATATGTCGAATTTTGCACTAATCAACTCAATCCTGAATCTTCAATAAGATTTGAGCTTAAATTGAAGAATACTTGAAGAAAAAGCAAATCAACTAGCAATCTATCTGAAATGTCGCCTAAAACGAAACTGAGATAAAATCTGAGATTAGCTGGATCAAGGCCTTACAACAACTCACACCATATGACTCAAAACAATGTTTAAACATATGGCTTGGAGTCTACTTGATCATATCTCAATTGTTAGACCATAAGTATATAGGTTCATCTTTCCTTCGACGTACTCTATAAATGCTTATGATCACCTTAATCACTACCACAGCCAGACCTTATGACCTGAGAGGCCTTTTTTTAGAGAATCATGGTCCAGGCCAAATGATCGACTTAGAGAATAATCATCAAACAACTCCATTATTTGCGATAAGAAGGATAGGAAAGGTAGGACAAATTTGGGGTATGACAGATGCCCCTATCTAATTGGCTTAGACCGAGTAAGATGAATGGCTATGGCGCTCACTCTTTCAAGGTAGAAGACAATTAGATATAAAGAAGACCCTGAATTTGTCTGAAAGGAAAGAGATGCCTAGGAGTTGAAATATTGAAAAATATAATCCTCGAAGTAAACTGTAAGCAACTGGAAAAAAGGTCATCACCGCCAGAAGGATGATGGGAGGAAACACATGGCTACTACCACCAAAAAGGATGATAGAGAAAAAGTCACACCCAACAATATCGCACAATCTATGACTATGATAGACCCCCCACCAAAAGGATGACGGAGCGAAACACAAACCAGTCACTACCACCAAAAGGATGATAGGACAAACACAATCGCACAATCTGACATCGATGAAATGCCAGACCCACCACCAAAAGGATGACAGAGCGAAACACACACCAGTCACTACCACCAAAAGGATGATAGGACGAACACCATCGCACAATCTGACATCGACGAAATGCCAAACCCACCACCAAAAGGATGACGGAGCGAAACTCACACCAGTCACTACCACCCAAAGGATGATAGGACAAACACCATTGCACAATCTAACATCGACGAAATGCCAGACCCACCACCAAAAGGATGAAGGAGCGAAACACAAACAAAATATCGCACAATCTGGCATCGACGAAATGCCAGACCCACCACCAAAAGGATGATGGAGCGAAACACAAACAAAATATCGCACAATCTGACATCGACGAAATGCCAGACCCACCACCAAAAGGATGATGGAGCGAAACACAAACAAAAAATATCGCACAATCTGACATCGACGAAATGCCAGACCCACCACCAAAAGGATGATGGAGCGAAACACAAACAAAAATATCGCACAATATGACATCGACGAAATGCCAGACCCACCACCAAAAGGATGATGGAGCGAAATACAAACAAAATATCGCACAATCTAACATCAACGAAATGCCAGACCCACCACCAAAAGGATGGCAGAGCGAAACTCACACTAAACACATCGCACAATCTATCATTAATGACCTTGATAGACCCCCCACCAAAAGGATGACGGAGCAAACTCACACTAAACACATCGCACAATCTATCATTAATGACCATGATAGACCCTCCACCAAAAGGATGACGGAGCGAACTCACACTAAACACGTCGCACAATCTATCATTAATGACCATGATAGACCCCCCACCAAAAGGATGACGGAGCGAACTCACACTAAACACATTGCACAATCTATCATTAATGACCATGATAGACCCCCCACCAAAAGGATGACGGAGCAAAACACCAAACACATCGCACAATCTATCATTAATTACCATGACAGACCCCTCACCGAAAGGATGACGGAGCGAAACACACGCCAAACAATATCACACAATCTATCATTAATGAACATGATAGACCCCCCACCCAAAAGGATGACGGAGCGAAACACAAACCAAACAATATCGCGTAATCTGACATCGACGAAATGCCAGACCCACCACCAAATGGATGGCAGAGCGAAACACAACCAGTCACTACCACCAAAAGGATGATAGGACAAACACCATCGCACAATCTGACATCGATGAAATATCAGACCCACCACCAAAAGGATGACGGAGCAAAACTCACACGCACAGGTCGCTATCACCAAAAGGATGATAGGGCAACATAGATTTGAAGTTTACCAACACCAAAAGGATGCAGGCTAGGTTGAACCGACAAGGTTCGACTATCACCAAAAGGATGATAGTAAGGCAATTGACAATGGTCACGCTTGCTGAATACAACTCATTGGGGAATACCCAAGAGGAAGATTGGGTTGAAATGAATCAATGGGGACGACCCCTGACTTGCTTGGAGTTCGTAATTGTTGAAATGATTTCATGGTTACGCCCATGAATTCTGAAGAGGATGCCCCTGACTGGACTGAGTTGGCCTTGATGTCTTGTCTTGCTCGACAAAAGGTTGCTCATGGCTTTGCGAAAGATGCCCCTGCTCGGGCTGAATCTTGCACTGAGCTTCTTGGATTTGGTCAGCAAAAGGTTGAATAACTTCGTGGGGAACGCCCACGGTCTTGAATGGTATGCCCCTGACTGGGCTGAATGTTGATTTGAAGATCTGATCAACCACAAGGTTGAAATACGTCATGGGAAACGCCCATAGTCTTTGAAAAATTCCCCTGACTGGGTTGAATCTTGTTTTGAATATCCTTTGAATTTTGATGGGAGAGACCCACAATTGCAGAAGATTGCCCCTGACTGGGCTGATGATTACTTTGAAGCTCTTGAAAATCGTGGGACAAACCCACAATCTTGCAAGAATGCCCCTGATTGGGCTGATGATTGTCTTGAAGTTTCGTCGTGGTTGATCCTGGACCTTGACTTGCACATGTGAATGCTTGATAATATGATGTTCCATATGAGTGGAAGTGCAAATGCAAATGCTGACGCGCGGAGATGCAAGAGTTGGGGAAGTATGGTATGATTGGAGTATGCATATGATAAGGTCGAATGTGATGCGTATGATGCATATGTTTGCAGACAGGTAATTGGAAATGCAGGGAGACGCCAGCGTGGTGGACTTTAGGTAGTTGCCAATGCGAATTGGACTTCGGGTGGTGGGAGGGATTGACTTCCTCGACATGCAGTTTGCTGAAGACACCATGATTGACACAGGCGAAGATACTCTGGATGCCCCAAGTCTGGGTACTTGGTGACTTGTTGTGAACTTGCTTCAGAGAAGGTTGTAACTCCGCTTGTTGGTCAGGACGACCTGGTCTTGCCCCAGTTCGAACATGGCAATGGTATGCCCCAGATTAACCAGTTCTGACATACGGAAGTTGAACTCGGATGACTTGCCCCTGCTCGAGTCGTCGAGTGATTTGCCCCAGCCTGTGGGTTTTGAGGTAGTCTTGCTTCGTGACAGCCACTGAAAGTCAGGTTCCTCCTTAATTGCTCCTTGTTGAGATGTCTTTGAATACCTTATCACTGATTTGCAATTAAAATTGTACATTCATAAATGGTAATATTAATGCAAAGTTTAATGCAAGTTTGAAAAGGTATCGTCATTTATTGAGAGTGTCGTGGTAGTGAGACGAATGGACAGTTAACCCAAGCGTTGTGCTAACTTTGATTGGTGTAAAAGATATTGCAAGGATAATGACACCAATGCTGATGATTAACAATCATGTGAGGAGTCAGGTTACGCAACCTTGCAATAGTATGCTTTCAGAGTAAATCCCGCCTCAATTAGGTCTTTCGCGGGTTGTAACGTGGTCTGGTTCACAGTTATGAAGAAAAGGATATTAGGCTCAAAGTATGATTTGTACCCACCCCTTCTTCTTAATGATCTCCAATCCTACGCTCATTTAATTCTACACTTGTCTTGACGGTATAAACTTGATGGTTCGAGGTTTGCTCGACGTGACAGTTACCTTATTTTGATGGATGCCAGTGCCCCTTTGATCTGGGTGGCCACTGAATCTTTTTTGTTTTTGTTGAGGATTTCGGGGTCCTCTTTTGCTTTTGTTTTTTATCCCTAACTTTTGCATGGATTGAATTTGTTTGTCAGATCCATCGGGATTGCCTTGATTTTGCCTAAGTCCCCTCTAAGGTGTTTGACTTAGCAGGCTTTTAATTTTTTGAATTTTGTTGGAAGGTTGTGACTGCCATGTTATGGGTCATTGAAGAACAACCATCTTCTGGATTTTGCTTGTTGATTCGAGTGTGGGGTTGAATTAACTGAACACTACCCTACCCCAGGTTGAGTGTAAAAGGTTTGAATATCCGAAGGAAACTGCTACTTCTAGGTTCGGAGTGGTTTACTAGGGATTAACTCCTTATATCTCTAGTGTTTGGGGATTGAAACAATGCCTGTACATCATTGACGAGATTACGTCTGAAAGCATACAGTTTGCAATTATGGGTATCTCGTTTTCATCATCCTCCCTCAAATCAAGCTAAATAACAATGAATAGAGTGGAGTGAATAAATGTGTCGGTGATAAGTGAAAAATAAGTGAATACGACATAACTAATTCAAAACATGCATAAACGATACATTAATGAAAACCAAATACGAATGGCAATTGTTCAAAGCATACAATACTTAAACAAACAAAGACAAAATATAAGAACTGCGAATAATGAAATGGCAACATGACTGCCTTCTTCGGGGAATGAACTTGACTGGAATCGATCTGATGTTGGCACTAGTTGACTGGTGGCATCGGATTGTTGATGATATTTGGAGACTTCCCATTGAAGTTGATAGCATCCCTATCGATCATGTCTTGAATTATGTGCTTGAAAGCCCTGCAGTCCTCAATGGTGTAACCTGGAACGCCCTTATGAAACTCACAATGAGCATTTGCATCGTAATCGGCAGGAATGACAGTTGGAGGAGCCAAATCTCTCGGAACAACAGCTTTCTTCTCCATCAATTGAGCAAAGATTTTGGCATATGTCATTGGTAGACGATCAAAGACTCTATCTGGTCTCCATGTTCTCTGCGGACGCTGTGGGCGAGCACCTTGTCATTGCTGAGTAGCTTGCATCTGCTATTGCTGAGGAGGATACTAATATCCTTGCTAGTTGTAGGCCTATTGCTGAGGAGCCTGTTGCTGTGGCATCTGAGCTTGCACTGCTTGAACAGCTGGCTGATAAGGCATTGGAGCATATTGCGCAGCAGCAACATACGGATACTGATAATAGGGAACTTGACAAGGCATAGGAACAGGAGCTTGTTGAGGAGCTTGCCCTTTCTGCAAAAAGATGGCATTTGTTTCGCCTTCCTTCTTCTTGTATCCATTGAAAGGCTTCTTGGCATTGGCCTGGTTGTTAGAACCTCCTGGGATCTTTCCACTCTTCAGCCCTTCTTCAATTCTCTCACCAACGATCACCAAGTCAAAGAATCCAGCGGAGACACTACCGATCAGCTTCTCATAGTATTGGCCTTGCAAAGTGCTCATGAAGATGTCAATCAATTCACGGTCAACAAGAGGTGGATGCACCCTTGCGGCTAGTTCTCTCCATCGTTGCGCGTACTCTTTGAAGGATTCATTATCCTTCTGAGTCATACTCTGAAGCTGGGTACGATTCGGAGCAAGATCTATGTTGTATTTATACTGCTTGACAAATGCATCGGCTAACTCGGCCCAAGTGCGCACACTGTTACGTTCCAGCTGCATATACCACTCGAGTGATGCCCCGGACAAGCTATCTTGGAAGCAATGAATCATTAGGTTTTCGTCTCTGGCATAGGCAGCCATCTTGCGACAGTACATCTTCAGATGAATGTTTGGACAACTGAGACCTTTGTACTTCGAAAATTCTGGCACTTTGAACTTGGGAGGAATGACAATATCAGGCACCAAGCATAATTCCAAAGCACTGAAGGAACTTGAACTGTGCCCTTCCATGGCTCGGAGTTTCTCGGCTAGATCTCGGCACATCTTCATGGCTTCTGAATCCTGAACAACAACAGGACTGGAAATGGGGATAGCAGCATGATAGTTCTAAACGTCATCATAATGATCCATCAGAGTATCTTCGGTATGGGGAGCTGGGATTTGAACAGCAGTAGGCTAGGCCTGCGGGATAGCTCCAATGGTAACTCCGGGTGCTGGGGTTGGATGAGAAGTGTTTCCTTTGGCTGCATTATTGAAGTTCAACATCATCCCATGAGGATTTGGAACTAGAACCAAAGGGATGGCAGTAGACCCTTATCCTTGACCATTGTTGTTGACAACAGCAGCGGCTTCACGCTGTTCTTCCTCTCTTCTGGCCGTGAGGATGGCTTCGAGGATCTGGTCGATCTTTCCTTTCATAGAATCTAACTCTTCCCTGAAGGTAGCTTGCTCCTGCTGAATCTGCTCCATCATTCGTCTTGTATTGGCTCTAGTTGCGTACTGGTGTCGAGGACTCAGCTTGATTTACTGGATATGAAGGAAAGAGAAACATGAGAAACTGATGAAGGAAGGAGAATGCAAGATGCACAACAAATGAGATGCAATGCAAATGATATGCGATGCAAGATGCAAGATCCAGGATCACAGGATCACAAATTCAAACCATCCTGAGAATTAGCCGGGTGAAAGGTTCAGGGATTACAATCAGTGCTCGAAGAAACCCCCATAGGTAGGATTCTAAAACGGGTAAGTGCCTAGAGTCATGGATATCTTTCAAAGATATTACTGCCATGACAAAGCCTCATCATGATGATAATATCCTCAATAGAATCTCCTCTAGGTGAGGTTCTCGTATCTTCCACGCGAGAAAGACTTCTCCGAGGCATCAACTACACAACCATCGACACACGGATTCTAGAAAAGGTTCTCAGAGTCATAGATCGAGGTTGAAAATATTACTATAAGAAAGTAATACGTTCAAGGGATCTCTGTTGCACCCTAAATTTGCTCAACCTACTTCACTTGGTTTATGTTTCAATTGCATTAGCATTTGCATATAGAGTCATGTACATAGTCTAATCATCTGCATAGCATAACATAGCAAGTCATCCAACAGGGGACCAAGTACTATTCTCATCTCTATGAGCCTATCAAGAGCTTATTGTTCAAATTCAAGCACATCCAAGTCATCAGAAAGAAATTGAAATCTAAGAAGTCAGTGGATCAAGCAGTGGATCTCTCTCCTATCTTGAATGTATTTGAAGATCATCAAAGAAGTTGTGAGCTAGGAGTTGAGGTCATGGAGGGTATACAGACATCATGGAAGACCTAGAGAGTCATTTTGAAAGAGAGGCAAGTCATTGATGTGATTACAAGAGTTGCAGTTGAAGACAGTCAACTAGGGTTTCATCTGGGTCAACCCTAGGTCAACCCTAGGTCAAATGATTGATTGAAAGGCATCAAGGTCTATTTGAGAGATGTGGGGTTCATCATTTGACATGTAGATAAGTATGTGGTGTTGTGCCAAGGAGAAGTCAAGAGAAATCAAGAGGAAGAGGAGTTTCTAAATTAGGGTTTCTGTGTAAAATCCCCTAATTTAGGTCAACTTTCCAAGCAAGATAAGTCAAACTGCAAGCTTTAAATGGATCCTTGGCCAACATGAAACTTGTATAGGATCTCAAGACCTTTAATTTGAGTGGTGGAAGACATCAAGGAGATTTATAGAACTCAAGTTATGGTCCTTGCAAGTTACAGGTCATCTGAGGTATCTGAAATTTTGTCTGGGAAAGTGACTTGTCTTCCAAGCTACTTTTACCCCTCAAGGAGATTTCAAATGAATTTCTGGTCAACATAAGAGTTGTTCCTTGTTGTCTTAGATTTCTAGAATGGTATGGTATGCCTTCATATGATTTGTGGAACTCTACGTATGGTCTTGGCAAGCAAAGGGTATTTTGGTCATCTGAGAATTACAGGTCATTTCAAGCCTATGCCCAAAACTCATACAAGGAAGCTTCAAATGGAAAACTTCACAACATCAAACTTGCTCCAAATGACATTTTGAGTCTAGAATAGTGACCATGAAAGATTGGAAAGACTCATAGCTCAAGGTTTCAAAATTGGTGGATTTAATGAATGAAAAATGACATAAAAATGAGATTTTTCACAATTTGGCCAAATGGGATGAAATTATAGGTCATTTTGATTGGAAAAATCATTTTGAGAACATTGGAAAAAGTAGAATTTTGAGTTTGGTTCAAGATTTAGAAGTTATGCATGGTTACTTACAATGAAAGTTACATAATCCAAATCCAAGGGAAAGTGTGCATGGGAAGTTTCTCCAAGGTTCTAGGAGTTTCTAATCTCATCTATATATTGAATTGAAGAGCTTCATGCCATGGTTGGTGAATCACTTTGTTCAAAACACAAGTTTCACACCTTTCTTCCAAGTTGCAAAAGCTTTTCAAACTTCACAAAATCTCTCTCAATTTTCACATTTCTTGATTGGATCATCATCTCCATCACTCATAGATCAGAATTCACACAAGAATTGGGTAGAATTGGAGAGGGATCGTGCCATACAAGTGAATCATCCAAGAAGCAAGAAAGTTCCAATCACAAGATCCAAGAGGTTTGAGTCAGAATTCCTGCATACAGAATGAAGAATTGAGTGGGTGGATCAAGTTCCAATCATTGCAAGCCTTGGATCAAGAGAATTCCATAGCTATTTTCCTCATCAAACCAGGTTGGTATATCCATTCGAATTGCTTAATTTAGCCAGTATGTTAGTGATTTGTTAGCATAGAACGGTTAAGATAAGTTAGATGATGAATTTCACAAAGTTTGGAGAGGTTTCATGAAGGTTGATCATGGTGTACCAAATCTGTTGGAGCTTGTAACTCATAGAATAATGCAAGATAATCTTAGGTTAATAGCTTAGAATGATCAGTGTGAGATGTAGATTATGTTAGGATAGAATTGAGCAAGAATTGAGGAGGTTGATATCAGGTGAAAATGGTGAAACCAAGCTGTTATACTCATCGGGTTCAATTATTTGTTGAGTTCTAGAAAGAATTATGGACATGGCTGTGTAGAGGGAAGAATTTAGAGCAACTTTGCTCTTGGGATCGAGTGAATTCATGGAGAGACGAGGGAGAACAGAGAACTGGAAATTCGTGCATGGTGATGAAGTTTCAGAAACCCTAGGGTTTCTAAGGTTGAAGACGACCTTTGAACCGTTTGATCTATTGTTTGACCTTGACCTGAGACTAAATCCAATGGCTGCGATTTCACATGAAAACGGAGGGAGATTCAAAAGCAGAAACGCACCGTTTCACTTATCATTTCTGATGGGCTTTGTAATTGCCTGCTATTCCCACCCCCAAGTATAAGGCCCAATATGATTTTAACTGAAAATTTCGCTATCTGCACCGTTTTCTCTTTTTTTAATTTTTGTTATTTTCTGAATGCATATGGGCCTAGACGCGCTTGCTATGCGTGCCCCCCAATCTGGGCCCAGTTTGTTGTTTTAACTGGTTTTCAATGCTTTCTGCACCCCTAACCAATTAATTCTCATTTTATTTCTTTCAAAAATTTTAATTATTTGGAAATTCATAAAAAATTGGAAAATGCATGATTTTAATTGGTTCTTTTTTTATGTTGTTTATAATTTTGTCAAGAAAAATGTCACATGAAAAAATTAATATTTCATTTTGTTTTCATATTTTTGGCATATTTTTCTTTTAAATAGGTGTAAGTAATGTTTAATTTGATGCATGATTTTGTTAATTTTAGTTTGAATAGATGCTTTAACATTTTTAATCCATTCTTTTTAGGTTGATTAGTATAGAATGTTAGCTTGTATGTAAAATTTAGTTCATATTTTTAGGACTTAGTTTTAGGTGATTTGTTTAGGTGTGAATAACATGATCAAAATTAGGGTTTAGGTGATAACATAGGTGAATTAGTTCATTTCCCTTAGGAGTTAGAGATTGAATTTTTGGGGTATGGGACTATAGGGATTATTGGTAGATATTAGATCCCTTAGAAAATATTAGGATTCCCCTACTGCTATTAGTATACTGTCTATATTTGTTTGACTGTGTAGTGTGCCCTCTCTAGGGTTATTTCATTTGTCTGTGTGGGGTATTGGGTTTGCTTGGGGATTGGGAGAGCTGAAGACTTGTGATGATGAAGCCATTGGAGATCCAGAGATTGAAGTCCAACTTCCAGAGTTGATGAGGAGATTCTTGCTAGCAGCTGTTGAGGGGTGTAGGGTTTAGGAGCTAGGCAGAGCTCTAGAGTAGAAAGCTTGTTTCCCAAACATGGAAGGCCTTGTCTGCCTCCATTCCTTCTCTATGATTCAAAGTCTCTTTCAAATATCCACCTCCTTCCTTTGGAAGGATCAGTGAATGTATTTGAAAGATAGAACTTTTGAGAGAAAATTGTCTGTATAATGTTAACAGTTAATGAGCCACCCTTGGTAGGCAATTTACTGTTTAACATTTAATTCATCTTGCTGACTGATATTCCTCTTGGAGATGGAGACTTGAAGAAAAGCCAGTGCAGATTGAAGACTGATGACAGGGACCTTGCTTGAAGGCTGTGGAGATGGAGATTGATGCTTGCTGAAGCTTGTAGCTGATTGATGATGACTTGAAGTCAGATGTTGATGCAGAGCTGCTGTGGCTGTTTATTTTTGCTGTTTATTTCTGATGTATTGTTTGGTTTTCCCTGACTGTATTGTTTATTGTTTAACCTGTTGGGTTGAAAGTGAATGCTGTTCACTTTTGCCTATTGTTTTCTAGGTTCGAGGTCGAGTGGGACTCCCTTGCCTCGCTCGTATTGCTGCATCCATGCATTTTACTGCTTTACGGTATATATCTACTATTGTTTTTGTTTCCGTTTATCCCTTAGGATCTCTGTTTCTCTCTGCGCAAGAGAGGAGCATGATAGACATTAGGTCTTAACCCATGCATGATAACATTAGGTTAGTTTGATTCCCTTCGCAACCGTAGGTTAGAGTTCTGTCTCTTCTTTCTCAAAACAAACAGAAAAACACAATAAGATTTCAAACACAATAAAAGACACTTCTTCCGTAAAAGAATGTGAACTCATCAAAACGTCATTTTTGTCCGCTTGGACCGGTAATCAGAAGAACCCTTTTTTCAGAAGGAAATAAAAGCAATCAAGACAGACTTGTGTCGTACGTGGCTCGAACTACGTTTGCTCTGATCTTTCATGCTGTGTGAAAGTACGTAGGCATAGGATGCGATATCCTAGCGAGCAACCTTCCCCTCCTTTCCCGTAGGTAGGCGAACTACGTTGACTCTGATTTCTCGTTTCAGACGGGAATACGTAGGCATAAAGTGCGATACTTTGCCGAGTCATTTTATTTTCTTTTAACCCTTAACCCTTAGTTTAGATAGAATAACAATCCGTACCAGAAAACAAGCGTGGATCCCGTCGAGTACGACGGACGTGAGGGGTGCTAATACCTTCCCCTTGCGTAACCGACTCCCGAATCCAGGATTTGGTTGCGATGACCATTCCTTTCCCGTCTTTGCGGTAGGTTTACTCTGAGCGTTTCCTTTCCCTCCGTTGGGATAAATAACGCACGGTGGCGACTCTTCTGTTCAGCCGGCGCCGATTTTCGCAGTAGCGACAATCTCATCTGATTGGGGCGTTCGTATTAATTCACAAAGAATTAACACTACCAACCACCATGGATAAAATGGTTTATGGTCCTTGGGATAAACGATTCAAACTCGAAAACATTATTGTAATGGCAAAGACTCACCACAACAACAATATCTCCAAGGAATCTACTCCAAGCGGGGTTTTCACTTCAACTTAACATGAAAGACTCCACGCAAGTCTCCACTACACAACCACCATCCTAATCCTAGGGATATACTCGGACTCGGGTGTAGAGCCATCTCACAACATACCCATAAGCAGAACAACCCCGCAATGCCACAAGCATAAGTAATCAAGACAAGGATACTAATAAATAAGCGAGAAGAAAATAAAAGACAATAAGCTAACAACTCAAACTAAGATAGGCTCGAATCTCTCTTGCATGGAGCAATAGTCCCCAGCAGAGTCGCCACCTGTCGCACCTCGAAAATTCATTCGAAAATACGACCCTCGCGCAAAAGGCGCGGAAATGCGGTTCGACAGAGTCGCCACCGAACTTTATTTTTCCCGAATGAACGAGAGAGGAAAATATCGAGAAAACCTCATAAACGCGGAAGGAACACGGCCATCACAACCATATTCCTGGCTTCGGGAGTCGGTTACGCGAGGGGAAGGTATTAGCACCCCTCACGTCCGTCGTACTCGACAGGAACCTCTTAATTCGAGTTAATGGATGTTAGCTAAACTTAATTCTTCTCTTCTCGCTACTAAATGCTAAAGGATACTATAAGGGGATAAAGATGCTAGGGGAAAGGGGATGGTTAGAGGATAGGGTGCTCGCCAAGGATTGGGGCCCTTGTGCCTACGTATGCTCATTCGGACGAGAATGAGAAATCAGAGCATCGTAGTTCGACTACGGGAAAGGACGGGGGGAAATGGAAGATGGAGGGGATTGTGCTCGCCAAGATCATCGCAATCTTGTGCCTACGTATCTTACATTCAAGAGTGAATGAAGAATCAGAGTGTTCGTAGTTCGTGGATACGACCACGAAAGAAACGGGTTTGAATTGGATTTGAAATGGGCACGGATGACGATTACTTGAAGCTTAAGAAAGACTTCTCGGACCCAAGTAATCGGGAGAGCGAACCAAAGACTTGGAACACTCTCTTTTTCATTATGAAGGAATGATATGTTTGAAAGGATAAGGTTGAAATGATGACGATCACTTGAAGCCTAAGAAAGACTTCACAGATCCCAAGTAATCGGGAAAGCGAACCAAAGACTTGGAACGCTCACTTTTTCATCGTAAAAGAAGGTTGTTTGTATAAAAGGATGAGGTTGGTCGGATGACGACTACTTGAAGCTTGAGAAAGGCTTCTCGGATCCAAGTAGTCGGGAGAGCGAACCAAAGACTTGGGACACTCTCTTTTTCATCGTAAAAGAAGTTGTTTGAAAGGTGAGTGAAAGGATGATTAATTGAAGGGTGGTTGAATGTTGTCGAGTTGTTAATGTTATTTAAAGGCGTCAATTGCTCACACACGAATAAGATAACTCGCATATAAACAACGGAAAGCAAGATCAAAGACTTGAACCTACTCTTTACACCTTGAAAAGAATTGAATAATTGTTAATTGATTGATAGTTTGTTTTGAAAATCCTCTTGACGTTGGATCAAGGGTTTGACTCATTATCGCGTGCAAAGCGTGTTGGGAATGAAATGGTTTGAAAAAGAGACCGATTTGACTTACGCATCAAGGGTCGATTTGTAATAGGTTGATGGCGAATGCGTATGAGCATTCGACTTACGAGGTTGTTTGAAAATGGCTCGATGATGAATTGAGAATTAGTTTGAAAATAGTTTGATCCGCTCTAGTCCCTATTGGTGCTCCTAGGAGATAAACTAATAATCAAAGAAATGCGAAACATACATCGGAATGGGAGAGGGGTACATGTAAGTTACACGGGATTGCACGAAATAAAGGGGTCTCATTGTAAGGTATCCCAAGAGAAAGCCGTGTGTGTGCATTTGTGTCCTAAACTACGCCTTGAGAAAAGTCAGGCACGACTCAAAGTTAGGATACCTGCAAATGACCAAAGATCCAATAGTCCACCAAATCGGCTTTTAGCGGTTTCAATATTTTATTAGGTATTTTCGAATATGGGTGAATAAATATGATATGATAATAATAATATGAATAAATAATATGACAATAATATAGTAAGATAACATAACAATAATATCTACAATAATATTTAACGGAAATTAAATTCAATGGTCAATGAATCGAATCGGGACTCGATAGAATAGGATCTCGTCTTAATCGCAAACATAATGCCGATTAATCAAAGGTAGCCTATCACGATCCCAAAGTACGGAAAATGACCCCAATGGTCATTCCCCATAGATTTGAAATCGAGAAGGTTATCAACTCCAATACGCGACGCTTACGAATCTAAAGACATCATCGATCAGAAAATGAATAAAAATGGAAATAAATAGGAAAATGAAATATAAAACGAAATAGTCTCGAATAAAACATCATCTATCAATAATTTGACCGATAATATTTATAAATTCGTCATTGACCAAAAATGAGATAAAAGGTATAAAAATGAGTAAAAATCGATAAAAACAATAAAAATCGAAAAAATGAAAAGTTGGTATCGGGTTTGCTATTTTTCATCAATAATTTGACAGAAAAACCGCTTTGGGATATCGTCATCGACCGGAAAAGGCGAAGATGCCCAATAACAAAAGAGAAATAAAATTAACTCGTAATAGTACGAAGAGGAAATCTAAAAGAATATTGGAATAAAATATAAACTATAATAAACATTATACATAATATATAACCATAAAAAAAATCAAATATTCTAAAATAAATAAAGTACTACAAAAAAAATAGTGTATAAAATATAGGTAAAATATATTTACAATAAAATCAAAATGTAATACATTCACATAATACATGATAATAATAATAATAATAATAATAATAATATATATATATATATATATATATATATATATATATATATATATATATATATATATATATATATATATATATATATATATATATATATATATATATATATATATATATTTTATATATATATATATATATATATATATATATATATATATATATATATATATATATATATATATATATATATATATATATATATATATATATATATATATATATATATATATATATACACACATAAAATAAACAGTTATGTATTTTTTAAATCAAACAAAAAAACAAAAAAAAACAGGTGGGTTGAGGATAGAAAAACGGAGGGGTGTGCATATTAAAACTTCCACAGGCCCATGAGCCCTTCAGTTATCAACAAGAAATCTAATAATAATAATAATAATAATAATAATAATAAAAACAAAGAGAATCACTTGGGCTTTGAATGAATGGAAGCCCATCATCATTCCTCTAAAAGAAACGCACGGCTGAATAAATGAGGAGCAACATGGATCATTCAAACCCATCAATCTGACACAGTCCAACATCATTTCAAAAGCCACAATAGAAAACATTACTCAGCAAAGCTACGTCGTACTCCAACCTTCGATGCTTCACGATCTGGGCACGATAATCTCTTCCTCTTCTACTTCTATTCAGGTTGAAACCAAGAGAGTAAATATTTGGGTTTATGATTCTCCGTTGTTGGGATTGATGAAGATTAATGCGGTCAGGTTTGGTTTCATTGGTGGTGGAGGTTCGAAAGGGTGAGGCTTTTGGGATTTTAGGTTTGTTTAAAGGATTTTGGGGTTTCGATTTGGATTTTTCGGCGATTTTCGCTGGGTTGTTTCACCGAGTTTGTTGGGTATTGTTGAAGTTCTGGGTTTGAAAGATGTTTGAGTTTGGAGATCTGTGTTGTTTGTTGTTGGTTAGTGACGATGGATGGAGGTTTAAAGGGAAATCGAAAAAGGTTTAATGAAGAAAAAGTTGAGGTTTGTAAAATGTTGAAGGCGGAAGATGTGTGGAAAAAGTTAAAAGCTTGCTGGGGTATACTGTGGTTGGAGGAAACGGCTATTGATGGTGGGCGTGAAGAGAGGAGAAATGGATTTTCGGGTTGAGCTTTAAATGAAGCTTTCTGGGTTATTGCTGCCTTTTTTAGAGTTGAGAGTTTGGGATTTGAAGAAGATTGGGAAGGGGTTAAAAGCTACCGAGAAAAATGTTTCGGAGTTGGGAGGGATTGCAGTCTTCAGAGGTTATTCAAGTGTGTTTGTGTTGTTGATGTTGTATTGAAATAATGGATTTTTCCCAGATTCTCCGACTTGAAGGTGGTGTTTTAACAACAAAGTTTTTTTTCGAAGATCCCTCCCCCTCCCCCCCGGTCCAGAGAATTCTTTGTTCTGCTTTTTATATTAGGCTGTTACCAGTTTGAAGGTATTGACTTGTGAAGTTGTATGTTAGATGTGTGGCTATACATGGTAATCATGTGTGTGAATCAGAGTTGTGCAGGCTGTTTGGTCTGATGTGGAATTTTGTAAGCCAGGTTGCAACAGACATCAAATTTCCTTTGGTTCAAATCATTTTCGCGTGGTTTGTACTCGTTTTACATTGTCCTTCCGCCAGTTTGTGCTGCTGTGGCTTAGTGTCTGAAATCATGATGAGCTGTTGCGTGTTATTTCTCGGGTATTTTGTAGGTTCGTACAAGAACACAGTAGGTTTTGCCATCTCTTTCTTGGTGAAAATGTGGGGTATCGCACCTTGTACGACTCATTACCGCTGGTATATGCAAACGTCGGTTTCATACGTTTTAGTGAGATATGGCATGCGGTATAAACTTTTACGGCTTCTGTCGTCTTGTGAAACGTTTGGCAATTATTTTTGTACTTCCATTTCATTGTGAAAGCTTTATGATACCGTGAGTCATGATATGGACGAACCATTCGCGAAGTGCCGCTACCACCATCTACTTTGCAACCATACTCTTTTCAAGCATAGAAGGCCTCACGCTCCAAACATTATGATAATTCTGTGCAGCCCACTCAAAGTGATTTGGGAGTAGGATTTGCATCACAATGGACCCCACTAAAACTTGATTAAATGATCCTTGAAATGAGCCTCTATTTTTTGAATGGGCTCCAAAATGCTAATGGGCTTTTGTCCCTTTTTGGATGTGCACCTATCCCTTGTAATGAACTAAATAAATTATTCCCATGGTTTGTGATTTGTATACGGTTTAAAACCATTCATGTTTTTTTTTACTCAAGAGTGAACTTGATTCAAAAATCCTAGCCTGCAAAATGTATGTTTACGGCTTAACAAACAAAATCCAAAACTTAGCACAACTTTAAAGCTCGATTAGGAGATAAAAGCAAGACTTTGGGATTAATTGACTAAGTCAAAAAATATCCTTGCACAACGGCCCATATCTTGGAATTCCATTTAACTAAATGCAATCTTATTGCCTTACAAATTAAAATTCCATCACAAATCGATGCAATTCTTTGGGCCTTGAAAATATGCCGAACTTTGCACTAATCAACTCAATCTTGAATCTTTAATAAGATTTGAGCTTAAATTGAAGAATACTTGAAGAAAAAGCAAATCAACTAGCAATCTATCTGAAATGTCGCCTAAAATGAAACTGAGATAAAATCTGAGATTAGCTGGATCAAGGCCTTAAAACAACTCACACCATATGACTCAAAACAATGTTTAAACATATGGCTTGGAGTCTACTTGATCATATCTCAATTGTTAGACCATAAGTATATAGGTTCATCTTTCCTTCGACGTACTCTATAAATGCTTATGATCACCTTAATCACTACCACAGCCAGACCTTATGACCCGAGAGGCCTTTTTTTAGAGAATCATGGTCCAGGCCAAATGATCGACTTAGAGAATAATCATCAAACAACTCCATTATTTGCGATAAGAAGGATAGGAAAGGTAGGTCAAATTTGGGGTATGACATGTAGGTAAACGTTAATCGGGCGGTGAACAGTATGTGGGAACCGTGAGGAGTTGTAATGATTGCCCCAATTCTGTTACCATATGAATTAACAGCACCATCGAAAAATATCTTCCACTGAGAGCCTATTTTGGGACCTTCTTATGGTAAAGGCTCGTCACAATTCTTCATCTTCAAAAATATTATGTCTTCGTTGGGGAATTCAAACTTCATTGGTTGATAATCCTCAATTGGCTACTCTGCGAGATATTCTGACAAAACACTCCCCTTAATGGCTTTCTGGGAAACATATTGAATATCGTATTCTGTCAGAACCATCTGCCATCTAGCAATTCTTCCGGAAAGCGCCTGCTTTTCAAACACGTACTTGATCGGATCCATATTCAAAATCAACATGGTTGTATGATTTAACATGTATTGCCTTAGGCGTTTGGCTGCCCAAGCGAGTGCGTAACATGTCTTCTCTAGCATCGAGTATATTGACTCACATTCTGTAAACTTCTTACTCAACTAGTAGATAGCATGCTCTTTTCTGCCCGTCTCGCCGTGTTGATCGAGTACACAACCCATTGAATTCTCAAGAACCGACAAATACATAATCAAAGGTCTTCCCGCCACTGGAGGCATCAGTATCGGAGGTTCCTGCAAAGAGTCTTTTATTTTTTCGAATGCCCTTTGACAAATTTCATTCCAAATGACTGCTTGATCTTTCTTTAACAACTTGAATATTGGTTCACAAGTGGCTGTAAGATGAGATGTGAACCTCGCAATGTAATTCAATTTGCCTAGAAAACCACGAACCTCTCTTTCTGTTTTTGGCTCAGGCATCTCCTATATTGCCTTTATCTTTGCAGGATCAACCTCGATTCCTTTTTCACTAACAATGAATCCCAACAGCTTTCCTAACCTCACTCCGAAAGTACACTTATTTGGATTCAACCTCAATCTGAATTTCCTCAACCTTTCAAACAACTTCAATAGATTAACCAGATGCTCTTCCTCCGTCTGTGACTTCACAATCATGTCATCAACATACACTTCAATCTCATGATGAATCATATCATGAAAGAGAGTCACCATCGCCCGCTGATAAGTTGCCCCTGCATTTTTCAATCTAAAAGGCATAACTTTATAGCAAAAGGTCCCCCACGGCGTGATAAAAGTAGTTTTCTCCATGTCTTCTGGGGCCATTTTGATTTGGTTGTACCTAGAGAAGCCATCCATGAAGGAAAACACATAATATTAAGCAGTATTATCAACTAACACATCAATGTGGGGAAGCGGGAAATCATCTTTGGGGCTTTCTCTATTCAGATCTCGATAATCAATGCACATCCGAACCTTTCCATCTTTCTTAGGCACAGGAACAATGTTAGCGACCCATGGAGGATAATTTGTGACAGCAAGAAAACCAACATCCAACTATTTTTGGACCACTTCCTTAATTTTGACTTCCATATCAGGCCTAGGTCTTCTCAACGTTTATTTCACTGGAGGACATTCTTCCCGAAGAGGTAGACGGTGCACCACTATATCGGTGTCCAACCCTGGCATATCTTCATACGACCAAGCGAAGACATCTCTATACTCATGGAGCATTTAGACCAATCTTCTCTTGACGTCACCTTCTAATGCAGCCCCGATCCTGACTTCTTTCCTATCCTCTTCACTGCCCAAATTGATAACTTCAATATCCTCTTGATGAGGCAGAATGACTTTTTCCTCTTGTCTCAACAGTCTGTCCAGCTCTTCAGGTAGGTCACAATCTTCATCAGTCTCTTCTTCAGCTTGAAAAATAGGATTATCAAAATTATATCGAGTCATAGTCGAATCTGAATCGATGTTATCTTAGATGTGAAACCTGCCTGATTGATGTTTTTATGCTTCAAATGATATGCAAACAAACACAAACACATTGCCATTTATTGTCAAAAATAAAAGAATAAAAGCAAGGATAAAAAGTATTTGAATGCAAAAAGAACGCCTTTCATTAATGATAAAAAGTTGAACATAAATCAAAAGGGCCCTACAAAGGAAAGTCACTACGTCTTGAACAGAATGTAGGATCACACATAATCAAAAACAAAGAAATTACTCTTCATAAGTGACTTGGATGATTTCCTCCACAACCAATTGCACAATCTCTGCTCCGGAATACACGGATGAATCCAAGCATTCATGTCACAGTCGTTATCTCCTTCATCATCACCCACAATATTAATCCTATTAAAAATAACCCCACCACTGGTGAACTGAACAGGTCCTTTGTATCTCGGAGCACTCTGAGAAGAAGATGGGTTATATCCCAGGCCAAACTTGTCTTTCTTATTAGGAACAATAAGAACTTGACCCCACCTCTGCAAAGAACTAGATGCTACAACGGCACGGGCTTCCTTGAACGAGGACATTGAAATTTCTAGAACTCTGCCTTCAACATGAGGCCTCTCCTGAACCTTTACCGCTTCAAAAGCCTGACACAGTGTCTCATGGATGTCTCCATCCACCTCAAACATACGTGAAAGACGATAGGTGACTAATCATGATATCTTCCTCCCTACAGACCGTGACAATCTTTCCTTCCACCATATACTTCAGCTTCTGGTGTAAAGTCGACGTGACTGCCCCAGCAGAATGTATCCATGGCCGACCAAGTAAATAGCTATAGGCAGGCTGGATATTCATAATATAGAAAATTGCATCAAACATTTCTGGGCCTACCTAAATAGGTAATGTGATCTCGCCAAACACTGACCTTCTAGTCCCACCAAAATCCCTCACCACCAAATCATTGGGAGTACAAATCAAACCCTGGATGTCCAGCTTCATCAATGCTTTCTTAGGCATCACATTGAGTGATGACCCTGTATAAACTAGCACATGAGACATAACAGCCCCTACACTCTATGGATATGTGTAGGGCATGGTTGTGATTTCTCCAAGCAGGAGTCAAATCCAAATCCGTGAAGCCTAAACCATTACCAGCGTCAACATGGGCCACTACCCCTTCAATTTGATTGACAAAAATTTCTTGCGGTACATAAGCCGTGTTCAAAATTCTCAGCAAAGCATTTCTATGTGCCTCAGAGCACAACAACAAAGACAAGATCGAGATCTTAGAAGGTGTTTGTTGTAAGTGATCCACAATCTTATAATCACTTTTGCGAATGAGTCGCATAAATTCTTCAGCATCCTTAGCCAAGGAGCCTTTCTACCCCTGTTGTTGACTCTCTTCTGCTACAACTTTACCCTTACCTTTGTTGTTTCTTTCCATATTAGTCTCCGGCGGGGAGAATAGTCTACCACTCCTAGTCAAGCCTCCTGTTCCAACAACATTATCCACAGATGATCCTCCCGATGACGTCTCTACCAACTCTTATATATATATATATATATATATATATATATATATATATATATATATATATATATATATATATATATATATATATATATATATATATATATATATATATATATATATATATATATATATATATATATATATATCCATTGCAGAATACCTCTGCCCTATAGTTCCAAGGAATGGCCTTGGTACTCTCATAGGTCATTGGTCTGGGTGTTGTAATGATTACTGGTGCTGGCTTTGAAGGTGCTGAAATATTGATTGTTCGGTATGGGATTGAAATCATTGCGATTTCATCCCGCTTATAGTTAATTTCCTTCACATCTTCTTCTCCTTCTACTCTATCAAACTGCAAACTGCCCTCATCCATCAAACTTTGAATATGATTTCTCAACTTAACACATCCTTCTGGGTTCATAACACATCCCTCACAGCCTTCTAAAAACTTGGAAAAACATTAGCCTTCAACAATCTACTCTTCACATAGCTCAACGATGTCTTTAACTCCGCAACATTAATTATTATGTTCAACCTTTCTCCCTCGAGAACAACGTTAGCTCTGGCTACCCCATGGTTCGGCATAGGATTTTGATTCACATTCGGGGTTTCATTTTTTAAATTAATTGCTTTGGTGTCAAGTAGATCTTGCACCTTATGCTTAAAAGCTTTGCAATTATCAATGTTGTGACCCGGAGCACCAGAATGAAAATCACACCTAGCATTTGCATCATAGCTCAGTGGAGGTATGCTAGTAAGTAGTGCTAAAGTTCTTTTCTAAACAAGTTGTAACTGCAGCAGATGTTGCAATAATTGAGAGTAAGGCATTGGAGGCGTATTAAACTGCCTGTTAGCCACCCTTCCTCTGTCTTGAAATCGGCGCGATGCAATAGTTGGTTGCTGAGGTACAACCGGAAAGCTATACTAGAAATTTGTTGCTGCTGTTGAGGTTGGTATTGTTGTTGATGTTTTGCTCTATTTCTATTTCTATAAGTTGATACGACATTCGTGTCCCCCTCTCTTTTCTTTGAATTCCCATACGTCTTCCTCGTTCCTCCTGATGTAAACTCTTCTCTGCTCTGTATCTTTCCCAACTTTATTCTAATTTCCACCCTTTTTCCTATTATGATTAAATCAGAAAAACTCCCAGACATGATCTCAAATAACTTCTCATAGTATATTCCATGCAGGGTTGCCACGAACATATCAATTAAATCCCGCTCCACCATCGGGGGTTTCACTCTAGCTGCTAGTTCCCGCCACCTTTGGGTGTATTCCTTAAATCCTTCATTGTTTCTCTGCAATAAGTTCTATGATTGTACTCTGTTTGGTGAGAGATCACTTTTATATTAGTAGTGATGAACAAAAGCTTCCCCTAAATCCCTCCAACTTCTGATATGCGTCCCTTCCAGACCCATATACCACTCTAGAGAAGGACCTGACAAGCTATCCTGAAAGAAGTGCATTAATAATTTCTCGTCGTCTGAATAAGCGGGAATCTTCTGATAATAGGCCCTGAGATGTACTCTAGGACAGGTCGTCCCTTTGTACTTGTCAAAATCTGGAACCTTGAATTTGGGGGGAATCTTGACCCGTGGTATTAATCCCATATTTGACATGTCGAATCCCAAAGAGTTTTAGTTCTCGAGGCTTTTCATCTTATCTTCAATCATCTTGAACCTCTTGTCAGCCTCTGTCTGGAGACCCACGTCCAAGTCTCATTTAGAATACATCATCTTGCTCGTCTTCTTCCCACTGAGGACCTGCGCCCCCATGTGCAACGCCTCCTGCACCGGTTACATGAACTCCTGGTTGGTGACCTCCACCCGGAGGGTTAATAATAGTAGGAATTACATTGGTCTAAGGAGTTCTACCATCAGTTGAGGGAGGAATAGTAGTAGTTCCTCCATGTAAAACACAATTGCCATCCACCCTGGCTATTAGTGGCTGGACTAGAGTCCTCAGTTGTTCTTGCCCATTAGCTACTCCCTACATCATTTTCATAAACTGTGTCATTCGGTCTCTGAATTCCTATAACTCTTAATGTATCTGATCCATGATTATTTGTTGATTCCCCCTTGTAGAATATATGTGAAATTACGGGTCTGCTATCTTGTAAAATGCAAACTAACAGAAGAAAACCAAGTAGAGATAAGATTAGCGGTTCCAAGAACACCTGCTATGCATAATGATAATGATAGTGCAAAATGCAAGCATGCATGTATGATTCAGGGAGATCCTCCCCTTGATTCTAGTTCCACAAACAAACAGTAGACAAGAGAACAACACAGAACCACAAATCTCTTCTCATAAATAAAATGAGGCCAGGAGTCAGCGTACACAACATAACGCCAAGGGATGCAATAGAAAATGATCATAGGACCCCATCCAACAAATCTGGTGATGGTCTCAATACAAGATAAGAACAAAAGAAAATTAAACTAAATAGAAAACTGCATCAGATAACTCTCCCTTCAGCCACAGTAACAAGTCTGAAACTTCTCTGATAACTCATTTGTATCTGGATGTTCAGGCCTTGCAACCAACGCCTTTATAAGCAAATCTCTTCTGCTGATAACATCCTTCAAATATTGAGCATAATCTTCCCAAGCATCTTCTCTGAAAGCATCTTCGAGTCTTGGTTTCTTCAGTTCTTCCCTTATCTTGTACTCTTCCAGCGCTGACAGGGTTTCTCGTAACTTACGATCACTTTCATACTGACGAGACGATTCCAATGAAGCTTTTTCATCCTTGATCCTGAGCTGCGTCTTCAGCCTATCAATTTGTTTATGGAGCTCATCCTCTCTTCCTTTGATGGCGGTTAAATCGGCATTCCACTGATCATTGAATTTGGATATCTCCAAGCACGCCCTCTCCAGCTCTTTCTTCTTGTTTTTAAGGACATTACCAGTGCTCTTCAAATCTTGACCAACTCGTTCTCGTACGCGAATCTCTTCAGTAAACTCTTTTCCCATCTGGTCCAAGGCTTCTGTCTTCATCTTGGCCAAGTAGATTTCTTCATTATTTTTGCTCTTTAGTTGACTAACTTCCTTTTTCAACTCTTCACTCTCCTTGCGTAACTCTTCTTTTTCAACCCACAGCCTATTGTATCTCTGAATGTCAACTGTCATAGGTTCTTCAATCATCAAAGGATACATAGGCTCTCTGACAGGGAATGGTAACAGCATTCTCTCTACCCTTTCTTGGATCCAATCCACATAAGGACCATAAGCTTTGCAGTCACCCTTACCTAAAGAAAAATTCCATCTCCGATGAATTCTTCCCCAAGCCTTTTTCAACCTGACTAAAGTATCACAATCAGCTGCTCCTGTGAAATTTAGAGATTCCTGTATTTCCTCCTCCTTCGGGGGCCCTTTCAAAGCGTAACCAAACTGCCTGATAGCAAGAGCAGGATTGTAGTTTATACCATATTTCCTTCCTATCAGAGGAACATTACGAAAGTTTCCGCAGCTAAAGATGATCTCTTTGTCGAGCAGATCTCGATTAAACCAAACAATATTCTCATATGTCAAGCCCATGAGCCTCTATGACCAATTAGATGTATATGACATATCAACAAAAGCTCCAACTCGTGGAAGATGCTCTATAAACCATTTATAGAGGAATGGTGCACAACGAGAAACATTATTTCCTCTCCTATTCTCATTCTTGTAATGTACTGAATGGTACACGTCTCCTATAAGAGTAGGTACAGGATTCCTGGAAGCAAAAATATGAAAAGCATCCATATCAACAAAGTCTGGTATGTTAGGAAATAGAACTATGCCATATATGCATAAGGTTACAATAGCATTGAAGACCACCCAACAACCCTCCAAAGCAAAGTGTTGAGCCTTGCCCACCAAGAATGACAATGGAAAACCAGACACCCCATTTCTCCATACCACCTTACCATCTAATTCAGGTTTTCTCAAATGAAGAGTATTAGCCAACTTTATCAGGTCAGGTTCTTCTCTAGAATGAAAGAAAGGCATCTTCTCTAAGACCGGAACTCCCATCAACAAAGCATACTCCTTCAAGGTAGAAACTAAGACATAACCCGGGAAAGTGAAACAACGTAACTGAGGGTCGTAGACCTGCAGCAAAGTGTGGATGGCTCCTAGTTCATATCTTGAGGTTTTATGGACAAAACTCAAAATCTTCCTACATTCCTTTTTGAAGTCTTTCATAACACCATGATCAACCACAAAAATAAGACCAAATAAAGGTCCTAACTCCGACATCGGGAATTTGTAGGTGATAGTCGTTTTCAATACAGGCTCCATGTTTACAACAGATCGGATCACTAGAATCAAAGGGAAAATGGGCACCTGAAATCATAAATACATGAAAATGTTAATATGCAGATGAAAATGAAAATGCAAACAAGGGATCAAGTCTGTTGTGTTGTTGACTGATTTGAACCAAAACTTTGCTTCGGCAAGAGAATACCAGAATACCAAAGCACAAGAGTAATAGAAAACCCACAATAAAACTCTGCATTAACGAGAAAACTAGAAAACCGGCTTGGTTGAAGGTCAAGTTTCCTGCGTAACCCTTCCCGCTCACAGGTAGGACATATTCTCTGACAAGGTACGACATCCTATGCAGGTCGTCATTACCACGGACTCTCAAGTCGAGAAATGATGTTACGTTCACCATTTCTGGTTTGGCATCATGGTCAAACGAGGAGGCCTCCACTGACTCCCCAATGAACGGTCTTCAGAGTCATTATTTTCCATATCCAACATCCCTTCAACTGTCTGAGACGTACAAGACAGGATGTCTTCAAAGAAAACCTCGTCTGAACGCGAATTTCATGATGGTTATTGCATGCCAAACATGTAAATCCATATTACTCTTCACACTAATGCTAGATGTGTACTCAAGCCTGGGTATTGGGCTTATCTCTCGATGGAACACCCCACCCAACAACACAACAGTAGTATGATAATAATGATAAAGTGCGGAAAATGAAATGTACAAATATAAAAAATACAACATACATACACACAAATTTACACAAAAATAAACACCCAAGAACATAAAACAGACAAACGTTAGGATTGAATCGCATAGGGAAACATGGTCCCTAGCAGAGTCGCCAGCTGCTGCAACTGCGAAAAAGGGACGGTGGTAACAAACAGAAGAGTCGCCACTAAATTTTATTTATCCCAAAGAGAGGGAAAGGAAACGATCAAAGAAAACCTAAGAGAAAGGGAAAGACAAGGTCATCGCAACCAAATCTTGGGTTCGGCAGTCGGTTACGCAAGGGGAAGGTATGAGCACCCCTCACGTCCATTGTACTCAACGGGATCCATGCTTGTTGTCTAATCTATGGATGAAACTATCTAATAGCTACTGCTAAACGGGGGTGAATGGAAAGAACATTCTTGATAGGACATCGTCGCCCTATGCCTACATATTCCCTCGTGCAATGGAAAAGTCATAGTCAACGTAGTTTGGGAAACTACGGGTGATGGGGGAAGGTTGCTCGCCAAGACATCACCGTCTTATGCCTACGTATCCTCATCTGGTATGCGAAATCAGAGCAAACGTATTTCGGGAAACCTAGATCACTGATTGGTTAAGGGTTTATTATGAGCAATGTTAAATCTCTATTCTAGTAGTTAGGGACGATGCCTGTTTGCGGTAGAACGGAAAAGCAACATACTCTTTCTGAAAAATGAGGTTTGAAATAATCCCAAAGGATGAAAAGGTTTGAGTTTTGGTTGTGAGTTTTAGAGAGGTGAATTAAGTTGATTTGAGACTCATATTGCACTAAAGACTTGACATAAGAGCGAATGTGTCGCATATCTTCCAAAGGGCATACGCTAAACACTCTAGACAGTGTAAAGAGAGACCTTCCCACTTGTCATTCCTCATGTACTTAAGGCTCCTAGCATACAACACTTGTCATTCTTTATTAAGTGTCTTAGAGAAGTTTGAGATGAGAAGAGAAGGCACGAGGACACTAAAGGGAACTGAGAACCCTAATGTTGTCATGCAAAGATGGTGCTAAAGTTGGGATGAAAAGGGACTACCTAATGTTATCATACAAAGGATTGAAATCCTAATGTCTCTCCTACTCCCATCTTAAACAGAGGGACTAGGAATCCTAAGGGATCATGTGAGCAAGCACAAGTAAACACATCACTAATCAATCACAAA
Source organism: Lathyrus sativus (assembly GCA_963859935.3). Taxonomy (NCBI): domain Eukaryota; kingdom Viridiplantae; phylum Streptophyta; class Magnoliopsida; order Fabales; family Fabaceae; genus Lathyrus; species Lathyrus sativus. The sequence continues at coordinate 364,159,732 of OZ012741.1, forward strand.
TGAAGACAAAAGAAAGACTTAAACAAGTCATGAAAGATGAAAGGAGATGGGAGAAGCATATACACATGCAAACATGAGACACTCATCAATGACACACACAAATCACATCCAAGTCAACAAGATGGAATTTAGAACACAAAGGTAGACAAGGCAATCACACAAAACCAAATGCCACCAACATCTTAAGAAGAATGCTGCTAAACAATGAACCACGAGCAAATAAATGAGGGGAGAAATAGAGTGGGACAACAACCACATCATGATCATCAAAGCATGCATCCACTCATGATCAATCAAAAGAAAAAAAACAAACACTCCTCAAAAGAAGTTCAAGTATTCACATCATTATCAAAGTAAGACACATGCCACAAAAACATCAAGACCAAGTATACAATCAACAAGATCAGAAGTAAAGTCAAATGATATGAATCAAATTCAGACTCAAGTTATCAAACAAGGTCAAGAAGGATCACACTCAAATTGAAGGACCAAAGTCCATGCAAACATCTCACAAGTCAAACACAAGTGAAAAACATGATCATACAAGGCTTGTAGGATGAAACACACCTCCAATGGATACTTAATCATGCAGTTCAGAACCTCAAACATGTTAACAAGAGCATACAATGTTCACCAAGCACTCATGGGATCATACAAGACGACACCTCAAAACTAAGTCAAGACATGCACATACACACATAGTTAAAATAATGAGGTCTTGAGGCATCAACCAAAAATAGAAACAAGTTCAAATAAAATCCAAATAAAATACCAAACTCAAGTTAAGTTCATCCAAAATCAGTGTGCAAAAGATCATGGCAAGAATTGCATCAAATCATCACCAATTGCATCAACCAAGGCAAGGTACTGAACTTATCGAGCATGCATCGAGGGTCAAATAAAATCCAATTAAAAAAAACAAGGAATGATCACCAAGACATCAAACCAACCCCCAAATAAACCTCAATCAAACACCTAAGTGTGAGAGTAAAATTGGTCAAAGGGGGTATTCAAATGAGGTCAAAGATCAAGTCTAAATCATAAGGACAAACCATAAAACCACTTCATAAATTAAATTGATTAAAAATAATAAAATTAAATGAAAAATGAAATAAAAATAGTGAAAAATATCTCAACATGTCAATTGACCAGAAACTATTTTTTGTTGATTTTTATGATGATTAAAACTAATTAAAATGAAATTAAAATGAAATTAAAATGAAAATGGAATAAAAATAAAATAAAATGGAAACAAATGCAAGAGGTGTGTGGTAGCAATCTCTGGTTGAACTGAAATCAAGTTAATACATAAATGGGCCCCAAAAAGGGGTGTGTAGATAACAAGAGATTCTAAGCCCAGACCACACCAAACCTCAGATTAAATGAAACGAATTGTTTCATTAATCATTGTGGCAAGACACCTCAGATTCAAACATACACGCACACAAGTTAAACATCCAAGTCATGGCCACCTCAACATTTGACCTCAGACGCCAGAGCCCTAGCTCCGGTCATCTTCTCCGGTGAGCTTCATCGGTGGTGACTGAAAAACAACATAAAAATGAAAACTCTTGACATGGTTTTGAAGGTTTTTTCATGTAGATCTCAAATCTAGAATTAATTTTCCATAAAGCTTCTTCTATCATAGAGAAAACAAGCCACGGAAATTGAACACACAAACTGGAAATGGATCAAACAACCTCAACAAGTAATCAAACATTGCCTACACAAGGTAGGGCTTCAGATGCAACCAACATGGACATGCTTTGATGCTTAGAATGAGAGTTTCAGTTTGGAGAAAATTACCTAGAGGAGCAACTCCGTTGGTCCTTCAAATGTTATGCAAGCTTCAAACTAAGGCCACCAATATCCTCCTTATGCTTTAGTGATTGAGAATCAAGCAAGAAATGGATGGAAAAGCTATAGATAAATGCAATTCTAAGAGAGATAAAACTTGAGAAAATTTTAATGGATTTTACTCTTTCTGCAGCAATCAACTCATGCCCTCACGTTAGGGTTTCTTTTAGGTTTATATATGAGAGTTGTGAGGGGTTTTTGCAGGCCCATGATGAGTGGTTCTCTTGATTTCACAATTTTTCCAAAAATGCCAAAGTAAGAATGCACACGGGTTTGGATGGTTTGTCATTCATTCAATCCACTCTTTTGGGTCAGATGGAGGTGAGGAAATCAAATTGGGTCATTAGAATGATAGGAAATGGGTTTGCATATGGTTTTGAGTAATTACCTCATATGGCATGAAAATTCAAAATAACTTGAAAATGTTAGTTCATGCTTGCTCATTTTGGGTAACAGTTGGTATAATCATGACATGATGATGATATGGTATCAAAGAAGCAAAAATAATCCCCTATTGTGACTCGAAATGGAATAAAACCAAATTAAAATCCAAAAATTCATGCTTCAATGCTCATCATGCTTTAATGGTATCACAAATCATCAAAGGCCATGGATTTTGAGGTCATGATGGATTTAAAGTCTTGGCATACAAGTTTCATGTGGCAAGAATCTTGATTTGAGGTCTCGAAACTCATGAATTTGGTCCTTGAAGTGAATGACCTAAAACTAGGTTTCCAAACATGACCTTGACTTGGGATGATAATAACTAGAGCTCCATACATGGGAATGATGAGTTCTAGCACTTTTTGGAAAGCTAAGACAATAAGGAACAACTCTCATGTTTGTTGAAAAATGAGGAAGAGTTTGATTCCATATGAAAAAATGCCTTGGAAGTGAGTTACCCTTGAGTTCCTCTAAATTCTCTTTGTTTTGTGACACCAACTTGTAGACATCATATCTTGAGATGTATGAACCCAATGGAAGATTTATTATACTCAAAATAAAGATAGAGTGATGAGGAACAAGTCTCATGTTTTATGGAAAATGAGATGGGACTTTTACCATGGTGAAACTTGTCAATGAAGTTAGATGCCAAAAGAGGGGATTTTACACTTAGAATCCTCTGAAACCATAATCTAGCAACTTCTTGAACTCTTGAATATTTTTTACCTAGCTTTAACATGATATTTGAGATGATTTAGGATGACTTGGCATGGCTTAAATGATCAAGAACCAATCCTTGAGCTCTCTCAAATCCACAGTTGAACTTTCTTGACCAGATGAAATCCTAACACCTTATCCACTGATTGAGATTCTTGAAAATGATTTTTGTAGTTGTGTAACCCCCATAGAGAATCCCCAGGGTGTATATTGAGCTCTTGAACCATGTCTCATCCAAGGAGATAGCCCCTATGTGCCTCTAATCATCCTCAAGATAGAAGGAAATGACCAAAAACTTGCTCTCTCACTCCAATAGGTTTTGAGACTAACTCTTATGATAATGAAGACTTGGTGACTTGAAATTGTACCCTTTCCAGGGTTTTGAACATTAAGCTTCTCTCTTGAGTAGATACAATAACTTGATCCCCTGTCTAGAACCAATGCTATGCACATATTCTAATGCAAGATGCTATGAAACATAAGTCAAGATAGAAGAAAAAGGGTTGGGCAGATTTTGGGGTACTACACAAGGTGGTTGAACTTTAAACATGCTTCTTCAAATAAACTTGTACTTGGGAGGCCGAGGGAGTGGCTCTATACTGAAATGATGGAGAGGCCATGCTTTTCAAATATGGAAGTTTTCCCTTTATGTCATAAGTGGAATAACCTTTTGGTTTATGCCTCAAAACCTTGTGCCATCACTTGAATATTCGTGCAATATTCTGATGAAAAGAGAACTTGCAATCAGATAACTCAAATCACCAATATTTTCAACAAAATATTGGTTTTGCATCATGTCATGTCAAGTAGAAGTCATAAATTTCAAGCACTTAGACTCCAACTTCTTCTCTTCAAAACTCCTAGCTCACAAATGTTATGAAGGAGTTCTTGTAATTTTTAGAAGGCCCTAAACATGCCATACAAATTTCATGTTTTGAGAATTTATTTAATCTCAAGGGACCATGGTGAAAACTAGCCTTGAACTTGACTGAAATTGGAGTAACAAAGCTGTCTTGAAAAATTTCTAAGTGTTTTAGAATTATTCTAAACTTTGAAGCTTCATAACTCAAAATCCAAACATCCTTTTCTCATAGGAAACTAGGACTATTTTTTATCACATGAGGATACATTCAATTGACTTTGGAACTCACAAAATGTATGTGTGGATTGGAAGTTATGGCCTTTAAAAGTTGGCACCAAAACTAGGGTTTTTCCACACTTAGAAAAATTCTAAGTTTGTCCAAGTTTTCTTCTTTTGCAAGAAACCTTTCAAATCTTGACTTCTCATGATAAAACTCATAGATTACACATATATTGATGAAATTTGTCTTGGAAGCTTCCATTTGAACCAAAAACTCTAAAAGTCAAAGAGTTGACTTTGTTAGATGAATTTTGAATCAGATGACTTTAACTTTGTGATCTTCAATGAAATTACATCTTGATACTTCTCAAAAATCATAATTAAACTTAAATGAGGTATATGAACATGTTGAATTATGTCCCATGACTTGGGATCATGCTTGGATCAAAAGTCAAAGGCACAGTTGACTTTTCTTGACAAAACCCTAATTTGGGGCCAGATGAAATTGGGCTTCAATTGACTTGTAGTGAGATCAATTAGCACTTGATTCTTTTTTAATATAATCTCCTTGAATATAGTGGAACCTTGACTTTGTGATGATCAATCCAAAACATTGACTGATCAAGTAATAATCCTCTTAATTTCACAGGTGCAAAATCCTAATTCAAATGAACTTCAACAACAACAAACTTGAAACAAGGTTAGAGTTAGGAAAAAATGCTTGATGATCCTAGAATGATAATGGAATCTAGGGGTCAAAATTTTGGGTATGACACCAACCATGAGGCAAATGGGTTTTGTTTACAAGTGAGCAACATGGGTTCTAAATGGATAATCGAGAGGTTTTTCAGAGAGAATGATTTTAATTTGTAGAAAGTGAAAAAGAAAGACATACTAACTCTAGATAAGTGTATTGAAGCATTAAAGGTTATCGATGTTTGCATACCTAATAGAAACATAGAACACTGAGATGGTGGGTAAGGAAAATGGTTCCATTATCTGGTTCCTTAGGAATAAAGTTCTCAAGGAAGATACCAAGGAGAAGATTGCAAATTCGATGTAGGTAAAACTTGAATCATTGTATATGACTAAGTCTTTGCCTCAGAGATTGTGCATGAAATGACAACACTACTTATTATGAATGGTAGGTAACATATCCATAGTGGAGAAGTTGATAAAATTTCACAATATTATTAATGATCTTGAAAACATTTATATGAATATTGAAGATGCGGACAAGGATATACCCTTGTTGAAATTATTACCTAGATCCTTTGAACACTTTAAGGATGCCCTTATTAATGGTAAGGAAGGTACTATTACTTTGGATGAAGTTTTTAGATCCAAAGAATTTTTAAAGGTGAAAGATTTGAACATTGAGGATAGTGGTGAAGTCTTTTATGTCTCAAGAGGAGGAAATGAGCATAGAGGGATGTCCAAATTAAAGAGGATTGATAAGTCAAGGGTAAAATGCTTCACTATCACAAAAATGATCACTTCATGAGGGATTAACCCGAGAAAACGGGCAATAATGATTCCATTCAAATTTAAGTTTCCTTTAATGAGTAGAGTTATGAGAGTTTTGGTGCATTATTAGTGTCGAGTTTGGAGATTGAAGAGGTTTGGTTATGGACTCAGGTTTCTCTTTTTTACATGTGTCCCAAAAAATAATACTTTGAGACTTTCAAGATAGAGTAAGGTGGACTCGTTCTCCTTAGTGACAATAAGACTTTAAAGGTTCATTGTATTTGTAGAATCAAACTTATAATGTTTGATGATCGTGAGTTTCTTCTTCATAACATGAGGTATGTTCAAGAGCTAAGGAAAAATTTGTTAACCATAAACATGTTTGAGAATCTAGGCTATTGCACTATAGTTGAACATATGATGTTGAAGATTTTGCATGGGTGGAGTAATCATAGAAAAAAGTTTTAACATATGAGGTAAATATGTTTTATAAGGTTCCAATGTTGTTGTTCATTTATCATTAGCTAGTTAAGACTTTCATGACAAGAACAAGATGTGGGATTTGAGGTCAATGCATGGTGGATACCTAAAGGTTATTTTAGATAACTTTAAAGAGTTTTGAATGATACAAGGGATAACAAATGCATAGAACTATTTATTTGTCATTGGGTTTTCTAGTTAAGGTTGGAGCCAAAGCAGCTAACCTGGTTGGCTGGTGTTCATTTACAAGAATAGACTTCCAAATAGTTATGGCGGTTTGGAGTAGGAAGATTGTAACTTACTCTATTTTTAAGGTCTTCAAAACGTTTCTTATTGATCAAATTAATCCAATCCAGCTTAATGGTAAAGTTGTGGATTATATCTTTAATGGTTATCCAAGAGATATAATGGTTATGAGCTATTGGGAGTGGAACCTAGAAGATTAAAATTTCATTAAACTCATATGTATTATTTTCAGTGAGTTCTTCACGAGAAGAAGAGTAAATACCTATGGATGAATATTTTTATAAACTATGATGGAGAAGACTAGGTTTGAGGTAGAGGTTCCTACTATAGATTTAGGGCACGATTACAGAGGCTTATAATTATCATTTGACTGGTGATAAGTTAAAGAGTAAGATTATACAATCTCAAAAGATGGTGGTGTAGGCCTTGGATGTTATACTTTTAATGTGTTTGAAGGGTTTTGAAACTAAGAAACATGTATCTTTAGGGAGGCATTCAAAATAAAGTGAAGTCAAAGATGGTTGAAGAACCATACTTGTGGGCTTGTTAAACTACTGGAGCAGAAAAAAGATGGTTGAAAATAAGTGGACACAAGTGGTAAGATCAAGGTTCAAGTGTGGATTTAGCTTGATCAACCTTGTTAAATAGTGATTTAGCATGGTAGATAGCAACAAGGTGGTTAATGGATAAATTGGCATCACCATAGTCAAGGTGGAAATTGTTGAAGTATGCCTTAAAACCTTAAGTGATTAAGAGAAAGAAAATATATTTCGATATTGTAGAAATCATAAAATTATCCTAAAATTCGACGTAGACGGCGTGGCGGGAGGACGACAACATCATAATAATGGGTCCATGTCCAGCAGGCGGTTTGGTTCGCCGGATCTTGGGTCCAGCTTTTTCGGTTCATGTATATTAGAAAACTACAGCATAACTACCTCTGAATAACTTCTAGTTAGCTATGAAGTTCTTAGTAGATTGTTAGAAGTAGTTATACATTACTTGCTATATAAGCAACTTTCACTCTTGTAAATGCCATGATGATGAGTATTGAATAATTATGCATATCTCTTTTCTCTCGATCCAATATTCTTCTTCCTTCCAATATACATGAAGCTTAAAGCTTAACATGATATCATTGACCTGTGATTAAGCCTATACCACTGCAAAACTCATCTCATCCACCTTACAACTCTTTCATGTTTACCTCATTCATCTTCTTTATCCTTTCGATCTACAACAATGTCACTTGCAAGCTCTGCAAGTTTTGCAGGCAGCATTCATGGTGCATCTCCATTCAATACAACCAACAAGGGTTATCAAAACAGTACACTCAATCTTTATTTCATGCATCCAAATGAAAATCTGATGTTGGTTCTTGTCACTCTGTTACTCTCCACATACAGCTACCATTCTTAGTCAAGATCCAAAAAAAAATACACTTCATCAATGGAAGCTTGACTAGACCTCTGGACGAAGATCACAATTTATTTGCATGGAATTGGTGCAATACCATGATTATGTCATGGCTTAATAATTTTGTTGAACCTGAAATTGCACAGAGTATGCTTTGGATGGGCACTACAGTAGAGGTATGAAATGAGCTAATAGATAGATTTACCAAGGTGATGTATTTCAAATCTCAAATATTCAAGAAGAAATATAAAACTTGAAATAAGGTTATACATCTATTTATGCCTACTATACAAAGCTCAAGAAGCTATGGCAAGAATTTAAAATTTTGTATCCAATTCTTGAGTGTTTATGTGACTCTACATGCCAAGATGTTATCAAGATTCGAGTTTATCATGATGGTGATTAGGTTATTTGTTTCCTAAAGGGGTTGAATGATCAATACTCAACAGCGAAATCTCAAATCATGCTCATGGAACCACTTCCAAACATATGCAAAGTGTATTCTCTTCTTGTTCAGCAAGAAAGACAAGCGATTATCCCTCTTGATAAGTCAACAATTTTGGAATTTCCCACCAATAACCAACCTCAAAACAATGTATCTCAAACATCTGCACCCAGATGTGGAAAACCTCGAGAAAGAAGCCATTTGGGTGGCAGATCTTATGGTGGAAGAGGGCGGGGTTCCAAAATTTGCACACACTGCGACATGACCAACCATACAGTTAACACTTGTTTCAAAAAGCATGGATATTATCCTCTATGGAAACAAGATAGTTCAATTAATCAATATGTAGCAGTTTCTGATGCTATAGATGCAGTTCAAAATGACTCTCATGGTGACAATGAAACTGCACAAGGGACTTTGACATTCACACCTAATCAGCACAAGGCATTACTGGCTTTACTCTAAGGTGTCTCTATATCTTAGCATCACAACATTAATCACTTGACTACTCAAGTGGAAAATGACTCAGGTACCATTTACACCATTCATAGTTCTGAGCATTTCATCCTTGACACGGGGGCAACTGATCACGTATGTCATACTAGAGAATTTTTTCAAAGCATCAAAAGAATCAATCCCATCACAGTAAAATTACCAAATGGAGCACTTGTTACTACCTCATTTGCTGGAACCATTCATTTTGATCACCATATGTACCTTACTGATATATTATACCTACAAGAATTTTCTTTTAATCTCATACTTGTCCATAAGCTAACCAAAATTTCACAATGTCAATTGTTGTTTAATGATAATGATTGTATGATATAGGATATTCATTCTAAGAAGAAGATTGACACAACTAGATTGAGTGGTGGAATGTATATTTTATAGTAACCTTCAATTACCTTGCACCACACTCCATCAATACTCTACACAATAAGTCTCTAGATAAAGCTCAAAATTGTAATTTTTGACACATAAGGCTTGGCCATCCTTCTAACACAAAATTGAATCAATTAGACAAATTTTTTACTTTCATGCAATGTGTTTCTAGTAATGATCCTTATGATGTATACTTTTATACCAAACAAAGGAGATTACCTTTTTCTCACAGCTCTCATGTTTCACATTCTAATTTTGACTTAGTGCATACAAATATTTGGGGTCCTCTATCCACACCATCTATGATGGGTTATAGATATTTTCTCACAATTGTGGATGATAAGAGTAGATGTACTTGGTTATTCCTCAAGAGATTAAAATCTGATGCAGGATCCATCATTCAATCATTTGTTGCATTATTCAAACCTCAAATAAACACATCTATTAAATGCATTAGATCTGATAATGGGTGTAAAGTCACCCTCACAAAATTTTATAAACAACATGGCGTTATCCATAAAAACATCTTATGTTGGTACCCCTCAACAAAATGGTATTGTTGAGAGGAAACACCAACACACTTTAGGGATCAATCGAGCCATATTATTTCAAACTAATTTGGCTCAAATTTTTTGGGCTCATGTTGTTGGCCATGTTGTTCACAACATCAACAGATTGCCATCTGTTTTCTTAAAACATAAGTCACCATATCAAATACTATACAATAAGCTCCCTGATCTTACAAACCTCAAAGTGTTTAGTTCACTATGTTTTGCCTCCACTTTGAAAGACCATAGAAAGAAGTATGACTCTAGATCTAGAAAATGTGTCTACTTAGGTTACAAACCTGACACCAATGGTCATATCTTGTTTGACTTGAAAAGCAAAGAGTTATTTGTGTCTAGAGATGTGTCATTCTTTGAACATCATTTTCCATATAAACCTCCATCTATTACTACCACTGAATCTAATGCCACAACCTAACTTTCCAATGATACTTACTTAGATGATCTTCTAAGTTATCTCTATACACTTGCCACTCTTGGAACTCATCCCACACCTACTTCTGTCCCTCAAACTTCCCTTGCTACACCAGGAACACCTGTTATATGAGCCATGAGTACACCTATTTCAAATCCTATTTCATACCTTATTGCCAACCATATTTCAACATCTGTAACTCAAGTTCCATTACCTACCAGGAAATTAACCAGGAATATTAAACTGTCCCACATATCTTCAATATTATCATGGTAATCCCATGTCTAATACAATCCTCACTTCAGAAGAAGCTGCCACCAATTCCTCTTCTCAATGTAAGTATCATATCTCATATTTCATATCATATGATGATCTTTCTCGTACACACAAAAATTATATTCTCAACTTATCTTCCATAAGGGAACCTACTTCATATAAAGCATCCATTAGTAATGATAATTAGAAATAAGCCATTTAAATTGAGTTGAATTCCTTGATCAACACCAATACTAGGACCCTTGTTCCTTTACAATTGCACAAGAAAGTCATTGGATGCAAGTGGGTTTTCAAATTGAAAATGCATGCCAATGGAACTATTGAGAGGTATAAGGCTCGTTTAGTTGCCAAGGGTTTTACTCAAACTGAAGGGTTGGACTACATGGATACTTTCAGCTTTGTGGTTAAAATGACCACCATTAGAATGCTTATGGCTATTGCTGCTATTCATAACTGGCATTTATTTCAACTTGATGTCAACACAACATTTCTCTATGGAGACCTAAATGAAGAAGTTACATGAAGCCACCACATGGCTTGCAACTACCTCATCCTAATCTTGTGTACAAACTTCAAAGATCCTTGTATGGCCTAATGCAGGAAAGTCGACAGTGGAATATCAAACTCACTGATACACTTATTTCCAGTCACTACATTCAATCAAAGACTGATTATTCACTCTTTACAAAATCTTCACCAACTGGATTCACAGAAATCTTTGTCTATATGGATGACTTAGTCCTAAGAGGGACTCACCTTGCAAAGATCACATAGCTCAGAGCTCTTCTCCATGCCAAGTTTAGTATCAAAGATCTAGGAGTTTTGAAATACTTTTAGGCTTTGAGGTAGCTAGGAATGCACAAGGTATTTCATTGTGTCAATGCAAATATAAACTGGATATCATCAATGATACATGTCTTATTGGTGCTAAATCATGCAATACACCAATGCAACCTCACTTGCAACTTCACTAGTCTCTTGCAATCATCTCTCTAATTCCACTTCATATTGAAGGCTCATTGGTCGATTATTATACTTCACTCATTCTCGACCTGACATTGTTTATGCAGTAAGTAAACTTAGTCAGTTCCTAAATGCTCCAATTGTTCAACACATGCTGGTTGGCCTTCATGTTATTTGATTTCTCAAAAATAAATGTGGCCAAGGATTATTCTTCAGTACTTCCAGCACCTTTTTCCTCGAGGGTTTCTCTAATTCTAACTGGGGTGCTTGCCTGGATTCAAGAAGATCCAAAACTAGTTTTTGTTTTTTCTTAGGTAAATCCCTCATAAGCTGGAAAAGCAAGAAATATGTTGTTGTTTCTCGTTCATCTTCAAAAGCTGAATATCATGTATTGGCTCATGTCACTTGTGAAGGCATCTGGTTGCTTTCTTTATATGATGACTGCAAGGTTCCACATCAACTTCAATTGATCCTTTATTGTGACAACAAGTCGACCATGCATATTGTAGCACACTCAGTTTTCCATGAAAGAACCAAACACATCGAGATTGATTGTCATGTGGTGCGTGACAAGGTCTTAGCAGACATAGTACTCCTCATGTCGGTTACCTCAAAGAACAAGTTGGTGACATTCTCACTAAATCACTTCACTCGGGTCCATTCTCAAGTCTTCAAGCCAAGTTAGCAATGATTGACATCCATTCTAGCTTGAGGGGGATGTTGAATATCATGACAAGAGTAGTGATAATTTTCTCGATCACAAGATAAAAAAACTATAGCATAACTACCTCCAACTAACTTCTAGTTAGTTATGAAGTTGTTAGTAGATTGTTAGAAGTAGTTAGACATTACTTTCTATATAAGCAACTTTTACTCTTGTAAATGCCATGATGATGAGTATTGAATAATTCTGCATATCTCTTTTCTCTCGATCTAATCTTATTCTTCCTTTCAATATGCATGAAGCGTAAAGCTTAACAAAATTCACATGTAGTGAAATCTCAATATTTCATTTCATACAATTTGGACAATAAAAGTATTTTTAAAAAGTATTAATGGTTTGAATGTCAACTTTATTCCATCTAGTAAAAATTTTATTTGAGAAAATCCTAATCAGTAGGGAGGGCGGGGTGGGTAATCTCACATAAGTAAGAAAAATTGAAAGTATTTCCAATTTACATCCATCAAGAGGTATGGGCACCACTAAGACGTTAAGATTTTTTTAAGGGAATCGAAGATCTAAGTAATATTTTGTTTGTAAGATCTGAGTAATATTTTTTTCTTCTATAAGTTCAGTATCTCATAGAAGAATAATTATCCACCTTTTATGAAGGGTCGATGAGGATTCACGTGTGTTCAAGAGTATCAAAATATTATCGCATACGTCGTGGTGGGCAAGAACGCTAGTATGTTCCCTTGTTAGTGTAGAGTTTGTTTCAAAGTGGAGATTTGTGGTATTTGGATTGAACTCTGGTGTCAACAAAGGTAACTTCACAGTTCGACAGGAGTTATGCATACTGTAATTAAAGTCTGTTCAAGCATGCTGTCGAAATATGTTAGTTTTGTGTTTAACTTAGCATGTTGAATTGAGCATTTCTTGTAAGCCCAATTGTTAAGTTAGCGTGTAGCCTAAGTTAGCTTAGTAGTCTATAAATAAAGTATATTTTCCTGATTGTTGAGAGAGGTTAATTGTTGGTACTCACTTGTAACCTTTGAACCTTTATTGAGAAAGTGAATAGTATAACAATTTTAACCAATTCTTCTTCTTCCTTCCTTCTTCTTTCTCTTTCTCAAAATCTAATAAGGTTCATGTGTTTGTTCAAGAAACTCAATCTTTATCTCAGAACTTTATTCTGTTATTGACAATATCGTTTTACAACAATCTTTATTTCATAACTTTGTTCAAGAAACTCAATCCTATATATATATATATATATATATATATATATATATATATATATATATATATATATATATATATATATATATATATATATATATATATATATATATATATATATATATATATATATATATATATATATATATATATATATATATATATATATATATATATATATATATATATTATTTTTCCTTTAAAAAAAATTTTAAACTAGTTTGATTTCTTGTATTTGAAGTAATTAAAAAAAGAAAGTGAAAGTTATGTGTAGAGAGGGGGAACATCACGTGCAATGAACTCTCAATCTTTCATTTTTTTTCAAGAGTTTAATGGTAGTATACCGTCCGTGTAAAAAAGTAATACACATACATCAAATTATAATATTTTAAAGTGTCAAATCATATGAATAATTTAAAATTTACAGACTTACTTACCGAAATAAATGATTGTTATTAGTAAACAATATAAAAATAATTTACTCTCTCAGTCCACCATGTCTTTTCTCTTCTTTCAATTTGAAAAAAAAAATTATTTTAAAAAATAATTAATGGTTAAAATGTCAACTTTATTCCATCAGCTGAAAAATTTATTGGAGACATTCTGAATCCGTAGGAAGGATGGGGTGGATGATCTCATATAAGCAGGAAAAATTGAGAGTGTTTCCAATTTACATCCATCAAGAGGTATGGATATCACTAAAACGTTCAGATTTTTTAAGGGAATCGAAGATCTCAGTGAGATTCTTTTCTATAGGTTCAGTATCTCAGAGAAGAATAATTATCCACCTTTTATGAACGGTCGATGAGGATTCACATGTCTTCAAGAGTATCCAAATATTATCATACTATTTTTAGGAACTTGATTGTAAGTATATGCATCCATAATAACACAGTGAAATTATTATTATTATTATTCTGAAACCAAGTGAAATATTCTAATGAATAAACCCAATTTGATTACACTAGCTTTCTTCCTTTGGTTGATATGCATCCCAAAACTTACAAAAATTATCAATGCATTGTACAACCATAGGTAAAATCGCCACAGGACAATCATTGTCATGAATGCATGGAATACGAGCTGCAATGTCAAATAAGAAAAACAAATAGTTATTACAAATTGATATAGTAAAGTGAATACATAAATTTAAAAATTGTGAGAAAAAAATATACTTTCACCGGTAACCACAAAAAATGGTGAGGAAAAGATGATGAAAGCATAAATAAACATGAGAATTTGAGTCATATTGTTTCTCTCTTGTGTAAGAAAATATTGATTGCTTTAGAAGTATAAATTCCATGTTTGTCTTTTTTTTACTTTAAATAAAAAAATTTTAGCAGTTAGAAGTTACTAAAAGCCTTTTATAAAATTGAAATTAATTATTAATGTCTCAAATCAACATGACATGTGTAACCATTTGGTTCACCCAAATGATCATTCAACCTAAGCAAAAAGATCTCACCACAAATAATTCTTGATGATCGTCAAAGTTCATTATTTTTCCATTATATTTTATTTTTATAAATTTAATATATTTTTTATTTAGAGATTAAAATTATTAAATTAGTGAATAATGGAGAAATTGAGTGTGGAGAGAGAAAGAGTGAGAGAGAGGATTCAGAGTGAGAATATTTTCATTAACAATTATAACAATACCTCTAAAATATTTAAATGAGATACAAGTGGATTGAGACACAAGTTACAATATCAAATAACTAAAAACATTAATTTCTTAGACCTGTAACCGGTTACGCAAAATTAGTAATCGCTTATAGCTGCTAAAAACTAGAAATATCATAACATTTGTAACTGGTTACTGCGAATGTGTAACTGGTTACATCAATGCTTGAATCACACTTTCTTCACTTTATTTGATGTTTTGACATGCTTGTAATCGGTTACAGCCTCCTGGTAACCAGTTACAACACTTGAATTACCAATAGAACTCTTAACGCATTGTCGAACCTCAAAAAATGAGAACACGGTCCCGCGAAGCCCAATCGCACGCTCACAGGATGAACTGAATAGAGTCGCCACCGAACTTTATTTATTTCCAAAGAGGGAAAGGGAAATTATCAATAAAACCCGTAAAAGATCGATAATGCTTATGGTCATCGCAACCAAATCAGAGTTTGAGAGACGGTTACGCAAGGGGAAGGTATTGACACCCGTCACGTTCATTGTACTCAACGAGAACCATTTGGTTAGTTGTGTGCTTTAATGTTAGCTTAGAAATATTAGGCTTCTCAAGTTACTAAAAGGAAAAATAATAGGACAAAAGGTTTATTTTTTATTAGGGTGCTTGATGAGACTTTGAATCTCACTCCTACGTATCTCCGGGTGCAATAGAGAACTCAAGGCTTACATGGTTCTGGATAGAAAATTTGTGTTTCTTGGACAATTATAGCGAAAGATGTCTTGTATCAATCGACGAAAAATATTGTTTTACCCAAAAATGGTGAGAGCGAACATTTACATCACATTGAATGGATTTACAAATCAACATTCACAGAAAAACACCACTTATCTTAACTCAACAGTTATAGACGAAGTATTGCTTTGCATCATCTCGAGACAAAATGTCTTTTGTTTTGTGAAAAGGATTTTGAAAGTTGTGTCAAGAGGCAATAAAGTTTGCAAGCTCTTACAACTTGGGTCTAATACTTGAGCCTAAGACTTGACCTTTCACCTATGTAATCTTTTTCTTCCAATTTTATTATTAAAAAAAAGGTTTGAATATTTACAAGTATTTTGAAGGGAAAATGAACGTTTATGGCTTGATAGCTCTTACAATATGGACCTAACATTTAAGACTATGATTGGACGTTTCACACAGGTAATCTTTTTCTTCCAATTCAATTAAGAAAAATGATTTGAAGTGATTGATGGAAAATGGTTTGAAATTTGTTTTGAAATTGATTAGAAGTGTTAGTGAAGTTAATGTGAAATTGAAATGTTAGTAAGATGTTGAACATGATCATTTACATGTGAGAGATATGAACACGAATAGAGATTTTCTATCTAAATGACTAAACCTAATGAAATAAACTAGTCAAATATTTTACATATCAATTAAAAAACAAATAATTAATCTAAACCACTAATCAATTATATAAACAATCGATTAATTTAAATACCAAACGAATAAAAATAATAAAATCAAAAGATTCAAAAATAACAACCATGAGATGGATGCAAAACATGGGCATGAGAGAGATAATACCTAATTAATCGACTACACATATTATAATCGGCTAAACAAAACCAAACAATCTATTTAGCAAATCAAAAGCAATTACTTTATTAAACTAAACAATTAATCAATTAACAAGTAGTCAACTAATTAATTACAAATTTAAATAATAAAATATAAGTTAAATAATAAAAATAAAGAGAAATGACATGGGTGTGTGCATTGACAAGGGGTGTTAGAGACAAAGTGTAAAAAATTGAAGGAGGTTCACTGTGTTTTTTATTTTTGGTTTTTAGAGTGAGGTGGGTATGGATTTGGAAGGGAGTCTCTTAATGGTTTGGTGAATGAGAGAATGTTTACTGGTTATAGAATTACAATAGTGAGTTGTTTGTGTTGTTTTTAAGATGAATATGGATTTAATTTGGATGGTGAAGTAATATATTGTGAAGGGTAGTTTATGAAGTCACTGCATTTTTTGGCTTATGAAAAGGTGAGTGGAGAGAGCTTTTGTGAAAAAGAGGCGCCACTCATTGGTGAAAGGTATCTACGTTTCTTCTCTTCCTCTCACGCATTGGTATATATACATACACATGTAACCTAGGGTTTTTTAAGTTGGTCTCTGAAAACCACAATGCCCTTGTACTATCTTTTTATGAATAAAATGAAATTTGAAACTCAATTAAAAAATTAAAATAAAAGTTGGTCTCTAAAGACTACAATGCCCTTTGTACTATCATTAATTCTAATTATTTTTTATGAACATTTTGACTAAAAAGTTAAAATAAATGAGTTAAAATGAATAAAAGTCAGGCGCGAAAATGTCTGAATAATTAAAATGAATGCACCAAAATGATCAGCGCGAAAAAAAAAAACTTCTCCGATACATACAGGTTTTAATCATATTTTGAAATAAAAAATGACTGGTTAAAAGGCTCAAATTGATCAAAATGCGACCAAAAAGTAGTCGAAAAATGAAACGAGCAAGCCACGTTAAACTATATGAATTGTAGATTAATAAAATTGACGTTTGCAAGCTCAATTTTGAAATTTTTTGTCTACTAATTTTACATAGACTTGAGAACCAGTTTGTCTCTACATTCAAAAAATTATTCTAGTAAGAAATTTAGGCATTGTGCAAAATGAAATGCATGATATGCTATGAAGATGATGTAGATGTCATGATAAATGAATCAATTCAAGTTCAAAATTGAGGTATGACAGTTAACCATATTTAAGTATCTTCAACCAGAGAATATGAAGAAGAACACTCTTCATATGATCATGGTGGGAAGACCTAATTTTTCCCTGAATGCAGATGAAATGAGATGATATGTTATGAGTGCAGGAAGAACTCTTTTTTGTTTTGTTTTCTTAGGATATGATGTGATATGGGATGAACCCTAGCATGATGTTTTATGATTGATGAAAAATGAATGGCAGACTTGTGGGGAATGATGGAAATATATGGTAGCGATTATCCACAAGAAAATAAAAAAGAAAACGAGAGTGAAGACTCACTAGGGTTCACATTCTACTGGAGAAAAGACACTAGAGAGTATTCAAAGTGAGTTTTATCAATAGGTTCAGACATGATCTAGCGACACGTTAGAATATATCTGATAGTTTTGGAGATTCCTAACAGGAAATTTATCCAATCAAATGTTTTGGAGATTCCTAACACAGAATTTATCCAATACAAAAATAAATGAGGGTCTCCTTACGAGAAGATCACCACACAAATATTTGGAGGTTCTTATAAACGAATCCATCCAAACAAAAAGATGGGGAGTCTGTTAAAACAAAGATTGGTGTTAAATATTATCTATACGTTTTGATGATAACTCTAATGAAATTTTGTATTAAGAAAATATATACTCTAATTTTGTTCAAGTATTTTTGTTTCAAATATTAAATTAAATATCATTATGGAAGCAAAATGCATCTGAATAGCAAGTTACGCAAAGCTCTGAAGGATCAGAAGCAAGCCATCAGAAGACTCTGAGCGCTGCTAGAAGACTCAGAAGCAGAAGCTGCAGAAGCATCTGAAGCATAGCTGAAGATTTTGTATGAAGAGTTAAAGCATTGGTTCAGAAGACTCTGAATGTACTTTATGCTGCAAGTACAGAGGCTCTGATAAACTGTTATGCTCAGATCAGATCACTCATGCTAAAGCACTATTGTTGCAACTCTGATTTCATTGAATCTGATCTGAAGAACAAGAAGCACATCAGAGGATCTGATGTTGTTTGCATTTGAAAAAATGTCAGCACGTGAATAGACTTGGTACTATTCTCAACGTCCTCTCCAACGAAAATATTCCTTATTTGTGATAGACACAAGGATTCAGGCAAAAGGCATTTCTCTGAACATTCTACTTGTGAGAAAGGAAAAGTCATGTGAAGACAAAAGGCTACAGCTACCCTACTTGCACAATCTTCAAGCATTGGACTTTCAGCAATATAAAAGGACGTCTTCAACATCTCTTCAAGGTTAACGAACTGATAACAAATCTTGAGAAAATTATTCAACAACTCTCATACACTCATTCTTATTCAAAGCTGAATAGTTTTATTTGTTCTTAATCTTAAGTGTAAAAATCACAGTTTGTGATATAGCTTTTTAGAAGCATCTTAAACACTTGTTTAGTTTACATTTATTTGTAAAGGTTCCTTAAGAAGACCAAGTCGTGGTCAGTAGTTCTTGAGAAGACTAAGACAGTTGTTCTTAGTGTTTGACACTGTAATCTGTTTGAATATAGTGGATTAAGTCCTTGAGGAGAAAGGAAAATCACTCTTGATAGGGTGGACTGGATTAGTTGAGTTTAACGAACCAGGATAAGAATCTTTGTGTTTTTACTGTCATATTTATTTCAAAACCCTTATTCAAGTCCCCTTTTAAGTGTTTTCTCACCTTCAGTTGGCATCAGAGCTTCGGTTCTGTTAGTGTTATCACTTCACCGTGAACAGAAAAGATCCAGTTGAGAAAACTCTTGATATATTTTGGTTGATACATTAGGGCTGAAGCTTCAACATCCAACAACAACAAATATGAGGACAAAGATAGAATCAGCACTAAACCCCCTATGTTTGATGGGGAAAAGTTTGACTATTGGAAAGACAGGATTGAAAGTTTCTTTCTAGGATATGATGCTGACCTTTGGGATTTAGTCATTGATGGCTATGTTCACCCTACTGATGGGGATGGCAAAAAGATAGATAGAAAATCTATGACTGAAGCTCAGAAGAAAGAATTCAGGAATCATCATAAAAGCAAGAACCATACTACTAAATGCTATATCTCATACTGAGTATGAGAAGATTACTAACAAAGAAACATCATTTGGTATGTTTGAATCTTTGAAGATGACTCATGAAGGGAATTCTCAAGTCAAGGAGACCAAGGCTCTGGCGCTGATCTAGAAATATGAAGCCTTCAAAATGGAGGAATCAGAATTTGTAGAAGTTATGTTCTCTAGATTCCAGATTCTCACAGCTGGCTTGAAAGTTCTGGACAAGGGTTACTCCACTGCAGATCATGTTAAAAAGATCATCAGAATTTTGCCAATCAGATGGAGACCAATGGTCACTGCTCTGAATCTAGCTAAGGATCTGAACAAGATCACGTTTGAGGAACTAATCAGCTCTCTGAGGAGTCATGAGATTGAATTAGAGGAAGACGAACCCCAGAAAAAAGGTAAGTCTATTGCTTTAAAGTCTAACAAATCTGCCAAAGCTTTGCAGGTTTTAGAAGAAAGTTCTGAAGAATCTTCTTCTTCTGAAGAAGATGAATTATCCCTGCTATCCAGAAGGATCAACAAACTCTGGAAGCATAAACAGAGGAAGTTCAAGAACTTCAAGAAACCAGATCAACATAAAGAGTCTTCTGGACACAAAAGATATGGAAAGAAAGAGGTTGTCTGCTATGAATGCAAGGAACATGGGCACTACAAGAATGAATGCCCAAAACTTCATATGGAGAAGCCAAGAAGGAAGCCTGATCATAAAAAGAAAGTTCTGATGGCAACCTGGGATGATTCAGATGCATCTGAATCTTCATCAGACTCAGATGAAGAATGTGTAAACATGGCACTCATGGCTGACGTAGAAGACCATGCAAAATCATCTGGATCAGAATCAGAATCAGATTCTGAGGAGGTATTTTCTAAACTTTCTAGAGCAGAGCTTATTGAGAATTTACCAGAAATGTTAGAAACCTATAGTAAGATTCAGCTCAAGTACAAGAAGCTTGAAAGCAATCTTGTATCTGAAAATGATCTTCTGAAATCAGAAGTTGCTGAGCTCAAAGCAAACAATTTGAAAATTAAAAATGAATTAGAATGAGCTCAACAAGATTATGAAGTTGAAACTAAGTCAAAATCTAAAAACATTTTAGAAGAATATGACTATTGTTTTCAGAGATTTCTGGCAAGAAGCCTAGAGAGAAGCAAGATGGCTTCAATGATCTATGGTGTAAGCAGAAATAACAGGAAGGGTATTGGATATGAATCTTCTTTTGAGAAAGATTTAAATCCAACATCTGTTGATAAACTTATCATTAAGCATACTCCTCTGTATTCTACTTTTAAGTTTGGTCATCTTAATGATATTAAACACACTCGTTCTGGTCAGAACATTCCTGTGTTTAAACCTAAAGTTAGTCAGAACAAACCTGCTGTCAGAAGACAGAAGTTCAGACAAAACTTTAAGGCAACTAACCCTAAAGGACCCAAAAAGATCTGGGTACCTAAAGACAAAATAATATATGTTGCAGACATCTTTAGCAGCAAAGTCAAAACACCAATCTTGGTACTTGGACTCTGGCTGCTCGCGTCACATGACGGGAGAAAGGTCTATGTTCCAAATCCTGGAGCTTAGATCTGAAGGAGACGTCAAGTTTGGAGGGAACCAGAGAGGCAAGATAGTTGGCTCTGGAACTATTGGCAAAGGTAATCTTCCTTCCATTTCTAATGTCTTACTAGTTGAAGGATTAACAGATAACTTATTGTCCATAAGTCAATTAAGTGACAATGGTTATGACATAATCTTTAATCAAAAATGTTGCAAGATTGTCAGTCAAAAGGATGGCTCAATCCTATTTAATGGAAAGAGGAAGAATAACATTTATAAAATCAATCTTTCAAAACTTAAGGTTCAGAACGTAAAATGCCTTATGTCTGTTAATGATGAGCAATGGGTCTGGCACAGAAGATTGGGGCATATTAGTATGAGACGTATATCTCAGATTAATAAACTCAATCTGGTCAGAGGACTTCCTCAATTGAAGTTACTAAAAGGAAAAATAATAGGACAAAAGGTTTATTTTTTATTAGGGTGCTTGATGAGACTTTGAATCTCACTCCTACGTATCTCCGGGTGCAATAGAGAACTCAAGGCTTACATAGTTCTGGATAGAAAATTTTTGTTTGTTGGTCGATTATAGCGAAAGATGTCGTGTATCAATCGACGGAAAATATTGTTTTACCCAAAAATGGTGAGAGCGAACATTTACATCACATTGAATGGATTTACAAATCAATATTCACAGGAAAACGCCACTTATCTTAACTCAACAGTTGCGGACGAAGTATTGCTTTGCATCATCTCGAGACAAAATGTCTTTTGTTTTGTGAAAATGATTTTTAAAGTTGTGTCAAGAGGCAATAAAGTTTGCAAGTTCTTACAACTTGGGTCTAATACTTGAGCCTAAGACTGGACCTTTCACCTAGGTAATCTTTTTCATTCAATTTTATTATTAAAAAAAAGGTTTGAATATTTACAAATATTTTGTAGGGAAAATGAACGTTTATGGCTTGATAGCTCTTACAATATGGACCTAACATTTAAGACTATGATTGGACGTTTCACACAGGTAATCTTTTTCTTCCAATTCAATTAAGAAAAATGATTTGAAGTGATTGATGGAAAATGGTTTGAAATTTGTTTTGAAATTGATTAGAAGTGTTAGTGAAGTTAATGTGAAATTGAAATGTTAGTAAGATGTTGAACATGATCATTTACATGTGAGAGATATGAACACGAATAGAGATTTTCTATCTAAATGACTAAACCTAATGAAATAAACTAGTCAAATATTTTACATATCAATTAAAAAACAAATAATTAATCTAAACCACTAATCAATTATATAAACAATCGATTAATTTAAATACCAAACGAATAAAAATAATAAAATCAAAAGATTCAAAAATAACAACCATGAGATGGATGCAAAACATGGGCATGAGAGAGATAATACCTAATTAATCGACTACACATATTATAATCGGCTTAACAAAACCAAACAATCTATTTAGCAAATCAAAAGCAATTACTTTATTAAACTAAACAATTAATCAATTAACAAGTAGTCAACTAATTAATTACTAATTTAAATAATAAAATATAAGTTAAATAATAAAAATAAAGAGAAATGACATGGGTGTGTGCATTGACAAGGGGTGTTAAAGACAAAGTGTAAAAAATTGAAGGAGGTTCACTGTGTTTTTTATTTTTGGTTTTTAGAGTGAGGTGGGTATGGATTTAGAAGAGAGTCTCTTAATGGTTTGGTGAATGAGAGAATGTTTACTGGTTATAGAATTACAATAGTGAGATGTTTGTGTTGTTTTTAAGATGAATATGGATTTAATTTGGATGGTGAAGTAATATATTGGGAAGGGTAGTTTATGAAGTCCCTGCATTTTTTGGCTTATGAAAAGGTGAGTGGAGAGAGCTTTTGTGAAAAAGAGGCGCCACTCATTGGTGAAAGGTATCTATGTTTCTTCTCTTCCTCTCACGCATTGGTATATATACATACACATGTGACCTAGGGTTTCTTAAGTTGGTCTCTGAAAACCACAATGCCCTTTGTACTATCTTTTTATGAATAAAATGAAATTTGAAACTTAATTAAAAAATTAAAATAAAAGTTGGTCTCTAAAGACTACAATGCCCTTTGTACTATCATTAATTCTAATTATTTTTTATGAACATTTTGACTAAAAAGTTAAAATAAATGTGTTAAAATGAATAAAAGTCAGGCTCGAAAATGTCTGAATAATTAAAATGAATGCACCAAAATGATCAGCGCGAAAAAAAAAATTTCTCGGATACATACAGGTTTTGATCATATTTTGAAATAAAAATGATCGGTTAAAAGGCTCAAACTAATCAAAATGCGACCAAAAAGTAGTCGAAAAATGAAACGAACAAGCCATGTTAAATTATATGAATCGTAGATTAATAAAATTGACGTTTGCAAGCTCAATTTTGAAATTTTTTGTCTACTAATTTTACATGCATTTGAGAATCAGTTTGTCTCTACATTCAAAAAATTATTCTGGTAAGAAATTTAGGCATTGTGCAAAATGAAATGCATGATATGTTATGCAGATGATGTAGATGTCATGATAAATGAATCAATTCAAGGTCAAAATTGAGGTATGACAGTTAACCATATTTAAGTATCTTCAACCAGAGAATATGAAGAAGAACACTCTTCATATGATCATGGTGGGAGATAGTTAAATACTAAAAAGACCTAATTTTTCCCTGAATGCAGATGAAATGAGATGATATGTTATGAATGCAGGAAGGAATCTTTTTTGTTTTGTTTTCTTGGGATATGATGTGATATGGGATGAACCCTAGCATGATATTTTATGATTGATGAAAAATGAATGGCAGACTTGTGGGGAATGATGGAAATATACGGTAGCGGTTATCCACAAGAAAATAAAAAAGAAAACGAGAGTGAAGACTCACTAGGGTTCACAATCTACTGGAGAAAAGACACTAGAGAGTATTCAAAGTGAGTTTTATCAATAGGTTCAGACATGACCTAGCGACACGTTAGAATATATCTGACAGTATTGGATATTCCTAACAGGAAATTTATCCAATCAAATGTTTTAGAGATTCCTAACACAGAATTTATCCAATACAAAAATAAATGAGGGTCTCCTTACGAGAAGATCACCATACAAATATTTGAAGGTTCTTATAAACGAATCCATCCAAACAAAAAGATGGGGAGTCTTCTTATGAGAAGATCATCCACACGGATATTTGAAAGTTCTTCTAAATGAACCCATCCAAACAAAAAGATCGAGAGTCTTCTTACAAGAAGATCACCCACACAAATCTTTGGAGTTTCTTCTAGATGAAACCATCCAAACAAAAAGATCGGGAGTCTTCTTACAAGAAGATTATCCACACAAATATTTGGAGGTTCTTCTAAATAAAACCATCCAAACAAAAATATTAAGAGTCTTCTTACGATAATATCATCCACGCAAATCTTTGGAGGTTCGTCTAAATGAAACCATCCAAACAAAAAGATCAGGAGTCTTCTTACGAGAAGATTATCCACACAAAAATATTATAGTTTTCTTACGAGAAAATCATCCAATATTCTCGGGAATTCCTTTCAATGAAAGAGTCAAACTGATAAATTTCTAGGAAACATCAGGACAAACAGAGCACAATTTCTAAATGTCCCAGACAAAGTTGGACTTTATGAAAACGACAACCGAACAATGGTTCAAGGGCGCCAAATAATAAATGAACTTGAGAGAATGAACTTCCAGACGAGAACTGGACTTGAAGGATAAAATACCAGACGAGAATTGATGTTTTGTATCTTCATTTTTGTTTGTTAGACGAGAACTGGCTTTCAAATAGTTTACCAAACGAGAATTGGTTTATTCTGATTTATTGTCAAACAAGAACTGATTTTAAAATGGGCTACCAAACAGGAACTAACTTTGGAAAGAAAACTAACTACCAGACGGGAACTGGTGTTTGAAAGCTGATTGTTAGACGGGAACTGACTTTTAAATGATTTACTAGACGATAATTGGTTTTTAATGTTTGATATTTCTTGATATGGGCATATGCTCGATGAATTATATGATATGCATGGCTTGACGCTATAGTGAAGCGACATGATTAATGCATGATAATGATTTATGCAATGACTTGAAGAGTTCCAAAGATGCCCCTATGATGGGTAATGGATGGAAGATTATTTTTGCAACAAAGATTCTTTGTCAAAAGGCAAAGGATTATTTGATGGGGTGATAGAATGATTCCCTGGTACTCGTCTTAAACTCAATGGTTCATGACGTACAACAAAGCTTCCTTGAGAAGCTTAAAAGCATGGAAAGAACTTGCCCATCTATAGATCATCTTGCCCCAGTTTGGGTCTTTGAAAAGGTTTTCTTTGAAACGAGTTTGTAAGCAATTTTTGTGAGACAGCCTCGAGATGGCTTGCCTCAAGTGTTTGAATTTTGTAGTGGTCTGCCCCTTATTAACCAACTTTTGTAATGGGAGACTTCTAATTTACCGTCCTTTGAAAAGTTGGACTCATTAAGCTCTTTGAGGTGGCTTTCCCCAGTTTGAGTCTCAAAAAGAAATGCTATTTGATTAGCCGACTCTTGAGGTAATTGGCATGGATTGACCAAAGCTCAAAATTATATTCCCCAGACTAGACTTCTTTCATATGATCAAGTTCCTCAACTAACTGCACATTATTTGGATTCCTTTGATACTAAATGCTGACTTGCAAATAAAGTTGTTATTAAAAAATGGTAATTTTAATGTAGTGTTTATGCAACATTTTGAAATCAAAACTTATTAAAATCATTTTGATGGAATACACTAAACATGTCAATGACCATAACACAATGTTGATCTAGCCATTCACAATGTGGAAGATGAAGTGATTGATACAAATGATCAGCAAAGATCATTGGGAGTCAGATAAATGCAACGTTGTTGAAGTATGCTTTAAAAATAAACATTGCTTCAATTAGCTCTTTTAAGGGTTGTAACATGGCATATTTAACAATTTTTTAATAAATGGATATAAGGATCAAAATTTAATTTTAATCCTTCTTTTTGATGATCTCCAGTCATACGTTCAGTTAATTCAATAGACACATTCGACTTCCAAGTGGGTTTGAAGGTGTGATGGTAAAGATGTGGATCAAAGATAAGATCTTATTGAAATGACATTCACCTTATTTTGTTATCTTTGTTTTTTTTTTTGAGGATTTTCATGAGCTCCCATTTTGTTATCCCTAATTTTATCGAAGTCGGATTTTGTGGTGATCGACTTAATGGACTTTTTTCTTTTCTTTTCTTTTTCTGATTGTGACTGCCATGTTATTGGTTATTGAGGAACAACCACTATAAAGTTTTGGATTTTCACAAATTCTTCGAGACTTTTGGATTTTCACAAATTCTTTGGAGGGTGTACATATGGATGGATTCTCTTAAAAGACTAAATGCACAACCAAACTATCTGAACACAACTACCCTGCTCCCGGTTGAGATTAAGGGTTTTTTTAATTTGAAAAAAACACCAACTTCTAGGCTCAAAATGGCTAGGGATTAACTCTTTATCTCTTCAGTGTTTGGGGATTTGAAATAATGCCTTACATCATCAATAAAGTTTTATTTGAATGAACACCACAATCATTTCGGGTATCTAGTTTTCATCATCCTCCTTCCAATATTTGCTTAAACCAAAGTTTTAATTAAGATAAGTGAATGAGAGAATAGTGGATTTGCTTTTTTTTGCATAAATGAAGAATGAGTGAATACGAATGGATTAATTCAAAAGATGCATAAACATTTCAATAATCTTACCATTTCGAATACACAAATTTAAAAAGTAAACAAAATGCTTAACATGTAAAGAAATAATAAAGGAAAAATAATAAATGATTAACAACGTCGAGAATACACTTTCTTGTTTCATCCACTGGCTTTCATATGGGCTTTCTGGAGTATTTACGCTCTTTCTGGAGAGAGGTTGACATTCACCACTAGGTTCCCTTCTGGAAAGGCTATGTACTTGTTGTCGATCAACTGTCGTAATCTAGCCTTGAAGGCCTTACAGTCCTCAGTTGTGTGCCCTTTTGATTTGACATGATATCCACATTCCACATTTGGGTCATACCCGGGTGGGTAAGGTTGTGGGACTGGTTCGAGGTGATTGAGAACCACCAATGAGCTTTGAATCAGAAGTTGCAAAAGTTGAATGTATGTCATAGGAATTGGATCAAGAGGAGCGATCCTTTTTTCCAAGTTGTTTCGAGGCCTAGGCTGATTCTGATGTTGATTCCAATATCTTGGCCTTAGCACTACTACAAATTACGCATTCGCTAACACTAATTCTACTACGGTTACGTATTCCACCGTTATAAAACCGCAAACTAGATGCACTTGATATATATATATATATATATATATATATATATATATATATATATATATATATATATATATATATATATATATATATATATATATATATATATATATATATATATATATATATATATATATATATATATATATATATATATATATATATATATATATATATATATATATATATAGTTAGAACACAAATTGGTGTTTAATATATCTCTATGGTTTTGATGATAACACTAATGAAATTTTGTATTAAGAAAATATATACTCTAATTTTGTTCAAGTGTTTTTTTGTTTCAGATATTAAATTAAATATTCTTATGGAAGCAAAAATGCATCTGAACATTACTCTACGCGAAGCTCTGAAGCATCAGAAGTAACTCATCAGAAGACTCTGAAGCAGAAGCTGCAGAAGACTCTGAAGCGTAGTTGAAGAATTTGTATGAAGAGTTTCAAGCATTGTTTCAAGAAGACTCTGAAGTATTGTTCGCTGCAAGTACATAGGTTCTGTTATTCAAACTCTGCTCTGATTAATATTCACGCTGAAGCACATTAGCTGCAAAACTCTGATAACATCAAGACTCTGATATTGATAACTTTGAGACAGAAGCTTGTTGAAGACAATATTATTCAAAGATATATTCGTTGGCTTATTCCAAACGACTCTTTCCTTATTCATGTATGACACAGGAAATCAGACAAAAGGGATTTGTCTGAACATTCCTCTTCTGGGAAAGCTAAAGTCAATAGAAAACAAAAAGGCTAAAGCTACTCTGCTATGCACAGTCTTCAAGCATTGGACTTTCTGCTCTATAAAAGGATGTCTTCAACAACATTTCAAAGTTGACGGATTATTGAGAAATTAAATTGAAAACTACTCTCAAGCTCTCATACAATTTATTTCATAAACTGAATAGTTTTTATTCGTTCTTAAACTAAGTGTAAAAATCACAGTTGTGATATAGCTTTTTAGAAGCATCTTAAACACTTGTTAGTTTCAATTTATTTGTAAAAGGTTCCTTAAGAAGACCAAGTTGTGGTCATAATTTCTTGAGAAGACTAAGACAATTGTTCTTAGTGGTTGACACTGTAATCTGTTTGAATATAGTGGATTAAGTTCTTGTTGAGAAAGGCAAATCACCTTGGTAGGGTGGACTGGATTAGTTGAGTTCAACAAACCAGGATAAAAATATTGTGTTGTTTTTATTGCCATATTTATTTCAAAACCCTTATTCAACCCCCCTTCTAAGTGTTTTTCTCACCTTCAGTTGGCATCAGAGCTCTGGTTCTGTTAGTGCTCTCACTTCACCATGAACAGAAAAAATCCAGTTGAGAAAAACTCCATATATCTTGTTCTTTATTCATCATGGCTGCTGAAGCTTCTACTTCAACTTCATACAACAACAGATACGATGATAAAGATAGAATCAACACCAAACCTCCCATGTTTGATGGTGAGAAGTTTGACTACTGGAAAGACAGAATAGAAAGCTTCTTTCTAGGTTATGATGCTGATTTATGGGATTTAGTAACTGATGGTTACACTCATCCTACCAATGATGAAGGGAAAAAGATTAACAGAAAATCTATGTCTGATCAACAGAAGAAGGAGTTTAGAAACCACCACAAAGCAAGAACCATCCTGTTAAATGCAATATCTCATACTGAGTATGAGAAAATAACAAACAGAGATACTGCATTTGATATGTTTGAATCTTTGAAGATGACTCATGAAGGGAACTCCCAAGTAAAGGAGACCAAGGCTCTGGCGCTCATCCTGAAGTATGAAGCCTTCAAAATGGTGGAGTCTGAATTTGTAGAAACTATGTTCTCTAGATTTCAGATTCTCACAGCTGGCTTGAAAGTTCTGGATAAGGGTTATTCCACTATTGATCATGTCAAGAAGATCATCAGAAGTATGCCAACCAGATGGAGACCAATGGTCACAGCTCTGAAGCTTGCGAAGGATCTGAACAAGATCATGCTGGAAGAACTGATCAGCTCTTTGAGGAGTCATGGGATTGAACTAGAGGAAGACGAGCCTCAGAAGAAAGGTAAGTCAGTTGCTTTAAAATCTAACAAATATGTTAAAGCGTTGCAGGTTATAGAAGAAAGTTCTGAAGAATCTTCTTCTAAAGAAGAAGATGAATTGTCCCTGCTGTCCAGAAGGATCAACAAACTCTGGAAGCATAAACAGAAGAAGTTCAGGAACTTTAAGAAACTAGATCAACGTAAAGAGTCTTCTAGACACAGAAGATCTAGAAAGAAATAGGTTGTCTGCTATGAATGCAAGGAGCTGGGCACTATAAGAATGAATGCCCAAAACTTCAGAAGGAGAAGCCAAGAAGGAAGTCTGATTATAAAAAGAAAGTTCTGATGGCAACCTGGGATGTTTCAGATGCATTTGATTCTTCATCCGAGTCAGAAGAAGAATGTGCAAACATGGCACTCATGGCTGACGTAGAAGACCATGTAGAAACATCTGGATCAGAATCAGAATCAGATTCTGAGGAGGTATTTTCTGAACTCACTAGAGAAGAACTTTCTGAAAGTTTATCAGAAATTCTGGAAAACTACAGCAAAATCAAACTCAAATACAAGAAGCTTCAAAGTTGTCTTGCATCTGAGAATGATTAGCTGAGGTCTAATGTTGTTGAGCTTAAAGCAGAAAATCTTAAAATAAAAAATAATTTAGAAAATGCTCAGAATCTATATCATGCTCTAAAAATATTTTAGAAGAGTATGACTATAGCTTTCAGAAGTTTCTGGCTAGAGGCTTAGATAGAAGCAAGATGGCTTCAATGATCTATGGCGTTAGCAGAAACAACAGAAAGGGTATTGGATATGAATCACCTTCTGGGAAGGATTTAAATCCAAAACCTGTTGATAAAATGATCATAAAGTATTCTCCTCTATATACTCATTTCAAATTTGGTCATTTAAATGATATTAAACACACACGTTCTGATCTGAACAAATCTGTGTTTAATAAATTAAAACCTCAGAAGAACAAGGATGCTTATAAGGGAAAGAAATTCAGAAAGAATTTGAAACCTACTAACCCTAGAGGACCTAAGAAAATATGGGTACCTAAAGACAAAATTATTTTTGTTGCAGACATCTTTAGCAGCAAAATTTAAACACCAGTCCTGGTACCTGGACTCTGGCTGCTCGCGTCATATGACAGGAAGAAGGTCTATGTTCCAAAGCCTGGAGCTTAGATCTGGAGGTGATGTGAAGTTTGGAGGGAACCAGAAGGGCAAGATAATTGGCTCTGGAACCATAGAAGTGTTTCATGCTTGAGTATTCTAAATGCTCTAAAGGCTACAAAGTATACAATACTGAGACACAGATTGTGGAGGAATCAATACATGTTAGATTTGATGATAAGCTTGGCAATCAAGAGCCAAAGCAGCTTGAAAAATATGCAGATAGAGAAGTCATTCTCACAGACTCTGAAGACTCAGAGGCAGATAAAGCTCAAGCAGAAGCAACGCCAGATGCAACTCCATTGGCTGCTCAGATGAAAAATTTAAATATTTCTGAAGGACCAAATGTTAAAGGATCATCCAGAATCAAAGCCTCTCACCTAGAGGATATGATAATTGGAAAGAAGGATGACCCTATCAGAACAATGTCTTTTCTCAGATCATCTAGAACGTCACTTCTTGGGTTGGTATATACCAATATTACGCTGGGAAAGGAGTTTGCTCTATCTATGCAGGCTGAATTTGAGATGAGCATGATGGGAGAACTCAAATTCTTTCTGGGCATCGAAGTTAATCAAACTCCAGAAGGCACCTACATACACCAGACTAAGTATGTGAAGGAGCTTCTAAATAAGTTTAATATGACTGAAAGCAAGTTGGCTAAAACTTCAATGCATCCTACAAGCACTCTTGGTAAGGAAGAGGTAAGTAAGAAAGTAGATCAAAAGCTTTACAGAGGTATGATTGGATCTCTTCTGTATTTGACTACTTCTAGACTTGATATTGTATTCAGTGTTTGTCTGTGTGTCAGATTCCAATCAGATCCTAGAGAATCTCACTTAACAGCTGTCAAGAGGATTCTAAGGTATCTGAAAGGTACTACTAATGTGGGTTTGTGTTACAGAAAATCTGATGATTATAAATTAGTTGGATTTTGTGATGCTGACTATGTTAGAGACAGAGTAGAGCATAAGAGTACTTCTGGAAGCTGCCAGTTTCTTGGAAGTCATCTGATCTCTTGGTTCAGCAAGAAGTAACCCACAATTGAGCTTTCAACAATAGAAGCAGAATACATTGCTGCTGCTGGTTGTAGCACTCAGATGCTCTGGATGAAGAGTCAACTAGAAGACTATCAGATCCATGAGAGTAACATTTCAATCTTTTGTGATAATACTTCTGCTATATGCTTGTCTAAAAATCCTATTTTACACTCTAAGGCAAAGCATATAGAGATAAAACATCACTTCATCAGCGACTATGTTCAGAAGGGAATTATCAGTTTAAACTTTGTTGATACAGACCACCAATGGGCTGATATCTTTACAAAACCCCTTGCTGAAGATAGATTTAAATTTATTCTGAAAAATATAAGCATTGATTTCTATCCATAATAAAATGTTTATCAGAAGAAAATTTCCTCAGATGGAAAATTTTTTAACTCTGAAGTATTACATCTATTTATTTATTATTTAATAGTTTATTTATTCTGTGTAAATCTGAACTAACAAGCCTCAGAGAATCTGAACGTTGGCTAATGTTTCATTTCTCAAAGAAGTTTCAGAAGCACATGCAAGCAAACACGTGTAACTCTAGATCTGAAAAGGTGGAGTGCACAATACTGAAATGACATTTGAGGTACTGTTTTTGAATATTGAGTTTCTCGTTTTCCCCCCAAATTGTCAGAATCATTAAATGCTTGAAATGATTATATTCTTTTTATTAAATGCTAAGTGTAAACATGCTGAACGTGTGACTCTATGTGTGCCCTAATTTCTTCTAAATACCACAACACTTCACTTCTCACACTTTTCACTCTCTCACACTCTTGTATGCATTTCTGTTTGTTTCACTACTTTCATCTCTCTCCAAAACCCAAAACTGTTTGTAACCCTAAATCTCTCTCAAGAACAACAATGGCTACTTCTTCATCAGCTTCTGCTCAGTTTCAATCAACTATGGTTGTTATTTCATCTTCCAACATGGGTGTTGTTGCTTTCAAAGAACCTGTTAGAACCCTACTCACACCAGTTGATAAACTTGAAGTATTGTGTGAATCGATTGTGAACTTTGAATCAATTGCTGAAAATGGGTTTGATCTTCATCCCATTGTTGATGCTCAATGTTGGACAAAGTTCTTTGATAGGCTGATGGGACCAGTTTATTCATGTCTGGTGAAAGAATTTTGGATTCATGCTATTACATGCCCTAAGTTCATTGTTTCATATGTTCTGGGTAAAGAAATCATCATAACTGAGGATCTAATAAGGAAGCTCATAGGTTATGAAGAAACTAATGGTGTTACAAATCTGGCAGCTGGGCGTGTTAATATGACAGAGGTCTATAGTGAAGTTTGCTCATCTGGAGAAGCTTCTAACAAAGTGAAAGATCTGAAGCCAAACTACATGATCTAGGCTAAGATCTTTATGGGTTGCATACATCACAGGAAGTCTTCAAGCTCTCCTGACTATGTAAATACTGATCAGATGTACTTCATGTACTGTCTGAGTCAGAGCATAAAAGTGAATCTGCCTTATCTACTTTTCAACCATTTATGGACTCACGTGAAACAGTCAAGGGAAGAAGTCAGAACTAAACATCAGAAGATGAGGAATTGGATTCCAATGGGAAGACTCATTTCAGACATTCTGACTGAGAATGGTCTTGTTGGACATCTGATAGAAGCTGGATTGAAGGAAGAATTAGCTTCTATGGTAAGGAAACCTCTGAATGGGAAAAGTCTTCAGAGAATGAAGGTTGTAGAAGAAATCACTTCTGCACCAAAACAGATAAACTATGAAGAGGTCAGTAAAAGAAGGATATCAGTGGATGATTTTCCTATGTTCTACGCTGATGAACCAAGGGAAATTATTATGAAGTATATAACAACGTGTCTGAAAGATAGAACTCCTCTACCAGCAAATCTGGTTTAGAAAGCAAGCGAACCTGCACCAGATCTTTACAGTGAAAGACACAAGAAGAAGAGGAAAGTTTCTGAAGAAGGTTCTTCAAAACCCAAGAGGAAGGCTTCTGGTGAAGCTGCTTCTGTTAAACCCAAGAGGGTAAAGAAGCAAAAAGCTAATCCTCATAAGGCCAGTTTAGACTCTATCTTGAAAACTGTCAAAGAGGTACTAACATCTGATCCCCCTGTCTATGAACCCATACCTTCACCTTCTCCTCCTCATGAACCAATTCCATCTGAACCAACACAATCTCAACCATCTCCTTCTATACCTAAACCAAAGAACACTTCTGAAACAGCTCCTTTTGTACCTCAACAACAACCAACTCCATCTGTAAAACAACCATCTGTTATTCCCCCTTCTGACAAACAAACCTCTACACCACAACAACCCTTTGAAATTCCCCCACCAAAACCACAAACTACTGAACAATAACCAGAACAACCCATTCCCTCTGAACCGCAACCAGAACGACCTAAACCTTCTGAATCATTCATATCTGATTCTGAAGTTCTTGATATTCAACCCCTGAAAATTATGTTTGATGTTTCTTCCACATCTTGTCATTCTTCTGCATCATCTAATTCTTCTGAATCTGATGTACCCCCAAAAGTAAACTCACCCCCTCACTCCGTGGCTATGAACCAAGATTATCTGATTTTGTTTCTTTTGCTTCATTAAAACCTTTACCATCTGATGACCTTCCCTTTGGACTCAAACTTAAACACTTTTATCCAAAACGCTAGGATATCCCTGAATCATCTGGCCAATCATCTTTTCCATCTTTCTCTCGTCCTATGTTCATTATCCCAACTTTTTCCATACCATCCTCCTCTGAAACCACCAAAACACCATCTCTAGAAAACTTCCTAAATCAAAAACCTAGAATGGATGTTAGTACACTACTTGATGGCTTCAAGAAGGAATTGAACATGTGGATATCTTCTGTAAAGAAGGAGCGCCTGTCTAGTGTGAATCCAGATGCTTCTGAAGCCACTTGGAACAGATTCATCTCAAGGTTCAACTTTGTAGCTTCAAATCTTCGCACCATTTGCTTTGATAATGCAAAGGTGAAATTTGCTAAAGTTATCAGACAGACTCTTCTGAACATAAGTAGATCTCCAGTTCTTCCTCTGGACAATGCACCTGCTGAAGAACCTTTGTCTGAAGATACTCCTCCAGAAGCGGTTGTTGCTGAAGAAACTCTTGTGCCTAATCAGTCAGCTCTGATGATTGTGGAACAAGCATCTACTTATGAGATTCAAGATAATACATCTGCATATGCTATAGTCACTGATAGTGCTCCAGCTACTGCATCTGCTCCTGCTTCTTCTGAAATCAAGACAAAAAGACCAGATTTAGAAGAAAAGTTTTCTCTGCTTGAAGCCAGCAACAAAGAGATCAGAACATGGATGGTCAAGCAAGAACAAACCACAAATGAGATTAAGACTTGGATGTCTAGACAAGAGGAATCTACTTCTCAGATCACAGACCTTCTGAAGATTATAGCCTATTGCCAACCTTAGTTGTCTTTTTCTATTATGTTTGTGCACCTGTTTGTTGTTTTTGTTGTTGATGTTATCTTGTTGTTTTCTCTGAATGTTTTTTGGATTCTGTTTATCAATGAAGTTGTCTGTTTCCTTATCTGTTTTTATATTGTTTTTCTCTGTTCTTCTTTTTTGTCTTAAAAAGTTTTTCTTTTTGATTATGCCAAAAAGGGGGAGAAAAAGAAATTCCGATTGTTCAAAAGTAAACAGTTACTAAAATGGAATTCAGACATAATGAATTATAACTAACATTGAATTTTAGTCTTTCATAACTATAACGTATCACCTGACAAAATTCATTGAAGTTACCCTGAGAATCCCCAAACCAGACCTTAATTCAAACCAGGTTCTGATTACCAGGCTCTGATCCTAAAAGTAAACCAGGCTCTGATCCTGAAAAGTAAATCAAGCTCTGATTCTGGAAAGTATAATCTAACCAGGATTCTAACCAGGCTTTTAATCTGAAAAGCATACTCATGCAAAAATGGAAGTATTTTCTTCTATTAGAGTATTCATTTCAGGGGGAGAATCTTTATCTCAGGGGAAGTTATATATTTATCCTTTTATTGAACAAAATTTCCTATGTTTTATCATCATCAAAAAGGGGGAGATTGTTAGAACACAGATTGGTGTTTAATATATCTCTATGGTTTTGATGATAACACTAATGAAATTTTGTATTAAGAAAATATATACTCTAATTTTGTTCAAGTGTTTTTTTGTTTCAGATATTAAACTAAATATTCCTATGGAAGCAAAAATGCATATGAACTTTCTCTACGCAAAGCTCTGAAGCATCAGAAGCAAGTCATCAGAAGACTTTGAGCGCTGCCAGAAGAGACTCTGAAGCAGAAGCTGCAGAAGACTCTGAAGCGTAGTTGAAGAATTTGTATGAAGAGTTTCAAGAAGACTCTGAAGTACTGTTCGCTGCAAGTACAGAGGTTCTGTTATTCAAACTCTGCTCTAATTGATATTCAGGCTGAAGCACATTAGCTGCAAAACTCTGATAACATCAAGACTCTGATGTTGATAACTTTGAGACAAAAGCTTGTTGAAGAAAATATTATTCAAAGATATATCTATTGACTTATTCCAAACGACTCTTTCCTTATACATGTATGTCATAGGAAATCAGACAAAAGGGATTTGTCTGAACATTCCTCTTCTGGGAAAGCTAAAGTCAATAGAAGACAAAAAGGCTACAGCTGCTCTGCTACACACAGTCTTCAAGCATTGGACTTTCTGCTCTATAAAAGGATGTCTTCAACAACATTTCAAAGTTGACGGATTATTGAGAAATCAAATTGAAAACTACTTTCAGGCTCTCATACAATTTATTTCATAAACTGAATAGTTTTTATTCGTTCTTAAACTAAGTGTAAGAATCACAGTTGTGATATTGCTTTTTAGAAGCATCTTAAACACTTGTTAGTTTACATTTATTTGTAAAAGGTTCCTTAAGAAGACCAAGTTGTGGTCAGGATTTCTTGAGAAGACTAAGACAGTTGTTCTTAGTGGTTGACACTGTAATCTGTTTGAATATAGTGAATTAAGTCCTTGTTGAGAAAGGCAAATCACCTTGGTAGAGTGGACTGGATTAGTTGAGTTCAACGAATCAGGATAAAAATACTGTGTTGTTTTTATTGCCATATTTATTTCAAAACCCTTATTCAACCCCCTTTCTAAGTGTTTTTCTCACCTTCATATATATATATATATATATATATATATATATATATATATATATATATATATATATATATATATATATATATATATATATATATATATATATATATATATATATATATATATATATATATATATATATATATATATATATATATATATATATATATATATATATATATATATATATATATATATATATATATATATATATATATATATATATATATATATATATATATATATATATATATATATATATATATATATATAGTTATTTAATCATGGTTGATATAAACAACAATGGTGATAAAGTAATAGTTACAAGCTTCGAATCTTAGCAACTACAATTTTTTCCATTTTTCCTATTACAAAAAGCGTGTGTCACTTAAGTTCTGAGATAAAAAAAAATTGAATATTATTTAACCACGGTTTTAGTCTACATACCTTGTAATAATATCTACATTTAACTACGATTGTAAATATCAACTGTGATTAAAGTTTTTCCTAATAAATTTAAAATAAAACAGATTCATTATTTCCTTCATAACATGTCGTAATGAACTAGCGAACCAACGATATCGATAGAGGAATCTAAATCTTCACAATCTTTGTTCATTTGAATCTTCATTCTTGAGACTCTTCATTATCTTCATTATTGATCTCATCGAAGTATGGTATGTTTCGTGCAAACTTCACTCTCTTCCTCATCTTCCTAATGCTTTATAATCTTCACGATCTTCACTCTCTTGTTTGATTTTGAAGCTCATATGCTTTTTCCATATGCTTAAGATTTAGAGTTGTATTATTGTACTGAGTATGCTTTATGTTTTGTTGTTGGATTTTGTGGTCTGTTTCTTACAAAGTTCATATGCTTTATCCATATGCTTAAGTTTTAGAGTTGTATTATTATACTGAATATGCTTTAGGTTTAGATTTTGTTATGCCATTCACAATATTGTTTTGATATAAATTTCAAAATTTATTATGGATCAGAGTTGGATGAAAGCTGATAGATTAGATTCAGTATTCGAGAAAGGAGTTCTTGAATTCCTTGAATAAGCTTATCAAAATCTTCCCAACAATAATAGTATCTTTTATTGTCCTTGTGTTAATTGTGGGAATATAAATAAAGGTACGAAGAATGAGATATTCCATCACCTATGTTGTGATGGTATATGTCAAAATTATACAATATGGATGTGGAATGGTGAGGTGAAAAAAAATCGAAACCCAGCTTCAGAAAGTCATGAAGTTGATGATGATGAATATATGGATGACCATCTAAAAGATATGTTCCATGATATTGGAGGATTTTCTTTTAAGAAAGCCCATATTTATGATTTTTTATATTGTGATAAGGAAACTCCTTTATATAAGAGGTGCACAAAATTGTTTAATCTGAAAGCAAAAAATGGGTGGTCGGATAAAAGTTTCACGAAATTGCTTAATTTGCTAAAACAAATGCTACCAGAAGATGACAATTTTCCTGATCGTTGTTATGATGCCAAAAATATATTGTGTCTATTGGGTTTGGAGTATATCAAAATACATGCATGCCCTAATGACTGCATATTATACATAAAATAGTATGAATTTTTTTTATTAATGTCTAATATGTGGGGTGTCGTGATGGTGATGACAATGATAATGATAATGTTATTAGGAAAAGGCCTTCTACTAAAGTGTTATGGTACTTGCCAATAATTTCAAGATTCAAGATACTTTTTGCTAATGCGGATGACACAAAGAATATTAGATGGTATGAAGATGAAAGAAAATGTGATGGAAACATACGCCATGTAGTTGATTCTTTGCAATGGAAGAAAATTGATTCATTGTTTCCAGATTTTGGTACTGAGCTAAGAAACCTTAAGCTTGGGCTTTCCACCGATGGAATGAACCCCTTTGGTAATACGAGTACTAACCATTCTTCGTGGCATGTTCTTCTTCTCATGATTTACAACCTATCTCCTTGGTTGTGCATGAAGCGTAAGTATATGTTGTTAAGTATGATGAGTTCTGGACCACGACAACCTAGAAGTGACATAGATGTTTATCTAAGTTCACTAATTGAAGATCTAAGAATTTTGTGGGAGGAAGGCGTTGAAGTTGATGATACATATTTTGGTGAAACGTTTAAGATGCGTGCAATGTTATTTTTCACAATCAACGACTTTCCTACATATGGTAATTTGGATGGATATAGTGGCAAAGGACACAAAGTGTGTCCTATTTGTGAATTTGATACATGTTATCACCAACTTGAGTTTAGACAAAAGTCTTTTTAGCTTGGGCATCAGAAATTTCTAAAACCCAATCATTCTTATCATAGATTGCAGAAGGCTTTTAATAAAGAGCAAGAGTTTGATATTGCTCCTAAACCTTTAACCAAGGATGAAGTTTATGAACAAAAGAAACACATTAATGTTGTCCTTGTAAAGAAAGAAAAAGAAAAAGGGCAAGTTGTTGAGAAATATATATGGAAAAAGAGGTTTGTGTTCTTTGATTTTCCATATTGGTCAAGTCTCAATGTAAGACATTGTCTTAATGTGATGCATGTGGAGAAAAATTGTGTGATAGTTTGATTGGAAAACTTCTAAACATTCCAGGCAAGACTAAAGATAGTAAGCAATCTCGTCTCGATATAAAGGCGATGAGTCTACGAAAACAATTGAATCCAATAGAAAAAGGGAAAAGAACTTATCTGCCTCCAGCTTGTTACACTCTATGTAAAAAGGAAAATAAAAGTTTTTGCGAGTGTTTCCATGGTGTCAAAGTTTCCCAATGTTACTCATCAAACATCAATAAACTTGTATCTACGAAAGATCTCAAGTTAATTGGTTTGAAATCTCATGATGGTTATGTCTTGATGCAATAACTTCTACTAGTGGCTATCCGCGGCATTCTACCAAAAAATATGAGACTAACTATCACCAAATTGTGTTTGTTCTTCAATGCTATATGTAATAAAGTTCTTAATTTCAAAAAACTAGATGAATTAGAAGATGAAGCTACTATAATCTTGTGTCAATTGGAGATGTATTTTCCTCCATCATTTTTTGGCATTATGGTTCACTTACTTGTTCATCTAGTTAGAGAAATCAGAATTTGTGGTCCAGTTTATTTAAGGTGGATGTATCCAATAGAGCGATACATGAAGATCTTTAAAGGATATACAAAGAAGCATCACCGATCAGAAGCTTGGGTTGTTGAAAGGTACATCACAAAATAAGCTATTGAGTTTTGTACAAACTATTTATCTGAAGCAAAGTCTATAGGAATTCCAAAGTATTGTGCATAGAAAATGAAGTCTTCTCAGAGTGTTGAGCCTAAGCAAGGGGTGTTACTCAAGTTCAAATGGTCATCAGGTCATCTTGAAGTGGTCAATAGTCTTGTGAAAGGATGAATAGATGTATGTGGGTCAACTCCTAATTTAGAGGCCAATTGAAGAGCATCAGAGGATTGTGAATGCATGATTATGGATATAGGATGTTGAGAGAGCTCATTCAGTGCTTAGATAGCCATGTTGGAGCTTATTCAGGTTGTTTTGTGAGGTGGAAGAAGCCACGGTCAAGGATGTTGCATCTAGGGTTTTCATCTGGTAAATCCTCAATTAACTATGAAACTGAAGGAGGTTAAAACTCAATTCCAAGTCTCTATGGTCATGGGATGTTGTGTTGAGAGGTCTAATATATCATTTTAAGATCAATTCATCAAGGATCAAGAGTGTGAGAAGTTACTAAATTAGGGTTCTGAGTGTAAAATCCCCTATTTAGTCCTTAACTTCAAGACCACCTATCTCAAGATACAAGTCTCATCTCAACTTTTGACCAACCTGAAACTTGTAGAGCATGTTCTTAGCTTTCTTTTAAGTACTAGAAGTCCTTGATTAGGTTTATAGAACTCAAGTTATGATGCAGACAAGTTACAGGTAATCAGATGAATGTGATTTTGGTCAATGAAAGTCAACCAACTTCCAAGCCAATTTTGACCTAGAAGGATGTTTCTCCTCAACTTTTGGCCAACATGAAAGTTGTAGAGCATGATCTTAGATTTCCAAATAGTACCAGCAATCATTCATCTGATTTCTAGAACTCAAGTTAGGAGGCTTGCAAGTTAGGGGTATTTTGGGAAAGTAAGATTATAGGTTATAAAATTAAAGGTCCATTTCACTAACTTGCACACTTCAAATGAAAATCTTTTCAACATGAAACTTGCTCCAAATAGGGCCATTTGCATTACCAAATCATCTCTTGTCATGGTTGGAGCTTGGAGTGAAGAATTGGTGTTTGAATTGTTCATGAAGAAAGCTTAAAATGAGAAAATTGGATTTAATTCATTTGGAACTATTTCAAGTCAAATTTATGCATATTTTGAGTGCAAATGATGTTCTAAATACAATGCCAAGTTTAATTTTGCAATTTGAGGTCATTTAGTTGGTTATTTCCATGGTTTCTTCACCATGAAGTAAAAAATGGGAAATCCAACATAGAATCAAAACAAGGACCAATTGCTGGCCGTTTGATCAACTCAGGCCATGTGCAATTGATTTGGAACAAAATTGAGGTTGGTGCAGTGGATAGAACACGAGTATGGCAAGCAAAAAAGTGAAGAAAAATTGAATTGGCAATTGGGCTTTATGGCTTGAATTGGGGCTCCATTCTCATCTGAATCCAATACATAAAAGGTTAGGAAACTTCCCAAACCCTCAGAGCTCGTTTTGGTGATGAAATTGCAGAAATAGCAACTTGAAAAAGTGAGAGAAAAGTGAGATTCGGTTTTGGAGTTTTGGCCATTATCAAGTAAAATTGAGCATACTAAAAGCTTCATTCAAGTGTTTGGAACGATTCTGGGTGGTTTGCTTGAAGGTTCAGCCAAAGACAAGACTCAGTGGAGGTTCTCCACTAGGTAATCTTAAAATCACCATATCTCTCTATTTATGCCACGATTCTTTGCCATTTTTTTATATTTGAGACATACGAAACATGTAGACCATTAACAAGTAAAATGAACTAGCATTTGGGTTGATTCTTGTTTGGAGCACAAAACTTGTTGTTTGCATTTTGGCTTGTTCTTGAGTTTTTAGAGTAAATGGACTGTGGATTTGAACTCTACATGAAGTGTAGATGAATTCTGAGAACTTTTGGTGTTTGGTTTTGAGTTTTGCAGTTTGTGCACTTTTTATATTTTTCTTCGATTTGCTCTGTGTGTTGCTCAAACATGAAAACCAAGGTTGGATTTGAGTTCCTCGTGATGAGAGGATGAATTTGGAATATTAGTTTGTCATTTTTGGTGAAGTTTTGATAACTGTGTTTTGGCTGCTACTGTTCACGGTGGATGTTAGGCCGAAGAAGATGACCGGAAGGGATCTCCGGCCACCGTCTGTTCCCATGGATTTTTGTTGACTTTTCATTTGAGAAAATGATGTCCTGGTCACACGATCTGATTACTTTCCATGTTAACGTTCATGATTAAGACACACACTACACCTCATTTGACTACACGCACGT
Organism: Lathyrus sativus; assembly: GCA_963859935.3. Taxonomy (NCBI): domain Eukaryota; kingdom Viridiplantae; phylum Streptophyta; class Magnoliopsida; order Fabales; family Fabaceae; genus Lathyrus; species Lathyrus sativus. The sequence continues at coordinate 364,202,223 of OZ012741.1, forward strand.
GATCACGTTTAAATTCTCATTAATGTGCTGGCGCGTTTTAATCCACATGATTTGCATACTAATTGATCAGGCAGCCCAGATTGCATCCCATGCTAGGCATTCTGTTAACTAGCTGCATTGGATTATTGTTTGACCTGATTTTCTTTTGGGCGCCTTGGGCCTCAGTTGCTGTTTGCGGCCCCCTGGGCCCAACCTGGTTTTTGCATTGTTTTTTCTTACTATTTGCACCGTATGTTTATCTTTTTATTTTTTATTTTCATTTTATTTTTTTGTTTATTATCTGTTCACATTTAAATCATTTTTAAATACTTCTAATTATCCAAAAAAATCACAAAAATATTTTTCAGACACTTTGGGGTGTCTTCTTATTTTAGAAAATTTTTATTTTATTTTTTGATTTACTTTTCAATTAAAATTGGATTTAAATATTGGAAGTGTGTTAATTGATTTAAATTGTGACATTGTGTGATATTTTATTTGTTTCTCTCATTTCCTTTGGGTCCAATGACTAAAATTAAATCCTCATATCCTTGATGAGTTGAGGACCATTTTTCCCCTGGTTGGTTGACTTTAGGGTTGACTTTGGTGGCTTTTCTTTTGACCCTCGATTCTCCCATTTCAAAGTGGTACATCTTGAATATTATTTTCTTTTGATAGTGCTTTGAGGGGATATTGGCTTTGTGCTTTTGGCTTATGTTTTCCAACTTGTTTAGCTTTCTTGTGAATTTGATTTCGTAATTTTTGAGCCTTTTTCCTAATTTTGAGATGACTTGCAAGTCAAGTCATTTCCTAAGGTGGCTCATACAAGTGCATGACCTAGTTTGAATTGGAAATAACCTTTGTGGATCCATTCAACTCTCAACTCTTCTTGTTTCACAAAGTAGACATGTTGAGCTTGTTGTATGTTCATTTTTAGGTCAAAAGTGTGTTTATTACTTGTTGATTGATTCATTGCTTTGTAGGTTTTCCACTTGTGCTTTAAATGTTGAATGTGTGTGAGACTTTGGTCTTTCTCCTTGCCTCTTATTGCATCTCTTTGGTGTGTTTGTGATGTTTATCTTGAGCACTCTCTTCTTTCATCTTCTCTTCTGTCCTATGACTTTGGAATGCTATTTAAGGTCGCTTGGTCCCTCCTTAGGAGGAACTTGAAGCTTACCTAAAGTGATGAATCCATGAGGACTTTTCTTAGTGACTTTGTCACACTTGTTTGTTTACTTTTGATGCATCTCTTTCTCTTTTCTCTTTGCATCCTCATATGCATGCTTGGTTGAGATGAGCTTGTGGTGGCTAATTCTCCACACATATTTTCCTCCCACTTTCATCCTACTTGTGCATTCCATGTATGCATTCTCTTATTTACATGTTTCCATTGTTCTTTCTTCTTCTTCTTTTGTCTTCCTTCCATTAGGATTTCTAATCTCTCTTGTTCAAGAGAGGTTATGATAGACATTAGGGTTCTAACCATGCATGATAATATTAGATAGATGTTTCCCTTTTGTAATCCCAACTTTAGGTGCACCTTGCATGACAACTTCTAGGGTTGGTCTAGTCCCTCTTTAGTTTGTCCCTTTCTCTTCTCATCTTCCAACAACTTCAATCCACTTAATAAAGATAATGAATGTTGTGCCAAGAGCCTTATACTTGGGAAATGGTGATTGAGTGGCTACCTCTCAATTGCCTAGAGTGTTTAGTATACGTCCTTAGGACGATATGCGACGCATTCGATCCTAGGTTTTAGACTTTAGTACAACATACATTATGAACACTCAAATTCAAAACACTTCTTCTCTAAAAAACACAAAATCACTTCAAACCTTTTTTATCCTTCAGGATCTTAATCAGGAAAACCTTTTTCATAAGCAAGACTGTTGTTGATTTTCAGTCCTATCGCAAACAGTAACGCCTAAGTCTCCAATGGTCAAGCTGCATACACCAAACTGCTAGAACTGTTTGTTAACCCTACTAGGGTAAAACTCTTGAACAACATGTGTTCTCGTAAGCCCGAAATACGTTTGCTCTGATCTTTCATACCAGATGAAAGTACGTAGGCACAAGACACGATGTCTTGGCAAACAACCTTCCCCCTTTTTTACCCGTAGTTAGTCGAACTACGTTGACTCTGACTTTCCCATTGCACGAGGGAGTATGTAGGCACAGAGCGGCGATGCTCTGCCGAGTCAGTCCTTTTTTCTTTTTCTTTTGTCCATAAGCCTTTAGCGTAGATAGTTTACACACCTTTTAGACAGACAACACATGCGTGGATCCCGTCGAGTACGACGGACGTGAGGGGTGTTCATACCTTCCCCTTGCGTAACTGACTACCGAACCTAGGGCTTGGTTGCGATGACCTTGTCTTTTCCCGTTTTCGTCAGGTTTTTTCCGATCGTTTCCTTTCCCCTCTTTGGGATAAATAACGATAGGTGGTGACTCTGTTAGTCATTGTCGGCCTCCTTTTTTCGCAGTAGCGACAGCTGGCGACTCTGCTGGGGACAGGAATATCCCCTATGCGAGTCAATCCTAGCGCTTGTGTGTTTTCTTTTGGGTGTGTGTATATATGTGCTTTATCTTTACTTACTTCCTCATTTTATCATACTTGCTGTGTTGTGGGGAGGGAAGTTCCATTGAGTGATAAGCCGGACCCGGGCTTGAGTATAAACCTAGTATTAGTAGTGGAGACTAGTGGGTGGACCTGTTTGCTTAGCAAACACAGTTCCCCATGAAATTCATGCTCAGACGAGATTCTCTTTGACGATTTCCTTTCCGATCCTTAGGATCCGACTGGAGTTTGGATTTGAGGGTTGTCGACTTTGGGAACCGATCATTTGAGATTCAGCTAAGTGAGGCCTCTTCGAGAGATGATGATGCCAAACCAGAAATGGTGAACGTATCATCATTTCTTGAAAGTATGTGACACTGATGAATGCATAGGATGTCAAACCTTGTCAGTGGATAGGTCCATACCTGTGAGTGGGTGGGTTATGCAGGAAACTTTGGCCTTCAGACTACCTGGTTCCTTACAGTGTGAACCTGTGTTCATGGTACAAAGGGGTCCTAATGTCAGTGATTTGTCAGTACTAAAGCGAAGCGCCGGTTCTTCTCAAGCTATAACACATCAAGCTTGATCCTCTGTTTTCATTTGCATTTGCATCTTCATTTGCATTTCTTCATTAACATGTATTTATGTTGCAGGTGCATATTTCCCTCCTAATTCTAGTGGTTATGTTCTTCGTTCTTGATATGGAGCCCTTGAAAAGGACAGTTTCTTACAGGTTTCCCACCCCAGATGTCAGTTCTTTGAGAAGTCTGATTGCTATGGATGAAGGGAAGGTGATGGAACAATTTAGACAAGATTATGGGAGATTGGCCAGATGTGTCTGCAAGCCTTCATCCTTTGAGATCAGTGGTGTCTATACTCTCTTGCAGTTCTACGATGCTCAGTTGAGATGTTTTGTTTTTCCAGATTTTGTTTTGGCGCCTACGTTGGAAGAGTATTCTGATATGTTAGGGGTGCCTATCCGTGATCAGATGTCGTTCGTCCACACAGATGTGGAGCCTGATCTTGCTAGGCTCGCTGCTATATTACATTTGGACGCTGCAGAGTTAAAGGGGAAGTTAGTTGGGAGGAAAGGAACTTATGGTTTTCTGTTACCTTTTCTTATTGAGAAAGCTTAGAAGTTCGCCAAGAATGGTTGTTGGATTGTGTTTAGTGCTATTCTGGCCCTTTGCATTTATGACATTGTTTTGTTTCCGAATTTGCCAGACTTTGTAAATGTGGATGCTTTCCATCTACTGGCCTCAGGGAACCCGGTCCCTACACTCTTAGGAGACGTTTATCATTCTGTGTACCACAAGAATGAAAACCGAAGGGGAAATAATGTCTCGTGTTGTGTTCCTTTGCTTTATAGATGGTTGATGAGTCATATGCCTAAGACCGGTTAGTTTATAGACACTGTTGCTACTTCAGAGTGGTCTGAAAGGGTGATGGGTCTGACTGCCAAGGATATTATTTGGTTTGATAGGGACATGCTTGGCATAGACATTATTTATAGTTGTGGTGGATTTCCTAACGTACCTTTGGTCGGAAGGAAAGGGTGCGTCAACTATAACCCTTCTCTGATGGTACGACAGTTTGGATATGCTCTCAAGGATGCTGCAAAAGAAGAGGAGATACATGAATCTCAGTATCTCACGGGTTTGTTAGAGGGTGATGATTTAATCAGACTTGAGCGTGCTTGGAGAAGCATCCATAGGAGAGGCAAAGCATTGTTGGGGAAGAGCAACAGTCATGCCTATGACCCCTATGTGGCTTGGATTCATGAGAGGGCCATGAAGTTCTTGATGCCATTTCCTCTAGTGGAGCCTGTTTGCTCTCCCATGATTGAGGAGCCTACTATGGTGGACATCCAAACGTATAATCAGGTATGTCGCGAAAAGGAAGAGTTGCAGAAGACAAACGAAGAGTTGGAGAAGGAGATTGCTCAACTCAGAAGTGAGAGGAATGAAGCAACTTATTCTTTGAAGAAGAAAACTGAGCTAATGAACAAGTTGGGAACAGACTTGACTAAGGAGATGAGCGATAGAGAAAAATTGGGTTTAGATATAAATGTTGTTAGTAGTGTGCTTGCTACTAAAAAGCAAAATCTGAATAGAGCCTACTTGCGGATTTCCAAGTTTGAGACTCAATGGAACGCTGCCATGTCCAACAGCAAGCAGCGTGAAGACTGTCGCTACTGCGAAAATCAGCGTCGGCCATGACAGAAGAGTCGCCACCGTGCGTTATTTATCCCACAAGAGGGAAAGGAAACGCTCAGAGTAAACCTAACGCAAAGAGGGAAAGGAATGGTCATCGCAACCAAATCCTGGATTCGGGAGTCGGTTACGCTAGGGGAAGGTATTAGCACCCCTCGTGTCCGTCGTACTCGACAGGATCCACGCTTGTTTTCTATCTAAGGGTATGTTAATCTATCTACTCTAAATGTCTGGGTTAAAAAGAAAAGAAAATGACTCGGCAAAGTATCGCACTTTATGCCTACGTATTCCCGTCTGGAACGAGAAATCAGAGTCAACGTAGTTCGCCTAACTACGGGTTAACGGGGGGGAAGGTTGCTCGTCGAGATATCGCATCTCATGCCTACGTGCTTTCATACGGTATGAAAGATCAGAGCAAACGTAGTTCGGGCTACGGAAGACACAAGTTTGTCTGACAATTTTTTATCTCCTTATGAAAGGGTTTTCCTAATTAAAGGTCCAAGAGGACAAAAACAGAGTTTGAGTGTTTGTTTGAGTTTTTTACGAAAGAACTGTTTTTTAGGATGTTTGCAATCTCAGTCGCACTAGAGACTATGACCCAGGAGTGAACGCTTCGTATGTCACCGAAAGGGTACCACACTAACATCCAGATTACTAGAGAGAGACCCTCCACCAACCTTTACCCAGATAGCTTAAGGCTCGTAACGCACGGCTTCAATTAACCTTATTATTGTGTTTTTGAATTGTTTTGAGATGAGAAGAGAAAGATGCCCTAAAACTATGGTTGAAAGGGAATCTACCTACAATTATCATGCATGGATCAAAACTGAATGTCTGTCATAATTCCCTCTTGCACAGAGGAAATCAGAGATCCTAAGGGAAACAACAAAAAAAAAGCAAACAGTAAACAGTAAAATGCATGCTATGCAACAGTACAAGCGAGACAAGGGAGTCCGACTCAACCTCAAACCTAAGAAAACAACAGGCAAGAGGAGACAAGATCCACCTCAAACCTAGAGGTAATCAACACAAGCAAACAGACAATACAACAAAAGAAAAAAAAACAGAGAAAGCAGCCCAAGCAGCAGTAACAGTCTTCAGCCACTTCAGTACTCAACAGCAGCAGCTCTAAACAGCAAATCCCCCTTGACAGCAAAGTTGACAGCAAAAAGGCTTCACCTTCAAGCTAGCTTCTATCTTCAAGCTTCATCAAACTTCATCTTCAAGCTCTAGGAAGCACACTCCAAGCAAAGGATCAATCACTAAGATCAAGGTTGCAATGTTGAGAACCAAATGAAAACCAAAGGAAATCATCAAGTACCAACATTGAAATGGAAAGGCACCCTCAAAGTTCTACTCAACTAGGGCCTACCACACATCCTTCCAAAGGAGAGATGGAGTTTCCCTAGGAGGACTTTACATCATTGGATAAGATAGAAGCACACAATGCACTCTATGTTTGATGAAAGAATCAAAACTAGTCCTAATGGCTCTTCCTAAAACCCTAATTTCCTAAGCTCCTAAAACAACTCCTAAAAGAGGAGAAGGCTTCAACTCTAAGCTCCAATCTTCAAGCCACAGAAGCTACACCAAATCTAGAAGACCTCACAAGAAGGAATCCAAGCAAATCCAGCTCCAAGGTCACCAACAAGACCAAACAAACAAGAGCACTAACAAAAGAACACCACAAGCACAAGCAACTTGCAAAATACAACTAAAACAGAAAAAAAGTTGTAAAATTCTAATAAAATTCCTAGGGGAACATACATGTTTGAAAAACCTAGGGTTAAAATATTAAAGCCTAATTCAACTTCTAAGTCACCTAAATAATTTCTAAATTGAAGGGTGTCAAGGTGATCCACAAGTTTGGGAAGGCTCTAATCTTAACACCTAAAACAGAACCTAATTTGTTCTAAAATTCTAACGAAAATTCTAAGGGAACATGAATATCTACCCTAAAACATACTAAAAAATCAAAGTCAAATTCATCACCAATTGGAAGAACAAAATTCAACAAGACAAATGATCAAATATGCAAATATTAAGGAATTAAACAAAATAAGAAAAATCAAATTAAATTGAAAAATGCATGAAAATGCATTTATTTGATTTCATAAAATCACAAATTCTCTCAAGATAATGGAGATATTTTTGAAATATTTTCTGGATCAAAATTGAATTTATTGTGATTTTTGAATCAATAATGCATTTAAAATAAACAAAATGGAATAAAAGAAATTCAAATGCTGAAAATAAACCACAACCACAGGATGCGTTGACAAGTCCAATAATCCAAGCATCCACACGCTGCCAGCGCATTAAGTTGAACGACCGCATTTTGGATTCAAAATCTCCATTCTCAGATTATAACATATCCGTTGGATCTGGTGGTTGGTCTTTGGTCAAAGGCAGATCTGATGGCTTAGGAGTCATCTTCCTCATTTCTCAGGCTGGCCAGATGGAGGACATGTGTGGTGGCCGGAGAAGACTCTGGTTGTCTTCTCCGGTGAGGCAATAGTTACAGGTGTCCAAAAACAGCAATCTTTATACCAATATCACTCAAAATTTCATTAGGATCTCAAATCTCCTACTCAAATTATCCAACTCTTAATAGATTTTAAAACACGAAGCAATGTTCAGAAATATCATCCAGATCAAACATCATCAATTGCAAATCTAATGATAAAGAAATCATCCTCATGCTACATACATCACTCTGATCTATCTAGATTGCTCTAACTCTCCATGAATCAAGAGATTCGAATCCAAACAGAATTACTATGTCATGATCAACCATCATTAAATGTCTCCAAATTGATCCTAAAACGATCTACATCTTGCCTAGATCCTAACCACAAGTTTAAATCTAACTACATCATGCTAAATCATGTGGAATTTTGAAAGTTACTAACCTGTTGTAGATCTAGCAACAGCGGCACTTGGAGCTTGATTCTCTCTCCAAAACTCTCCAGATACGTTCAATGATGCACTAGGAAGAGTTTGCAACCTTTAATTTAAACTGAATTGGCTTGGAACTCAAAACACGATTTCACTTGCTCCTTGGAATTTTTCAACTGCAACTTTAGTGTTCTTCACGAAATAAAAGCCAACCTCACTTTGAATTCAATGCAATGAATATATAGAATGGTTTCATGGGCTTTTGAAGTGTGTTTGAAGCCCAATCCATCAATTTGCAAATTCTGATTTTCCTTCACATGTGCAATGTAACAGTCACGAATTGGCCATGGGAACTGTTCTAGAATCTTCCCTTTCAATTGCACATTGCCTTGTGAGTGTATTCAAACCAAAAAGAGTGCTTGAAATGCCTTGGTGAGTATTTTGGATGTGTGACTTGCAAATGAAGAAACCAAATGATAACTTGTAAAACTTGACTTAAACTCAAAATTCTGCTAATGCCAAAGTGCTTAGAATTCAATTTCCATTCAAAAAATGTAGCTACTTGACATGTTTTGGTCCTTTAACTCATAAAATCAATTTTCCCTCCTTTAATCATTTTAAAATCTTCCTTATTCAAACCATTTCAAACCAAGCCTTGCTATAAGCCCAATCAATCCATCATGACCTCTTGGCTAGTCTAAAAACCCCATTTTTAACAACTTTAATGTTGAAAAAAAATCCAATTGACAAGTGCAAGTTTGAGATTTTGACCTATGATTGAAAATGACCTATAATCTCACTTTCCCAAAATACCCCTGACTTGTAAACCTCATAACTTGAGTTCTACAAATCAGATGGAAGACTTCTATTACAATTTAGAAAGCTAAGATCATGAGGAACAACTCTTTTTTTGGCTAAAAGTTCATATGAAACTTCCTTCTAGGTCAACAATAGCTTTGAAGTCAGATGATTTTCACAGACAAATTTTAGAGGCATTTGAGGACTTGTAACTTGTCTGGGTCATAACTTGAGTTCTATAAATCCCCTTGAGGACTTATAGTACTCAAATTAAAGGTATTGAGATGCTATACAAGTTTCATGTTGGCCAAAGATCCATTTGAAACTTGTATCTTGACTTATGTGGTCTTGAAGTTAGGCACTAAACAGGGAATTTTACACTGTAACCCTAATTTAGCAACTTCCCACACTCTTGACTTTTCTTGATTTGATCTTGGCACAAAACCACAAATGTATCATCATATCATTTCATGAACTCCATGACATAAAATTAGGCTTTGATACTCTTCAATTGTCCAGTTGACTTAGGATTGACCCAGATGAAACCCTAATTGCTTGCACCTCAACTGTGGCTCTTGCATTTGACACAATGACTTAATTAAACTCTCCCATGGTCCTCTAGGCATTCTATGAGATCCATGCACATCCTCTTCTCACATTCAAAACTTCATAACCCTCTGATGGTCTCCAGTTTATCCTCAAGTTAGGAGAAAATTCACACTGAAACATCTAAACCCTTAGGCACTCAAACCACCTTCTGATGACTTTGACAACTTCTCAATCTTGAATGAGACCTCTTGCTAGGCTTCTCTTGATAAGAAATAACACTTGATATACCATGATATGCAAATGATATAACTATGCAAATGTTAATGCAATGAAACATAAACCAGGTAAGAAAAGGTTGAGCAAATTTTGGTGTGCAACAGCTGCCCCTATTCAAACGGCTTGGACCCGACTGGGTGAAGAGCGAACGGCCTTCAAATAATCGAGGTAGAAGACGGTTGAATACCAAGAAACCCGGAAATTTGCCAACTGCAGAAATACACCGCGAAAACTGCTTGGGGAACAAAATCCGTTGCGCTGAACCCAGTTGTTACGGCAACAACTGATCAGTCATCTGACAACTTTGGACTTCAACATCAACCCCCTGTGTGACGCCATAGGCCTCGAATTAACTTTGCAAGAAACACCTCCGTCCACAACTGAAATAAACTTCGTCAACACTAGGAGAGACTCCATCAACACGGGTACAACTCCGTCCACAACTGGACCAAATTCGTCAACACGAATAACAATCTCTGTCAATCACAGGTAACAACTACCGTCAACACGGATAACCATCATTGTCAACACAAGCAACAACTCCACTAACACGGGTGAGAATCACTAGCGACTTCACTGGGGACAACATCCGTCAATCACGGGTAACGACTACCGTCAACACGGATAACAATCACTGTCAATACAGGTACGATTCCGTCAACACGGATAACAATCACCGTCAACACAAGTACGATTTCGTCAACAAGGATAACAACCACTGTCAACACAGGCACAATCTCTGTCCATCACAGGTAACAATCTCTATCAACACAGGCGCAATCTCTGTCCATCACAGGTAATAATCTCTGTCAACAAAGGCGCCATCTCTGTCCATCACAGGTAACAATCTCTGTCAACACAGATAACAATCTATGTGCATCACAGGTAACCATCTCTGTCGACATAGATAACAATCTCTGTCAACACAGGTAACCATCTCTGTCCACATAGATAACAATCTTTGTCAACTCAGGTAACCATCTCTGTCAACACAGGCACATTTGAAGAATACTTTGCTGGGGAATACGAGAAACTTAACCAAACAACTATGTGGGGAAGAATTTCACTGGGGAAATCACTAGTGATAACCCCAAAAGTTTGAGCCATGAAATCTTATAACGCTGACGTAACAGGAAATCCGGGGAGAATCCTGCTGGGGACGAAAAGAAACTTAACCAAGCAACCCTGTTAGGGAACGAACGCTATCATCACCTATCTCACGCTGAGAATTTGAATATCTAGAAATCCTTCTGAGCAAGAATCTCACTCCTCTGCAAGGGATAACACCTGAAACCAATCTGGCTTTTGTTTCAACATGTGTATGTTTGACAATAATGCAATGTTCCATACAGCATGGAAATGCTACACATTTAGGTAAATGCAAATATGATGATATATGCAAATGCAAGGATGCCAAGAGGCGCTTCAGCAAAATAAATGCCGAAGACAAGACCCAATCCGCTGGGGATAACCAGGTATCACAGACATATTCCAACAAAATAAATGCTGGAACGGTGCAACCAACTCTGTTGGGGATAAACATCCTGCTGGGGAATGGCTCACAAACTTGAAATTACAAACTCTGTTAGGGATGTTCATCCTGTCGGAGGAAAAACAACCTGCTAGGGAGAGGGAGAAACAATCTTACGCGGGGGTAATCCTTCTAAACCAAAGACGACTTGGTTATACTCTGCGGGAGTTACCCATACTGGGAATGGAGTGTGCACATACTCACTACTGGGAATGCATTTTCCGTTAGGAACATCGAGATCCACTGAGGATACTCTCTTGCAGCTTTCCTGGGGAATACTCTTCTGGGAAGGACAAACCACATCCAGTAGGGATAAGTGCCATCTCAAATCTTTCTGGGATAAGATGTGACTTCCATCTGCTGAGGAGTGATACCACCACTATGTCACAGGACTCCGGTTGGGGAACACAAATTTCCTGACTGTTTGCTTCAAAGGTGAGAACCCTGCAAAACACAAACGAGACAAACAAATCTATACAACAAGATCTATCCCGGTTAGTATCCGTCACATTCATTCAGTCAATTCAAAGTTTTAGCAATTATTGGCAAGGGCAAGCAAGTTTATGTACATGCCAGTTCATCAAAAAACATCGGCGTTTTTCTCAAACAAAACAGTAAAGAACAAGCATCAAATACTGAATAACATGCTTTATTGATAACGGGCCTGTAAATAGGCAAAATTTTGTACACCGGATGCAACTCCTGAAGAGAAGAAGTTACGCACAAAAAAAATACAAATATTACAGAAGTACAAAGAAAATTTGTATACATGTCGGCAACGTGGTACAGACGAACACCATGAGCAGATCCTCCTATGACTCGCCTGACTCTGACACTTTCCCGATACTCGATCTTCGGAAGAGATTGTTTCGGATATACGACCCTCAGGTACTCCCAAACCACTAAGCAACACAGTATCAAACTCGGACCGCGGTCATTTGCTTTTTCAAATCCCTAACTTTTGCGTGAACCGCCCTTTGCGGGTTTTCAATTCACCGAGATACCCTTTTTTGCCGAAGTCGCCCTTTTCAGGTTTTCAACTTCGCGGGTGTACATTTTTTCAATTTTATCCCTAACTTTTTCCCGAACCTTTTATTCCTTTTTTTTGGTTCACCGGGATGCCCCATTTTTTCCTGGATATTCTTTTTTCTGTCCAGCGGGTCTCTTTAAGCAAAGTATTTTTTAACTGTGTACGAGTTCACAGGGGATGTAATATCCTCACCATCCATGGTGGACAGCAATAAGGCTCCTCCAGAGAAAACCTTTCTCATGACATATGGACCTTCATTATTGGGAGTTCATTTACCCCTGTGATCTGATTGTGGTGGGAGAATCTTTTTCAGCACAAGATCGCCCGTCTGAAAGCTTCGAGGACACACCTTTTTATCATAAGCTTTCTTCATCCGGCTCTGATACAGCCGACCATATGCTAGAGAAGCCAGTCTCTTCTCGTCCATTAAACTGAGTTGATTCAGTCTATCTTTCACCTATTCTGCCTCATCAAGTTGGACATCACGCAAAACCCTCAGAGAAGGAATCTCAACCTCCAATGGTAGGACAACCTCCATACCATATACCAGTGAAAAAGGAGTTGCCCCGGTTGATGTGCGTACCGTCGTACGATAACTGTGCAAAGCAAAAGGCAACATCTCATGCCAGTCCTTGTAGGTCACAACCATCTTCTAAACAATCTTCTTTATGTTTTTGTTGGCCGCTTCAACAGCGCCATTCATCTTGGGCCGATAAGGAGAAGAGTTGTGATGTTCAATCTTGAAACTCTGGCACAATTCCTCCATCATCTTATTATTCAAATTTGAACCGTTGTCGGTGATAATCCGCTCCGGGATTCCATATCTGCAGATAATATCCTTCTTGATAAATTTGGCTACCACCTGCTTGGTAACATTAGCATACGATGCCGCTTCAACCCATTTGGTGAAGTAATCAATAGCTACCAAGATAAAACGATGTCTGTTGGATGTCGTGGGCTCAATCTTTCCAATCACATCAATTCCCTAGATGGAAAAAGGCCAAGGTGACGACATAACGTTCAGAGGGCTTGGAGGCACATGAATCTTGTCTGCATAAATCTGGCATTTATGGCACCTCTTTGCAAACTTGAAACAATTTGTTTCCATTTTCAGCCAATAGTACCCTGCTCTTAATAACTTTCTCGTCATTGCATGTCCGCCAGCATGCGTGCCAAATGTACCCTCGTGGACCTCTTCCATGAGCAACTTAGCCTCTTTCTCGTCCACACACCGCAACAACACCAAGTCGTGGTTTCTTTTGTACAAAACCCCATCCAGATTCAAATAGAAATTGCCAGCCAATCTCCTAAGAGTCTTCTGATCACGACTGGATGTCCCAGCCGGATACTCTTGGTTCTTCAGGAAATTCTGGATATCATAATACCATGGTTTGCCATCGGAAGCTTCCTCAATGGCGAATATGAAAGCGGGCCTATCGAGGCGAGAGATAACTATCCTGGGAGCCTCATTCCAGAAATTAACCTTATACATCGAAGACAACGTCGCGAGAGCGTCTGCCATCTAATTTTCTACTCGTGGTACATGGTGCAGTTCCACTTTGTCAAAGAAAGGTAACAACCTCCTTGCATAATTCATATAGGGTATAGATTGGGCTGACGAGTCTCCCACTCTCCCTTGATCTGGTTCACAACTAGAGCAGAGTCTTCGTACACATCAAGATTTTTAGTTCTCAGATCAATAGCTTCTTCGAGCCCCATAATGCATGCTTCATATTCGGCCTCATTGTTGGTAACTGGAAAGGTCAATCTAGCAGTGAATGGGATGTGCGTCCCATGGGGAGTAGTAATAATTGCCCCTATTCCACTTCCATATGAATTAACGGCACCGTCAAATATCAATTGCCATTTGGAACCCAACTCTGGACCTTCATCCGACAACGGCTCCTCACAGTCCTTCATTTTTAAGTACATGATATCCTCGTCAGGAAAATCAAAACTCATCGACTGGTAATCATCAATTGGCTGCTCAGCTAGGTATTCTGACAGAACACTACCTTTAATAGCCTTTTGAGAAACATACTGAATATCGTATTCTGTCAATACCATCTGCCATCGGGCAATCCTTCCGGAAAGTGCTTGCTTTTCAAACACGTATTTGATCGGATCCATCTTTGAAATTAGCATGGTTGTATGATTGAGCATGTACTGCCTCAAACGTTTGGCAGCCCAGGCTAGCGCACAACATGTATTTTCGAGCATTGAGTAATGGGACTCACAATCTGTGAACTTTTTACTCAAGTAGTAAATCGCATGCTCTTTACGTCCAGTCTCGTCATGTTAACCGAGAACACAACCCATACTTTTCTCAAGAACTGTCAAATACATAATCAATGGTCTCTCGGCTACTGGGGGTATCAATATTGGAGGTTCCTGCAAATATTCTTTTATTTTTTCAAACGCCCTTTGACAATCTTCATTCCAGGTCACAGCCTGATCTTTTTTCAATAACTTGAATAATGGCTCGCACGTGGCCGTTAGATGAGATATGAACCGGGAAATGTAGTTTAATCTCCCTAAAAACCCGCGAACCTCTTTTTCTGTTTTCGGCGTTGGCATTTCTTGTATCGCTTTTATCTTAGCAGGATCAACCTCAATTCCTTTTTTGCTAACAATAAACCCCAATAGCTTACCAGATCTCACCCTGAAGGTGCACTTGTTAGGATTCAGCTTCAGCCTGAATTTCCTAAGCCTCTTGAACAATTTCAGAAGATTGACCAGATGCTCCTCCTCCGTCTGGGATTTGGAAATCATATCGTCAACATAGACTTCGATCTCTTTATGCATCATGTCATGAAAGAGTGTCGTCATAGCTCGCTAATATGTTTCTCCGGCGTTCTTCAAACCAAAGGGCATCACTTTGTAGCAGAATGTTCCCCACGAGGTAATAAAGGTTGTTTTCTCCATATCATCCGGCGCCATCTTTATCTGATTATATCCCGAAAAGCCGTCCATGAAGGAAAACACGGAGAATTGAGCGGTGTTGTCGACCAGCACATCAATATGAGGAAGCGGAAAGTCGTCTTTTGGGCTCGCCCTATTTAAATCTCTGTAATCAACACACATCCGCACCTTACCATCTTTCTTTGGTACATGTACTATATTGGCGACCCATGAGGAATAGGTTGTAACAGCTAGGGAAACCAACATCCCATTGTTTCTGAACTTCCTCCTTAATTTTCATAGCCATATCTGGTCGAGTTCTTCTGAGTTTCTGCTTAACCGGCGGACATTTCTCGCGTAATGGCAGACGGTGAACCACCATATCAGTATCCAACCCAGGCATGTCTTCATAAGACCAAGCAAAGATATCATTATACTCCCGCAGCATCTCGATAAGCCTTTGCTTGATATCACTTTGCAATGTAGCCCCTATCCAGATATTCCTGACAACCTCTTCAGACCCCACGTTGATAATTTCAATTTCCTCCTGATGAGGCAAAATGATTCTCTCTTCTTGTTTCAAAAGTCGAGTCAGCTCTTCTAATAAGTCATTATCCTCAACAATCTCTTCTTCTGCTTGAAATATCGGGTGCTCGAAGTTGAAACGAGTCATAGGAAGTTTGTGAATGGTGTCGTCTGAAATATGAATCCTGCAATGAGAATGGTTAAATGTTTCAAATAATGCAAACAAAGCACATAACCACGTTGCCATTTTATTGTTAAAAAAAACAGGAAAAACAAGGATCACAAAATTTGCATGAGAAAAACGCCTTTATTAATGATTAAACAAAGTACACACATAAGCAGGTAGCCCTAAAAAAAAAATCACCATGCCCCAGGTAGGACACAGGATCATACAATAATTGAGAAAACAAATCATTACTGTTTTGTAGTCACTTGGACAAGTTCCTGGATAGACCAGTTGCACAGATTCTGTCCTGGCACGCCGGGCTTGATCCACGAGTCCATATCGCAGTCACTATCTTCGTCATCAGCATCGGAAACAGCATTGATTATTTCATAACAGACCCCACCTGGAGTGATCACCACTGGTCCTTTGAACTTTGGCACGCCTGATGCGGAAGGTGACGATGTCGGGCGATATCCCAACCCAAACTTGTCCATCTTGACCGGGATTTCCAAGACTTGGCCCCATCCTTTGGTTGCTCCAGCTTGAACCACTGCCTGAGTGTCTTTGTACGATGACATGGCCACCTCCGGCCCTTTGATGGGAACAGGGGACTTGTCCTTGATCTGCAACCCCTCGAAGGCTTGGCATGGCGTCTCATGTATCTCCATATCCACTTCGACGTACTTGAATGACGAAAGATGACTAACCAGAATGTCCTCCTCTCCGCAAATAGTAACAACACTGTCACCGACCATGTATTTAAGCTTCTGATGTAGCGTGGACGTCACAGTCCCTGCAGAATGTATCCATGGTCGCCCAAGTAAACAGCTGTAAGCTGGATGTATGTCCATGATGTAGAACACAGTGTCAAACACTTCCGGCCCGACCTGGAGTGGCAACGTTATGGACCCAAACACCAACCTTCTGGTCCCATCAAAAGCCCTCACTACCAAATCACTTGGCGTGCATATGATTCCCCGGACATCTAGCTTCATCGTAGCCTTCTTCGGCAACACATTCAAAGATGATCCGGTATCTACAAGAACGTGCGACATAACAGTGCCTCGGCATTCCACTGAAATGTGCAAAGCTATATTATGATCCCGACCTCTAGGCGTCAAATCAAAGTCAGTAAATCCCAGGCTGTGGCCGGCATTCACATGCGCCAGTACCCCCTCAAGCTGATTAACGGTTACTTCCTGAGGTACAAAAGACGTGTCCAGGATTTTTAATAAGGCATTCCAGTGGGCCTCGGAACAAAGCAACAATGATAGTATTGAAATTTTGGAGGGCGTCTGCTGCAAGTGCTCCATAATCTTATAGTCACTTTTGCGAATCAACCTCATAAACTCTTCTACATCTTTGGCCAATGTTTCTTTATCTTTTGACTTGGAAGGTCCTCCTTCATTCACTTTGCTTTGCCTCTAGCAATCCTTTCAGCCTCGATTTCAGGTGAAGTGAAGATTCTACCACTTCGGGTCATACCTCCCGCTCCAACAATATTGCCCGCTGCCCCTGCTGGCTGGCTATCCACATTAATCTTTTCCCCGTTGCAAAAAGCTTCCAACCCATAATTCCATGGAATGGCTTTCGTACTCTCATAAGGAACGGGTCCTGCTTTCGTTATCGTGATAGTTGGCCGCTTGGAGGGCGCTGATATCGTAATAGTCTTTCATGGAATTGTAATTGTTGCAACCTCACTCTACTTTTCACATCTTACCTTATCAGGTTTTTCAACAGCAGTGCGGTCAAATTGCAAAGTCCCCTCATCAATCATAGCCTGGATACCTCTCTTCAAATCAATGCAGCCCTCTGGTCGGGTCCAACAATCTAAACAGTACTCATCACATCCGGGGAAGACCCCTCCTTTCAACAATCTGCTTTTAACATAGCTTAAAGGCGTCTTCAGATCATTTACGTCCATAACCAAATCCAAATCCTCCTCTGTCAGAATAGCATTCGCTCCATGATTCGGCATTGGTTTCTGTACAATATTGGGACCATCATTACTGAAGTTAATGACTTTACTATCAATCAAATCTTGGAATTTGTGCTTAAAAGCATGACAACTCTCGATATCATGTCCGGGTGCCCCAGAATGAAATTCACACTGCTTACTAGTATCATACCCGTAAGGAAGTGCTCTTGTGGGTGGGTTCAACGTTGTCTTCTCAACCAAATTCAAACTTAACACCGCCTAAAGCAGTTCCGCATACGTTGATGGAGGTGTGTCAAATACCCTCTTTGGCTTCCCATTCTAGATCCTTCTCTGAGCAGGATTATGCCTTTGTTGTTGATGTTGTTGCTGTTGTGGTTGTTGTCGTTGTTGTGGTATAGGGATTATAACACTAGCAACCTGTTGTTGAATATACTGATTCCTACCTCTACCTCGTCCTCGACCACCATACACTACACTGGCATCTCCTTGTCTCTTACCACCAAAGACCTTTTTTGCACCTCCAGCTGAGGTCGA
Organism: Lathyrus sativus; assembly: GCA_963859935.3. Lineage (NCBI taxonomy): Eukaryota > Viridiplantae > Streptophyta > Magnoliopsida > Fabales > Fabaceae > Lathyrus > Lathyrus sativus. The sequence goes on from OZ012741.1 coordinate 364,220,119, forward strand.
TTCATCGGCTTGAATCTTACCAATTTTGATGTCGTTTTTAATCCGTTCTCCCATGAGTATCATGTCAGAAAAACTACCCATCGAGAAATTGAGCAATTTATCATAGTACATCCCCGAGAATGTTCCAACAAAAATATCAATCATATCCCATTCAACCATAGGTGGGTGGACCCTTGCCGCCAGATCCCGCCAACGCTGGGCATATTCCTTAAAACTTTCCTCTTTCTTCTGTGAAAGACTCTGAAGCTGAACCCTATTTGGTGCAAGGTCACTGTTGTACTGGTAGTGTCTGACGAAAGCATCAGCCAATTCTTTCCAACTTTCGATCTGTGCAGGCTCTAGTCCCATGTACCATTCCAGCGATGGTCCTGACAAACTATCTTGGAAAAAATGCATAAGCATCTTCTCATCATTAGAGTAAGCAGACATCCTCCGGTAATATGAACGCACATGAACCCGTGGGCATGTATTACCTTTATATTTATCGAAAGTGGGAGCTTTAAACTTCAATGCCACCCTCAGCCCAGGAACCAGCCCCATGGTAGCCATGTCCAGACCTGCAGAATTTTGATTGGCTATACCTCTTATCTGTTCTTCCAGCATTTTAATCCTTCGATCATTATCAGTGGGACCCTCAAAACCCATGCCTTGCCCAGAAAAGGCATCCTCCTGACAATCTCTATTCCAGTACGGACCCTCATTACCATATCCGTCATAAGCAGCATTACGACCATGACCATGACCACTTTGGAAGAACCTGGGATCATACCTAAGATTGCCAAGCTCTTGATTAGCAGCCACTGTCCCAAAGCCAGTATTGAAAGGACCCATCCCAGCACCATTGGTATTCACATTGCCAAACCCAGCATTGTCGTAGCCATTATTACCCAAACCTTGATTGTTATCACCAAACCCTCCGTTGCCGAAACCCTGATTATTGAAGCCATCATTGCCATCCCGATGGCCAAAGCCAAGACCCTGATTGTTGTCACCGAAACCAGTATTGATACCAACATTCCTGTTGGTTTCCACGTTCCCATTAACATTATCAGCATTTCTGTTACCAGCGTTGCCAGTACCAGTCTCACCAACATTTGGTATCACTTCCTCCCTGCGAGGAGTCTCAACATGAACAGAGTTGTATTCAGTATTACCATCCGCTCACGCCAGCAGCGGTTGCACCAGAGTTTGAAGATGTTCCTGGCCTTTAGCCACAGCCTCCATAGTCTACATGAATTGGGCCAACCTATCCCGGATCTCCTGCATCTCAGACTGTACCTGATCCATGATCTTCTTACTGTTGCTTCTTGTAGCGTACCGGTGAATTCTCTGTTCGTCAATCTTGAAACAACCTGTAAGATGCAGGAGATAAGATTCGAGCTCAAAAAGAGTACCTGCCATGCAATATGAAGATGCAAATGCACACATGTAAATATGCAACAGGTTAATTCCCCCCCCCCCCCCCCCGATTCTAGTTCTGGAGAAGAAGCCATAACGACAATGGAGTCCCAAGTAAGCAAACGCAGAATCAGAAACCTCATACATAAACAAATGCCAAGAGGTAAAGTACAAGATACAACTAAATACAACTGAAAAGACCTCGGCCAACAAGCCTGGCGATGGTCAAAATACAAGTACGAATATCAAGAGAAAAGCAAAGATAAATCAGGACAAATGGCGCGCCCGAACATCTTCCAATAACCTCAATGTCTCCGGATGACCTAGTCTGGAGATTAGTTCCTGTATCAGTAATGCGTGTCGCTCAATAGTGGATCTCAACTTTTTGGCGTCCTCTACACAGGCTCCCCTGCCAAAACACTCATCAAGCCTGCATCTCTTGAAGCCAGCCTTCAATTCACAACCCCTAGTTTCTTGGACCATGCTGCTCACTCTAGACTCAGCGTCACGTCTAAGAGATGCCTCTTCAACAATCTTCGCATCCTTAGCATTGAGCTGTTCCTCTAACTGGGAAATCTGAAGCTTCAACTCATCTTCACGCTCCTTCTGGCTAGTAAGCGTGGCATTCCACAAAAATTTCCATTTGGAAAGTCGAGAATAAGCCTTGTTCAGAAGCTCTTTCTTAGTAGCAAGTACACTACTAACACCATTCAGGGCTACTCCTACTTTCTCTCTCTTGCTGGTCTCTTCAGTCAAATATGAACCCAACCTATTAATCATCTCAGTCTGCTTCTTCAAAGTGAAGGTTGCCTCATTCTTCTCATGCCGAAGCTGGAAAATCTCTTTCTCTAACTCTTCATTTGCTCTATGCAACTCCTCCTTTTCAGCCAGCAGCTTGTTATACTTCTCAATCTCTACTGAAGTAGGTTCCTCAATCACCGAAATACACGAAGGCTCTACAGCAGGATATGGCATCAAAGAAGTCCTAACTCTCTCATGGATCCAGAGCCGATATGGATTATAAGCCCGAATGTCACCCTTGCCAAGCAATGTCTTTCCTCTTCTGTGAATATTACCCCAAGCACGCCTCAATCTGACCAAAACATCTCCATCTAATAAACCTGTGAGATACAAAGATTCCTGTATCTCGTCTTCAACCGGAGAGTCCCTCAAAGCATAGCCAAACTGTCTCACAAGCAGAGAAGGGTTATAGTTAATACAACCTTTCCGTCCAATCAAAGGAACGTTCAGAAAGCCACTGCAACTATATATAATACTCACTCCAAGTAAGTTCCGATCAAACCAAACAATGTTCTCAGCACACAATCCCATCAATCTGGAAGACCAATCTAAAGTACCAGCAGTATCAACAAAAGGTCCCTTCTTAGGAAGATGTCCCTGAAACCACCTGTATAGAAGAGGTACATAGCAAGAAACATTCTTTCCCCGACGCTTCTCATTCTTATAATGAATAGAATGATAAACATCACCCAAGAGAGTAGGAATCGGATTCTTCGAGGCAAGAATAATGAAAGCATCTGAGTCGACAGAATCAGGCAAGTTTGGGAACAAAATAATCCCATAAATGCAAACAGCCAGAATAGCACTGAAGACAATCCAACATCCATCCTTCGCACACTGCGTAGCCTTCTCAACCAAGCAAGAAAGATGAAAACCATAAGCTTCATTCAACTTGACCAAATCTTCGGGGAACTCAGAAGCATCTAAACTGACAATCTCAACAAACTTAGCCAACTCAGGCTCAGTATCCTCATGAATAAAAGGCATCTGATCCAACACAGGAACTCCTAGCATATCAGAATATTCCTCCAAAGTAGGAGCCAGAATAAAATCAGGGAACAAGAAGCATCTCAACTGAGGCTCGTAAAACTGCATCAAGGTATACAATCCAGTCGTCTCAAACACAAAAGGTCTGCACACCAAGCTGAGCAGCTTCCCCATAAGACCCTCTAAACTCAGCCCTCACTCTCTGATCTGCTAGAGCAACCAACCGCAATAAGGAACTGATATCTGGAGAAGGCAACCTGTAAGCAACTGTCCTCTTCGTGGACTCCATGTCTGGCAAGAAGAACACTAGAATCTGAGGGGAAAACACACCTGCAACATAAATACACGTTAATGAAATGCAAACATGAAAATGCAGATGCATATGCAGCAGGGGATCAAGTGCAATAATGAAGAACTGTGTTGTGCTGTACTGCCACTTGAGAACCATCAGATCTTCTCCTCAAACCAAACCAACCACAAAAGAACCCTCATAACCAATTCTCACTAACAGAGACAAACCAGGTGTTCTGAGGCCAGAGTTTTCCTGCAAAAAGACCCACCTACCCCTCACAGGTATGTACTTAACTCGCAGACGAGGTATGGCATCCTATGTGGTCATCAGCGTCACAGACTTTCAAGAGCGATGATGCGATACCCAGAAGGTGTGGCATCATCATCCCATGAAGAGGCCTCACTTAGCCGAATCCCAAATGATAGGTTCCCAGAGTCGACAACCCTTCAATCCAACAACCTGTCGAGCCCAAAGGGCCAGGCAAGATGCCATCAAAGAGAATCTCGTCTGAGTGTAAATTTCGTAGCTAGCTGGTGCGAGCAAAGCAAGCAGGCTATCCACTACTCTCTACTTCTAAGTCTATGTGCACTCAAGCCCAGGTCCGGCTTATCTCTCAAACTAACCCTCTACCCACAACACAATAACAATAATATACAGTACTGAAAGTAAAGACAGAAAGATAAATACATACAAAACCCCAGACGGGAAAACAAGTGCTAGGATTGACTCGCGTAGGGAACCGTTGGAGTCCCCAGCAGAGTCGCCAGTTGTCGCTACTGCGAAAATCGGCACCGGCCATGACAGAAGAGTCGCCACCGTGTGTTATTTATCTCACAAGAGGGAAAGCAAACGCTCAGAGTAAACCTAACGCAAGGAGGTAAAGGAATGGTCATCGCAACCAAATCCTGGATTCGGGAGTCGGTTACGCAAGGGGAAGGTATTAGCACCCCTCACGTCTGTCGTACTCGACAGGATCCACGCTTGTTTTCTATCTAAGGGTATGTTTATCTATCTACTCTAAAGGTCTGGGTTAAAAAGAAAAGAAAATGACTCGGCAAAGTATCGCACTTTATGCCTACGTATTCCCGTCTGGAACGAGAAATCAGAGTCAACGTAGTTTGCCTAACTACGGGTTAAGAGGGGGGGGGGGGGGAGGTTGCTCGCCGAGATATCGCATCTCATGCCTACGTACTTTCATATGGCATGAAAGATCAGAGCAAACGTAGTTCGGGCTACGGAAGACACAAGTTTGTCTGACATTTTTTTATCTCCTTATGAAAGGGTTTTCCTGATTAAAGGTCCAAGAGGACAAAAACAGAGTTTGAGTGTTTGTTTGAGTTTTTTTACGAAAGAACTGTTTTTTAAGATGTTTGCAATCTCAGTCGCACTAGAGACTATGACCCAGGAGTGAACGCTTCGTATGTCACCGAAAGGGTACCACACTAACATCCAGATTACTGGAGCGAGACCCACGACCAACCTTTTCCTAGATAGCTTAAGGCTCGTAACGCACGACTTCAATTAACCTTATTACTGTGTTTTTGAATTGTTTTGAGATGAGAAGAGAAAGACGCCCTAAAACTATGGTTGAAAGGGAACCTACCTACAGTTATCATGCATGGGTCAAAACCTAATGTATGTCATAATTCCCTCTTGCACATAGGAAATCAGAGATCCTAGGGGAAACAGCAAAAAAAAAGCAAACAGTAAACAGTAAACAGTAAAATGCATGCTATGCAACAGTACAAGCGAGACAAGGGAGTCCGGCTCAACCTCAAACCTAAGAAAACAACAGGCAAGAGGAGACAAGCTCCACCTCAAACCTAGAGGTAATCAACACAAGCAAACAGACAATACAACAAAAGAAAAGAAACAGAGAAAGCAGCCCAAGCAGCAGCAACAGTCTTCAGCCACTTCAGTACTCAACAGCAGCAACTCTAAACAGCAAATCCCCCTTGACAGCAAAGTTGACAGCAAAAAGGCTTCATCTTCAAGTTAGCTTCTATCTTCAAGCTTCATTAAACTTCATCTTCAAGCTCTAGCAAGCACACTCCAAGCAAAGGATTAATCACTAAGATCAAGGTTGCAATGTTGAAAACCAAATGAAAACCAAAGGAAATCATCAAGTACCAACATTGAAATGGAAAGGCATCCTCAAAGTTCTACTCAACTAGGGCCTACCACACATCCCTCCAAAGGAGAGATGGAGTTTCCCTAGGAGGACTTTACATCATTGGATAGGATAGAAGCACACAATGCACTCTATGTTTGATGAAAGAATCAAAACTAGTCCTAATGGCTCTTCCTAAAACCCTAATTTTCTAAGCTCCTAAAACAACTTCTAAAAGAGGAGAAAGCTTCAACTCTAAGCTCCAATCTTCAAGCCACAGAAACTACACCAAATCTAGAAGACCCCCCGAGAAGGAATCCAAGCAAATCCAGCTCCAAGGTCACCAACAAGACCAAACAAACAAGAGCACTAACAAAAGAACACCACAAGCACAAGCAACTTGCAAAATACAACTAAAATAGAAAACAAAGTTGTAAAATTCTAATAAAATTCCTAGGGGAACATACATGTTTGAACAACCTAGGATTAAAATATTAAAGCCTAATTCAACTTCTACGTCACCTAAATAATTTCTAAATTGAAGGGTATCAAGGTGATCCACAAGTTTGGGAAGGCTCTAATCTCAACACCTAAAACAGAACCTAAATTGTTCTAAAATTCTAACAAAAATTCTAAGGGAACATGAATATCTACCCTAAAGCATACTAAAAAATCAAAGTCAAATTCATCACCAATTGGAAGAACAAAATTCAACAAGACAAATGATCAAATATGCAAATATTAAGGAATTAAACAAAATAAGAAAAATCAAATTAAATTGAAAAATGCATGAAAATGTATTTTATTGATTTCAGAAAATCGCAAATTCTCTCATGATCATGGAGATATTTTTGAAATAATTTTTGGATCAAAATTGAATTTATTGTGATTTTTTGAATCAATAATGCATTTAAAATAAACAAAATGGAATAAAAGAAATTCAAATGCTGAAAATAAACCACGGCCACAGGATGCGTTGACAAGTCCACTAATCCAAGCATCCACATGTTGCCAGCGCATTAAGTTGAATGACCGCGTTTTGGATTCAAAATCTCCATTCTCAGATTATAACATATCCGTTGGATCTGGTGGTTGGTCTTTGGTCAAGCAGATCTGATGGCTTAGGAGTCATCTTCCTCATTTCTCAGGCTGGCCAGATGGAGGACATGTGTGGTGGCCGGAGAAGACTCTGGTTGTCTTCTCCGGCGAGGCAATAGTTACAGGTGTCCAAAAACAGCAATCCTTATACCAATCTCACTCAAAATTTCATTAGGATCTCAAATCTCCTACTCAAATTATCCAACTCTCAATAGATTTTAAAACACGAAGCAATGTTCAGAAATAGCATCCAGATCAAACATCATCAATTGCAAATCTAATGATACAAAAAATCATCCTCATGCTACATACATCACTCTGATCTATCTAGATTGCTCTAACTCTCCATGAATCAAGAGATTCGAATCCAAACAGAATTACTATGTCATGATCAACCATCATCAAATGTCTCCAAATTGATCCTAAAACGATCTACATCTTGCCTAGATCCTAACCACAAGTTTAAATCTAACTACATCATGCTAAATCATGTGGAATTTTGAAAGTTACTAACCTGTTGTAGATCTAGTAACAATGGCACTTGGAGCTTGATTCTCTCTCCAAAACTCTCCAGATACGTTCAATGATGCACTAGGAAGAGTTTGCAACCTTTAATTTGCACTGAATTGGCTTGGAACTCAAAACACGATTTCACTTGCTCCTTGGAATTTTTCAACTGCAACTTTAGTGTTCTTCACTAAATAAAAGCCAACCTCACTCTGAATTCAATGCAATGAATATATAGAATGGTTTCATGGGCTTTTGAAGTGTGTTTGAAGCCCAATCCATCAATTTGCAAATTCTGATTTTCCTTCACATGTGCAATGTAACAGCCACGAATTGGCCATGGAAACTGTTCTAGAATCTTCCCTTTCAATTGCACATTGCCTTGTGAGTGTATTCAGACCAAAAAGAGTGCTTGAAATGCCTTGGTGAGTATTTTGGATGTGTGACTTGCAAATGAAGAAACCAAATGATAACTTGTAAAACTTGACTTAAACTCAAAATTCTGCTAATGCCAAAGTGCTTAGAATTCAATTTCCATTCAAAAAATGTAGCTACTTGACATGTTTTGGTCCTTTAACTCAAAAAATCAATTTTCCCTCCTTTAATCATTTTAAAATCTTCCATATTCAAACCATTTCAAACCAAGCCTTGCTATGAGCCCAATCTATCCATCATGACCTCTTGGATATCCTAAAAATCCCATTTTGAACAACTTTAATGTTGAAAAAAAATCCAATTGACAAGTGCAAGTTGGAGATTTTGACCTATGATTGAAAATGACCTATAATCTCACTTTCCCAAAATACCCCTGACTTGTAAACCTCATAACTTGAGTTCTACAAATCAGATGGAAGACTTCTAGTACAATTTAGAAAGCTAAGATCATGAGGAACAACTTTCATGTTGGCCAAAAGTTCATATGAAACTTCCTTCTTGGTCAAAATTAGCTTTGAAGTCAGATGATTTTCACAGACAAATTTTAGAGGCATCTGAGGACTTGTAACTTGTCTGGGTCATAACTTGAGTTCTATAAATCCCCTTGAGGACTTCTGGCACTCAAATTAAAGGTATTGAGATGCTATACAAGTTTCATTTTGGCTAAAGATCCATTTGAAACATGTATCTTGACTTATGTGGTCTTGAAGTTAGGCACTAAACAGGGAATTTTACACTATAACCCTAATTTAGCAACTTCCCACACTCTTGACTTTTCTTGATTTGATCTTGGCACAACACCACAAATGTCTCATCATATCATTTCATGAACTCCATGACCTAAAAGTAGGCTTTGATACTCTTCAATTTCCTAGTTGACTTAGGATTGACCCAGATGAATCCCTAATTGCTTGCACCTCAACGGTGACTCTTGCATTTGACACAATGACTTGATTAAACTCTCCCATGGCCCTCTAGGAATTCTATGAGCTCCATACACATCCTCTTCTCACATTCAAAACTTCATAACCCTCTGATGGTCTCCAGTTGATCCTCAAGTTAGGATAAAATTCACACTCAAACATCTAAACCCTTAGGCACTCAAACCACCTTCTGATGACTTTGACAACTTCTCAATCTTGAATGAGACCTCTTGCTAGGCTTCTCTTGATAAGAAATAACACTTGATCCCCTACTATATGAATGATACCATGATATGCAAATGATATAACTATGCAAATGTTAATGCAATGAAACATAAACTAGGTAAGAAAAGGTTGAGCAAATTTTGGGGTGCAACAGCTGCCCCTATTCAAACGGCTTGGACCCGACTGGGTGAAGAGCGAACGGCCTTCAAAAAATCGAGGTAGAAGACGGTTGAATACAAAGAAACCCGGAAATTTGCCAACCGTAGAAATACACCGCGAAAACTGCTTGGGGAACAACATCTGTTGTGCTGAACCCAGTTGTTACGGCAACAACTGATCAGTCATCTGACAACTTTGGACTTCAACATCAACCCCCTGTGTGACGCGACATGCCTCGAATTAACTTTGCAAGAAACACCTCCGTCCACAACTGAACTAAACTTCGTCAACACTAGGAGAGACTCCATCAACACGGGTACAACTCCGTCCACAACTGGACCAAATTCGTCAACACGAATAACAATCTCTGTCAATCACAGGTAACAACCACTGTCAACACGGATAACCATCACTGTCAACACAGGCAGCGACTCCACTAACACGAGTGAGAATCACTAGCGACTTCACTGGGGACAACTCCGTCAATCACGGGTAACGACTACCGTCAGCACAGATATCAATCACTGTCAATACAGGTACGATTCCGTCAACACGGATAACAATCGCCGTCAACACAGGTACGATTCCGTCAACACGGATAACAACCACTGTCAACACAGACACAATCTCTGTCCATCACAGGTAACAATCTCTGTCAACACAGGCGCAATCTCTGTCCATCACAGCTAACAATCTCTGTCAACACAAATAACAATATCTGTCCATCACAGGTAACCATCTCTGTCGACACAGATAACAATCTCTGTTAACACAGGCACATTGACCATCACCAGACCTGTTGGTTGAGGTCCTTTTCTGATTGTACTTAATTGATGTTTGTAAATTTCCCGTGGGCTTATGTTTGTATATATGAGGGTTTTTTATTCTATGCTTGTCTGTGGGGTTCTCCATCGTGTTGGTTGTTATCCCGAAACTAGAATCAAGGGGGAAATTTCCCTGTTTCATATATACATGTTTGCATTTAGCATTTTTTCACATTGCAGGTGCATCGGAACTGTTAACCTTATCTTGTTTCTTGTGCTCCACTAGTGTGTTTCAGGATTGCATATCAGATAACTCACCGGTACGGTACCAGAAGAAACCAGAAAAGACTGATGGATCAAATGCAGGCAGAAATGCAAGAGATGAGAGATCGGATGTCACAACTGATGGAGGTCATGCAAGGGGTTGCTAGTGGCCAGACGCAACTTCAGAATTTAGTGCAACCCTTGATTGCACGAGTCGATAGTGATGGCGTGTTACACGGTGGGATTGTTGCTAACCCTCCCCACATTGAGACTCCCCGAGTTAACACCTTTGTACCTATCCCTAATGCTGGAGGGAATGGTAATGCTGGGAATGCCGGAGGAAATGGTAATGATGGTAATATTGGAGGGATTGGAAATGTCTTTGGAAACATGGGAAATATTGGTATTGGTGCTGGAGAAGGCGAGTATGCTGGTAACAATTATGGTTTTTACGAACATGGAGCTGATTGTGCTATTCATGGAAATCTGCGTAATCCTCGGTTTGAGGATCAGCAAGCGGATGTTTTCTCAATGAGAGATGTCAGGCCTGAAATGTCAGCTGAAGCGAGCAGAAGATTTAAGCTTTTAGAACGCAAGATGAAAAGCTACGAAAATCAGAATTCCATGGGTTTAGATATGGCCCATTTGGGCTTGATTCCTGATCTAAGGGTGCCTCACAAATTCAAAGTGCTTGACTTTGATAAGTACAAAGGCACCACTTGCCCGAGGGTTCACATGCGTTCATACTATAAAAATATGCCTGCGTACTCGGACGATGAAAAACTCTTGATGCACTTCTTCCAGGACAGCTTGTCTGGTCCTTCTTTGGAGTGGTACATGAGGCTGGAGCCCACTAACGTCCGTAGCTGGAAAGACCTAGCCGAAGCTTTTGTAAGGCACTATCAGTACAACAGTGACCTCGCTCCAAATAGAGTCCAGCTGCAGAATCTTTCCCAAAAGAATAACGAATGCTTTAAAGAATACGCCCAGAGGTGGCGAGAGCTTGCTGCTAGAGTGCAGCCTCCCATGGTAGAGCGTGAGCTCATTGACATCTTTGTTGCTACTTTACCGGGAGTGTACTATGAAAAACTGATTAGCAGTATGTCAGGAAGTTTTTCAAACTTGATAATCATCGGTGAAAGGGTGGAAAACGACATCAAGCTCTGAAAGATTCAGGCGGGCGAAGTACCCTCAGCTGGAGGAGGAGGAAAGAAGGTATTTGGGAACAAGAAGCGTGAAGGTGACGCTAACTCAGTGACAAGTTCCAGAGGAAGATGTAGGGGTCAGCCACAGAACCAATATCGCCAACAGCAAGTTGCCAGTGTTACTATTCTTGTGCCATAACAACAGGAACCACCACAACAACAACAAAGGCAGTATCAGCCACAACAACAAAATCAGCAAGGTTATAGGAGGTTTCCTGATAGGGCCAGGACGAATAGAGTATTTGACACCTCACCGATGCCATACTCTCAGGTGCTTCAAACTTTATTACAACTGCAATTGATTCAGAAAAGGACTCTAGCTCCTTTGACAGGTCCTCCCCCACCTGGCTATGACGTGAATGCTCGTTGCGAGTTTCACTCTGGGGCGCCTGGTCACTCTATTGATGATTGCAAGGCTTTTAAACACAAGCTGCAAGATCTCATTGACAGCAAAGCAATAAATTTTTCTCATGATGCACCCAACGTTGTGCAAAACCCTATGCCAAACCATGGGCAAGCTAGGGTTAGGGCTATCTTGGTGGAGGAGAATTTAGACTTGATAATGGATGTGAATGAACTGAAAACTCCATTGAAGTTTGTGAAAGACAAATTGTTGGGAGGGGTGTATTCCCAGGCTGTAGTAAGGACTGTGTTGATTGTTTAAGCCACCCTGAGGGATGCGTTGATTTGAGGAGGTGTATCCAAGGAATGATAGATGAGGGGACATTACAGTTTGAACGGACCGCAGAAAAGAAACCTATTGAGGTAGTAGATGAAGAGAAGGATGAGGTCGCTATGATCTCGATCCCATAAAAGACTATAACTATCTCAGCGCCTCCTAGGACACCAACAATCACTATCACCAAAGCGGGACCTGTGCCATATGAAAGCACCAAAGCTATTCCGTGGAACTACAGAGCTGAGGTGTATTGTATTGGTCAGAAGATAGACTTGAAAAGTTTTCATGTTTAGTCAGCAGAGAATGTTGTGGGAGCAGGAGCGATCACCCGAAGCGGCAGGGTCTTTTCATCACCCAAAGTGGTGGCTGAAAAAGCAGATAAGGGGAAAGGTAAGATGGTAATAGAAGAAACTTCCCAATCAGGCGAGAGGGAGTCTTTGGAGAATGATGTGGAGGAAGTCATGAGGCTGATACGCAAAAGCGACTACAAGGTAGTCGAACACTTACAACAGACACCTTCCAAAATTTCAATATTATCATTGTTGTTGAGTTTCGAAGCGCACGGGAATGCATTAACGAAAGTGTTGAGTACCGCTTTTATGCCTCAAGAAATATCAGTGAATCAACTTAAAGGGGTTTTTGGGCATGTAAACGCGGGAAATGGTCTTGGATTTACAAATTTAGACTTAACGCCAAGGGGCAGAAACCACAATTATGCGCTGCACATTTATGTTGAATGTAGAGGAGTGGTTATGTTTCATGTCCTTGTTGACACATGGTCATCCTTGAATGTGCTGCCGAAGAACACACTTATGAAGCTAGATACTCAGGGCATTACCTGTACACCAAGTGACTTGGTTGTACGTGCTTTTGACGGTACCCGGAGGTCTGTCTTCGGTGAGCTGACTTTGCCTATCCAAGTGGGCCCATAAGTTTTTGACGTTGTTTTTTACATCATGGACATTCAGCCTGCTTATAGCTATTTGTTGGGCAAACCATGGATCCACTCGGCTGGGGCTGTTACATCAACTCTGCATCAGAAGCTGAAATATATGGTTGGTGGCAATGTTGTGACAGTGTGTGGAGAAGAGGACATAATGGTCAGCCACCTTTCTTCTTTCAAGTATGTCGAGGTAGATGGGGAAATTCATGAGACCCTGTGTCAAGCTTTTGAAATATTCAGTTGAAGGAGAAGTCTCCAGTAGTGAGAAAAAAGCCTGAGGTGGCTATGTCTTCTTTCAAAGAAGCGCAGGCTGTGGTACAAGTTGGTTCAGCCCAAGGCTGGGGGCAGGTGATTAATATACCTCAGAAGCAAGACAAGTTTGGTATAGGGTATCACCCATCGTCTTCACAAAGCACGCCGAAGTTCAAGGGGCCGATCAGGTTTACTAGCGGGGGTGTCTTCTTCGAGCAGATTAATGTCATTTCTGATGATGAAGCTGGAGACAGTGACTGTGATATGGATGCTTGGATCAAGCCATGCATTCTAGGACAACGTTTATGGAACTGGTCCATTGAGGAATTTGTCCAAGTGACCAATGAACAGTAATGCTTCGTTTTTTAATTATTGTACAATCCTATGTTCTACCTGGAGCATAGCAGTTTGTTATTTCAGGGCTTGTTTGTTTATGTTTGAATATTATTTCATCTATTCATCAAAGGGCGTTTTTCCATTCAAATTTTGAGATCTCTGTTTTTCTTGTTTTTGTTTTTAACAATAAAATGGCAATGTGTTTGTCTGCATATCATTTGAAACACATAACCATTTTCATTGCAGGACTCACATCATTGCAAATGACACCGATCAAGAATCTTCTATGACTCGCTTCGACTTTGATAACCCGGTATTTCAAGCTGAAGAAGAGATTGATGAGGATGAAGACTTGCCCGAAGAGCCAGCCAGACTCTTGAGACAAGAAGAGAAAATCATTTTGCCTCATGAAGAAGAGATTGAGTTCGTCAACGTGGGTTCTGAAGAGGTTGTCAGAAATGTCAGAATAGGGGCTGCATTGCAAGATGACATCAAGCAAAGGCTTATCGAGATGCTTCGAGAGTATAGTGACATATTTGCTTGGTCTTACGAAGATATGTCCGGCCTTGACACTGACATTGTGGTTCATGACTTACCACTTCGGGAAGAATGTCCATCCGTCAAGCAGAAGCTTAGAAGGACGAGACCAGACATGGCTGTAAAAATCAAAGAAGAAGTCCAAAAGCAGTTGGACGCAGGAGTTTTAGCCGTGACAACCTATCCTCCGTGGGTCGCCAACATTGTGCCGGTACCAAAGAAGGACGGTAAGGTACGGATGTGCGTTGATTATAGAGATTTGAATAAGGCGAGCCCAAAGGATGATTTCCCGCTCCCTCAAATTGACGTATTGGTCAATAATACGGCTCAATTTTTGGTGTTTTCCTTCATGGATGGCTTCTCGGGTTATAATCAGATAAAAATGGCACCAGAAGACATGGAGAAAACAATATTCATTACACCGTGGGGAACGTTTTGCTATAAGGTGATGCCGTTTGGGTTGAAAAACGCAGGGGCAACTTATCAGCGGGCAATGCTGACTTTGTTTCATGATATGATTCATCATGGGGTTTATGTTGATGACATGATTGTGAAGTCCCAAACAGAGGAAGAGCATCTCGTCAACTTATTGAAGCTGTTTGAGAGGTTGAGGAAGTTCAAATTGAGGTTGAATCCAAATAAGTGCACTTTCGGAGTTCGGTCCGGAAAGTTATTGGGGTTTATCATCAGTAGAAAAGGAATCGAGGTAGATCCTGCAAAAATAAGAGCTATTCAAGAAATGCCAGCGCCGAAGACTGAAAAAAAGGTTCGTGGCTTCTTAGGGAGGTTGAACTACATCGCTCGGTTCATATCTCATCTAACAGCCATGTGTGAACCGATGTTTAAACTGTTAAAGAAAGATCAGGCGATTGTCTGGAACGAAAATTGTCAAAAAGCATTCGATAAAATAAAAGAGTATTTGCAGGATCCTCCGATACTGATACCCTCAGTTGCTGGAAGACCGTTAATCATGTATTTAACGGTTCTTGAGAATAGTATTGGTTGTGTTCTCGGTCAACACGACGAGACAGGGAGAAAAGAGCATGTGATTTATTATCTGAGTAAAAAGTTCACAGACTGTGAGTCCCGTTACTCAATGCTTGAAAAAACGTGTTGCGCACTCGCTTGGGAGGCCAAACATTTAAAACAGTACATGCTCAATCATACAACCATGCTAATTTCGAAGATGGATCCGATTAAATATGTCTTTGAAAAGCAGGCACTTTCAGGAAGAATTGCCAGATGGCAAATGGTACTGACAGAGTACGACATCCAGTACGTTTCCCAGAAAGCCATTAAAGGGAGTATTCTGTCAGAATACCTTGCTGAACAGGCAATTGATGATTACCAACCAATGAGGTTTGAATTTCCTGATGAGGACATTATTTACTTGAAAGCGAAGGATTGTGATGAGCCATTACCCACTGAAGGTCCGGAGAAAGGTTCTCAATGGCAGATGATATTCGATGGCGTAGTTAATTCAAATTTTAGTGGAATTGGGGCAATTATCACGGCTCCTCATGGAACTCATATCCCCTTCACTGCCAGATTAAATTTTCCTTGCAGCAATAATGAAGCCGAGTACGAAGCATGTATCATGGGTTTGGAAGAAGCTATTGATCTGAGGATCAAGAATCTCGATGTATATGGCAATTTAGCGCTATTTGTTAACCAGATCGAAGGAGAATGGGAAACTCGTCAGCCCAATCTGATCCCTTAAAAGGATTATGCAAGAAGACTGTTACCATTTTTCGATCGTATAGACTTCCACCATGTGCCAAGAGCGGAGAATCAAATGGCAGATGCTCTGGCTACGCTGTCTTCAATGTACAGGTCAATTTTTGGAATGAAGCTCCAAGGATTGTTATCTCATGCCTCGAAAGGCCTGCTTTAATATTTGCCATTGAGGGAGCTTCCGATGGCAAACCGTGGTTCCATGATATTCCGAATTTCCTTAAGAACCAAGAGTATCCGCCAGGGGAATAAACCCAGGATAAGAAGACTCTTAGGAGATTGTCTGGTAACTTTTACCTCAATCCAGATGGTGTGCTCTATAGAAGGAATCATGGTCTAGTGCTACTCAGGTGTGTGGACGAAAAAGAAGGAAGCTTGCTTATGGAAGAGGTCCACGAGGGTACTTTTGGCACGCATGCCAGCGGACATGCCATGACTCGGAAGATACTATGAGCTGGTTATATTTGGCTAACAATGGAGTTGGATTGTTTCAAATTCACGAAGAGATGCCATAAATGCCAGATTTATGCTGATAAGATTCATGTGCCGCCGTGCCCGTTGAATGTTACGTCATCCCCTTGGCCATTCTCCATGTGGGGCATCAATATGATTGGAAAGATCGAGCCCACTGCTTCTAACGAACACCGTTTTATTTTGGTAGATATCGATTGCTTCACCAAGTGGGTGGAGGCAGCCTCGTACGCTAATGTGACCAAGCAAGTGGTATCAAAATTCATAAAGAAGGACATCATCTGCAGATATGGAATTCCTGAGCGAATCATTACTGACAATGGTTAGAATCTAAACAATAAGATGATGAAGGAGTTATGCCAGAACTTCAAGATTGAACATCACAACTCATCACTCTATCGGCCGGAGATGAATGGCGCCGTTGAAGCGGCCAACAAGAACATAAAAAAGATAGTGCAAAATATGGTTGTGACTTACAAAGATTGGCATGAGATGTTGCCCTTTGCTCTGCATGGTTATCGTATGATGGTACGCACATCAACCGGGGCAACTCCTTTCTCGCTAGTGTACGATATGGAAGTTGTCCTGCCGCTAGAAGTCGAGATTCCTTCTTTAAGAGTTTTGGTTGACGTAAAGCTCGATGAGGCAGAATGGATCAGGAACAAATTGAATCAGCTTAGCCTGATGGATGAGAAGAGGCTAGCATCTATCGCATACGGTCGGTTGTATCAAAGCCGGATGAAGAAATCTTACGACAAGAAGGTGTGCCCTCGAAGCTTTCAGACGGGCGATCTTGTGCTGAAAAAGATTCTCCCACCATACTCAGATCACAGGGGCAAATGGACTCCCAACTATGAAGGTCCATATGTTGTACTAAAGGTTTTCTCTGGAGGAGCCTTAGTGCTATCCACCATAGACGGTGAAGATCTTGCATCCCCTATGAACGCAGACGCAGTTAAAAAATACTTTGCTTAAAAGAGACCCGCTGGACACAAAAAGAAAAGTCCAGGCAAAAATGGGGCATCCCGACGAACCATAAAAAAAGGAAAATAGGTTCGGGCAAAAATTAGGGATAAAAATGAAAAGATGTAAACCCGCAAAGTCGAAAACCTAAAAAGGAGACTTTGGCAAAAATGGGTATCCTGATGAATCGAAAACCCGAAAGGGCGGTTCAGGAAAAAGTTAGGGATTGAAAAGCAAATGACTGCGATCTGCGTATGAACTTCATTGCTTAGTGGATTGGGAGAACCTGAGGGTTGTTTATCCGAATCAATCTCTTCTGAAGACGAAGCGTCGGGAAAGCGTCAGGGTCAGGCGAGTCATAGAGGAATCAACTCATGGTGTTTGTCTGCGCCACATTACCGACATTGTTGTACTTTTTGTTTAAAATGTACACTTTTATATTTGCTTTTATGCATACTTTTAGTTTTGCGCAGCTTCCAATTTTCAGGAGTTGCATTTGCTGTAAAACTTTGCCTATTTATAGGCCGTTTATCAATAAACATATACTATTCAATACTTGTTTGTGTGCTTTGTTTTAGCTTTTACTGTTTTGTTTGTGAAAAATGCCCGATGTTTTTGATGAACATGCATACATAAACTTATAGGCATTGGCCAATAATTGTTAAAACTTTGATATTAATTGAACAATGTCACGGATGATGACCAAAATAGCCCTGTTGTATAGGATGCCTTGCCTGTTTACCTTTTGCAGGGTTGTTACTCTTGGGGCAAGGTTTTATGAATACGGATGGATTCATATGTTCCCTAAACAGTGTTGTTCTCCAGCAGGTGAGGTTGCATCTCTATCCTAGTAGAGTTATGTGCAGTGTATTAGCATGTCCCTGGCAGTTTGTCGGTGCGCTTTTAATCCTCCGCAGAGTACGAGTATGTGCTTATTCCCCAGCGAGTCGAGATTCGGGCGTATCCCCGCGGAGTAGGCGCAGAGTTTTCTCCAGTAGTGGTATGATATTCTTCGTTCTCCATATGCTTGATTGTAGGTACTTAGCTTTCAGCAGTGCATACCGAGGTCTCCAGCAGAGTTAATTTCCCGCAGTATCATTTATCCCCTAGCAGGAAAGGTGTGATCTCAGTGTTGGTCATCTTTTCTCAGTTAGATCTTTGTTCCCCAAGAGAGTTGCGTCTTGGAAGGCCGTTCAGGACATTGTTGTTCTCTGTCAGGTAAGTTGGGTTGTTTAGCCTAGACGTTTTAAGTACTCGGTGAGTTGTTTGTTCCCCAGAAAATTTGTATTCCGGAGAGTCAGCCCAGGCATTTTCCTCAGCAAGTGGTGATCTGCATCCTAAGTTGAGTTTGGATTTCCTGTTCTTGTTTGAACTTTATTCCCGGTAGATGAGCCCTTCGAGGCCTTTTCGCTTCGGCGTAAGTCCAATTATTATTGGCATGGGTAAGTCGTTCCGTGCAGGGTTGTTTGTTGTTCCTGACAGGATGGTTTCTGTTTCTCTAGCATTTATTTTGTTGTTTCAGTTATGTTGCATCTACATGCGTGCATAGCATCTACCCAAACGCGTAGCATTTCCATTTCGTATGGAGCATTACGCCATTTTCAAACATTTGCATGTGAAACATAGATGAGGTTGTTACCTCTTTGTTTGCAGGAATGTATCTGACAGATGATTGATTAATATCTTTGTGCCCGTATGGTGTCCAGACCATGGCAAGTAGAAGAGTATCTTCGCCCGAATGGTATCCAGACCATAATATTTTCCGTCAGCCCGCATGGTATTCAGACCCCGACTTGCGTTTCTCCCCAGTAGTGTCATCGAGCTTCGATTGACGGTGTTGTCTATAGCCTTATATGGTATCCAGACCATGGCGAGTTAAATATATTTGTGTATATGGTATCCAGACCATGACGAGTTGCTAAGTCTCTGTTAGCCCGCATGGTATCCAGACCTCGGCTTTTGTATATCCCGACAGTTGGTCATCTTCGCCTACGTGGTATCCAGACAATGGTAGTTATTGATCTATTTTGTCCGTTGAGTATCCAGACTCCGTTCGAATTCCCTTGTGATGTCTAGATCACAACAAGTGTATTTGTGTTCTTTTGCCTTATGGTATCCAGACCATGGCTTATGCTCGTGTTTTTATGCTTTCTCCGTTAGGTATCCAGACTCCGGTAAAGTCAGTTGGGTATCCAGACCCTGATGAATTTCCTGTTTGTGCTTTCTATGTTGAGTATCCAGACTCCAGTCAAGTCAATTGGGTATCCAGACCCTGATGAATCCTGTTTGCACTTTCTCCGTTGGGTATCTAGATTTCGGTAAAGGCAGTTATGGTATCCAAACCATGGTAGTTTATCTGATGCTCCGTGATATCCAGATCACAGTAATGGTTATTATCTTCGGCCGCCATGTGGTATCCAGACCTCGGCACCTAACAATTTCTCTCAGCTCGCGTGGTATCCAGACCACAACTTATGTTGTTTCCCAGTAACGTCGTTCGGCTTGAACTCGTAGGATATCCAGATCCAGATGAATATATTTCTTTTACATTGAGCATCCAGGCTCCAGTTATTGAGTATCCAGACTCAGACTTATTAACCGAGTATCCAGACTCAGGTTTATGGCATAGAGCATCCAGGCTCAGATTTGCATAGAGCATCCAGGCTCCGGCTATTGAGTATCTAGACTCAGATTTATTAACCGAGTATCCAGACTCAGGTTTATTGCATAAATCATCCAGGCTCAGATTTGCATAGAGCATCCAGGTCCCGATTATTGAGTATCCAGACTCAGATTTATTAACCGAGTATCCAGACTCAGGTTTATTGCATAGAGCATCCAGGCTCAGATTGCATTGAGCATCCAGGCTCCAGTTATTGAGTATCCAAACTCAGACTTATTAACCAAGTATCCAGACTCAGGTTTATGGCATAGAGCATCCAGGCTCAGATTTGCATAGAGCATCCAGGCTCCGATTATTGAGTATCCAGACTCAGATTTATTACCAAGCATCTAGGCTCCGATCATTTTGAGCATCCATGCTCCAATTTGTTTCTTTGAGCATCTAAGCTCCAGTTGGTGTTTTTGAGCATTCAGGCTCAGATTACTTTGAGCATCCAGGCTCCGATTTTTATGGAGTACCCAGACTCCAGTAATATTGTTACTTTTCGCCAATATGGTATCCAGACCATGGCGCCGCTTTCGAAGTTTGTATTCTTTTTCCCCAAAGGAGTGGTTTTGAGATCAGTATAGCTATATTCAGATTTTATGCTGTTGGCAAATTTCCGGGTTCTTTGGTATTCAACCGTATTTTACCTTGATTGCGTGAAAGTCGTTTGCTTTTCACTCATTCAGGTCCAAGTCGCTTGAATAGGGGCAGCTGTTGTACACCAAAATTTGCCCAACCTTTTCTTAACTTGGTTTATGTTTCATTTCATTTTGTTCTAGCATTTGCATTGCATAGCATATTTCATTGAACAGGGGATCAAGAGGTTGTGCATAGCAAAAGAAGTCTTCTCAGAGTGTTGAGCCTAAGCAAGGGGTGTTACTCAAGTTCAAATGGTCATCAGGTCATCTTGAAGTGGTCAATAGTCTTGTGAAAGGTTGGATGAATGTATGTGGGTCAGCTCCTAATTTGGAGGCCAATTGAAGAGTATCAGAGGATTGTGAATGCATGATTATGGATATAATATGTTGAGATAGCTTATTGAGTGCTTAGAGAGCCATGTTGGAGCTTATTCAGGTTGTTGTGTGAGGTGGAAGAAGCCACAGTCAAGGATATTGCATCTAGGGTTTTCATATGGTAAATCCTTAGTTAACTGTGAAATTGAAGGAGGTTAAAACTCAATTCCATGTCTCTATGGTCATGGGATGTTGTGTTGAGAGGTCTAATATATCATTTCAAGATCAATTCATCAAGGATCAAGAGTGTGAGAAGTTACTAAATTAGGGTTCTCAGTGTAAAATCCCTTGTTTAGTCCCTAACTTCAAGACCACCTATCTCAAGATACAAGTCTCATCTCAACTTTTGACCAACATAAAACTTGTAGAGCATGTTCTTAGCTTTTTTTTTTAGTACTAGAAGTCTTTGATTGGTGAAATTCTGGCATGCAGATCATTTGTGTTCCAAGAACATTGATCTCTGCTCAACAAGGATGAGTACAGACCATGGCCAATTTCAATTTCTTTAAATTGTCCCAATGTCATGACCAATGTCACGACCTCTGTTGTGACATCTGCAGCCTATTATACTATTTATCTTAACCATTTAAAGTACATAATGTTGCACCCTAAAATTTGCCCAACCTTATTCACTTGGTTTATGTTTCAATGTCATTAGCATTTGCATATAGAGTCATGTACATAGGTTACTCATCGGCATAGCATAAGCATAGCAAGTCATACAACAGGGGGACCAATCATTATTCTCATCTCTAGAGGCCTATCAAGAGGTTATTATCCTAATTCCATCTCATTCAAGTCATCAGAAAAGAATTTGAAAGCAGAGAGTTCAGCAGATCAAGCCTTGAGCCTATCCCCTATCTGAGGGCATCTGAGGGTCAACAGGGAAGTATGAGCTGTGAATTGAAGGCACGGGGAGTATCTAGACATCTTGGAGGACTTAGAAAGTCATTTGGAGAAGGAGACAAGTCATTGGTGTGATCACAAGTATTGCAGTTGAAGACAGTCAACTAGGGTTTCATCTGGGTCAACCCTGGGCCAACTCTAGGTCAATTGACTGATTGAAAGGCATTAAGGGCTATTGGAGAGATGTGGGGTTCATAATTTGACATGGAGAATAAAGATATGTTGTTATGCTAAGAATAAATCAAGAGAAATCAAGGAGAAGAGGAGGTTCTAAATTAGGGTTTCTAGGTAAAATTCCCTAGTTTAGGTCAAACTTCCAAGCAAAATAAGTCAAAATGCAAGCTTCAAATGGATCCTTGGCCAACATGAAACTTGTAGAGAATCTCAAGACCTTTAATTTGAGTGGTGGAAGACATCAAGGAGATTTCTAGAACTCAAGTTATAGCTCTTGCAAGTTAGGGGTCACCAGATGGCACTGAAATTTGTCTGTGCAAGTTGACTGTCTTCTGACAAACTTTTGGCCCTCAAGGATAATTCAAATGGACTTTGAACAAGCAAGAGAGGTGTTCCTCATTGTCTCCCCTTTCCAAAAAGGTATGGTATGCCTTCATATGATTTAGGGAACTCTACTTATGGCTTGTGCAAGACAGGGGTATTTTGGTAATTTGGTGATTACAGGTCATTCATAGCATATGCTTAAAACTCATACAAGGAAGCTTCAAATGGAAAACTTCCCAACATCAAAGTTGCTCAAAATTGGATTTTAAGGCTAGATAAGATGTTGTGAGAGTTTGAAAATGCATGGAGCATGGATATTTTAAAATGGTCAAAATGGCTTGTAAATGGCTTATAAGTTGAAAAAGTTGGAATTGAATTTTGGTTTGAGAGATCTACAAATCCAAAATGGGGCATATGATAGATGATTTTGATTGGAAACATCATTTTGAGAACAATGGTTTAGCCACATTTTTGAGTTTAGGCTTAAAAATTGGAGTTTCTTTGTAAATTTGTTATTTGCACTTTAAGGCATCAAAAGGAAAGATGAGAAAATGCTACATAAAGGTTTGTAAGACCTTATTTTCATGTCATAATACCATATGAGGAGAATTTAAGTAAGATTGCATGGTTTATCATGAGATGGCATGAGATTCACTCAAGATGACAAATTCAAAATCTCATTACGTGATACATTCTAGAAACTTCATGGAAGGTTCTACAAACTTCCACACATTTCTATTCTCATCTATATAAGCCCTAGAGTGACTCCATGCATTGGTTGGTGATTCTAAAAGCTTGCATGCTACACTTTGATTCCTTCACTCCAAAATTGCATTTTCATTCCAAACTCCATTAAAACACCATCAATCACTACAATTCTGATCATCATCATCATCTATAATCAACATTGAGCATTTGGCAAAGGAAAGGCTCAAGAATTCGTGGCTGGATTATGAGATCTCCAACTTCACTCCAACTTGCATGAAGAGTTGAATAGGTTGATTCAATAAGATAGAACAAGAACTACTGCAACCAGAGGCTTCAACATTCATCAAAGACCATACAAAGCAATTGGCAAGGTCTGAATTGGAGGAGAACCATCATCACCATCATCACTTGCAAGGTATGCATTTTCTCATGAAACTCTCTATTTATCCATAGTTCAAGCATGTTGTTAGGAGAAATCTAATAGAGACCAATTAGGGATGTTGTATGATGAGTTTAAGGGCTGTTTGTGAGGTTTGCTTCCATGGTGTCAATTCTTTAATGATCAAGAACTCACGATTTAGTGTACTATAATCTTAGGTATTAGGCTTAGGATAATCCCCATAAGATGTAGTACATGATAGGTTAATATGAGACCATTTGATTACCATGCAAACTAAGGTGCGAAAATGGTGACCACCCCTTGTAGCCTTCGTATTTCTTTCTTGAGGGAGAGTTAGAGAATTCTAGTACCATGGCTGTGTAGAGGGAGAAGAGTAGATGAGTTTTCATCTTTGGATCGTGAAAAATGGTGGAGAAATGAGAGAGTTAGAGAGGGTGGAAGTTGCTTGCATGAATTCTGTTTTTTAGAAACCCTAAGTGTCCAAGGTAGAAGAGATAATCTCTACCATTGATTCATGTTGGGATATTTGACTTTGTCCCTCAATCCAGCGGCCTAGATTTTATTAAACTTCAAAAATTCATAACTAAATGGAAAATGCATATTTTTAACTCATTCTTTTTTTAATATTTTCCTTAACATGTCTAGAAAATTAAAAAAATATAAAAATTGCATTTTATATTTTTTTCGCATTTTCCACATATTTTACAAATAAATGCATATTTTGAAGGTTTTATTTCATACATGATCTTGTAGATTTTTGTTCTTACACTTAGAAATAGATTTTTTGCCCATTCTTTTTTGTGGTGATTAATATTGAATTGTAGTATTCCCAGAATTTATTACTAGATTTTTTAGAATAAAATTTGATTAGTTTAGATAATTGAACTTAGGATAGTTTAATTAGGGTTTTTAAGTAGTATACTTGAACTTCAACATTTCATTTTTGAAAATTCATAACAAATTAGAAATTGCATATTTTTAATTCATTCTTTTTGCATCATTTTCTTTAAAAGAGTCTAGAAAATTATAAAAAATAAAAATTGCATTTTATTTTTTATTTGATATTTTCCCCATATTTTCTAAATAAATAGCATTTTAAATAGTTTCATTTCATGCATGATTTTGTTAATTTTTGTTCTATTAGATGCTTTAATATTTTTTGTCCATTCTTTTTAGGTTGTTTAGTTTAGACATTAAAATTGTAGATTCAATTTAGTTCCCATTTTTAGAAATTAATTTTAGGTGTTTAGTTTAGGTGTGAACAACATGAACAAACTAGGGTTTTAGGTGATTACTTAGGAGAATCAATTCTTTTCCCTTAGGACTTAGGGTTTGAATAGTTTAGCTATGGGACTATAGGGGCTATGGGTAGTTATTAGATCCCCTTAGAAAAGTCAGGATTCCCCTACTGCTATTACTGTACTGTATATATCTGATTGACTGGTGTGGTGTGCCCTCTGGGGTTTATTGCTTGTTTGTGTGGGTATTGGGATTGTCTGGGGACTTGGGAGAGCTGAAGACTTGAGGAGATGAAGACCATTGGAGATCCAGAGATTGAAGATCAACTGCCAGAGTTGGAGAGGAGGTTCTTGCTAGCAGCTGCTGAGGAGACTAGGGTTTAGGAGCTAGGCAGAGCTCTAGATTAGAAAGCTTGCTTCTCAAACATAGATGGCTTTGTTTGCCTCTATCCTTTCTCTATGATTCAAAGTCTCTTTCAAATATCCACCTTCTTCCTTTGGAAGGATCAGTGAATGTATTTGAAAGATAGAACTTTTGAGAGAAAACTTTCTGTTTAATGTTAACAGTTGATGAACCACCCTTGGTAGGTAATTAACTGTCTAACATTCATTCACTTCATCTGGTTGGCTGATGTTCATCCTGGAGCCTGAGACTTGAAGAAAAGCCATTGCAGATAGAAGACTGATGATCAAAACCCTTACCTGAAGATCATGAAGATGGAGATTGATGCTTGTTGAAGCTCATGAATGATTGGAGATTACTTGAAGCCAGATGTTGATTCAGAGCTGCTGATGCTGTTTCTTTTGCTGATGTATTTCATTGCTGATGTATTGATTGGTTTTCCGGACTGTATTGTTTGCTGGTTACCCTGTTGGGTTAAAAGTGAAGCCTGTTCACTTTCGCCTATTGTTTTCTAGGTTCGAGGTTGAGTGGGACTCCCTTGCCTCGCTTGCACTGTTGCATCCATGCATTTTACCGCTTTATTATATCTGTTATTGTTTCTGTTTCTGCCTATCCCGTAGGATCTCTGTTTCTCTCTGTGCAAGAGAGGAGCATGATAGACATTAGGTCTTAATCCATGCATGATAACATTAGGTTAGTTTGTTTCCCTTCGCAACCATAGGTTAGAATTCTATCTCTTCTTCCTCAAAAACAAACAGAAAATACAATAAAATTTCAAACACAATAAAAGACACTTCTTCCGTAAAAGAATGTAAACTCATCAAGACGTCATTTTTGTCCGCCGGGACTGCTAATCAAGAAACCCTTTTTTAGAAGGAATAAAATCAATCAAGGACAGACTTATGTCGTGCGTGGCCCGAACTACGTTTGCTCTGATCTTCCATGCAGTGTGGAAGTACGTAGGCATAGGATGCGATATCCTAGCGAGCAACCTTCCCCTCCTTTCCCGTAGGTAGGCGAACTACGTTGACTCTGATTTCTCGTTCCAGGCGAGAATACGTAGGCATAAAGTGCGATACTTTGCCGAGTCATTTTTATTTTCATTTTCTTTTCTTTTAACCCCAGACCTTTAGCGTAGATAGAATAACAATCCATACCCGAAAACAAGCGTGGATCCCGTCGAGTACGACGGACGTGAGGGGTGCTAATACCTTCCCCTTGCGTAACCGACTCCCGTACCCAGGTTTTGGTTGCGACGACCATACCTTTCCCGTGTTGTGCGAGGTTTACTCTGAGCGTTTCCTTTCCCTCCCGTGGGATAAATAACGCACGGTGGCGACTCTTCTGTTCAGCCGGCGCCGATTTTCGCAGTAGCGACAGCTGGCGACTCTGCTGGGGACCCAACGTCCCCTGGCTGCTAAGGACTGCGAGGGTTCTTATGCATTTGGGATCCAACGTCCCTTAAGAGAGTCAATCCTAACGCTTGTTTTCCCGTCGAGGATTTTGTATGGATTTATATTTCTGACCTTTATTTTCAGCATTATATATTGTTTATTATTGCTGTATTGGGGTGTGACGGGTGTTCTGATATTGAGTGAGAAGCCGGACCTGGGCTTGAGTGCACCTAGAATTAGCGTAGAAAGTAGTGGGCGCGTGCCGGCTTTGCTTGCATTAGTGTCTCATGAAATCTACACTCGGACGAGGTTCTTCTGGTTGGCTTCTTTTTCTACCCTTTGGGTCGAAGGGGTTGTTGGTCAGCTGAATTGTCGACTCCGGGGACCGATCACTTGGAAGTTGGCTAAGTGAGGCCTCTTCAGGAATTGATGATGCCACTCCTTCTGGGAATCGTATCATCAACCCTGAAAGTCTGTGACACCGACGACCGCATAGGATGCCGTACCTTGTGCCAGTTATAGGGCCACCCACCTGTGAGGGGATTTGGGGTTATGCAGGTAACCAGACCTTCAGATACCGGTTTGTTCTCGATCAGAGATCCTGGGTATTTATGGAGAGTTATGAGGTCTGTCAGAGACCATTTGGAGATGTGTTCTGAGGTCTGTCAGAGACCAATTAGAGATGTGATTTGAGGTCTACCAGAGACCAGTGGGAGTTATGGTTTGAGGTCCATCAGAGACCAGTAATGGAGCTTTGTTTTAGGTCTATCTGAGACCAGGGTTTGAGGACTTCTGGAGGGTCTATCTGAGATTTCTTGATTGGGTTCAGGCTATTCAGCTACAGCTTTGGTCCCTGTTGCATGTTACTTGCATTGCATTGCCTGCATATCCATTACCATTTGCATTTCACTAACGTGTGTCTGTGCTGCAGGTGCATTTGCATTTCCCTAGTTCTAGTGCCCGGACTTCTGAGTATTGATTATGGCTGGTTTGAGGAAAACAGTTGCGTATAAGCTGCCTGCACCTGACATTACCCCTTTACTCGGTCTGATATCTCTTGCTGATGAAGAGGTTAGAAGAAGCTTCCGAAGGAGTCATGGAAGATTACTGAGATTAGTCTGCAAGCCCACTGCTGATGAGATGAACGGGCTGTACACCTTGATGCAGTTCTATGGCCCCGCATTGAGATGCTTTACGTTTGCTGACTTTATTCTAGGGCCTACCATTGAGGAGTATGTGGAGTTTACTGAGCTTCCCGTGCAAAACAAGGTTCCCTTTATTCACTCTGCTGCTGAGCCCAAGTTGGAGGACTTAGCCAAAGCCTTGCACATGAACGCTGCTGAGTTGTTAGTGACTTCTTGGCTTGGGGTTTCAGGTTTCTCTTTGGATTTTCTGGTTGGCCAGGCTCAAGAGTACGCCAAGAACGGTTGTTGGGTGGTTTTCAATGCTATTCTGGCTCTATGCATTTATGGAATCGTGCTGTTTCCTAACTTGCCCAACTTTGTGGATTTGGATGCTTTCTATCTGTTTGCTGCAGGCAACCCAGTGCCAACTTTGATTGGAGACTTCTATCATTCATTGCACTATAAGAATGAGAACCGAAGAGGAAAGGCTGTGTACTGCTGTGCTCCTCTGTTGAATATGTGGTTCAAGAGTCACCTTCCCATGAAGGGACCATTTGTGGACAGTGCAACCTCAGCCAGTTGGTCAGAACGCCTGATGAGGCTATCTTCCGAAGACGTTGTATGGTTTGATCGAGATTTGTTGGGATCCGAGCTCATCTTCAGCTGTTCTGGGTACCCTAATGTGCCGCTGATAGGAAGAAAAGGGTGTATCAATTACAACCCTTCTCTATTCATTCGCCAGTTCGGATATGCACTGAAGAATCCACCTCAGGAGGAAGAAGTACAGGAATCTCTGTACTTCACCGGTGACGTGAAGGGGGAGTTATTAGCCAAGTTGCAACATGCCTGGACACGAATTAACCGCAAAGGGAAGCCACTGTTAGGTAAGAACGATTGCCAGGCTTATGAACCTTACAGGGTTTGGATCCAGGAACGAGCAAGTCAGTTATTAATGCCATTTCCAGCTGCACCCGTCATTGTTCCCGTCCCGGCAGAAGAGCCAACTACTGTTTCTAGGGAGGCCTACGAGCAAGTTGTGAAGGAAAAAGAAGCCTTGATGAAGGTCAACGAAGGGTTAGAGCAAGAGCTAGCTCAAGTACGCAGTGAGAAAAACAAGGCTGTATATGCTTTCCAACAACAGATCGAGCTGTTAAACAGGTTAGGGGCCGAGTTGACTGAGGAGAAGAAAAAGCGCGAACGTCTGGGGCAAGAGTTCAGAAGTTCCCATGACATGCTGGAATCAAAAAAGAAGGCGCTCGACGCAGCACACCGAGAAATCTCCTCTTGCAATAAGACTTGGAATGCTACTCTCACCAACAATAAGATGAGGGAAGATAAGCTGAAGCAGCAAATCTCCGACCTCGAAGAGAAGTTGAAGTCTAGCATCAAGAAGTGCGAGGAAGAAGTGATGACCCGGTATAGTGTCTAGCATGCACTGAACAAGGCAATCAAATCCAGAGATGAAGCGGTGTCTCAGAAGCGAAAGCTAGAAGATTGCTTCGGAGAAGCAACGTGGGAAGAAACTGCTGGAGACGCGTGTCGTGTTCTTAAGAGAAGAAACCAGCTGGTTGAAGGACTGCTCACCCGACCAGGTCACCCAGAGACCAAGAAGTTGATAAAGGAATACCGGGCTTTTGAGAGCATTTGATCATTTCACATATTCGCTTGTATGCTTTATTTGCATAGTGCTGACCATCACCAGGATTGTTGGATGAGGTCATGCCTTCTTATTGTACTCTCAGTGATATTGTACTCTCGGCTTATTGATTTTCCCTGCAATATATGAGGCTTTCTATGATTCAGCTCCGATATTCCTATTGTCAGCACTGTCACTGCACTGGCACCTTCACACTAGAACTGGGGGAATAAATTTCCCTAATGCACAGGCACACACATTGCATTGCATTCATATTCATATTGCATTACAGGTAATTATTAAATTGTATCTCATCTCTTGTGTCTCTCAGGTCCTCCAAGATTAGCGACCGGAGAATTCCCTGGCGTTCAACCAGAAGCAGCAGCAAGGAAGTCATGAGTCAGGATCCGACTGAGATGCAAGAGGTGCACGACAACATAATGAGGCTTATACGGGTAATGGAGGCCATGGCCGAGAGTCAGAAGCAGTTGCAGGATACGGTGCAGCCTCTGATGGCACGGGCTAATGATAGAGCTGCCGACTTTGCTCAGCTAGAGAATCATGGTTTTCTCCCAGGCCGCATACGCCAACTTGTGGGGGTAGCCATCAAACAGGTTCAAGCAGAATTAACGGATGTTCGAGGCCAGCTGGGGCAGTTCACGAAAGATGTGCAAGAGTTGCGCTCGAATCAAGAGACGCTAGAAGAAGAGAACTGCCGACTGAAGGCACAGATAGGGTTGATGGCTGAAGTATTAAGGAACGTACTCAGGAGAGAAGGAGGGCAAATGTTGGAAGACGCGGATGGATTATCTGTTCCTCAGGGGTCTGAAGAACCATTACCCACGCAGGATAGGCTTAAGAGACCTTCCCCAGGATTCGAAGCTCAGAATTCTCCTCGTCAGCAGTCGCAATTGATTTTGCAGGATAACTCAAGAAGGTGTGGTAAAAGGATGAGGTCTTCTAACAGAGTATTTGATGAGATCCCTGTGGATTATGATCAGCTGGTGCAACTCTTGTTCCAACTCCAACTGGTTGAGCCCCGCATTTTGGTTCCACTGACAGGGCAGCTGCCACCAGACTATGACTTGAACGCCCATTGCGCCTTCCACTCCGGAGCACCGGGGCATAACATTGCAACATGCAAAGCTTTTAAGCATAAGATCCAAGATTTGCTGGAGGGCATAAAAGTTGCAGGGACTGATATTCCCATTTCTCCGCCAGAGGTCGCAGACGAATCGAGGTATATCCCAGAACCACTGGAAGCTGAGTCTCCATGTCCACAACAGCTGCCGATGCCAGGGTTGAATTTAAGGATGATAACGCGTGAGCCCAAGGAATCGTCCGAGCAAAGCCAGCAGCATACAAGAGGCCAGTATCCAGCTCAACAAAGAATTCGGGGAAAGAAGCCGAGGAGGGTGTTTGAGAAGCCTCCCTCAACATACGCAGATTTGTTACAGACACTACTAAGATTGAACTTGGTGGAGAAAAGAACTCTGGCGCCAATAACCGGCACTCTGCCGGATGGCTATGATGCAAGCAGGGACTGTGAATTCCACTCCGGGGCTCCCGGACATGATATTGAAGGTTGTCACGCGTTCAAGCATAACGTCCAAGATTTAATCGACAGCAGGGTCATTAACTTCTCCGATAGGGTCCCCAAGGTGGTGCAAAGCCATAGACAAGCAAAAGTCGGGGTGATGAAAAGGTCTCCCAGATTTGATCGGGCCGGTGAAAGAAGATCGAGACAGCAGTAGACTACCCCTGATGATAGCTTCTGAGGATGATTGACTCACCAATAAGTCAGAGTGCAGGAAGTCCAGTTCTGAGACGCCGACATTTTTCATGTTATCTTGTTCATGTCCTCGCATTTGTAGTTTCTTTTCTGTGTAATTGCAAATTTCGCTCTTAAAACTTGTTGTTTTTTCAATTGATATTGATAAACGAAATGAATATGCATGTTTTGAATTAATCCAGTCGTGTTCACTCTTTGTTTTTCTTTAATGCTTAATGCTTGTGTTAGCAGGAATCTGGGGAGGATGACGAAAACAGATGACGAATAATATTCGGATTGCAAGCTTTTGGATAAAGAACCTGTTGATGAGATACAGGCATTGTTTCAATCCCTAAACACCGGAGATATAAGGAAGATAATCCCTTGATAACCCCTTTGAGCCGGTAGTAGGAGTTTCTTTTGAAAATGAAAAAACCTAAATCTTAACCCGGGGCAGGGTAGGCGGCAGTTAGTTTGGCCAAGCATTCGAATCGTGAAAGGAGTGTCCGGTTGAGGATAAATCACACTTGTATAGGTCGTGCCTAAAAAGCCACAATGGTTAAGCGACAAGAGTGAAACAGTCACATTATTCCACAAAAAAGTCAGACAAACCAGTGTCACGCGACTTGTTCAAAAAAAAAAAAGAACGAAAAGCAAAAAGAATCAAAAGCCCGCTAAGTCAAAACTTGAAAACAAGCGACTTAGGCAAAAATTAGGGCATCCCGCTGGACTAAAAAAAAAAAAAAAAAGATACTCAGTCCAGGCAAAAGTTAGGGAACGAAAAAACGAAAGGCGAAAAGGATTGTCAAAGAAAAGAACAAATCCTCGAAAAGGACAAAAGTCGTGTGATTCTAGGTACCCAAAGACGAAAAGCAAATGACTGTCACTCAAAAACAAAAAATGTGTGGTATCCTGAACCATCACTCCTATCATTCCACCTCTAATAGGTGAACGCTGAAGTCAGATTAGCTGAACATAGGATTGGAGAACATCAGGAAGAATGGGTGGGTCGAAATAAATTTTGAGCCTATATCTTTCCTTGTTAACCGCGAACCTGACCACGTTACAACCCGCAAAAGTCCTAATTGAAACAGGTTTTGTCCGAGGGCATACGTCAGTAAAGATCTCGTCGATTCTGACTCCTAAAAGGGTTCCTCTTACCAGCTTTCATATTGACATTTTGATAATTGATTCATTACATGTCACAAAATTTTCAGTGAACAGGCTTGGATTTTGAAACTGTCATATGTATTGCGTTTAATATATCTTTTATGCAGAACAACTTGTGTTACTTGCGAGTAAGCGCATGCCGACAGGAAAGATTCCTACAGTGGAAGGTATGATCGGGATAAAATGCAGAAATGCCCAAATGTTTCGTGAACTGGGGCAAGCTATACTGATTAATTCAGGTAGAGTCAGTCATCCTAGAATCAGTAAATCTGGGGCAGTCAGGTCAAGGTGTGAAATGTAGAAGCCGTCCATGTCTGGTTGTCAAGATACGAAGTCTGAAGGGTCCATTCCAAAATGGTCGCAGATTCAGGGGCAAGCTATACAAAATACAGACTGGGGGCATGTTAGTATCCCCGAAGCGGAGTTCTCTCTTTTCAGCAAGTGTTCTTTCCTTCCAGTGGAACTCGAAGATCAAGACTCTCCCCAGCAGAGTTGGTGGTGGGTCCTGGCATTTATTTTGTCAGGGATACTGTGTAATATCAGTTCACTCGCCAGCAGAAGTTCAATCATACCAGGCACATCCGCTACTCCCCAGTAGAGTTATATTCCCCAGCAGGATGTTACTTCAACAAGGTGCTCGGTTTAAGTTCCCAATTTCCCAGCAGGGTTGACTTCACCCTTCCAGCATTTATTTTGCTGGAATAATTCTGTAGCATCTGGCTATCCCCGGCGGAGTCGGCATTATCTTCAGCATTTATTTTGCTGAAGCAGTTTCTGTACTCTAGCAGTTCAGGTGGAGAGAACTCTTGCTCAAATGAACTACCAAACATTCAAGATCTCGGCATGAGACATCCAATGATAATGTCAGTTTCGGCAGTATTCCCCACAGAGTTATCAGGATAAGTTTCTCTTTTGTCATCAGGGGTTCCATGAATCAGAATTTCAGAGGCCACCGCCAGTTATCAGAACAGGCGTCCGGTAGTTTGGTTTCCAAATATCCCCAGTAGAGTCCATCTCAAAGTCGCTGTCACGTCAGTGCTAAGAAGTTTGTGGGTTGGGATCAATGGAGAACTAAGTCCTGACATGGACAAGATTTATTCTCTCAGCAGAAAAGATGTAGTCCTTACGTGGACAAATCAAGACGAGATCAGTGTCCTGACGTGGACAAATCAAAGAGATTATTATTCCTAACGTGGAGAAGTGGGTCCTAACGTGGACGATGTAGTCCTTACGCGGACATATCAAGTTGGATTCCTTACGTGGAAAGAGATGATTCCTTACGTGGAAAAAGATAGTTTCCTTACGTGGAAATGACAGCATTCCTGACGTGGAAAGATTGGAGTCCTTACGTGGACAGATTAAGATGGTGTTCCTGACGTGGAAAGGTGGGTCCTAACGTGGACGATGTTCTCCTTACGTGGAAAGACAATGTTTCCTTACGTGGAAAGAAGATGGTTTCCTTATGTGGAAAGACGAATTTATTCCTTACGTGGAAAAAAGTTGGTATTCCTTACGCGGAAAGATGTAGTCCTTACGCGGACATATCGAAATGGATTCCTTACGGGGAAACAAGTGCATTCCTAACGTGGAAGAGTTTAGTCCTGACGCGGACAGATCCAGACGAAGTCTTATTCCTTACGTGGAAAAATGGTGATTCCTTACGTGGAAAATAGATTGATTCCTTACGTGGACAGATCAAAGTTCGATCAGAGTCCTTACGTGGACATATCAAGAGCATTCCTTACGTGGAAGAAAAATGATTCCTTACGTGGAAAGACGAGTTTATTCCTTACGTGGAAAGATTGAGTCCTTACGCGGACATATCAAGAATGATTCCTGACGTGGAAAGAAAGTGATGACTCCTTACGTGGAAAGATTGAGTCCATACGCGGACATATCAAGAGCATCCCTTACGTGGAAGAAAAATGATTTCCTTACGTGGAAAGACGAGTTTATTCCTTACGTGGAAGGATTGAGCCCTCACGCGGACATATCAAGATTGATTCCTGACGTGGAAAGAAAGGGATTATTCCTGACGTGGAAGAGTTTAGTCCTGACGCGGACAGATCAAAGAAGTTATTCCTAATGTGGAAGAAGAAGATTTAGTCCTTACGTGAAAAAAATTGGGGTCCTTACGTGGACAGATGCAAGAAAAGTTGATTCCTGACGTGGAAGATTGATGTACTCCTTACAGAACCAAAGTTGAATTCCTTACGTGGAAAGATTGGAGTCCTGACGCGGACATGTCAAGTGGTATTCGAGTCCTTACGTGGACAGATTGATATAGTTCTCCTTACGTGGAAAGAAAATTGCTTCCTGACGTGGAAAGATGAAAGATTGGAGTCCTTACGTGGACAGATACAGAAGAGATGATTCCTAACGTGGACAGGTGTTACTCCTAACGTGGACGATGTTATTCCTAACGTGGACAGGTGTTACTACTAACGTGGACGATGTTATTCCTAACGTGGACAGGTGTTACTCCTAGCGTGGAAGAGTTTTATTCCTAACGTGGACGATTCAGTTTATAGAAATGCAGACGAATTATCCCCAGCGGAGTTGCCGAGATTTTTCTGGGTTAACAGCAAATGGAGTCCTAACGTGGACAGGTTTTAGTTGAGATTTCTTCGTATCTATGACAGACAGAGTCCTAACGTGGACAAGCAAGCAATCTGTTATGACAGAATCCTTTTCAGAACGATGAAGACAATCCCCAGCACGGTCACACGAGATCAGTGGGTTGCTGTAACAGTTAAATTCAGCTGATGAATGTCGTTCCCCAAGCAGTGGCACAGTTTATTTCTGCGGTTGGCAAATTTCTGGGTTCCTAGTATTCAACCGTCTCGTACCGCGAATGTCTGAAGGCTCCGGGCTCTTCACCCAATCGGGTCCAAGCCGCTTGAATAGGGGCAACTGTTGCACCCTAAAATTTGCCCAACCTTATTCACTTGGTTTATGTTTCAATGTCATTAGCATTTGCATATAGAGTCATGTACATAGGTTACTCATCGGCATAGCATAAGCATAGCAAGTCATACAACAGGGGGACCAATCATTATTCTCATCTCTAGAGGCCTATCAAGAGGTTATTATCCTAATTCCATCTCATTCAAGTCATCAGAAAAGAATTTGAAAGCAGAGAGTTCAGCAGATCAAGCCTTGAGCCTATCCCCTATCTGAGGGCATCTGAGGGTCAACAGGGAAGTATGAGCTGTGAATTGAAGGCACGGGGAGTATCTAGACATCTTGGAGGACTTAGAAAGTCATTTGGAGAAGGAGACAAGTCATTGGTGTGATCACAAGTATTGCAGTTGAAGACAGTCAACTAGGGTTTCATTTGGGTCAACCCTGGGCCAACTCTAGGTCAATTGACTGATTGAAAGGCATTAAGGGCTATTGGAGAGATGTGGGGTTCATAATTTGACATGGAGAATAAAGATATGTTGTTATGCTAAGAATAAATCAAGAGAAATCAAGGAGAAGAGGAGGTTCTAAATTAGGGTTTCTAGGTAAAATTCCCTAGTTTAGGTCAAACTTCCAAGCAAAATAAGTCAAAATGCAAGCTTCAAATGGATCCTTGGCCAACATGAAACTTGTAGAGGATCTCAAGACCTTTAATTTGAGTGGTGGAAGACATCAAGGAGATTTCTAGAACTCAAGTTATAGCTCTTGCAAGTTAGGGGTCACCAGATGGCACTGAAATTTGTCTGTGCAAGTTGACTGTCTTCTGACAAACTTTTGGCCCTCAAGGATAATTCAAATGGACTTTGAACAAGCAAGAGAGGTGTTCCTCATTGTCTCCCCTTTCCAAAAAGGTATGGTATGCCTTCATATGATTTAGGGAACTCTACTTATGGCTTGTGCAAGACAGGGGTATTTTGGTAATTTGGTGATTACAGGTCATTCATAGCATATGCTTAAAACTCATACAAGGAAGCTTCAAATGGAAAACTTCCCAACATCAAAGTTGCTCAAAATTGGATTTTAAGGCTAGATAAGATGTTGTGAGAGTTTGAAAATGCATGGAGCATGGATATTTTAAAATGGTCAAAATGGCTTGTAAATGGCTTATAAGTTGAAAAAGTTGGAATTGAATTTTGGTTTGAGAGATCTACAAATCCAAAATGGGGCATATGATAGATGATTTTGATTGGAAACATCATTTTGAGAACAATGGTTTATCCACATTTTTGAGTTTAGGCTTAAAAATTGGAGTTTCTTTGTAAATTTGTTATTTGCACTTTAAGGCATCAAAAGGAAAGATGAGAAAATGCTACATAAAGGTTTGTAAGACCTTATTTTCATGTCATAATACCATATGAGGAGAATTTAAGTAAGATTGCATGGTTTATCATGAGATGGCATGAGATTCACTCAAGATGACAAATTCAAAATCTCATTACGTGATACATTCTAGAAACTTCATGGAAGGTTCTACAAACTTCCACACATTTCTATTCTCATCTATATAAGCCCTAGAGTGACTCCATGCATTGGTTGGTGATTCTAAAAGCTTGCATGCTACACTTTGATTCCTTCACTCCAAAATTGCATTTTCATTCCAAACTCCATTAAAACACCATCAATCACTACAATTCTGATCATCATCATCATCTATAATCAACATTGAGCATTTGGCAAAGGAAAGGCTCAAGAATTCGTGGCTGGATTATGAGATCTCCAACTTCACTCCAACTTGCATGAAGAGTTGAATAGGTTGATTCAAGAAGATAGAACAAGAACTACTGCAACCAGAGGCTTCAACATTCATCAAAGACCATACAAAGCAATTGGCAAGGTCTGAATTGGAGGAGAACCATCATCACCATCATCACTTGCAAGGTATGCATTTTCTCATGAAACTCTCTATTTATCCATAGTTCAAGCATGTTGTTAGGAGAAATCTAATAGAGACCAATTAGGGATGTTGTATGATGAGTTTAAGGGCTGTTTGTGAGGTTTGCTTCCATGGTGTCAATTCTTTAATGATCAAGAACTCACGTTTTAGTGTACTATAATCTTAGGTATTAGGCTTAGGATAATCCCCATAAGATGTAGTACATGATAGGTTAATATGAGACCATTTGATTACCATGCAAACTAAGGTGCGAAAATGGTGACCACCCCTTGTAGCCTTCGTATTTCTTTCTTGAGGGAGAGTTAGAGAATTCTAGTACCATGGCTGTGTAGAGGGAGAAGAGTAGATGAGTTTTCATCTTTGGATCGTGAAAAATGGTGGAGAAATGAGAGAGTTAGAGAGGGTGGAAGTTGCTTGCATGAATTCTGTTTTTTAGAAACCCTAAGTGTCCAAGGTAGAAGAGATAATCTCTACCATTGATTCATGTTGGGATATTTGACTTTGTCCCTCAATCCAGCGGCCTAGATTTTATTAAACTTCAAAAATTCATAACTAAATGGAAAATGCATATTTTTAACTCATTCTTTTTTTAATATTTTCCTTAACATGTCTAGAAAATTAAAAAAATATAAAAATTGCATTTTATATTTTTTTTTCGCATTTTCCACATATTTTACAAATAAATGCATATTTTGAAGGTTTTATTTCATACATGATCTTGTAGATTTTTGTTCTTACACTTAGAAATAGATTTTTTGCCCATTCTTTTTTGTGGTGATTAATATTGAATTGTAGTATTCCCAGAATTTATTACTAGATTTTTTAGAATAAAATTTGATTAGTTTAGATAATTGAACTTAGGATAGTTTAATTAGGGTTTTTAAGTAGTATACTTGAACTTCAACATTTCATTTTTGAAAATTCATAACAAATTAGAAATTGCATATTTTTAATTCATTCTTTTTGCATCATTTTCTTTAAAAGAGTCTAGAAAATTATAAAAAATAAAAATTGCATTTTATTTTTTATTTGATATTTTCCCCATATTTTCTAAATAAATAGCATTTTAAATAGTTTCATTTCATGCATGATTTTGTTAATTTTTGTTCTATTAGATGCTTTAATATTTTTTGTCCATTCTTTTTAGGTTGTTTAGTTTAGACATTAAAATTGTAGATTCAATTTAGTTCCCATTTTTAGAAATTAATTTTAGGTGTTTAGTTTAGGTGTGAACAACATGAACAAACTAGGGTTTTAGGTGATTACTTAGGAGAATCAATTCTTTTCCCTTAGGACTTAGGGTTTGAATAGTTTAGCTATGGGACTATAGGGGCTATGGGTAGTTATTAGATCCCCTTAGAAAAGTCAGGATTCCCCTACTGCTATTACTGTACTGTATATATCTGATTGACTGGTGTGGTGTGCCCTCTGGGGTTTATTGCTTGTTTGTGTGGGTATTGGGATTGTCTGGGGACTTGGGAGAGCTGAAGACTTGAGGAGATGAAGACCATTGGAGATCCAGAGATTGAAGATCAACTGCCAGAGTTGGAGAGGAGGTTCTTGCTAGCAGCTGCTGAGGAGACTAGGGTTTAGGAGCTAGGCAGAGCTCTAGATTAGAAAGCTTGCTTCTCAAACATAGATGGCTTTGTTTGCCTCTATCCTTTCTCTATGATTCAAAGTCTCTTTCAAATATCCACCTTCTTCCTTTGGAAGGATCAGTGAATGTATTTGAAAGATAGAACTTTTGAGAGAAAACTTTCTGTTTAATGTTAACAGTTGATGAACCACCCTTGGTAGGTAATTAACTGTCTAACATTCATTCACTTCATCTGGTTGGCTGATGTTCATCCTGGAGCCTGAGACTTGAAGAAAAGCCATTGCAGATAGAAGACTGATGATCAAAACCCTTACCTGAAGATCATGAAGATGGAGATTGATGCTTGTTGAAGCTCATGAATGATTGGAGATTACTTGAAGCCAGATGTTGATTCAGAGCTGCTGATGCTGTTTCTTTTGCTGATGTATTTCATTGCTGATGTATTGATTGGTTTTCCGGACTGTATTGTTTGCTGGTTACCCTGTTGGGTTAAAAGTGAAGCCTGTTCACTTTCGCCTATTGTTTTCTAGGTTCGAGGTTGAGTGGGACTCCCTTGCCTCGCTTGCACTGTTGCATCCATGCATTTTACCGCTTTATTATATCTGTTATTGTTTCTGTTTCTGCCTATCCCGTAGGATCTCTGTTTCTCTCTGTGCAAGAGAGGAGCATGATAGACATTAGGTCTTAATCCATGCATGATAACATTAGGTTAGTTTGTTTCCCTTCGCAACCATAGGTTAGAATTCTATCTCTTCTTCCTCAAAAACAAACAGAAAATACAATAAAATTTCAAACACAATAAAAGACACTTCTTCCGTAAAAGAATGTAAACTCATCAAGACGTCATTTTTGTCCGCCGGGACTGCTAATCAAGAAACCCTTTTTTAGAAGGAATAAAATCAATCAAGGACAGACTTATGTCGTGCGTGGCCCGAACTACGTTTGCTCTGATCTTCCATGCAGTGTGGAAGTACGTAGGCATAGGATGCGATATCCTAGCGAGCAACCTTCCCCTCCTTTCCCGTAGGTAGGCGAACTACGTTGACTCTGATTTCTCGTTCCAGGCGAGAATACGTAGGCATAAAGTGCGATACTTTGCCGAGTCATTTTTATTTTCATTTTCTTTTCTTTTAACCCCAGACCTTTAGCGTAGATAGAATAACAATCCATACCCGAAAACAAGCGTGGATCCCGTCGAGTACGACGGACGTGAGGGGTGCTAATACCTTCCCCTTGCGTAACCGACTCCCGTACCCAGGTTTTGGTTGCGACGACCATACCTTTCCCGTGTTGTGCGAGGTTTACTCTGAGCGTTTCCTTTCCCTCCCGTGGGATAAATAACGCACGGTGGCGACTCTTCTGTTCAGCCGGCGCCGATTTTCGCAGTAGCGACACATAATTGTAAATGCAGAAAGATAAATAACACAGTAATTGTTCACCCAGTTTGGTATCAACAACACCTACATCTGGGGGCTACCAAGCCAGGGAGGAAATTCACTATTAGTAGAATCAATTCAAAGCCAAACCTCCAATTTGCACTTCTCACTTAATCTCTACCCAATGACACTTCAGCCTAGAGACACTCTAGTACCTGAGTATACCCACTCACTCCCCTACTATCACACAACAGTGATATCAAACAATTATAAAAACAGTATGAAGAGACATTTCATACATGCCTTAATTTTGCTTCACAGCTTTGATCAAGGAACTCACACACTCTTGCTTCACAACTTCGAGTGAGACACAACCTAGAATCTACCTAACCAAAACAATCATCCACCAGATAATTGCTTGGATTACAAGTATCCCTAAATAGACTTTGCACGTGAAGAACAACCCTCTTCACTTACAATTATGTCTACCACAATGCATCATACAAT
Organism: Lathyrus sativus; assembly: GCA_963859935.3. Taxonomy (NCBI): domain Eukaryota; kingdom Viridiplantae; phylum Streptophyta; class Magnoliopsida; order Fabales; family Fabaceae; genus Lathyrus; species Lathyrus sativus. The sequence goes on from OZ012741.1 coordinate 364,260,469, forward strand.
GAAAAGGGTGACTTACACACAAGGGACTCTCAACCCTAAACCTCTATTTTACACTCTGATTTTTCTTGATGTGAGTGCTTGTTTTTCTTCTGCTTCCGCTCCTCCTTTTATAGTCGTGCAGACTGGGCTTGGGTTGTGCAGAAGTAACAAATATTAGTTTTAATAAAGTAAAACTAATTTCCACTATTCAAGGTGCTGTCCAATTAGGTCATGGCATGGTCAGCATTGCCTTTAATCTCTCCTGAGATAACTCAGAAGTTATAACATGTTTCCTGATATTTAGCCTGAGATATATCAAGTCTCATAACAGAAAAACAAACTCAACCCGTCTGATGTCATACGATTAATGTCATAACATTGGTCATGACATTCAGGTTCACATCCTCTTGGCTGAACAGCTTTCCCTGCTGAACACTTCTGCAGAATCTTCATCATGACAGTCATGGTTTCTCCAATCTTCTGCAGAATAATATTAGAAACAAGTATCTTCAAGTTTCCTAAAAGGTATCCAAGATCCTTTTATGAATACCAATACAATCTGTTCTTGTTCCTAATCCATCTCCTTGACATATTTACTGATGAGGTATTTTCAACATGGTCTCATCAATCCAAACCATTTCTGTCAAGAGATATACACTAGCAGCTCCTTCTGTTGTCATACAGCTACGACTTGCTTAAGACACATGACAACACACTTCACTCACCACAACTCACATTGTTGTGGCTGCATACCTCACACTGCCTGTGAGGAACTTCATCATAACTTAACCTATTGTGGCTGCACACCTCACACTGCCTGTGAGGAATTAGGCTACTGCTAACCCATAGCAGTGCCTGTTGTGCCAGACAACTATGTCATTACTTTGGTAATGACATCCATGACAACTGTCCTTTCTTCTAATGCTAACCCATAGCAGTGCCTGTTGAGCCAGACAACTATGTCATTACCAAAACATAGCAACCCCTGTTGTAGCAGACATGATGTCATACGATCAATGTCATGACATTCAGTATGACATTCATGACAGCAGTTCTGTCATCAACTCCTTCTGCATCCATGGTAGCAGTTCATCCATGACAGTAGTTCTGTCATTTGCTCTTGTTATCTTCTGCTACACCAGATGTCAACACATGACATCAGTTCTATTTTCAGCTCCTGCTAGCTCGTGCTGCACCACTAGCTCCTGCTACACCACTACTCCTGCTATTTCTCACTCATGACAATAGTTCTGTCATGACAGCAGATGGATGTCGTGATGGATGTCACGACATTCAGCATGAAATTCACATTAAAACACTCCACAACAGTTCTTTCACCAGCTCCTGCTTGCTTCTTTAGTGATGTCATAACTCTGGTAATGACATCCTGCTCAACATTAGTGCAGAATCTTGTTTTACCACAATTTAGCCAATCATAGAAACATGGACAATTCTATATCATAGACCCATGGAACTAACAAACTCCCCCTTTGGCAAATTTTGGCTAAAAAAACTTATCAGGACATTCAGTCGTAGTTTAGACAACCTATCATGCTCCCCCTTGATAGTTGCATCCAGCATGGCAGCAACAATGCATTTCCTCATCAGCAGCAGTAGTTTTTCTTTTTTTCCCCCTTGGTTTAGTCAAACTGTGACAATAAATGGGGTACTTATACATACATAAGCTCAACACAAACTGTATATACAGTCATCTCACAAGCAACTTGACCTCTAATAAGGACTTTACCACTTCAGCAGCTACACACCAGACATGATACATCTTCCCCTGTCAGCATAAACATTGCTCCCCCTAAAGGAGAGAACCCAAGCACATGAAGAATTACTTCATCATCTTCACACAGGCAGCTTTACACCCCTTGATTCACAACCCCTACTGGAGCCAATAGCATAGGCAGTTGCAGGATTCCTATCTGGAAGATTTCTTAGATTTCAGCTTTTACAGAAAATCTCCAAGGTGTCAGAGTGAACATCCTTCCATATGCAAAAGATCAAGGTTGATGGTGTCTTGATCTTCATCTTCACCAGTCATATAGTACTTGGATAGAGGCCCAAATACCTGACTTGATCCATTGTTACCTAATGAAAAACCCAAAAGGAATACACTGTCAGGTTCACCATGAGCTTGGAGCAGTAATCCAATGTCACAATATCTTGTCTGACATTCTACCTTCTTCAAGTCCCATATTTGTTTGAAACCACAAACAATCTTGACATATAGCTGCACTCTTGCAGCAACAGATCCTGGATAGAAGTATAACTCTCCCAAATTAAGGATACCCAGCGCACATGAATGGAAAATATAAAACGCATCTTCATGTCTTCAAGAACTCATTCTCTGTTCAACCCACATGTTGAACGCATTCACATACACCATGCTTGAATCACAAGAAATTAGTACTCCCATCAAATAGAAGCTCTCCCTCTATCTTTGATGACAGCTGCTCCAAGATCACCACATTATCTCTTATGCCCAACTCCATGCTCATACAGAGAGAAGGCACCAACCTGATTCACCTCTTCCTAGAGTTACTTGTAGCAGAAGAGATCACTTCTCCACAAGTATTCTGGCCTTAGCCTGAGTATAAGATAGACACCGCATAGGGACTTTATCACATCAGAATGCACCCAATACCTTCACTTCATATTCCAAGATAGTCCTTTTACCTTATCATTCTCCCATATGACAAGATAGAGTACTTCTTAGCTAAGAAGTGAATCACAAGTTCCACAAGAGATCCTCACATATCAGATGGTTCAGACACACCATCCCATGGTTCTTTATGTGCCCATACTGGACTTACTGCTGCCTAGTGTTGCACCCCAAAATTTGCCCAACCTTTTCCTTCTTGTTTTTGCATTACCATAACATCATCATAGCATTATCATAACATTGCATTAGCATTTATGCAGGGGATCAAGTGTGATATACATCGAGAGAGGCCTATCTAGAGGTTTTATTCGAGCTTGAGGAGTCACTAAAGTCACTAGGAAGTGGTTCATGCCCTTGAGAAGTTCAGATGCTTGTGCGGGGTTCATCCCATGACTTAGAGGCCAACTGAAGATTATCAATGAGTTGGGAAACTATGATTACAGGTCATAAAATTACAGGTCAAGTTCAATACTTTGCATAACTCAAATAGACTTTTTTCCAACATGAAAGTTGCTCCGAATGGCGTCATTTGGTCAACTAAACCTCAAGGTTTTAATGGGTTATCTCATGGTGGAAGTTTGATAAAAGTCACTTTGGTGAAAACATGTGAAAAGGCATAGTTTGGTATTTCTTCAAAATTTAATCAAATAAGTCCATGTTTGTACTTATTTTGAGTGGAAATCATGTTTTAAGAACAATGACACTTTTACATTTTTCATTTGAGGATTTTATCATGACCTATTTCGAGATTTCTTACAATTCAAGTAACACAATGGATCTGGGCCTTAAGATTAAAAACAAGGGACTATTTTGGGCCTTAGATTTTCCTTATGGTGCAAGGGATATAAAAAACCAAAACCAAGGCAATTGAACTTCTTCTTCCACCATTTTTTCATTTTCCCACAATTTTCTACATTTGAAAAATTGATTTTTCAATTCCTTTTTCTCTCCACTTTTTTGATCCTTTCTCATGGCAAATACATTCAATATACTCCATAGAATTTTGCCATCAATTTTTGAGAAGTTTTTAGTGCAATTCCATGGTTGTAGTAACATGAAAAAGTAAGCTCCATGAGAATTTCGAATTCTGTTTTCCTCACCAATTCAAGCCATTTCTTTTATCCTAATACCTCTACCAACCATTGTTGAATGTTTCTACATAATTTCCCAAGAAAATCCGTGCTCCATTAAAGCTCTAGAAACCAATTTTCAAAGGTATAAAACTTTCAAATGATATCATGATTCATGAGTCTTTATGTTGCCATTGTTGCATCTTTATAATCCCCATAAGGTATAGATCGTTTCTGGTATCAATTGGAAGACTTTGGTGGAAATTTTTTGTTCTTGGGGTTTTCATGGTGACTGTGGTTTTTGAGCTAGAGAGGTTATCAACAAAAAACAATTGGATATTTGGATTCCTCTCGAAAAATCCCACAAGATTCATCTAAAGAACGTTCCATTTGGTCAAGAAATGAGGGAGCTAGGGATGATTCACCACCACTGGAAAGAGCACCGGCCGCCGCGACGGAGTGGCTGTAGTTGTTCCCTCTCACGTTTGTTTCAAATGGGGAAGAAAGTCCGGTTGCCGTCGGATTGGTTCAAATGGAAGAGTTAGTATCATCATCCAACAGCCCTCATTAAGCCACGCGAGCTTCCACATCACACCTCATTAATTGAGGTGGCGTGCCAACTCAGCCACCACGCCCCCATGTACGTCTGTTCGCTTCCTGGTTGTACACTTTTGATTTATTCTCACTTTATTTTCATTTGCCTTCATATATTCATGTTCTCATGTATTCATTTTATATTTTTCTTTTTTACATGCTGACTTCAGATAATCATAAAAAATAGGAAAATTAGTCTTTTTGATCCCCGTTTTTTTGTGCTGAATCTTGGAAATGTCTATAATTTTATAGAACTGGAATTATAATTTTACCATTTTCTGAAATTTTCTTTGGAATTTTTACATTTGGGGGGTCATAAGAATGTAAATACTTGTGTCATGATTTTGTTGAATTTCTTTGACCTATCAATACATCATTTAAATGCCAAATCGTTTGCAAGGTATTCATACACACATTGTGGTACCTAGATATATTTTTACTTGATTTTTATTGTACCATTTTGAAGGGTTTTGAAGGTCTTTCTTTACCATGTGCTAGTTTGGCTTCTTTTTGGTACACATGACATAGTTTCAACTTGTTTGGCCATTCCTCTTTGGATATTTTTGTGGTATCTCTCACCCCTGGTTTGTGGCTTGATGTAGGGAATTGGAGATTTTTATTTGAATTTTTTAGCACCTTTTTATATTTTTCTTGTATTTTTGTATTCGGACTTGTAATTTGGACATTCGAACGAACTTTGGTTTTATTTCGGCTCCAACGGCCTCGATTTGTTTGTGTGATGAACACTAGGGTTCCTATTGCCTGTTGTAGACATTGTATAGGATGTGTAGATCATTGATTGGCTGGTTTTATCATACATGAATTGCCCATTAGGTTCCATATTTCCATGATAATGCGTTATGATTCCTAATCGTAGTATGCGTATGTCATTCGTAGGTTTTATTGCCTCGTATCACTTTATAATCACTTGTGGCCGAGATTGCAGGTTTAAAATAGGCCATTTTCCATTCATTATGGGCTTGAGGTTGAGATGACTTTGTCCCTCACTTGCATTGCATGTTTACCTTTCTACACTTTGCATTTCATGTATGTTGTTACTTCATCTGTTTTTTGTTGCTTCCTTTGCCTTTCCCTTAGGAGCTCCCTTCTTTCTTGTTGAAGATAGAATGTGATAGACATTAGGCTTTGCAACCATGTATGACAACATTAGGGTAGTTTTCCCCTTTGCTAACTTCAACCTTAGGACGAACTTAGCATGATAACGTTAGGATTAAACTAGTCTCCCCGTAGTAACCCGAACTACGTTTGCTCTGATCTTTCATACCAGATGAAAGTACATAGGCACGAGATGAGATATCTCGGCGAGCAACCTTCCCCCCTTTACCCATAGTTAGGCGAACTGCGTTGACTCTGATTTCTCGTTTTAGACGGGAATACGTAGGCATAAAACTGTTGTGTTCTGCCGAGTCATTTTCTTTTCTTTTCTTTTGTCCTTAAGCCTTTAGCTAGATAGTATTAATCAAACCCTTTTAAATAAACAACAAGCGTGGATCCCATCAAGTACGATGGACGTGAGGGGTGCTAATAGCTTCCCCTTGCGTAACCGACTCCCGAATCCAGGACATGGTTGCGATGACCATTCCTTTTCCCTTTTCGTTAGGTTTTCTCTGAGTGTTTCCTTTCCCTCCTTTGGGATAAGTAACGCACGGTCGCGACTCTTCTGTTATGCCGACGCCGATTTTCGCAGTAGCGACAGCTGGCGACTCTGCTGGGGAGTCCAACGGTTCCCTATGCGAGTCATTCCTAGCGCTTGTTTTCTCGTCTGGGGTTTTGTATGTATTTACCTTTCTGCCTTTACTTTCAGTACTATATTATTGTTGTTGTGCTGGGTAGAGGGTTAGATTGAGAGATAAGCCGGACCTGGGCTTGAGTTCGCACATAGACTTAGAAGTAGAGAGTAGTGGTTAGCCTGCTTGCTTAGCTCGCACCAGCTAGCCGCGAAATCTGCGCTCGGACGAGATTCTCTTTGATGCTTCTTGCCTGGCCCTTAGGGCTCGACAAGTTGTCTAACCCGAGGATTGTCGACTCTGGGGACCTATCAATTAGGATTCAGCTAAGTGAGGCCGCTTCAAAGGATGATGATGCCACACCTTCTGGGTATCGTATCATCGCTCTTGAAAGTCTGGGACGCTGATGAACGCATAGGATGTCGTACCTTATTAGTGGATAGGTCCATACCTGTGAGAGGGATTGGGTTATGCAGGAAACCATAGCTCCAGATCACCCGGTTTTCTCTACAGTGTGAACTTTTGGGTTTGATATCAGAGGTCTTCAGTATCAGTGATTTATGTCATGCAGTGATATATGTTATGCAAAGGCGAAGCTCTGGTTATTCTCAAGCTACAGCACAATCAGCTTCTGATTATTATTGCTACAGCACAGCACAACTACCTTGATCCCCTATGGCATCCTTGCATTTTTGCATTTCTCATCTGCATTGATTACATGACATTGCATTAACATTGCAGGTGCATATTCCCTTTGATTCTAGCTATCTCGCTTGCCGTCATTCGTGCTTAGATACTTGTGCTTGTAACTACCTATGTGGTCTTCCATCTGTACATGAGGAGTTTTCTACTACTGTTGTCTGAGGGGTTTCCATTGTCATGCGTTTCACCCAGAACTAGAGTCAAGGGAAATATTCCATATGCATTGTTAGCATTTTGCATATTTTTCTTTGTGTTTGCAGGTACCTTCTTAAGCCTCGTTCTTACGTTCCATTGTCTTTTCAGAGAGTTGTTTCATGATTTCTGACTTGAGAATTCACCAGTACTCTACCAGAAACAATCTCAAGAAAGCCATGGATCACGTTCAGACTGAGATGCAAGAGATGAGGGAGCGCATGACTCAGCTCATGGAAGTCATGCAAGGTATGGTTCAAGGACAGGAGCAACTGAGAACAATGGTCCAGCCCCTGGTAGCTAGGGTTGATCTTAATGGAGTTCTTCACGGAGGTATTGCTGCTAATACTCCCCGCAACAATACAGAGATTCCTAACGCCACTGTTGTGCCTACCGGATGCACCCCAACTGCTGCAGGGGCCGGGAATGGTAGTGATGTTGGCGTCCGCCATGCTGGTCTGGGTAATGCTGTTGGTAATGCAGGTTTGGGTAATGCTGGTAATGCAGGTCTTGGTAATACTGTTAAGTTGGGTTGTGGTAATGGTACTCATAATGCTGGGTTTGGACCTGGTGCTGCTAACCATGGTCTTGGTAACGCTGGGTATGGTTACACCGTCAATCGAAACGTCTATGGTCCGGAGGGTGCCTATGCTGGGTATGGCAATGGGGACTAACAATGGAATGAAGATCGTCAGGACGACGTGTTCTCTATGAGGGTCCAGCTTCAGAATGTCGTCCAGAATAGCGGGGAATCTTTTAAAGAGTACGCCCAGAGGTGGCGTGAGCTTGCAGCCAGAGTGCAACCCCCAATGGTAGAGAGAGAGTTGATTGACTTGTTTGTATCAACGTTATCTGGGATGTACTATGAAAAGCTCGTCAACTGTATGTCCGAGAGTTTCTCTGACCTTGTCATCACTGGTGAGCGTATAGAAAACGGCATCAAGATTGGGAAAATTCAGGTCGTAGAAGTACCTTCGTCAGGTGGAGGAAAGAAAGCGTTTGGAAATAAGAAGCGTGAAGGCGACGCTAATTCTATATCAAGCTCTCGGGGTAGAGGCAGAGGTAGATATCAAGATCAGTGTCATCATCATCAAGCTGCAAGTGTTATCATTCCGATACCACCACAACAACAACAACCACAACAGCAGCAGAATCAACAGGGCTACAGGAAGTACCAGAATTCGAGAGGGGCGAATAGAGTATTCGATACGCCGCCAATGCCGTACTCCCAGATGCTCCAGACGTTACTACAATTGCAGTTAATTCAAAAGAGAACCTTGGCCCCTTTGACAAGCCGACCGCCACCTGGATATGATGCAAATGCCCACTACGAATTCCACTCGGGGGCACCTGGGCACAGCATTGACGATTGTAAGGCTTTTAAGCACAAGCTGCATGATTTAATTGACAGTAAAGCCATAAACTTCTCGCATGAAGTGCCCAACATGGTATAGAATCCTCTACCAAACCATAGGAAAGCCAAAAGCGGTTGAGTCGTCCACAAGTCAAGATACAAGAAGCCCAGTTCTCAGAAGCTGGCAATCTGCATTTTGCATGTCATTGCTTTACATTTGTAGTTTCTTTCCTGTCTATGTGCATTTCACTTGTAAAGCTTGTTGTTTTCAATTGATATTGATAAATGAAATAAATATGCATGTTTTGAATTAACCTATTCGTGTTCACTTTATTGCTTTCTTTTATTTCAAACGCTTGTTTAAGTGGAATCCGGGGAGGATGACAAAACCGAAAGACGTGTAAACTTCCGATTGTATGCTCTTAGATAGAAAAACCTGTTGGCGATATACATGCTTTGTTTCAAATCCATAAACACCAGAGATATAAGGAAGATAATCCCTTGTCAACCCCTTTTGAGCCTTGTAGTAGGAGTTTCTTTCTGAAAATGAAAAACCCTCAATCTTAACCTGGGGCATGGTAGGCGTCAGTTAATTTGACCAAGCGTCCGAATTGCAAAAGGAATGTCCGTTCAAGGATAAATCACACCTGTATAGGTCGTGCCTAAAGGACCACAATGGTTAAACCTTGTCAATAAGGAGTGAAACAGTCACAATCTCTTTTAACAAGCCAGACAAGTCGGTGTCACATGATTTGTTCAAAAAGAAAAAATCAAAAGAAAAAGCCCGCTAAGTCGAATCTTGGGAACAAGCGACTTAGGCAAAAATCAGGGTATCCCGCTGGACTTCAAAATCAGAAACTCAAAAGAGTTAGTCCAGGCAAAAATTAGGGAACGGAAAAAGCGAAAAAAACGAAAAGGATTACAAGAGAAAAATCCTCAAGCAAGAATGAAAGCGTGTGACTCCAGGCACTACGAAGACGGAAAGGGAATGACTGTCACTTCAGAAAGCATGTGATTTCCTGAACCATCACTCCTATCATTCCACCTTTGAAAGGTGAACGCTAAGGTCGAATTAGCTGAACATAGGATTGGAGAACATCAAGGAGAATGGGTGGGTTAAAATGAATTTTGAGCCTTATATCCTTCCTTGTTAACCGTGAACCCGACCATGTTACAACCTTCAAAAGTCCTAATTGAAACAGGTTTAGTTCGAGGGCATACGTCGGTAAAGATCGCATCGAAACTGACTCCAAAAAGGATTTCTCTTACAGCGTTGTATTAATTTTGACACTTTGATAATTGATCCGTTCATTATATGTCATAAATTTTTCCAGTGAACAGGATTGGGTTTTGAAGAAAAAACTGTCATATGCATTGCATTTAATATATCTTTTATGCAAAACAACTTGTTTTACTTGCGAGTAAGCGCTCGACCATAGAAAAGTTTCCATAATGGAAAGTTTGATCAGGATAGAATGTAGAACGCCTGAATACTCTGTTGAGCTGTGGCCATCTATATCAAATAACCCCCAGTAAGGTCAGCCATCCAAGAATCAGTTAATCTGGGGCAATCAGGTCGAAATTTGGTAAATCTCTCGCAATTGGGGGTACCGCTCCGCAAACTAGTCAATCAGAGGCAAAGCCATTACAAGGCTGGGGCATGCCACCCTATGAGGAAAAGAATTTTCTCTTCTCCATACCTCTAGAGCTTATCCGAACTATTGAACCAAGGATCCTCTCACGGTCCAGATTCTGGGGCAAGCCATCTCGGGGTCGTCTCATGGCAAGCTATTTTCTTCTCAGTGTAGACCTTCCCAAGAATCAGACTGGGGCAGGGGCATCACGCTTGGGGCGATTTCTCAGAGAGATTCGGATGAAGCTCATTTTTCCAACAATCAAAGATCTTTCCCTAGCATATGGAAGTTGCATCTTTACCCCCAGCAGTGGGTCAGGCGTACCTCTAATCCCCACAGAGTACGAGTATGGGTTTGTTCCCCAGCGAGTCGAGATCAGATTTCTCTCCACCAGGCATGTGTGGAATATCCTCCAGCAGGTCGTTCGTGACCCCAACAGTGTAAGATGTGTTCCAGGGAGCGTGCAGGACCTTTACCCCGTTCCTCAGCAAAAGTTGCTCATCACCAACAGAGACTTGTTCATCTCCAGTAAAATTTGTAACTCCAGGTTTATTAGTATACCCCTCAGTAGAGTGGGGATCGTATCTTCCAAAGTTGTTCAGAGTTCTTCTTCCCAGCATGGAGCTGTGGTATTCAGACATCAGTTTTACGTTGAGTATTCAGGCTCCGGTCAGTACGTTGAGTATTCAAACTCTGGTCAAATCAAGAAAGGGTCCAGACCCCTATTAGTTTTCGTGGCTATTCCGTCGAGTATCCAGGCTCCGGTAATCTCCAGTTTGTATTGATTCTTTCTCTCGTCGAGTATCCGGACTCCGGTAAAGATTTTGTAAGATGATCTTGATAAGTATTGGTAGTATTCTCTTTTCGTCCGTTTTTCTTCATCGAGTATCCAGGCTCCGATTGATTTACTTCGTCGAGTATCCAGGCTCCGATTTGTTTGCTTCGTCGAGTGTCCAGGCTCCGGTTTCTTGCTTCGTAGAGTATCCAGGCTCCGGTGCGTCTTCGTTCGTCGAGTATCTAGGCTCCGATCTGTTGCTTCGTTGAGTATACAGGCTCCGGTGCGTCTTCATCCGTCGAGTATCCAGGCTCTGGTTTGTTAGCTTCGTTGAGTATCCAGGCTCCGGTGTGTTTTCGTCGAGCATCCAGGCTCCGATTTGTTTGCTTCGTTGAGTGTTAAGACTCCGGTTTGCTGCTTCATTGAGTTTTCAGACTCTGATGTGTTTTCGTCGAGCATTCAGGCTCCGATTTGTTTGCTTCGTTGAGTGTTCAGACTCCGGTTTGTTGCTTCGTTGAGTATCCAGGCTCCGGTGCGTGTTTGTCCTTCGAGTATCCCGGCTCCGGTTTGCTGCTTCATTGAGTTTTCAGACTCCGGTGTGTTTTCGTTGAGTATCCAGGCTCCAGTTTATCGCTTCGTTGAGTTTCCAGGCTCCGGTGTGTTTTCGTTGAGTTGTCAGACTCCGGTTTTTTGCCGTTGAGTGTTCAGACTCCGATGTGTTACGTTGAGTGTTCAAGGCCCGGTTCCTCCGTTGAATATCCAGATTCCGGTGAAATTTCCAATTTGTAATGTTTTTCTTTGTTCGTTGAGTGTTCGGACTCCGATAAAGGTAGTTGGGTATACAGATCCTAGTAAGTGTTGCGATAATGCTCTCTCTCCGTTGAATGTCCAGATTCCGGTGAATGTTCGGTTTGTGATGTATTGCTTCGTCCGTCGAGTATCCAGGCTCCGGTAAATCCCCTTTGAAATCACCAGTTACGTCGAGCATCCAGGCTCCGGTCAGTGCATTGAGTATCCAGATTCCGACAGATTTTGATGTGGCCCTATCGTGCGTTGAGTATTCAGATTCCGACGATTCGAAAGATTGTTCTTTGGCCCATGTGGTGTTCAGACCATGGACAATTACGTGTTTCCTGAAACAGAGCTAGTTGATTAAGTTTCTCTTTCCCTTGGTGGGATGTTCAAGATGTTCATTATGTTCGTTTTCTTCGGAGATCTATCACAATCAAAGTTTGCAGTTTATTTCTACGGTTGGCAAATTTTCGGGTTCTTTTGGTATTCAACCGCCTTTTATCTTGATTGATTGAAAGTCGTTCGATTTTCACTCATTCAGGTCCAAGTCGCTTGAATAGGGGCAGCTGTTGCACCCCAAAATTTGCCCAACCTTTTCCTTCTTATTTTTGCATTAGCATAACATCATCATAGCATTATCATAGCATTGCATTAGCATTTATGCAAGGGATCAAGTGTGATATCCATCGAGAGAGGCCTATCTAGAGGTTTTATTCGAGCTTGAGGAGTCACTAAAGTCACCAGGAAGTGGTTCATGCCCTTGAGAAGTTTAGGTGCTTGTGCGGGGTTCATCCCCTAACTTAGAGGCCAACTGAAGATTATCAATGAGTTGGGAAACTATGATTACAGGTCATAAAATTACAGGTCAAGTTCAATACTTTGCATAACTCAAATAGACTTTTTTCCAACATGAAAGTTGCTCCGAATGGCGTCATTTGGTCAACTAAACCTCAAGGTTTTAATGGGTTAGCTTATGGTGGAAGTTTGATAAAAGTCACTTTGGTGAAAACATGTGAAAAGGCATAGTTTGGTATTTCTTCAAAATTTAATCAAATAAGTCCATGTTTGTACTTATTTTGAGTGGAAATCATGTTTTAAGAACAATGACACTTTTACATTTTTCATTTGAGGATTTTATCATGACCTATTTCGAGATTTCTTACAATTCAAGTAACACAATGGATCTGGGCCTTAAGATTAAAAACAAGGGACTATTTTGGACCTTAGATTTTCCTTATGGTGCAAGGGATATAAAAAACCAAAACCAAGGCAATTGAACTTCTTCTTCCACCATTTTTTCATTTTCCCACAATTTTCTACATTTGAAAAATTGATTTTTCAATTCCTTTTTCTCTCCACTTTTTTGATCCTTTCTCATGGCAAATACATTCAATATACTCCATAGAATTTTGCCATCAATTTTTGAGAAGTTTTTAGTGCAATTCCATGGTTGTAGTAACATGAAAAAGTAAGCTCCATGAGAATTTCGAATTCTGTTTTCCTCACCAATTCTAGCCATTTCTTTTATCCTAATACCTCTACCAACCATTGTTGAATGTTTCTACACAATTTCCCAAGAAAATCTGTGCTCCATTGAAGCTCTAGAAACCAATTTTCAAAGGTATAAAACTTTCAAATAATATCATGATTCATGAGTCTTTATGTTGCCATTGTTGCATCTTTATAATCCCCATAAGGTATAGATCGTTTCTGGTATCAATTGGAAGACTTTGGTGGAAATTTCGTGTTCTTGGGGTTTTCATGGTGACTGTGGTTTTTGAGCTAGAGAGGTTATCAACAAAAAACAATTGGATATTTGGATTCCTCTCGAAAAATCCCACAAGATTCATCTAAAGAACGTTCCATTTGGTCAAGAAATGAGGGAGCTAGGGATGATTCACCACCGCCGGAAAGAGCACCGGCCCCCGCGACGAAGGGGCTGTAGTCGTTCCCTCTCACGTTTGTTTCAAATGGGGAAGAAAGTCCGGTTGCCGTCGGATTGGTTCAAATGGAAGACTTAGTATCATCATCCAACAACCCTCATTAAGCCACGCGAGCTTCCACATCACACCTCATTAATTGAGGTGGCGCACCAACTCAGCCACCACGCCCCCATGTACCTCTGTTCGATTCCTGGCTGTACACTTCTGATTTATTCTCATTTTATTTTCATTTGCCTTCATATATTCATTTTATATTTTTCTTTTTTACATGTTGACTTCAAATAATCATAAAAAATAGGAACATTAATCTTTTTGACCCCCGTTTTTTTGTGCTGAATCTTGGAAATGTCTAAATTTTATAGAACTGGAATTATAATTTTACCATTTTCGGACATTTTCTTTGGATTTTTTTACATTTGGGGTGTCATAAGAATGTAAATACTTGTGTCATGATTTTGTTGAATTTCTTTGACCTATCAATACATCATTTAAATGCCAAATCTTTTGCAGGGTATTCATACACACATTGAGGTACCTAGATATATTTTTACTTGATTTTTATTGTACCATTTTGAAGGAGTTTGAAGGTCTTTCTTTACCATGTGCTAGTTTGGCTTCTTTTTGGTACACATGACATAGTTTCAACTTGTTTGGACATTCCTCTTTGGATATTTTTGTGGTATCTCTCACCCCTGGTTTATGGCTTGATGTAGGGCATTGGAGATTTTTATTTGAATTTTTTAGCACCTTTTTCTTTTTTTTCTTGTATTTTTGTATTCGGACTTGTAATTTGGACATTCGAACGGACTTTGGTTTTATTTCGGCTCCAACGGCCTCGATTTGTTTGTGTGATGAACACTAGGGTTCCTATTGCTTGTTGTAGACATTGTATAGGATGTGTAGATCATTGATTGGCTGGTTTTATCATACATGAATTGCCCATTAGGTTCCATATTTCCATGATAATGCGTTATGATTCCTAATCGTAGTATGCGTATGTCATTCGTAGGTTTTATTGCCTCGTATCACTTTATAATCACTTGTGGCCGAGATTGCAGGTTTAAAATAGGCCATTTTCCATTCATTATGGGCTTGAGGTTGAGATGAATTTCTCCCTCACTTGCATTGCATGTTTACCTTTCTACACTTTGCATTTCATGTATGCTGTTACTTCATCTGTTTTATGTTGCTTCCTTTGCCATTCCCTTAGGAGCTCCATTCTTTCTTGTTGAAGATAGAATGTGATAGACATTAGGCTTTGCAACCATGTATGACAAAATTAGGGTAGTTTTCCCCTTTGCAAACTTCAACCTTAGAACGAACTTGGCATGATAACGTTAGGATCAAACTAGTCTCCCCGTAGTAACCCGAACTACGTTTGCTCTGATCTTTAATACCAGATGAAAGTACATAGGCACGAGATGCAATATCTCGGCGAGCAACCTTCCCCCCTTTACCCGTAGTTAGGCAAACTACGTTGACTCTGATTTCTCGTTTCAGACGGGAATACGTAGGCATAGAACTGTTGTGTTCTGCCGAGTCATTTTCTTTTCTTTTCTTTTGTCCTTAAGCCTTTAGCTAGATAGTATTAATCAAACCCTTTTAGATAAACAACAAGCGTGGATCCCATCGAGTACGATGGACGTGAGGGGTGCTAATACCTTCCCCTTGCGTAACCGACTCCCGAATCCAGGACATGGTTGCGATGACCATTCCTTTTCCCTTTTCGTTAGGTTTTCTCTGAGCGTTTCCTTTCCCTCCTTTGGGATAAATAATGCACGGTGGCGACTCTTCTGTTATGCCGGCGCCGATTTTCGCAGTAGCGACACCTAGTAATCCCATTGAAGGTCTTCACAGCTTGATCAATTACCTCTCCACAAGAAGGTAATCTTCTATACACAGCTTAGGGCTTCTACCACAAGCTCTAATATATGAACAGAACCAGATCTTCCTTTGGTATTCAACCAACTACCCTTCTACACAAGGGTAACTTGTTCCAAGTATGAACAATCCCATAACCTTTTGTGGTCTTCAAATAACTACCCTTCTGCACAAGAATAGTTCTCTAAAGGTTCACTACTTAAATAACCAAATGCCATTGTTTGGTTATTCAGCGTCTTTCAGAGTTCTAGAAAGTCTGCTAATCCACCAGGCCACTTTGATCTTTAAATTCTTCATGCTCCACAGCAAGGTATCTACTCCTTCACACAGCTCCCGCAAACTACATGATCTAAAGCACTAATTCCATTCATACCTGAGAAGATCAACTTATCTTCAAATGATGTGCCACACCATCACTTGAGGCCTTGAAGTTTCTGATTGATGTCACAACTTTGGTTAAGACATTCAGCTAGAGAGTTCAGGCTTTCATTCTTGAAGTGCATTTGCTTCATGAAACTCATCTTTAGAGAAACCAAAGATGCCAAAGTTTGATTCTTTTAGGGAGGAAGGATCACACAAGTCTTTACAGAAGGATTCCCGCTTTCCTTAAGTATAGACTTCTTCAGAACATCAAAGACACTGCCACTTATCCTTGACCTCCAAGATGAGCAAGGTTATATGCTCCTAAGCACTTAGATCAGAAATAAACTGACCTAAGCAGTGCTCATTACCAACACCATCTTCTAGACAAGTTTCTTGCCAGGAAACTTTCTAGCTAATAGATCAGGTACTTCTAGTAAAAACTAGAACACAACTGCTGCACTCCAATACTCTTATAGAGCAGATTGTCTTCATCTTCACTTCCATCAACACTTCATCCTAGCCTTAGTTTCTGCCAAGAACATTACTTGAATGAGTACAGATCCAACTATATCCTCTTTGATCTATGGACAATAGACTTCAGAATAATCTTTGCTGATTGAATGTCTCAATATCTGGTTAAGCATCAAATTCTTGAAGTAGATCAAACAAATCAGGGGCCTTCTGCTTGTGCTGCTACTGATGAGATATCTTGATCATCAACTAAGGATAATCCATTAAATATTTGAGTATATCTCAAATAGCAATGAATCTTAAATCCTTGTAGTAGATCCTTCTCTGAACTTCATGGAAAACCAAGGCTGCCATCCTTGACTTAACCTGCCTATGTCTTCTTCTGCTGATAGAATCCTTGCAGGTCATGAGTGGTGAAAATAAATCACCTCCCACTATCTTCTCTTCATAGCTTCCAGCAAACTATAGAGTACAACAGAACAGTCTAGGCACACAACCAAACACAACTGCAGGCACCCTCTTCCAATCATCTACACAACTGCCACAGTCATGCATCAAACTGAATATAGGCCAATCTTCTTCCAGGGGCATCAGAGTTCTTTTATCAGAGAAATATGCAGCGAACCACCAAAAGAACATGCCCTACACAAGAGGTCTGATCGTCCAACAGGCCATAGGATAGAAGTAGCCACTCTTCCTTTGGCATACCATACAGTTGGTCATAAAGCTCCTATATCAGAGGGCACAACATCACTTACAAGCTTCTTTTTAGCTCCATAAGCAGTAGCTCAACCATTTAGCAATATCAGCAACTCAGCTACAACTTCTCCTTGTTCCAAAACACCAGAAAGTATCTCCCAAGATCTCATCCAGAACAGACAGGATGCCTGCTCTGATACCAATTGAAATTCTGGTATGCAGATCACATGTATTCCAAGAACATTGATCTCTTCTCTACAAGGATGAGTACAGACCATGGCCAATTTAAATTTCTTTGAATTTTCCCAATGTCATGACCAATGTCACGACCTCTGTTGTGACATCTGCAGTCTGTTATACTATTTATCTTAACCATTTAAAATACAAAATTGTAAATGCAGAAAGATAAATAACACAGTAATTGTTCACCCAGTTCGGTATCAACAACACCTACATCTGGGGGCTACCAAGCCAGGGAGGAAATTCACTATTAGTAGAATCAATTCAAAGCCAAACCTCCAATTTGCACTTCTCACTTAATCTCTACCCAATGACACTTCAGCCTAGAGACACTCTAGTACCTGAGTATACCCACTCACTCCCCTACTATCACACAACAGTGATATCAAACAATTACAAAAATAGTATGAAGAGACACTTCATACATACCTTAATCTTGCTTCACAACTTTGATCAAGGAACTCACAAACTCTTACTTCACAGCTTCGAGTGAGACACAACCTAGAATCTACCTAACCAAAACAATCATCCACCAGATAATTGCTTGGATTACAAGTATTCCTAAACAGACTTTGCACGTGAAGAACAACCCTCTTCACTTACAATTATGTCTATCATAATGCATCATACAATGAAAAGGGTGACTTACACACAAGGGACTCTCAACCCTAGACCTCTATTTTACACTCTGATTTTTCTTGATGTGAGTGCTTGTTTTTCTTATGCTTCGACTCCTCCTTTTATAGTCGTGGAGACTGGGCTTGGGCTGTGCAGAAGTAACAAATATTAGTTTTAATAAAGTAAAACTAATTTCCACTATTCAAGGTGCTGTCCAATTAGGTCATGGTATGGTCAGCATTGCCTTGAATCTCTCCTGAGATAACTCAGAAGTAATAACATGTTTCCTCATATTTAGCCTGAGATATATCAGGTCTCTTAACAAAAAAACAAACTCAGACCGTCTGATGTCATACGATCAATGTCATAACATTGGTCATGACGTTCAGCTTCACTTCCTCTTGGCTGACCAGCTTGCCCTGCTGAACACTTCTGCAGAATCTTCATCATGACAATCATAGTTTCTCCAATCTTCTGCAGAATAATATTAGTAACAAGTATCTTCATGTTTCCTAAAAGTTCTCCAAGATCATTTTATGAATACCAATACAATTTGTTCTTGTTCCTAATCCATCTCCTTGACATAGTTACTGATGAGGTATTTTTAACATGGTCTCATCAATCCAAACCATTTATGTCAAGAGATATACACTAGCAGCTCGTTCTGTTGTCATACAGCTATGACTTGCTTAAGACACATGACAACACACTTCACTCACCACAACTCAAATTGTTGTGGCTGCATACCTCACACTGCCTGTGAGGAACTTCATCACAACTTAACCTGTTGTAGCTGCACACCTCACACTACCTGTGAGGAACTAGGCTACTGCTAACCCATAACAGTGCTTGTTGTGCCAGACAGCTATGTCATTACTTTGGTAATGACATCCATGACAACTGTCCTTTCTTCTACTGCTAACCCATAGCAGTGCCTGTTGATCAAGACATCTATGTCATTACCAAAACATAGCAGCCCCTGCTGTAGCAGACATGATGTCATACGATCAATGTCATGACATTCATTATGACATTCATGACAATAGTTCTGTCATCAACTCCTTCTGCATCTATGACAGCAGTTCATCCATGACAGCAGTTCTGTCATCTGATCTTGTTAGCTCCTGCTGCACCAGATGTCAACACATGACATGAGTTCTGTTTTCAGCTCCTGCTGCACCACTACTCCTGCTGTTTCTCACACATGACAATAGTTCTGTCATGACAGCAGATGGATGTCATGAAATTCAGCATGACT
This sequence comes from Lathyrus sativus, assembly GCA_963859935.3. Lineage (NCBI taxonomy): Eukaryota > Viridiplantae > Streptophyta > Magnoliopsida > Fabales > Fabaceae > Lathyrus > Lathyrus sativus. The sequence continues at coordinate 364,279,453 of OZ012741.1, forward strand.
TTCACATTAAAACACTCCACAACAGTTCTTTCACCAGCTCCTGCTTGCTTCTTAAGTGATGTCATAACTCTGGTAATGACCTCCTGCTTAACATTAGTGCAGAATCTTGTTTTACCACAATTTAGCCAATCATAGAACCATGGACAATTCTATATCATAGACCCATGAAACTAACAACTGGATTTATAGAACTCAAGTTATGATGCAGATAAGTTACAGGTCATCAGATGAATGTGATTTTGGTCAACAAAATTCAACCAACTTCCAAGACATTTTTGACCTAGAAGGATGTTTCTCCTCAACTTTTTGCTAACATGAAAGTTGTAAAGCATGGTCTTAGCTTTCCAAAGAGTACCAGAAGTCATCCATCGGATTTTTAGAACTCAAGTTATGAGGCTTGCAAGTCAGGGGTATTTTGGGAAAGTAAGATTATAGGTCATAAAAGTATAGGTCCATTTCACTAACTTGCACACTTCAAATGAAAATCTTTTCAACATGAAACTTGCTCCAAATAGGGCCATTTGCATTTCTAAATCATCTCTTGTCATGGTTGGGGCTTGGAGTGAAGAATTGGTGTTTGAATTGTTCATGAAGAAAGCTTAAAATGAGAAAATTGGATTTAATTCATTTGGAACTATTTCAAGGCAAATTTATGCATATTTTGAGTGCAAATGATGTTCTAAATACAATGCCAAGTTTAATTTTGCAATTTGAGGTCATTTGGTTGGTCATTTCCATGTTTTCTTCACCATGAAGTAACAAATGGGAAATCCACCATAGAATCAAAACAAGGACCAATTGCTGGCCCTTTGATCAACTCAGGCCATGTGCAATTGATTTGGAACAAAATTGAGGTTGGTGCAGTGGATAGAACACGAGTATGGCAAGCAAAAAAGTGAAGAAAATTGAATTGGCAATTAGGCTTTATGGCTTGAATTGGGGCTCCATTCTCATCTGAATCCAATACATAAAAGGTTAGGAAACTTCCGAAACCCTCATAGCTCATTTTGGTGGTGAAATTGCAGAAATAGCAACTTGAAAAAGTGAGAGAAAGGTGAGATTCGGTTTTGGAGTTTTGGCCATTATCAAGTGAAATTGAGCATACTAAAAGCTTCATTCAAGTGTTTGGAACGGTTTTGGGTGGTTTGCTTGAAGGTTCAGCCAAAGATAAGACTCAGTGGAGGTTCTCCACTAGGTAATCTTAAAATCACCATATCTATCTATTTATGCCACGATTCTTTTCCATTTTTGCATATTTGAGACATAGGAATCATGTAGACCATTAACAAGTAAAATGAACTGGCATTTGGGTTGATTCCTGTTTGGAGCACAAAACTTGTTGTTTGCATTTTGGTTTGTTCTTGAGTTTTTAGAGTAAATGGACTATGGATTTGAACTCTACATGAAGTGTAGATGAATTCCGGGCACTTTTGGTGTTTGATTTTGAGTTTTGCAGTTTGTGCACTTTTTATATTTTTCTTCGATTTTCTCTGTGTGTTGCTCAAACATGAAAACCAAGGTTGAATTTGAAATTCTCGTGATGAAAGGATGAATTTGGACTATTAGTTTGTCATTTTTGGTGAAGTTTTGATAACTGTGTTTTGGCTTCTACTGTTCATGGTGGATGTTAGGTCGGAGAAGATGATCGGAAGCGATCAACGACCACCATCTGTTCCCGTGGACTTTTGTTGACTTATCATTTGAGAAGATGATGTCCGGGCCACACGATCTGATTACTTTCCATGTTAACATTCATGATTAAGACACACACTACACCTCCTTTGACTACACGCACGTGATCACGTTTAAATTCTCATTAATGTGCTGGCGCGTTTTAATCCACATGATTTGCATACTAATTGATCAGGCAGCCCAAATCGCATCCCACGCTAGTCATTTTGTTGACTAGCTGCATTGGATCATTGTTTGACCTGATTTTCTTTTGGGCGCCTTGGGCCTCAGTTGCTGTTTGCGCCCCCCCCCCCCCTTGGGCTCAGCCTGGTTTTTGCATTGTTTTTCCTTACTATTTGCACCGTCTGTTTATCTTTTTATTTTTTATTTTCATTTTATTTTTTGTTTATCATCTGTTCACATTTAAATCATTTTTGAATACTTCCAATTATCCAAAAAAAATCACAAAAATATTTTTTAGACACTTTGGGGTGTCTTCTTATTTTAGAAAATTTTTATTTTATTTTTTGATGTACTTTTCAATTAAAATTGGATTTAAATATTGGAAGTGTATTAATTGATTTAAATTGTGACATTGTGTGATCTTTTATTTGTTTCTCTCATTTCCTTTGGGTCCAATGACTAAAATCAAATCCTCATATCCATGATGAGTTGATTAAATTTTGAGGACCATTTCTCCCCTAGTTGGTTGACTTTAGGGTTGACTTTGGTGGGTTTTCTTTTGACCCTCGATTCTCCCATTTCAAAGTGGTACATCTTGAATATTATTTTCTTTTGATGGTGCTTTGAGGGGATATTGGCTTTGTGCTATTGGATTCTGTTTGCCAACTTTTTTAGCTTTCTTGTGCATTTTATTTGGTAATTGTTTAGCCTTTTTCCTAATTTTGAGATGACTTCCAAGTCAAGTCATTTCCTAAGGTGGCTCATGCAAGTGCATGACCTAGTTTGAATTGGAAATGACCTTTGTGGATCCATTCAACTCTCAACTCTTCTTGTTTCACAAAGTAGACATGTTGAGCTTGTTGTATGTTCATTTTTAGGTCAAAATTGTGTTCATTGCTTGTTGATTGATGCATTGCTTTCTAGGTTTTCCACTTGTGCTTTAAGTGTTAAATGTGTGTGATACTTTGGTCTTTCTCCTTGCCTCTTATTGCATCTATTTGGTGTGTTTGTGATGTTTATCTTGAGCACTCTCTTCTTTCATCTTCTCTTCTATCCTATGATTTTGGAATGTTATTTAAGGTAACTTGGTCCCTCCTTAGGAGGAACTTGAAGCTTACCTAAAGTGATGAATCCATGAGGACTTTTCTTAGTGACTTTGTCACACTTGTTTGTTTGCTTTTGATGCATCTCTTTCTCTTTTCTCTTTGCATCCTCACATGCGTGCTTGGTTGAGATGAGCTTGTGGTGGCTACTGCCCCACACATATTTTCCTCCCACTTTCATCCTACTTGTGCATTCCATGTATGCATTCTCTTATTTACATGTTTCCATTGTTGTTTCTTCTTCTTCTTTTGTCTTCCTTCCCTTAGGATTTATAATCTCTCTTGTTCAAGAGAGGTTATGATAGACATTAGGGTTCTAACCATGCATGATAACATTAGGTAGATGGTTCCCTTTTGTAATCCCAACTTTAGGTGCACCTTGCATGACAACTTCTAGGGTTGGTCTAGTCCCCCTTTAGTTTGTCCCTTTCTCTTCTCATCTTCAAACAACTTTGATCTACTTAATAAAGATAATGAATGTTGTGCCATGAGCCTTATACTTGGGAAATGGTGATTGAGTGGCTACCTCTCAATTTCCTAGAGTGTTTAGTATACGTCCTTAGGACGATATGCGACGCATTCGATCCTAGGTTTTAGACTTTAGTACAACATACATTATGAACACTCAAATTCAAAACCCTTCTTCTCTAAAAAACACAAAATCACTTCAAACCTTTTTTATCCTTCGGGATATTAATCAGGAAAACCTTTTTCATAAGCAAGAGTGTTGTTAATTTTCAGTTCTATCGCAAACGGTAACGCCTAAGTCTCCAATGGTCGAGCTGCATACACCAACCCTACTCGAGTAAAACTCTTGAACAACCTGTGTTCTTGTAAGCCCGAACTACGCTTGCTCTGATCTTTCATACTAGATGAAAGCACGTAGGCACAAGACGCGATGTCTTGGCGAGCAACCTTCCCCTTTTTTTACCCGTAGTTAGTTGAACTACGTTGACTCTGACTTTCCCATTGCACGAGGGAGTACGTAGGCACAGAGCGGTGATGCTCTTCCGAGTCAGTCCTTTTTTCTTTTTCTTTTGTCCATAAGCCTTTAGCATAGATAATTTACACACCTTTTAGACAGACAACACATGCGTGGATCCCGTCGAGTACGACGGACGTGAGGGGTGCTCATACCTTCCCCTTGCGTAACCGACTCCCGAACCTAGGGCTTGGTTGCGATGACTTCGTCTTTTCCTGTTTTCATCAGGTTTTTTCTGATCGTTTTATTTCCCCTCTTTGGGATAAATAACGATATGTGGCGACTCTGTTAGTCATTGTCGACCTCCTTTTTTCGCAGTAGCGACAACTTTGGAAAGGAAAATTATATGCTTGAACCATTCATCATGGCTTCACAACCAAAACAAGTTTTCTATGTGACCGACCCTTCGGACACATCAGGGAAATGATCAATTGTTCTCTGAGGAAAAGACATTCCTAGTAGTGATGAAATTTTTGATTATGTGCATGCTATTCGTATCGATCATAATGAAGGCATATGGAAAAATTAACAAGTAATTAATATTTTATTCTTTATTCATAATTTAATTAATGTAAGTCATCATTTTAAAGTATATTTACCAGCAAGTATGATTATTTTAAAATTTAGGTGTTTAAAGTCAATACACCAAGAGACAAGACACCAGGAGACAAAGAAACAAAACACTATAAGATACAATTATGTGATGTCATATAAAGTTTGTAGGTTGTTTTGTTCCATTTTTCATTTGATGTAATACATATAAAATATTTGGTTCTTAATCCAATGTATGGATTTGATGTAATACAATACAATTCTTCATTATGATACAATTGTTGTTTCTGTTCTGTTATGGTTCAAAAAAATACGGTTAAAAAATGGAAAATTTTCAAAATGCAAAAAAGTTATTTAAAAAAAACATATTATTTAACGAAGGTTGTAATATATAACCGTGGTTGTCTAGTGACTGTTGTACAGAATAATATATTACACCAAAAGATGCGTTGGTGAGAGTCGAACCTGGGACCTTTATATATTACAATAGTTAGTTATGGCAACTGTGATCATATATAGCGTACTTTCAGGTTTTCTACAATGATCATAAGATCATGATTGTAAGTAGCGCATATACAACCACACCCTATGTAACAACAACATGTCACGCATGATGTTATCCCTTTTCCAACCATTGTTGTATGTGTTTTTCGTAATAGTGTAGGCTTGTTGATTTGGATGAGGAGCAAACCATGGTTGTTGGCACTGAAGACTAAAAGGTACCGGTTGCTGGCATGGTACCCTCGACATTGCTACCTGCTCATTTTTAGCCACTTGAAGATTGGGGCCAGCAAGCTTGTCATAATTGACATGAAGATCTTTGAGTTCTTCAACCTCATCGCTAGACGTAACCCTTTTTGTTCCACCTCCCACTTCTCCTTTGCTTCCGATGGTATGGGTTGGGACATTGGAAATCCAAAGCGGCACCTTAGTTCTCTCGCAAGGAAGAAATAATATCTCATTAGCCACACCCTCAACCTTTTCCTTATGGTATAAGAACTTAAGAGCTTCCAGAGGTCTCTTGCCTTTCTCAATATTTTGCTCAGAAATCAAAATATTTGCACTTGAGCCTTATTCCTTGAGTGTCGGTGACTTTATTTCTATTAAATTTTATAGCTTGAGCTTAAAACACATGTATCACACCTTGAAAAATGAGAACAACCTCATGAAATGTAATTGCACGCTTGCGAGATGACACTTAACAGAGTCGCAACCGACCTTTATTTATTCCCATTGAGGGAAAGGGAAAACATCGAATAAAATCCCTAAAATAAAGACAAGGATATGGTCATTATAACCAATATCTGGGTTCGGGAGTCGGTTACGCAAGGGAAAAGTATTAGCACCCCTCACATCCGTTGTACTCAATGGGAACCATTTAGTTGAGGTCAAAAGAATGTTAGGTTAAGTTAGTCTATAATCTTCTACTTATTTGAATGGAAAAAGAGAGAAAAGAGAAATTGTTTTCATATTTTTATTAAAGAGAAAGGGGACCTAAGGGTTTTTATTACTAGGGGCTGACAAGATTTCGCCATCCTGCACCTACGTATCTCAAAAGAGAAATCAAGGCACACGTAGTTCTGAGTAAAAAACGATTTTTGTTAGATGATTGTAGCGAAAACTATCTTTTTATTAATCGACGAAAAACATTGTTCTACTCAAAACAGGTGAGGCGCGGACATTTAAACCATATTGAATGGATTTACAAATCACATTCATGCCACTTATCTCAACTCAACGGTTGTGGATGAAGCATTTCTCTTGCATCATCTTAAAATAACATATCTTTTATTTTATGAAAACATTTTTAGGGTCACACAGCAGCGAGAAGAAATGATTTGATTGGTTGAATGTATTTTAGGTGAATGATGAACGTTTGATGAGAATCAATTGTTCAAAGAGTTATGCTAGAATGTTAGATCCCAATGGCCTTTTTTCATTCAAATTATAATGAATTTTATTTGAGGGACAACGAACGCTCGATAAAAATCAATTGTTCAAAGAGTTACGATAGAATGCTAGATCCCAATGACCCTTATTTGTCCAAGTTAATTATAGTGTTCTGAAAAAAAAACAAAAGAAAAGAATGAACGGCTATTCCAAGACGTGAGGCTCGAGACCAATCATTCGAGGGTTCTTCCAAAATGCTAGATTCTAATAGTCCTTTTCTCTCATGTTTCATTGAAAAAAAAGTTTTTAATATTACTTCTGCATTAGTTTGAAAATGACTTGTGAAATGGTTTACGGTTAGAAAAATGAAATTTAACTGTTGAAAATATGGAAAGTTAGTGAAACTGAATTTATGAAATATAATAAGGGCGATTATTTACATGAACAATAATATGTACATTGAAAGCAAACGACTAAACAAATAAATAATCAATTAATCTACTTAGCAATAAAAAGGAAAAATTATTAATTAAAGTCTAGTCAACTGATTGATTAAACGTTTAATCAATTAACTTAACTAAAGTTTAAGATAATAAATTTAATCAAGAGGAAAGTAATAAAATAAAATAAAAGAACATAAGAAGGGTGCAAACCAGCAACAAGCAGGTTTGCTTTCAGCAAAAAACTTTTAAGCCCAACAATTAGGCCGAACAACCACTAAAAAAGAAAGAAGTTAAGTGGTCATCCAAGGGGTGCAGCGAAAAGATGAGGGGGGCCCATGGCCTAAAAAGGGTTTTAAAAACCCTTGTGCCCAAAAGAGGCCGCCTCCATTTCTTCACATGATAACTAAATGCATTTTTTGATAATTAAATGAAAGTTAGGTAGGTCCTCCTTTCTCTTTCAGTATACAAACACAACATTCAACAAATAAATAAAGAAAATAACGTAAAACACATTGTAAGAAGAAAAATAAGAGAGATACAAGCTATCAATTAAAAGAAGAACAACGGCAGGTCGCAAGCGATGCAATTCGAACGGAGGGGAGTGATTGATAACGCGAAAATGTACATTATAATTTCCGTATTTTTCATTTGTTAACTGTATGATTTCAACCTGAATCCTGATTATTCCACGAGTTTGCTAAGTATTTTCGTAGGTATTTTGTTCTCACGCTAAAAATGAGCAAGACATAGTAAAGCACGTGAGAAAGGAACAAAAGAGGAGGAAAAAAACAGAAAAATCCATAATGTAGATTTTGAAGGTGTGACGACCGTCACGGTCCACCACGACCGTCACAGACGTCACGCTCATCATAACAAGACCACGATCGTCACAGTCCTAATATCAGTAATAACGTTAAAAAACAGAATGTGGCCACGAAGGGGAGAGAATTTAGGCACGACTGCCCTAAGAATTCTCTCCCTCGACTCATTTTCCTCCGATATTTCCTCATGGAACGTCGGATATAAAAGGAGGGCAGTTGGACCAAAATAGGGAGCTTCATTCTACGTACAGAAGTGCTGCCAAAAATTGTGTTGAAGCCATTTTCCATTCTTGCTGTTATTTCTTTTCCTTTTCCTTTAGTTCAGAGCATTGTATTTCATTCTGCACCTTTATTTCGCCATAGTAGAATCCTACCGACATTGTGGAGGACTACTCGAGAATTCAATTTCAGTACCACTTGCAGGTTCTTATTAATTGAATACTTATTTTATTTCCTTCATTATGCATGTTATGTCATTTTACTGTTTAGGTTTATTTATGTTTGCATTAATTATCATGTCTAGCTAAATTCATTTTATCGGTATGTAATCAAATTAGTAGGACGAGATTCGATAATATCCGGTGCGCCTTACCTTTTTACAAACAATTTTTTGGCTGTAGTTTTTAATCAAATTTTCTAAGTAACCTTTGTCACGAAAGTGAGAAGCTATTTACAACGATTTTGCCATGAAAGTGGGAAACTTATTAAGGTTCGAGCCGACACGTGAAAGTGTGGGGTTTGAACCGGATAGTAAAAACTAGGCATGAATTTTAAACACAACGAGAGCGCTTTAAAATTAATCAGACTATATTCATTTTCAAAAAGTATTTTTAACCCCGAATGGGATAGCGAGAGCGTACATTCCGCCTTAGATTTACGTCCCGAGTCAACAACCAGCGTGAGGCAAAGGTCTTTAAACGACTCTTTTCTCCTGAAAAGTATTTGCAAAAACTAAAAAGTACGGTGACCTGTCGAATCCCCGATAATTAAGGCATTACATACCGATACCCCTTATTGTTATTTTTAAAACTTATAACTTTTATTTCCTTTTACAGCCCATAACTTTGCATTTATTTTCCTAAAAACATCTTCCGCCTTAGCTAAACATAGTAACACACGATAACACTAGCTTGGTTACCGGTCTCTGTGAGATCGATATCTTTATTACTACGCGATAGACTGTGCACTTGCAGTTAGTTCTGTTAGACTAAAAAAGTCGCGATCAGTGATTTTCCGAAGATTGATGCACGAAGAAGGTCTTCGTGGTGTTTTCGGTGGTTTATTGGTGTTCACGGTGGAGCTGTAAAATTCATGAAAGGATGGAGTTGCAAGGTTGATAGAGGGATGTTACTCAATTATTTAATGATGCAGTGTTGAGGGAGGTTTATGTTCGTGGACGAGTTTGTCACGGGATGAGATGTTGGTTCAAGGTGGTTAAAAAGATGAACATCGGGGTACCCAATAGAGGAGGTTATGGAGGCATGGCCAGTGTAGATGGTGGTAGTCGAGTACTGTAACATTTCCACTAGAAGACACGGTTGGATGTTACTACTACAGGTTGATGGTGCCAACGTCTAAGTTGAGGTGCGGTACAAACTGAATGTCGCTAGGAAAACGAAACAAGTTTTGAAGGTGAAGGTGTTTTTGCGCTCATGGTGGAAGAGATGTTTTTGTGTTGTTGTTAATGGCACATGAGTCATGGAAAGATGATGATAAAGATTCTTGGTGGACTTATGAAGAAGGTGTTATAAGGTGTCACTATTTTACTGATAGTGGTTCATGATGGATATTCCTCTTTCATTTTTTTAAAATTTATTTTCATTGCCTAGAGTGAGAGACATAACAATTGTTTGTGCTTGATTTTGAGAATGTGGTGGTGATATTATTGGTGGCCATATGGTGGCTTTGTGGTGGTGGAACCAAGATTCACAACTTTGTCTATATTTAATTAGGGATTAGCAATGTTTTTATTGTTTGGAAATAAGAGTTTTAATGGTGAGTGGCGAGTTATGAAGAGAAAGAAAGTGTAAGGTGCTCATGGAATCATCTTTTGTGTGTGTCCAAAACAAAAAAAACCACATTTCCGCACATAAATAAGAATTGCATTTCGTCTTTTAATGTTACTAAGAGAGAAAAGAAAATGGATATATGCTCCACGAGAGAGAGAGAGAGAGAGAGAGAGAGAGAGTTTTATGTGTAGTGAGGAAAGTGACTTGTGAGTACTATTACTAGCAAGGAAAAAAATTTTTTTTAACGTGAGAGAAAAGCACAGCCATTTCAATGCTAACGTTATCTTTTTCTCTTTTCACTCAGACCAAAAATCATAATGAAGAAAGTTGTGTCAATGATACCTTAGGTTTTTTTTAATGAATTTTGAAAATCCACAAATCCTTTCCTAGATTAATATTTGGTGATAAAATAAATTGAAATAAATTAAAAGCATAACATCATATGTATCAAAATAATCACACACAAAAAAGTGAGACTATAATTAATCCTAATTAATTATTTTGAAAATTTTGACAAAAATGAAAAATTAAACAGACTCAAAATGAAAAAAGTCAGGCACGAAAGTTCTCGAAAAATTAAAATGAATGTACAAAAATGATCAATGCGAAATAAACTTAATGGAAAAATGCAACATTTGATTAATTATTAAAATAAATTTAGAACGGCTAAAAGGCTCAGGCTGATCAAAATGCGATCGAAAAAGATGTTGAAAAATTAAAACGAGCATGCTGGGTTAAAATACACGAAATGTATATTAATATAAATGGCGTCTGCAAGCTCGATTTTAAAATTTTTGGTCCACTAATTTTACGGACAGTTGAGATTCAGTTTGAACGATCTGTCTGTAAATCCAACAAATTTATTCTGGCTGACAATTTGAGCATTGCGCAAGATGAAATGCATGTCATGTTATGCAAATGATGCAGATTCTATGATAACTGTATTGATTCGGTAATTCAGGGTCAAAATTGGGGTATGACACTTGCCCATATTTAAGTATCTTCAACCAAGAGAATATGGAGAGTGATACTCTTCATATGATCGCAGTGGGAGATAGTTAAATACTAAAATACCCGATTTTTCCCCTGAATTCAGATGATACGATATGATATGCAATGTTATGAATTTATGAAGAACTCTTTTTCTTGGTTTTCTGGGGATATGAGGTGAGATAAAATAAACCCTAACATGATTTTTTATGATGGATGATGAACAGGCTTGTGGCGAATGATAGAGACATATGGTAGAGGCGATCCACAGGAAATGTCAAATACAACGGGTGAAAACTCACTGGGGATGACAAATTCCTGGGGAAAAGACACTAGGTAAGATTCAAAGTGTTTTACCAAACAGGTTCAGACATGACCTAAAAACACTTAGAATACGGCTAACAGTTCTAGAATCTTCTTATTAGAAGATCATCCACACAAAACAAGACTATGGTGACTCTTTATGAAGAAATAAATCAAGACAAATATCATTAGAGTTTTCCAATAAGAATAACATCCAAGCTTCTGGAAATTCCCTAAAATGAAGATTCATACATAACCTTCTAGGAACCATCAGAAAAAAAACAAACAGGGTATCAAACTCTCTGTATGTACCAACAACAATCGGACTTTAAGACAATGCCAACAACAACTAGACTTTAAATGACAAAGAACAGATTATGGAAATTCCTCAGAAATACAAGGGACTATCTGGAGTTATATCAGATAACAAGGCTCAATTTGGAAATTCATCAGAGAGACAGACACATCTGGTAAATGAAACAAATTTTGGAAAAATGTCAGGATGATAATAGAATATCTAGAAATACCTTAAATAACACAATAGGGGTTCTGGAAATATGTCAGGAGAGATACTTAATTTTGGAAATACATCAGATAGGAAGACTTCATATGGAAAAAAATCAGGGAGATACAGGGATAATCCGGAAATACTTTGGATAGGTTCTGGAAATACCTCAGAACTTGACACTCAATCTAGAAAAACATCATAGAGATAAACACATCTGGTAATACCTCATATAAATGAAAAAGAATTCTAGAAATGCATAAAAATTGAAAAGGAGTATCTAAAAATACATCAGATAACACAAATAGGGTTATGGAAATACGTCAGAATATAAGACTCAATCTAGAAATACACCAAAGAGACAAACACATCCGATAATACCTCAGATAAATGAAAACAAATTCTAGAAATGCATCATAATTTCAAAGAAGTATTTTGAAATACATCAGATAACACAAAGAGGGTTATGGAAAAATGTCAGAATACAAGACTCAATTTGAAAATACATCAGAGAGACAAACACATTCGATAATACCTCAGATAAAAAGTAAAATAATTCTAGACATGCATCAAAATACAAGGGAATATCTGGAAATACATCAGATAACAAGACTTAATCTGGAAATACAACAGACATACAAACACATCCAGTAATACCTCAGATAGAAAGTAAAAGAATTTTAGAAATACATCAGAATACAAGACTCAATCTGGAAATACATCACAGAGACAAACACATCCAGTAATATCTCGTATATAAAGTAAAAGAATTCTAGAAATACATTAGAATACAAGACTCAATCTGGAAATACATTAGAAATACAAAATAGAAATTTCAAAAATTCCTCAGAGAGTGAAAAAAAATTCTTGAAATGAATCAGAATGTTAAGAGACTCAATCTAGAAATACATCAGAGAGATAAAGAAATAATTCAGAAATTCGTCGAATGATCCAAAATCTGTTTTGGTAGATGCCATCTAACTTGGAATTGGAAAATGACTGTGGAAACTGGAAAATTGTTTAAGGACGCCATAGATAAATTCCACTTTGAGTTCTAAGGATATATGATCAACAACAAGACCTAGGTCAATGCAAAATGAGGGTGAAGTACACTTTGACTATGCATGATTGAATTTTTCTTTTATGCATGATATGAATAATTGTGATATGCAAATGTTGACTCTATGCAGATTGGGAGTTTATGGAGACTTTTTATAGAGATTTGCCGACACTCATTTCGAACTTATCAATTGTTGACAAATGGCCTACTTGAACTACTTGAAAGCAATGAGAGGAATTTCCCCTTTTTGGCTCATATTTCTCTAGTCAATGGGTTTTTTGAAGACATTCTCATCACAAGTAGCTTGAAAACGAATTTCCATAATATGACCTCGAAATGGTTGCCCCTGTGCTTGAGTATTTGCAGTTTGCACCTTATTAACCAACTCTTGGAATAGGCAACTTCTGATTTGGACTCATTGGATAATTGGGATCATTGAGCTCTCTTTGGTAACTTTCCCTAGTCTGAGTATCAAAGAGACTTCTTCTCTGATTAGCTAACTCTTGAGGTGACTGGCTTAACTATTGCTCAAAGTAATTTGCATATCTCTGAACTCCTTTCACCATATCAAGTTCCTCAACTGACTACATTCGTTGGGATTCCTTTGAAGCTAAATTGACTTGCAAATGTCATTGTTCAATTGAAATTGGCAATTTTTAATGTAACATTCATGCAAATATAATATCAATAATTTGCATGATCGTTAGGAGTCAGGTTAACGCAACCTTGTTGTAGTATGCTTTCAAAATAAAACCTGCCTCAAGTTGGTCTTTTAAGGGTTGTAACATGGCTTGGTTCACGGTTTTTTTAAACAAAATGATATAATGTTCAAAATTTAATTTTAACCCACCCTTTTTATCTTTATGAACTCCAGTCCTATGTTCAGTTAATTGACACACACATTCTACTTCCAAGATGGTTTAACGGTGTTATGGTAATGATGAGGATTCAAGATGAGGTTTTCTTGAAATGAAATCCACCTTATTTTGTTTTTGTTGATGATTTTGATGACCTCTTTTTTTTTTTGCTTTTTATTCCTAATTTTTGCCTGGATCGCTTCTTTGAAGCTTTTGCTCCACCAGGATGCCCTAAACTTTGCCTAAATCTTTTTTTGTGGTATTCGATTTAGCGGGCTTTTTCATTTTTCATTTTTTTTTATTTTTGCTAAAATGTTGGTGACTACCATATTATTGGTGGATAAGGATCAACCGATATAATTTCTCTTGGATTTTCACAACTTCTCCGATACTTTGTGGTGTGTGCTAAGGATCACATATGGTTGACCTCCTTAGGTGGGATATTTATTTCTTGCAATTTGAATGCAATGTTAGATTAACTGGACAAACTACCCTACCCTTGGTTAAGATTAAGTTTTTTAAAAATCTAAAAGAAACCCCAACTTCTAGGCTCAAAGTTATTGATTAGGGATTAACTCCTTATATCTTCGGTGTTTGGGTATTTGAAACAATGCCTTACATCATCGGCAAAGGTCTATTCAAAAGCATACCACAGTAATTTCAGGTATCTGGTTTACGTCATCCTCCTTTCAATCTTTGTTAAAACAACAATTTGATAAAGATAAGTGAATGGTAGAGATATTTTTTGTTTTTTGACATAAAAATGAAAAAAAACGAGTGAATACAAATGGATTGATTCAAAAGATGCATAAACATTTTATTAATATTATCAATTTAAAGAAACAACATTGCTTAAAAGCAAATACACAATCAACATGCAAAGAAAATACAAAAGGAAATGCTAAAGCAACCAAATAATTGCGAACTTTAGGGAATTGACTTGAAAAAAACTCGATTCTTGGTTCATCTTCCATGTCCTGGGAGAAGGTCGATTCCAACATATGGTCCCACACCTTTGAAGCTCAAAATTTTGCTGTCGATTAGCTCTTGAACCCTTGCTTTCATAGGATAACATCCTTCCAACGAATGACCTAGTGCTCCCTCGTGGAGCTCACAATGTTCATTAGGGTCATACCTAGGGGGTATGGCTCTAGTATCGGGGGAAGGAACCTAGTAACAATCAAAACCTTCTGCATCAGAGATGGGAATAGTTGACTGTATCTCATAGAAATTAGTTCAAAATTAGTTCTTGCCCTTCTATTACGGTTCTGATTGACTGGTGTGTTGTGGTTTTGAGGAGCCTAGGGCCTTGGCTGTTGTTAAGGGTGAGCGACAGGCACTGGTTGGTATGGATGAGCTACTAGATTATACTAATGCCCTTGAGCGAAAGGTTGTTGATAAGGAGGATGAGCTACTTGCTGATAAATGGGTACCACAACAGCTACATAGTGTGCCTTGTAGTTTCCTGTTGTATGCAACTATTAACGGGGAGCATGAGTGTATGTCATGCTTGTGGTTTAAAGAAGGATCTTCTAGCTGCATGTGTCTCTGAGATAGTTCAGAATGTACTTTTTGATAAGGAGTAATGGTGTGTCTTGTCTAGGAGAATATATCTTTCTTTGTAGTGGGTTGTGGTCTTGAGGGGGAGTTCTGCTACTGGGTCTGTGTTGCTTCTGAATGTTTTGTGATGTTAGATTATATGTCTTGACATTATGTTTAGTTGTGCTTGTGCTCTTTTCTGGTGATATGGGCTTTTCCCTTGAGAGGGATGTGTGAACTTGGATAGTTCATATTTGGTTCTTTCTTGTGATTTAGGTTTTTCCCTTGAGAGGGATGTGTGAACTTGGATAGTTCATATTTTGTTTTTTTTCTTGTGATTTTAGTTTTCCACTTGAGAGGGAGTATCATCTATGTGTGGCAGGGGGAGTTATGAACCTGGTTGGTCTGTTGCTGCAAAGTTGTTGTTTGTCACTATGCCAGAATTGACATTTAGCAGCGCATACAAAGACAACGCTTTTTGAAAAAGCGCTGCTAAAGAGTCATTAAAAAAAAAGAAAAAAATATCACACCTTAGACAGCGCTTTTTGAAAAACGCTGCTAAAGGGGGGTCCTAAGAAAGCGCTTTATTAAAAGCGCTGCTAAAGGGGGGCCCCTAAGAAAGCGCTTTTGTAAAGAGCTGCTAAAGGGCCCCCCTAAGAAGCACTTTTTTAAAGCGCTGCTGTAGGTGTAACATACGAGAACCCTTTCTCTATAAGCGCTACTATATGGGGTATATAAGAAAGCGCTTTTAAAAAGCGCTGCTATATGTCATGCCTAGGTCACACCTTAGAGAGCGCTTTTTAAAGCGCTGCTAAATGCCATTAAAAAGCGTTGCTATAGGTATAATTAGAATAAATTTAAAATACCCACCTGAATTTTTAAAAGAAACAGAACAGTCATACGCTTCTTTCCTTCTTTCTCCTCTGGTGAACGTTACTATTCACCACGACCACGACCGACCGATTCCGTCGATAAGCTCTGTCCGACCGCCGCCGACCGGTGCCCTCTTCCGTTCAGTTAGTCTGCATTGCATTTCTCCGCCATTTGTCCGTCCGTTTTCGACAGCCTCCGTCCGTTCATTCTGTAGCGTATTTCCACCATTGTTACGGTATTTGATGTTTTTCATTTTTCATTTTTCTGGATTATTGTCTTAGTATTTGATTTTTCTGGATTATTGTTTGATATGATGTTAGTGTTACTTCAGAAATGATGTTAGGGTTACTTCTTTTCTGAGTTATTGACTTGTTTCTGTTGATACCGTTGATGAGAATTACTCTTTTGATATTGACTTGAGTTTTGTAAACAAGGTGTTTGTTGATATGCCACAATGAGTTTACTTATGTTAACTTTGAGTATATCTCAGTTCATAATATTTGGAGAAATGTTATTGGCTTGAGTTTGTTGATATTGGCTTGAGTTTCGTAAACAGGGTGTTTGTTGATATGCAAAAGATATTGTTTGTTGCGAGAAATGTTTATATTTTCAAATCACAATATATATTTGGAGAATTGTTTGTATTTTCAAATCACAATATATATTTGGACGAATTATATTTCATTGTTTATATAATCTCTATGCTTAATGTTTTTTATCATTTCAATATCTTTTAATTGATTTACGGTTTACAATTGTAAATGAGGGTGAAATTTGTAAATGTTTGAGGTTATTAGATATTATTGCCATTTGTAACCTTGAAATCTATAAAATTTTAGATAAATATAAACTCAACCATAATTTTAAATTTACTAAAATATTTGGGGTTATCTTAAGATTAAATATTTTATTGCTAAGAGATAAGAATTTTACAATTTTGAAAATTGGTAACAATATGAAGAATTAGTTTAGTATGTAGAATCTTATTTAATAATGAAAAGTTAGTATCCAAGTAATATTCATTCATGAGCTCTTTAGCCATATAAATTGCAAATTAATTATTTTTATTGCAAGTTTTATCAACAATTGATGTTTCAAGAATTCTTTAATGTTAATGATGTTATTAATTTTGTCTGTTATAGGGGTTACTTGTGAAAAGCAAGGTTGTGATCATTTTGAAGCATCCTACTGTGTAGCTTTCTTAGAAGTTATTGATTTCTTTACAGGTATTCTCTGTTTTTGTTTAACTTTCTTAGTTTAGTTTAGACTACTCAATTAGTATGGATAAAAAATGGATGTCATCTAATCGATTGTCTAAAGAGTACGAGAATGGTGTATCGAAATTCGTTAAGTTTGCTGTTGAACACGCCAAAGACCCCAGTAGGATCACATGTCCTTGCTTAGGTTGCTGTTATGGGCGTCGAATTGACGCCGTTTAGTTGGAGTCTCATTTAATGAGACATGGAATTGATCAAAGTTATACATGTTGGACATTACATGGTGAGATAAGTAACGAGAATGTCGAACCCGAGGATAATACGACCTATGCTTCAAAGGACAATGGCAGAGATACATATGATTGTGATCGAGTCGAAGAGATTGCAGAAGCACTTGAAGAAGATCTTCAAGATTGTCCCAAGATGTTTGAGAGGTTGGTAAGCGATGCAGAGAAACCGTTGTATAAAGGTTGCACTACTTTCACAAGATTGTCTGTAGTATTAAAGTTGTACAACTTAAAGGCGGGTAATGGAAGGTCGGATAAAAGTTTCACAGAGTTGTTAGCCCTACTTCAAGAGATGCTTCCAGAGGATAATGTTCTTCTCAATCAAACCTATGAAGCTAAAAAAATGTTATGCTCTATTGGCATGAGCTATGATAAGATACATGCTTGTCCAAATGATTGCATTTTGTTTCGAAATGAATATGCATCATTAAATGAGTGTCCTAAATGCGGTGTATCTCTGTATAAGAAAACGTTATCACCAACAAAAGTCTTATGGTATTTTCCTATAATTCCGAGATTTAGACGCATGTTTCATAGTGAAACAGATGCAAAACTCTTGACTTGGCATGCAGATGATAGAATTATAGATGGGAAGTATCGACATCCGACAGATTCACCACAGTTGATGAAAATTGATAATGAGTATCCTGATTTTGGAGAAGAAGCTAGAAACCTTCGCTTGGCATTATCGACTGATGGAAAGAATCTGCATGGTCTACAAAGTATCTCACATTCCACCTGGCATGTAATTATTATGATTTATAACCTACCTCCATGGCTATGTATGAAGCGTAAGTACATGATGTCATCTAT
Source organism: Lathyrus sativus (assembly GCA_963859935.3). NCBI lineage: Eukaryota > Viridiplantae > Streptophyta > Magnoliopsida > Fabales > Fabaceae > Lathyrus > Lathyrus sativus. Next base: position 364,297,551 of record OZ012741.1, read on the forward strand.
GTTAATTTCTGGCCCTAAACAACCAGGGAATGACATAGACGTATACTTGACACCTTTAATCAAAGACTTAAAGAGTTTGTGGGAGAACGGTGTGGATGTTTATGATGGATATAGGAAAGAAAGTTTCAATTTGAGGGCGATGTTGTTTGGCACAATTAATGATTTTCCAGCATACGGAAATCTATCGGGGTATAACATTAAAGGTCAATGTGCGTGTCCTATCTGTGAAAAAAACACAGATTGGACGCGATTGGAATTTGGTCCTGAAAGTTATTCTTACATTTACATTTACTTATTTACATGATTATCTTAGACTCCTACAAAATCCAAATCAAAAGAAAAGGGAATTATTGTGCGGGAAACCGATTCGGCTGCATCAAAACAGGTACTATTACAGTTACATGATGATCTTATTATACATTAATTACTGAATTTATATTACTTTTAGGTTCATGATCAACAATTGCATCAAGCCGGCAAGGGTAAAATTCCTGAATCTATCAAGGTGCCCAAAAAAAAGGCCGACTCAAGAAAAGCATTTGTACATCGATTTAGGTTATGCCTTGAAACATATGTAGGAACAACAGATGTGGCTGAGGGTGGCATCCGCCAAATACCTATGCAGGAAGGTATTTTCGGTTTTGAATATACCGAAACAATTGCCAAGGAGGATTTGGACCAGATTTTCCAACATTCTGAATTGGGCGTTGATGTTATACATTCCTACATCACGTAGTACTCCGATCAATTTTAATTAAATACGTCAACACATTATTTTCTCTTTTAAATGAATATTCTAATGTTGATTATGTTTTTATTTAAGGTTATTGTATGACAAGATGTTGGTCCCGCATGGTTTGACTTCGAGATTCACATTCTTATCTGTTAATTGTATCAACGCACGGTTAATCGAGCGCACTCCAGATATGGTCAGAGATTACATAGTCAAATCATTTATGGCCGCAGATACAGAAAAGTTGTACTTCTTGCCATATAATACTGGCCATGGGTTAGATTTTATTCTAAATTCGTTTATTATAATTATTCGTTTTTTTGTCATTCTATATAACATTTCCGTCTAAACTTTTGACTTATTTTATAGTGGACATTGGTTGTTGGTCGCGATTAATCCGATGAAAGATATTGTGTATTATCTGGATTCATTGGAGGGTGATCAAACAAAATATCCTGATATGAAGATCATGGTTGATACGTAAGTGATGCGATATACTGTTCTGATTAGTTATCTTTATTTATTATGTGAGATTTTTCTAAATATTCGTTTATATTATATTAGATCTATACAAGTATTTGAAGGTGAGAAAATACTTAGAAGGGGGGGGTTGAATAAGTATGACAGAAAATAATCAAAGATAAAAACACAAGTATTTTTATCCTGGTTCGTTGAACTCAACTACTCCAGTCCACCCTTTTCAAGAGTGATTTGCCTTTCTCAACAAGGACTTAATCCACTATTCAAATCAACTGATTACAAATAGCACACCTAAGAACAACTGTTCTTAGTCTTCTTAAGAGCTACTGATCTAACCTAGATCCTCTTAAGGAAAACTTTCTTTACAAATTAATGTAATACAATGAAAGAGTAAGAATTGCTTCTATGAAAGCTATAAACACAACTGTGTTATTTCTCTAAGTTTAGAACAATGTATGAACAGTGAAGAATATGAAAGCTTTTAGCGTGAGAGAGTTCTTGTCAATATTGTTGTAATTCGGCACTTGAAGAATGAGCTATGATGTCCTTTATATAGCCACTTGAATATTGGAGAGAATATTTTACCGTTAGAGAAAATATTTCCAATATCAAAATAGTACTGTCCTTTGTACTATTACAGCAGAGAGACGGCGCACAAATAGTGGGTGTAGCAATTGTCTGCTGAGCTGTGATTATACCATATAAGGAATGTACCAGAGGAATAATATTCTTGCAGAGAATTTTGTCTATCCCAATTAAGGAAAGATTTGCTGGCATATTCCAACGGATATATTAAAATATTCTTCTTCAAATAATTCAGATCAACAATCAATATCAGAGTCTTCAGTCTTCAGAACCTTCTGGAAACTTCAGAGCCTAATATGTTCTTCAGATGTTGATGAATCAGAGTCTGGTGCAGCTGTGTGCTTGAAGCGTAACATGCTCTTAGATCAGAGTCTTCACTCAGATCAGAGTCTTCTCTCATTCAGAGTCTCTTCACTCAGAGTCTTCTCTTATTCAGATTCTTGATAATACATGCAGCGTGTTGTATCTTCAGAATCTTGATAACTAAGCTCTTATACTTCAGATTCTTCTAATCTTCAGATGCTCTTGAGCCATTCAGAATTCATTGTTCACATCAAATTTGCTCTTTAAGATTAAAATCTTTTGTGCCTGTAGAAAACAGTTTAGAACAAATTTAGAGAGTATAATTCTTGTATACAAATTATCATTAATGTTATCATCAAAACATAGAGATATTACTAAGACACAATCTGTGCTCTTACAATCTCCCCCTTTTTGATGATGACAAAACATGAGCAATTTGTTCAATAAAAATGAATTAAAATTACTCCCCCTGAGATTAACAATCTCCCCCTGAAATGAATACTCTAATGGAATTAGATACTTCCCTTTCTGGTTGAGTATATTTCAGATTCAGAGCCTGATTTCATTTCAGATTCAGAGCCTGATTGCATTTTGGGTTCAGAGCCTGATTAACATCCTGATTGAAGCCTGGTTGACAAATCCTGGTTGATATATGTTTGACTTCTAGAGTCAAAGCTTGATGCCAAAGCTTGATGTCATATTAAAGCTTGATGCCAGATGAACAACTTCAGAACACTTGGTTGTTCATCTTGCCATTTCCTGTCTTGAGTTATCTTTCAGATCATAGTACTCAAGGTTAGATATCAGAGTCTGGTTTACTCAGATTTAGCTATTTTTGATCAGGTTCTGAAAAGATAGATCTCAGGAAAAACTTCAATGAAATTTGTCAGAGTCTGGTTAGATAAATTTGTCAGATTCTGATTAGATTCAAAGAATGTTAGTAACATGTCTGACTTAGTTCAGATAATTGCTTATAGATTTGAACAATCAGATTCTATTTTGTTTCTCCCCCTTTTTGTCATAATCAAAAAGATTTTTAAAAGACAGTAAAGATGCAGAAGAAACACATATCCAGATAAGCAAAAGATCATTTTCATTAAGATAACATCCAGATTCAGATAGAAGCAAACAAAACATATCAGAAGACAATCAAAAACAAAACAAAGCATGAAAAACTTGTGCAAAAACATTAAGAAGGTTTGGCAGATGAGGCTTGTTGAGAAGCGATGAGTTGCAGCAGTGCTGTAATCCTCTCTGAATTCTCATCTTGCTTAGCCATCCAAGTTTTCATTTCTTCATTTGTCTTCTTTTGATCAACCATGAAATCCTTTAGTTCCTTGACATCCTTCTGAAGATCTGTAGATACTGAAATAGAAGATTCTGGAACAGTGGATTCTGAAACAATCTGAGTGACATTGGGTGCAGGAATTTCTGGAGGTGGAGGAGCTTCTAGAAGAAGAATAGGAGGAGGGTTTTTCTTAATCCGTTTCTGATAAGCAGCAAACCTTACTTTTGACAATCTAAGACATTGAGTCCTGATTTTCAAAGCCTCCCTATTCAGTCTGTAAAGATATTTCTTCCAGACAGCATTAGCAGCCTCTTTATCCATAGTAGTCATGCACACATCCATAATGTCAGCAAAGTCTGAGACATTATCCTTGTCAAAATTTCTTAACATAGTATAAACACTTGATCCCAATTCTGCTTCATCAGGGATTCTGGGTTGGGTTGGTTGTGTTTGTGGTGTTTGTTTAGAAGGTTGAGGTTGTGGAGATGGATGTTCAGATGTTTGAGGTTCAGATGTTTGTTGGTTAATTTGTGGTTCAGAAGTTTGTTGGTTGGTTGGTTCAGATGATGGTTGTGGTTCAGATGTTGGTTGTGGTTCAGATGTTGGTTGTGGAGTGGATTGGATTTCAAGATGTTGTGGATTGAGAGTTTGAGTGGGGGAATTTTGTGGAGAAGGTGGATGATCAGAGGTGGGAGATTTAAAAAGTTGTTTCCAAACACTCTCAGTACGAGGTTGTTTGAGATCATTCAAACATTCATTAATGAAACCAGATGATTCATCATCAGATGATGTATCAGATTGGTTAGATTTTTCAGAAGTTGAAGATAAAATGATAGAACGGTTTAAGGGTGTGATATCCAATATCTCATTAGGATCAATGGGATTTTCAGGTGGGTCAGAGTGTTCAGGGTGAACATCCTCTGGAATGGTAGATTCTGGGATGGGGTTTTGAGGTTGTGGTGTTGTTTGTTGAGTTTGTTTGGATTGTGGTGTTTGAATGTTTGTTGGTTGTGGTGTATGAGTCTCAGATGGTCTAGATCTTTTAAATATGAGGGGTGAGTCAGATGGTGTGGTAGCAGAATGATGAACAGGATTAGAATCAGTGTTAAATACCTGTTTCAGAGTATCTCTTATCTCTTCAAAAGTTGCTGCAGAAGGATTTTGTTGAACCTTCTTCAGCTTCTTTCTTTTCTTCTTCTTCTCAGCATCTGAATGCTTTCTTTTCTTCTGATGACCTTCTTTATCAGCTTTTCTCTTGCGTCTTCTTTCCCTTGTCTGATCAGGAAGAACTTGGCCTTCCTTCTGCACAAGATTTGCAGGGATCTCAACACCATCTCTGATGCAGCAAGCAACATACTCAGCTATTAGCTCTCTGGGTTCATCTGAGGTAAATAGAGGAAAGTCCTCAACAGGAATCCTTCTCCCCCTAACTTCTTCAGAGTTAGTTTTCCTTGGTTTCTCAGATAAATCTTCAACCAATTTCATCCTTCTCAGAGTTAAGCCATTTATCTCAGAGCCAATGATAAAGTTCAGATCTTCTGTCAGCCCAGCCTCTTGCAGATGCGCCACAAGTTGGTTTTCTACCAGAATATCTGAAATCAGTCTTCCCATAGGAATCCATGATCTGACTTTTCCAGTTTTATCTCTTGCTGTTTCCCTTGTTTCCTTGACATGAGATACCAGATGATTGAACAACAGATAAGGAAGATCAATCTGAATGTTTTGATGCAAACAGTACATGAAGTAAAGTTGTTCAGCATTAACATAGTCAGATGAGTTTGAGGAGGGTCTGTGAAAAATGGTGTTCAAGAAAATCTTAGCCCAAATCTTGTAAGTGGGTTTCAAAAACTTAACCTTCTTACAAGGTTCACCAGTAGTGCAGATTTCTTGACAAACATCCTTCAGGTCTTCACGCGCAGAAGACAGAGAGGTTACTCCATCAGTTGCTGTGAAACCTATGAGTTTTCTGATCAGATTTTCAGTGATAACAATCTTCTTACCCAGCACAGAAGAATGAACGAACTTTGGAGTAGCGAATGCATGGATCCAAAACTCCTTCACTAACTTTGGATACACAGGACCCATCAGCCTATCAAAGTAACCGTCCCAGCCTTGTGCTTTGATTGAAGGAACCAGATCAAACCCATTTTCAGCAAGGTCTTCCAAATCCACGAAACTTTCACATAACACTTCTAGAGAATCAACAGGAGTCAGGAGAGTGCGTACTGGTTCAATGATAGTGGTAGAATCTTTGGTAGTAACTGCTTTTGATGTAGATGCCATTGTTGATGATGAAGAAGGAGATGACGGTTTCTGGGTTCTTTTAGGGTTTGAGAAGAGAGAGAACAACAGACAAAAGCGCATATGTGTTGAGAATGTGAAAAGTGTGAATGTGTTGTGAGAGTGGTTTATATAGAAAAATAAAACACGCATGGGAAACACAACAGACATACATAGGACACATACGCACGTTTGCATTTAATGAAAAGTAATCATTTTTAATTATGATATGACATTTGGGGGGAAAATCAAGACAGATTGAGATTTTCAAAGCAATACCTTAAACGTCATAGTCAGTAGGTGTACTCCATCTTTTCAGATTCTGAGTGACACGTGTTTGCTTTGCATGTGATTCTGTAACTCTTAAGAAATGAAACGTTTTCAACTTTCAGATCCTCTGAGATGGTCAGTACAGAGTTTCACACAAAAATAAATCACAGATAAATTAAACAAGCAAAACAGATGAAATACTTCAGAGTGTTAAACACTTAGCATCTGAGAAGTAGACTCTGAGAAATATTACTCTGGACAAAAATCCATACAAATATTTTTCAGAATAAACTTAAACCTATCTTCAGCAAGGGGTTTTGTGAAAATATCTGCCCATTGATGATCTGTATCAACAAAGGCTAAATTTATTACACCCTTCTGAACATAGTCTCTGATGAAGTGATGTTTAATCTCTATATGTTTAGCCTTAGAGTGTAAAATTGGATTTTTGGATAAACATATAGCTGAAGTATTGTCACAGAAGATAGAAAGATTACTCTCATAGATTTGATAATCTTCTAGTTGACTCTTCATCCAGAGCATCTGAGTGGAACACCCAGCAGCAGCAATGTATTCTGCCTCTGTGGTTGATAGTGCAATTGTTGGTTGCTTCTTGCTGTACCATGAGATCAGATGACTTCCAAGAAACTGACAGCTTCCAGAAGTACTTTTGCGCTCAACTCTATCTCCAGCATAGTCAGCATCACAGAATCCAACTAGTGAATATTTGTCAGATCTTCTGTAACACAAACCAACATTAGCAGTACCTTTCAGATACCTTAGAATCCTCTTAACAGCAGTTAAGTGTGATTCTCTAGGATCTGATTGGAATCTAGCACATAAACAAACACTAAACAGAATGTCTGGTCTAGAAGCAGTCAAATAAAGAAGAGATCCTATCATACCTCTGTAGAGTTTCTGATCTACCTTCTTACTTACCTCTTCCTTACCTAGAGTGCTTGTAGGATGCATTGGAGTCTTTGCCATTTTGCTATCCAGCATGTTAAACTTCTTCAGAAGCTCTTTAACATACTTCGTCTGATGTATGTAGGTGCACTCTGGAGTCTGATTTACTTGGATTCCCAGAAAGAATTTCAGTTCTCCCATCATGCTCATCTCAAATTCTTCCTGCATACATTTAGCAAACTCCTTTCCAAGCATAATATTTGTTGATCCAAAAATAATATCATCTACATAAATTTGACAAATCAACAAATCTTTCTTAATGGTTTTACAAAATAGTGTGGTATCCACTTTTCCTCTGATGAAATCCTTCTTCAGAAGAAAATTACTCAACCTCTCATACCAAGCTCTGGGAGCTTGTTTTAGTCCATAAAGAGATTTTTTTAGTTTGTAAACATGATCTGGAAAATTTTCATTTTCAAAACCAGGAGGTTGGTGGACATACACTTCCTCTTCTATAATTCCATTAAGAAAAGCACTTTTAACATCCATCTGATAAAGAGTGATGTTATGTTGTGCAGCAAATGAAATAAGCAAGCGTATAGACTCTAACCTTGCAACAGGAGCATATGTTTCTGTGTAGTCTAAGCCTTCTTGTTGACTGTAGCCTTGAGCAACCAGTCTTGCTTTGTTCCTTTCAACTTCTCCTTTTTCATTCAGTTTATTTCTGAAAACCCATTTTGTTCCAATAACATTGAAACCTTTAGGTCTTGGAACCAGATCCCAGACTTCATTCCTTGTGAATTGATTCAGCTCCTCTTGCATAGCTAAAATCCATTCATTATCTTCCAGAGCCTCATCAACAGATGAAGGTTCTATAATTGACACTAAGCCACAGAAGGAAGATTCAGAAGTTCTGAGAAATGCTCTTGTCCTTATTGGATCATCTTTCTTTCCAATTATCACATCCTCTGGATGAGAAGCTTTCATTCTGGAAGAAGATCCTCTGACTGTTGGTCTTTCAGAAATATGCAGATTGTCAAGTTGGGAAGTTAAAGGTGTAGCATCTGGATTTTCTTCAGAGTCTTTGTCTTTAGTCTTGTTTGCCTCTGAGCCTTCAGAGTCTGTGAGAATAACTTCTCTATCTGCAAAACTTTCAACTTGCTTTGGCTTTTCAGAGCCAAGCTTATCATCAAATCTAACATGAATAGATTCTTCCACAATCTGTGTTTCAGTATTGAATACTCTGTAGCCTTTAGAGCGTTCAGAATAACCAAGCATGAAACACTTCTGTGCTTTGGAATCAAACTTGTTTAGATGATCTTTAGTGTTAAGCATATAACAAATACATCCAAATGGATGAAAATAAGCAATGTTGGGCTTTCTGTTTCTCCACAATTCATAGGGAGTCTTTTCCAGAAGAGGTCTTACAGACACTCTGTTCTGAATATAACATGCTGTATTTATTGCTTCTGCCCAAAAATGTTTTGCCAGATTTGTCTCGTTGATCATGGTTCTGGCCATTTCTTGCAATGTTCTATTTTTCCTCTCTACAACTCCATTTTGTTGTGGAGTTCTAGGACAGGAGAAATCATGTGCAATTCCCTTTTCAGAAAAATATTTTTCAAAATATTTGTTTTCAAATTCGCCACCATGATCACTTCTGACTTTAATAATTTTGCATTCTTTTTCAGTCTGGACTTGATTGCAGAAGTCAATGAACACAGAATGAGACTCATCCTTGTGTTTTAGAAACTTTACCCATGTCCATCTGCTGTAGTCATCTACAATGACTAACCCATACTTCTTGCCTCTGATGGATGCAGTTTTCACTGGTCCAAACAGATCAATGTGAAGTAATTCCAATGGTCTAGAGGTGGAAACAACATTTTTTGGTTTAAAATGGGATTTTGAAAATTTACCCTTTTGACATGCGCCACACAGAGCATCTGAATTGAACTTCAGATTAGGGAGTCCTCTGACCAGATTGAGTTTATTAATCTGAGATATACGTCTCATATTAATATGTCCCAATCTTCTATGCCAGACCCATTGCTCATCATTCACAGATAAAAGGCATTTTACATTTTGAACTTTAAGTTCTGAAAGGTTAATTTTGTAAATGTTGTTTTTCCTCTTTCCACTGAATAAGGTTGAGCCATTCTTTTGACAAACAGCTTTGCAACATTTTTGATTAAAGATGATATCATAACCATTGTCACTTAATTGACTTATGGACAATAGATTATGTTTCAATCCTTCAACTAACAGAACATTAGAAATAGAGGGTAGGTTACCATTACCTATCGTACCAGAGCCAATGATCTTGCCCCTCTGGTTCCCTCCAAATTTCACGTCTCCTCCAGATCTAAGTTCCAGGCTTTGGAACATAGACCTTTCGCCCGTCATATGTCGTGAGCATCCAGAGTCCAGGTACCATGATTGGTGTCTGGATTTTGCTGCTAAGGATATCTGCAACAGGTATTATTTTGCTTTTAGGTACCCAGATCTTTTTGGGTCCTTTGGGGTTAGATGTTCTGCGGTTTTGCCTAAACTTCTGTTTTTCAACATAGTGTTTATTCTGGCTAACCCTTGGCTTAAACACATAAGTACTCTTTTCAGAGCTTGTATGTTTAATATCATTCAGATGACCAAACTTGAAATGAGAATACAGAGGAGTCTTCTTGATGAAGAGTTTATCAACAGACTTTGGATTGCTTCCAGAGGAGGATTCACATCCAATGCCTCTTCTGTTGTTCCCACTAACACCATAGATCATAGAAGCCATTTTGCTTCTGTCTATGCTTTTAGTGAGAAATCTTCTAAAACTGGAGTCATATTTTTCTAAAATATTTTCACTAGACTCTGTTTCAGTATCAGATTCTTGTTGAGTTGTTTCTAAATCATTTTTGAGTTTTAAATTTATTTCTTTCTGCTCAACAAGTTCTGTTCTCAGAAGATTAATCTCAGATTCAAGATTGCTTTTCAGCTTCTTGTATTTGAGTTTAATCTTGCTGTAGCTTTCCATCATGTCAGATAAACTTTCAACAAGTTCAGCTCTGGAGAGTTCAGAAAATACCTCTTCAGAGTCAGAGTCTGATTCTGACTCAGATTCAGATGATGACGTTCCTTCATCTTGATCATCTGTGTTGGCCATTAGCGCAACATTTGCACATTCTTCCTCAGATTCAGAAGATGATTCAGATTCATCTGAGTCATCCCATGTAGCCATCAAAACCTTTTTCTTTTTGTCAAACTTCCTTTTGGGTTTTTCCTTTTGAAGTTTGGGACATTCACTCTTGTAGTGTCCAGGTTCTTTACATTCAAAACAAGTGATCTCTTTCTTGCCAGATCTTCTGTGTCCAGAAGATTCTTTCTTTTGATCAGATCTTCTGAAGTTGTTGAACTTCTTCCCTTTGTGCTTCCAGAGTTTGTTGATCCTTCTGGACAGCATTGATAGTTCATCTTCTTCTTCAGAAGAAGATTCCTCAGAGCTTTCTTCATTAACCTGCAAGGCTTTAACAGATTTGTTAGATTTAAAAGCTAAGGATTTACCTTTATCTTTCTTCTGGGGTTCATCTTCCTCCAGCTCAATCTCATGACTTCTCAAAGAACTGATGAGTTCTTCTAATGAGATTTTGTTCAGATCCTTGGCCAGCTTCAATGCAGTCACCATAGGTCTCCATTTGGTAGGAAGACTTCTGATGATCTTCTTGACATGATCAGATGTTGAGTAGCCCTTGTCCAGAACTTTCAACCCAGCTGTTAGAATCTGAAATCTGGAAAACATAGTCTCAATGTTCTCAGATTCTTCCATTTTGAACGCTTCATACTTCTGTATCAGCGCCAGAGCCTTTGTTTCTTTCACCTGAGAATTTCCCTCATGAGTCATTTTGAGAGACTCAAACATATCATGAGCAGTTTCTCTGTTGGTAATTTTCTCATACTCTGTATGCGAGATTGCATTCAGAAGTATGGTTCTGGCTTTGTGATGATTCTTGAATTCTTTCTTCTGCTCCTCAGTCATTGATTTTCTATCAATCTTTTTGCCATCCTTAGTAGGATGTTCATACCCATCAATGACTAAATCCCAGAGATCAGCATCATACCCCAAGAAAAAACTTTCAAGTCTATCCTTCCAATAATCAAATTTTTCTCCATCAAACATTGGAGGTTTGGTGCTGATTCTGTCTCCTTCATATTTGTTGCTTGATGTAGGAATATCACCCATATTAGCAACCAAATAAATAACAGAGTATTTTTCTCACTGGATCTTTATCTGTCACGGTTAAGCGAATGCACACTCAGAACCGGAGCTCTGATGCCAACTGAAGGTGAGAAAATACTTAGAAGGGGGGGGGTTGAATAAGTATGACAGAAAATAATCAAAGATAAAAACACAAGTATTTTTATCCTGGTTCGTTGAACTCAACTACTCCAGTCCACCCTTTTCAAGAGTGATTTGCCTTTCTCAACAAGGACTTAATCCACTATTCAAATCAACTGATTACAAATAGCACACCTAAGAACAACTGTTCTTAGTCTTCTTAAGAGCTACTGATCTAACCTAGATCCTCTTAAGGAAAACTTTCTTTACAAATTAATGTAATACAATGAAAGAGTAAGAATTGCTTCTATGAAAGCTATAAACACAACTGTGTTATTTCTCTAAGTTTAGAACAATGTATGAACAGTGAAGAATATGAAAGCTTTTAGCGTGAGAGAGTTCTTGTCAATATTGTTGTAATTCGGCACTTGAAGAATGAGCTATGATGTCCTTTATATAGCCACTTGAATATTGGAGAGAATATTTTACCGTTAGAGAAAATATTTCCAATATCAAAATAGTACTGTCCTTTGTACTATTACAGCAGAGAGACGGCGCACAAATAGTGGGTGTAGCAATTGTCTGCTGAGCTGTGATTATACCATATAAGGAATGTACCAGAGGAATAATATTCTTGCAGAGAATTTTGTCTATCCCAATTAAGGAAAGATTTGCTGGCATATTCCAACGGATATATTAAAATATTCTTCTTCAAATAATTCAGATCAACAATCAATATCAGAGTCTTCAGTCTTCAGAACCTTCTGGAAACTTCAGAGCCTAATATGTTCTTCAGATGTTGATGAATCAGAGTCTGGTGCAGCTGTGTGCTTGAAGCGTAACATGCTCTTAGATCAGAGTCTTCACTCAGATCAGAGTCTTCTCTCATTCAGAGTCTCTTCACTCAGAGTCTTCTCTTATTCAGATTCTTGATAATACATGCAGCGTGTTGTATCTTCAGAATCTTGATAACTAAGCTCTTATACTTCAGATTCTTCTAATCTTCAGATGCTCTTGAGCCATTCAGAATTCATTGTTCACATCAAATTTGCTCTTTAAGATTAAAATCTTTTGTGCCTGTAGAAAACAGTTTAGAACAAATTTAGAGAGTATAATTCTTGTATACAAATTATCATTAATGTTATCATCAAAACATAGAGATATTACTAAGACACAATCTGTGCTCTTACAGTATTGTGATCGCAAAGAGAAGCAACAATGCCAAGAATGAAGGCTGACAACATTAGCTGGATCAGAGTGCAGGTATATTTTCACATTTTTGGCTGTTATAGTGATTTTACTTGATAAAACTATTTAAACTATATATCCTCACACACGATCGTTTGGTTTTTCCATTTACAGTGTCCTCGTCAACGCAATGGGATTGACTGCAGATATTTTGTATTGTGCTTTATGAAGGAAATTATTCATTCTGGTCAAATAGATATTTCAATCATAGTATGGATCAATTCATAAGTTATATGATTCATTTTGATAATTAACAGATATTTCATCTGAGTAATTAGTTTTAAAACTAAATTGTGCATGTTCTGTTATATTATGTAGTACTTTGATGAATTCAAGTGCGGTACTTACTCGAAAGCAGGATTGGAAGAAATTAAGGAGGAATGGTGTCAATTTATTCTTGAGTTGAGAATTGTATAAGTTATATATATCATCCAATATTGATACGGGATAATAATATTTCTGGAAGTCGTATATATTTGTAAAGTTCTCGGATTTTTAATTATATGTAAATTGACTGTATTTGTGATGTTGTTCTGAGGATCAGATTGTGTTGTAATATATTTAAGCAGGTTTATGTGTATGAAAATTATTATGGGCAAAGTGATGAATTACATTAAGGCCAAAGTGTTGAATTACAATGTATATATAAGGCCAAAGTGTTGAATTAAAGGCCTGAATATAAACAGGGAATGTAATTGTTATAAGCAGGTTTATCGAAAAATATATAAAAAATTTGATTATTTAAAAAAAAAATTTTAAATCATGAACAATAGACAACGCTTTTACAAAAAGCGCTACTAAAGGGACATATAAAGGGGGCAAAAAAGCGCTGCTAAAGGGGGGTAAAGGGGGGGGGGGGTCTAAGAAAGCGCTTTAAAAAAAGCGCTGCTAAAGGGGGGGGGGGGGGGTCTAAGAAAGCGCTTTCAAAAAGCGCTGTCAAAGGCGGGGTCTAAGAAAGCGCTTTATCAAAGCACTTCTAAAGGGGGGAAGGGAATGGAGAATAGGCAGCGCTTTTAAAACCGCTGCTAAAAGTGTTGGTAAAGGGGGCTTTTAGCAGCGTTTTTTCTATAAAAAAAAAAGCGCTGCCTTTACCTTTAGCAGCGCCACTTTAGGCAGCGCTTTTAAGCGCTGCTAAAGGTCTTTTTGGCATAGTGTGTACAAAGCTTACATGGTTTCATGTAGATTGTGTTGCTTGTGATTCTGCTGCGTATACTCCTAATTTGTTCTAAGGATGTTTTAGCCAAAATTTGCCAAAAGGGGAAATTGTAAGTTCTATGGCTTTTGGATTGGCAATATTTTGGTAAAACATGTTGTCAACAAGATGTTAAGCCTGATGTTTTGTCATGACAGTCAGACATCGTGTTCAGCATGATATTATAACATGTGCCAGAACATGTTATGCAAGTAGTCTAGGGATGGACTGCTTTGGTATTTTAGTGTGAGTTTTGACTGTGTTTTAATTCACACATTGGCGATATCCAAGGAGGGATATTTTGAGGACTTTTGTCTTGATAGATTGTGTTAGTTTTCTTAAAAAGGATCATTGAACCTTTTTAGGAAACTTTATGTTATTGTTCCTATTATTGTGCAGGATATTATGCAATTTATTTAATGTTGATTCCTGGTGATTTGCATTTTATTTTGGGATCCCAAGCCCGTGCAGTTGTGATGCTTATTTAAAGGATTTTTCTAAACCTAAAAAGTGTGGATTTGAAGAATTAGGATTAGCCGTGTCTTGGTGGTTCTTCAAAGTTTAGTGTGTTCGCTTTGTATGTCACTCTTGTATCAGTTTCGATGCGTTGAGTTGATTGTTGTTAATTGTTAATTATTCACTCATAAGCTTTTAAGTAAGAGTGTATTGTTCTTAGTTAAAGCTTTTAAGAAAAACTAAGTATTGTACTTGAAAATGTTGGTACTTCTATTTTGGTGTTGTTGAATTGTCACTGGTTGGTGACTGGTAGGAAGTGAGAGGGGTTTCTCCTATCTAGGAGTTCCTAGGTAGAAGTTAGCACGGGTAGTGATTAGGTGATATGTTGTAAATAAAGGAGTTTAACTTTGAACTAATACTATTATAGTGGATTTCTTTCATGGCTTGGTAGCCCCCAGATGTAGGTGAGTTGCACCGAACTGGGTTAACAAGTACTAGTGATATTTTATCTTTTTGCCATTTAAGTTTCTGCATATTTATTTGTGTGAACTGTCTTGATCCCAGTGTTATGACATATGTTTCGGCATCTGGTATCTGTGTGCCATAATTTTAATGTTGGTTCAAGGTAGTTAGGAAGATGAACAAATGAGTACCCAACGAAGGAGGTTATGAAGGCATGACCAGTGTAGGTGGTGGTAGTCACGTACTGTAGTGTTTTTTCCAGAAGACACAGTTGGATGTTGTTACTACAAAATGATGGTGCTAACGTGTAAGCTGAGGTGTGGTACATACTGGATGTCGCTAGGAAAATGAAACAAGTTTTGAAGGCGAAGTTGTTTTTACGCTCATGGTGAAAGAGATGTTTTTGTGTTGTTGTTAATGGCACATGAGTCGTGGAAAGAAGATGATAAAGATACTTGATGGATGTATCAAGAAGGTGTTATAAGGTGTGATTGTTTTACTGATAGTGGTTCACGATGGACTTTCCTCTTTCATTTTTTTAAATTTCTTTGCATTGCCTATAGTGAGAGACATAACTTACTATTTGTGGTTGTCTTTGAGAATGTGATAGTGATATTAGTGGTGGTTATATGGTGGGTGTGTGGCGGTGGAACCAAGATTCACAACTTTATTAATATTTAGTGAGGGATTAGCAAGGTTTTAATTGTCTGGATATGGGAGTTTTAATGGTGAGTGGCGAGTTATGAAGAGAAAGAAAGTGTAAGGTGATCATGGAGTCATCTTTTGTGTGTGTCCAGAACAAAAAACCATATGTGCTCACATAAATAAGAATTTCCTTTTGTCTTTTAATGTTACTAAGAGAGAAAAAATCATATGTTACTAAGAGAGTGAGTTTTATGTGTAGTGAAGAAAGTGACTTGTGACTACTATTACTTGCAAGGAAAAAATATTTTTTTTAACGTGAGAGAAAAGGAAAGTCATTTCAATGCTAACTTTGTCTTTTTCTCTTTTCACTCCGACCAAAAATATAATGAAGAAAGTTGTGTCAATGATATCTTAGGTTTTTTTTGAATAAATTTTTAAAATCCACAAATCCTTTCCTAGATTAATATTTGGTGACAAAATGAATTAAAATAAATTAAAAGCACAACATCAAATGTATCAAAATAATCACAATAAAAATAAAGTGAGACTACCACTAATTCTAATTAATTATTTTGAAATTTTTGACAAAAATACAAAATTTAACGGATTCAAAAAGAAAAAAGTTGGGAACGAAAGTGCTCGAAAAATTGAAATGAATGCATCAAAATGATCAGCGCGAAATAAAATTAATGGATAAATACAATGTTTGATCAATTTTTGAAATAAATTTAGACCGGTTAAAAGGCTCAGATTGATCAAAATGCGATCGAAAAAGGTGTTGAAAAATTAAAACGGTCACACCGGGTTAAACTACATAAAATGTAGATTAATGTAAATGGTGTATGAAAGTTTGATTTTGAAATTTTTCATCCATTGGTTTCATAGAAAGTTGAGATTTTGATTGACCGATTTGTCTGTAAATCCAACAAATTTATTCTGGCTGACAATTTGGGCATTGTGCAAGATGAAATGCATGTCAAGCTATGCAGATGATGCAGATGTTATGATAACTATATTAATTTGACGATTCAGCGTCAAATTTAGGGTATGATATCTTGCATTCCTTGATAGGATGCCCCATTGTTCCAGTCTGAAATCTACGTTCAATTTCTTGATGATCTTCTTCAAAGTCCGATCTCTTTTCATTGATTAGATCTCGTATCATGGCTTCCAATGGAAAACAAGTATTCAGATGGTTCCTTTTATCCCCTTTATAGAATTCACATGTTGTATTTGGATTGTACCATTTCGGGTATGGTATTAGCATAGGCGTGAGAGATCGAAGAGCTACCAATGAGTTATGGATCAGTTGCGGATAGAGCTTACTAAGCGGCACATGAATCAAGTCACCGTGGCCTTTTTTACACTTGTTTTTATTTTGACTCTTGTTCCGACTTCGATTTCGGTGATTTCAAAAAGGAATAGCCAAAGGATGTTGATGTACCAATTTAGTAGTTAAAGGTTGAAGATGACATCCTGAGGGAGGGACATGTGTTGACAAACGAGGAGTTGTCACATGGAATTGCTCTTGACTTGAGGTAACATTGGATGGATGTGGATCAATGGCTCGTTCTAGAGTAGCAATGGGTATGGGGTGAACCTCTTTTCTCAACAAGGCGTGTATGGTTTCCAAGACCTTTCCCATTTGGCTCTTCAAAAGATTGAGTTCCTCTTTCAATGCTTCTTGACTCTTCCTTAGCTCCTCCATCATCTCTTGAGACATGGTTATATGTTTTAGACACGTATCGGGAATCACCTTACTAGGTATGGAAAAAAGATGGATGAGTTTTTTTTTCATTTTTGAATGATATGCAATACATGCTGATGAATGAAAATGCAATGATATGTGAGCAGATGCAATTACTTGTCGGTCATCAACTCCATCAAGGGAATCTACTCTGGGTGAGATCGTCATATCAACCCAACAAGAAATGAATCTCGTGGACCCACATTATGCGACCATCGACTATAGGGGTTCTAGACGATGTTCCTAGAGTCATGGACCCACAAGACTATTTGCCACCTAAGGCAACTTACTTGTGGGGCGTTAACTCCATCCAATGAATCTATTCTTGGTGAGGTCCACATATCGACCCAACAAGAAATGCATCTTGTGGACCCATAATACACAACCATCAACTACATGGGTTCTAGATAAGGTTCTCAGAGTCATGGATCCATAAGACTATTTGTCGCCTACAAAAACTTATTTGTCGGGCATCAACTTCATCCGATGAATCTATTCTAGATGAGGTACTCATATCAATCCAATGAGAAATGCATCTCACGGACCCATACTACGCAGCAATGATTCCTAGTTTTCCAAAGGGTTAAGGTTTTATAAATGGTCCTTCGAGTCATGGACCCTAATAAAAATGTCGAAGCCTACAATAATTTACTTCCCGAGCGTCAAAATTCTCAAAAGTATCTACTCTAAGTGAGATTCTCGTATCAACCCAATAAGAAATGCATCTCGCGGACCCAAACTAATCAACCTCGTCATATCTCATGTTTTCACTCAAGATTCAGGTAGAGAGTCTTTTCCTCAAGTTTTGCAATCAGAGTATCCAAGGACCACGTCATAATAGAGTCATATAATAGATAACAATATTGCAATATAGCAATTGAGATAACAACAGTAATAAGAGAAAAGCCACAAAATTAAAGCAATCAAAAGGAACACAACAACCTAACTAATCTTGCATCACTTAGGGAGGTGAAAGTCCTCAAGAGATTCGTCCTTTGTCGTGCCTCGAAAAATGAGAACACAACCTCGCGAAGCGTAATTGCACACTCGCGAGATGGACTAAGCAGAGTTGCCACCAAACTTTATTTATTCCCAAAGAGGTAAATGGAAAATATTAATAAAACCCCTACAAGAATGACAATGCTTATGGTCATTACAACCAAATCATGGTACGGGAGTCGGTTACATAAGAGGAAGGTATTAGCACCGCTCAAGTCCATTATACTCAATTGGAACCGTTTGGTTAGTTGTTGCGTTAGTGTTAGCTTAGAAATGTTAGGATTCTCAAGTTATTAAAAGGAAAAATAATAGGGCAAAAGGTTTATTTTTTCTTAGGGTTCCTGATGAGACTTTGAATCTCGCTCATACGTATCTCCGAGTATAATAGAGAACTCAAGCTTTACGTAGTTCTGGGTAGAAAATGTTTGTTTGTTGGTCGATTTTAGAGAAATTTATCTTGTATCTATTGACAAAAAACATTGTTTTACCCAACACAAGTGAGGAACATATATTTGCATCATATTTAATGGATTTACAAATCAACATTCACGGGAAAACGCCACTTATCTTAACACAACTGTTGTGGACAAAGCATTTCATTGCATCATCTCAAGACAAAATGTTTTTCATTTTGGGAAAAAGGTTTTGAAAGTTGTGCCAAGAGGCAAAAAGGTTTGAATGTATTTGATAAATTTTTTGGGTTTCAAAGATAAGTATTTATGACTTGCAAGCTCTTACAACTCGAGTCTAATACTGGGGACTAAGATTCGACCTTTCACCTAGGTAATATTTTTCTTCTAATTTTATTAATAAAAGGGTTTGAATATTTACAAGTGTTTTGAAGGGTAGATGAACACTAATGGCTTGCAAGCTCTTACAACTTAGGCCTAACATTCGAGACTACGATTGAACCTTTCACCCAGGTAATCTTTTTCTTCCAATTTAATTAACAAAAATTATTTGAAGAGATTGAAAATTATTGATGGAAAATGGTTTGAAATTTGTTTTAAAATTGATTAGAAGTGTTAGTGAAGTTAGTGTGAATTTGAAATGTTGGTAAGAAGTTAAACATGATTATTTACATGTGAGAGGTATGAACACGAATAGAGACTACCTATCCAAATGACTAAACCTAATAAAATCAACAAATTAAATATTCTACTTATCAATTAAAGAAACAAATAATTAATCCAAACCATAAATCAATTAAATAAACAATCGATTAAATTAAGTACCAAATGAATGAAAATAATAAAATCAAAAGACTCAAAAATAACTACCATGAGATGGATACAAAACATGAGCATGAGAGAGATAATACCTAATTAATCGACTACACATATTACGATCGACTAAATAAAGCCAAACAATCTATTTAGAAAAATCAAAAGCAATTAATTTATTAAAATAAACAACTAATCAATTGACACATAATCAACTAATTAATTACTAATTTAAATAATAAAATTCAATTTAAATAAAAAAAAATAAAGCGAAATGACATTAGTGTGTGCATTGATAAGGAATGTTAGAAACAAAGTGAGAAAAACTACATGCCAAACATGGGCTCAAAGCCCATCCACAAATGAGAACCCTAATTTAAAAAATAAAAATAATACTAAAAGCAAAATAAAAATAAGAAAAAAAGAAAAAGAGAAAAAAAAAACCTAATAACTACATGAAGAATGCAGTGCCTGTCATGTGTATCGGCATAACAAAACTTAAGAACCCACTAACAAAACAAAGACATGTGACACAAACCAAAAATAAAAAAAGAAACCAACAAATACCTAAATAAAATAAAAATAAAATTATTCAGAATGAATAAAATTTCGGAGCAAAAATACCTGAAAAATTAAAATGAATGCACCAAAATGATCAGCGTGAAAAAAACTTCTTAGAAACATACATATTTTGAAATAAAAAATGACCAGTTAAAAGACTCGGACTGTTCAAAATGCGATCGAAAAAGTAGTCGAAAAAATAAAACGAGTTAAACTATGTGAGTCGTTGATTAATAAAATTGACGTCTACAAGCTCAATTTTGAAATTTTTCGTATACTAATTTTACGTACATTTGAGAACCAGTTCAATCGGTCTCTTTGTAGATTCAATAAATTATTCCAGTTATCAATTTAGGCATTATGCAAAATGAAATGTATCCTATGTCATCCAGATGATGTAGATGTCAAGATAAATTCATCGATTCAGTGATTCAGGGTCAAAATTGGGGTACGATACTGATAACGCGAAATCGTATATATATATTGACGTATGCCTCAACTAATATTCGACTGGTTTCAATCCGATTTCGGGTTTCTTCCATGTCATTTGTCTGATATTTTGCAGGTATTTGAAGATCATGTCCAAACAAAGCAATATGAAGAAAAGAAGCAATTACAGATGAAATATGGACGAAAACCAGATGAAAACAACATGAAAAACATAGAATGCGCATTTTGCTGCTGTGACGACCGTCACACCTCCATGACGACCGTCACACGGGTGACGACCGTCATGCAGGCAAAAACGCAAAGCTTCAATTAAACGTGCAAATACCAGTTCCAAGTTCCAAATAATGGACCACTACTCCCTAATTTTTCTGACTCCAAGTCCACCTTCTTCAAATTACAACCGTTAGCATTTTACCTCTATAAAAGGGGAAGGAGGGGAGCTGAGAAAGAGAGCCGCATTCAGATAACGAAGTGCTGCCCAAATTATTTTCCAGAGCAAATTTAGTTTCATTCTTTTTGTTTTTGTTTCCTTTCCTTATTCCTGTATTCCATTTCTACAATATTCATTTGTGCGCTCTATTGGTTTGAAGACACAATCTTGCCGACATCGTTGGGATTTGGCCAAAAGCCAATTGGATACGTTA
Organism: Lathyrus sativus; assembly: GCA_963859935.3. NCBI lineage: Eukaryota > Viridiplantae > Streptophyta > Magnoliopsida > Fabales > Fabaceae > Lathyrus > Lathyrus sativus. Next base: position 364,318,347 of record OZ012741.1, read on the forward strand.
CAGGTTTTTATTATTTCGTTAATTGTAACTTTAAGTCTCAGTAATATGAATGTTCTAAGTTTCTTCTTTTATTTATGTTTTACTTATTCCAAATCCATGTCTAGCTAAACCAGAGTAATCGATATGTAATAACAATTCAGACGAGATTTGATAATAACCGGTTAAAAATACTTTCTCTTTCAAAAGTCGTTTATGGCCTGAGTGTTTAAACGTATTTCCTAAATAAACGTTCGTTGCGACAGCTAGAACTTATTTAAACGTAGTTTTGCCATGACAGTGGGAAATTAATTAAGGTACGAACCAACAAGCGATAGCTGCGGCTAAGACCAGATAGTAAACACTAGGCATTTGTTTTAATAACAGCGAAAGCACTTTAAAATAGATTAGAACTTAGAGATTTCCAAAAAGCGATTTTAACCCCGAACGGGATAGCGACAGCATACGTTCCGCCTTAGAGTTGCGACTAGCGTCAACAACCATCGTGAGACGAAAGTCTTTAGATCACTATTTTCTTCTTAAATAAATTCTGAAAAATATTTTATATACCGGTAACTTGTCAAATCCCCGAAGAACATAATTATTGCATATCGATTCGCGTAATTATAATTCAAGTAACGGTTTTAGTTCCCTTTAGTGATAGAAATTATTCCCTTAAACATTATCTACCTAGCTAAACATAGTAACTCCCGAGAACACTAGTTTGATTACGAGTCCTTGTGGGATCGATATCTTTTATTACTACGCGATAGACTGTGCACTTGCAGTTAAGTTGTATTAGACATAGAAAGTCGCGATCAAGTTTTTGGCGCCGTTGCCGGGGACCCGTTTAGTCAATAGTGTAACCTTCTGTTACGCCGTATAGACTAGGTTAGCTATTTTTATTTTCCCTTTACTGGTTCTGTCGATTGTATGCCAAGTAATCGCCCACAAGGCGATATCTTAAAACCTTCAGTCGCAGAACTAGAGCGCTTCTTACAATTAAGAAGTCGCATCATTGAATACCAACAAAAACATAACATTCTCGATCCTCTCACTCACATTCTCAAATCCGAAGAAGAACCAAAGATGGCTGAAGGACCTCAAAACAAACCGCTGAAGGCATACGCTACACCCTCTCAGATGGAGCCTAGAAGTAGCATTGCTGCCCCAGCTATTACTCGAAACGATTTTGAGCTGAAACCCTCATTGCTGTCAGCTGTACAACAAAACCAATTCTCACGAAATGCAACTGAGGATCCAAACGAACATTTAACGAAGTTTGTACAATACGCAGACACAGTGAAAGCAAATGGAGTAACTCCAGACGCAATAAGACTTCGTCTTTTCCCTTTCTCTCTTAGAGATAGAGCGTGGACATGGTTACAATCCTTACCATCCAACTCCGTTACGACGTGGGAACAGTTGAAGAACGTCTTCTTAGCAAGATATTTTCCGCCAAGCAAAACTGCTATGCTTAGAGCTCAAATCAACGGATTTCGACAAAAAGATATTGAATCTCTTTACGAAGCATGGGAACGATTCAAAGATATGATGAGAACATGTCCTCACCACGGTCTAGAAGACTGGGTGACGATCCATACTTTCTATAATGGGCTTTTATACAACACCAGACTAACGGTAGACGCCGCCGCGGGCGGTGCACTTATGGATAAGCCATACGACGAACCCTATCAACTAATCGAAAACATGTCTCAGAACCACTGCCAATGGGGAGGTGAGCGCATTCCAGCAGAGAAACCCGCAGCGAAAGGTGGGATGTACGAGATCAGCAGCCTTGAAAAGTTCAACGCTAAAGTAGATGCTCTAGCACAGAAAATTGACAGTCTGACCGTTAACCCCACTGCAACCGTCGCTGCCGTAACTCCAAACTGCGAGTTATGCGGAATCGCCACTCATAATGTGCCCGAATGCCCATTGCTGGCCGGAATCCCACCAGACCAAGTAAATTATGCTCAAGGAAATCCTTACGCAAATACCTACAACCCAGGTTGGAGAAATCATCCAAACGTTTCTTACAAAAGCGATAATGCATTGCAGATGCCTGCTGCTCCGCCAGGATATCAGAAACCAGCCGCTGCTCAGACTGCACCTAGGAAATCAAACCTCGAGTTGATGATGGAAAAATTCATAGCTACTCAAGCTCAAACAAACAAAGAATTCCTGAATCAAAACATACACACTAGCGAGCAAATTAAACAGCTGACCGGAAAAGTAGACGCTTTAGCCACCCACAACAAAATGTTAGAAACACAGATATCGCAAGTGGCTCAAGAACAAGCCTCTGCTGCTGCACCCGCTGGCACATTTCCTGGACAACCCGAACAAAATCCAAAACGACAAGCAAATGCTGTCATATTAAGAAGCGGAAAAGAATTGGATGAACCGATCAATCCGAGAACCAAAAACTCAGCCATGCAACAAAAACCAACTGAACAAGCAGAAAAGGAATCTGAGTTAGAGAAGAAGGGAGACAACGAGAAGGAGGATACCACAAGTGAAAAAACGCAAGCACCTCCAGCGCCATATAAACCACATATCCCTTATCCTCAAAGATTAATAAACTCCAAAACATTAGGACAATTTAAGAAATTTGTAGAGCTCCTTAAACAGTTGAATATCACTATTCCTTTTACAGAAGCAATCACTCAAATGCCGTCATACGCTAAATTTCTCAAAGAAATCCTGTCAAATAAGAGAAAGATCGAGGATAACGAAACAGTTACACTTACTGCAGAGTGTAGCGCTATTATTCAAAACTGCATGCCTCCTAAATTAAAAGACCCAGGTAGTTTCTCCATACCCTGCGTCATAGGAAAGTTCGTAATAGACAAAGCTCTATGCGATTTAGGAGCCAGTATCAGGGTTATGCCTTTATCTATATGCAAAAAGCTGAATATGGGAGACCTAAGACCAACCAAAATGTCCGTACAATTGGCTGACCGATCAGTAAAATATCCCGTCGGAATACTGGAAAACGTTCCAGTACGCATAGGACAATTCTACATCCCAACCGACTTCATAATCATGGACATCAAAGAGGACTCTGTTACCCCAATTATCCTAGGAAGACCGTTCCTAGCTACAGCCGGAGCTATTATAGACGTGAAGAAAAGAAGGCTAACATTCGAAGTAGGAGAAGAAAAGATAGAGTTTATTCTCACCAAGTTCTTACAAGCACCAGCCATAGACGATATCTGCTATTTAGTAGATGTAATTGACGAATGCATAAGATAACTTGAAAATGAAGAGACCACGTATTCAGAAATAATAAAGATTCAAATACCCGATATTTTTGAGGACGATGATTGGCGTAAATCGTATAAAGACGACAGCCTAAGCGAAAGCTTAGCACTAACCCCAAACCATATGCCAGGTCCGAAGAACCCATCTTTAGAACTTAAAACACTACCCAAAAACCTTAGATATGAATTCCTAGACGATGAACTAAAAAGACCAGTGATAGTCAATGCCGACTTAGGAAAATTAGAAACCGTAAAGCTATTAGAAGTCCTAAAGAAGTACCCCACTGCGTTAGGCTATAACATAAGCGATCTAAAAGGTATAAGCCCTTCGATCTGTATGCATTGAATTACAATAGGGGAAGATTGTAAAACCTTTAGAGAGCATCAGAGGAGACTGAACCCCATCCTAAGCACTGTAGTCAGAGACGAAGTAAAAAAATTGCTAGATGCAGGAATCATCTATCCAATCTCCGATAGTGAATGGGTTATCCCAGTTCATGTCGTACCTAAGAAAGGAGGAGTCACAGTAGTTAAGAACGAAAAAGGCGAATCAATAACAAAAAGAGTCGTGACTGGAAGCAGAATGTGCATTGATTATAGAAAGCTTAACAAAGCTACACGAAAAGATCACTTCCCCTTACCCTTCATAGACCAAATGTTAGAAAGATTAGTCAAACATTCATATTTCTGCTATCTAGATGGCTATTCAGGATTTTTCCAAATTCCCATTCATCCTGATGACCAAGAAAAGACTACATTCACATGTCCTTATGGTACTTTTTCTTACCGCCGAATGCCGTTCGGACTTTGTAATGCTCCAGCAACCTTCCAGAGATGCATGATGGCAATCTTCGCAGATTTCATAGACGACATCATGGAAGTATTTATGGACGATTTCTCAGTATGTGGACAAAGTTTCGAAGGATGCCTACAAAACTTAGAAATGGTATTAGAACGTTGTGTAAAAGTGAACCTCGTCCTAAATTGGGAAAAATGCCATTTTATGGTCCAACAAGGAATAGTTCTAGGACATGTCATATCAAATAAAGGAATTGAGGTCGACAAAGCTAAAATAGAAATTATAAAAGACCTCCAACCTCCAAAATCCATACGAGAAATACGGAGTTTTCTAGGACATGCCGGTTTCTACCGCAGATTTATAAAAGATTTTTCAAAAATCACAAAACCTCTGACCGGCCTGTTGATGAAAGATGTTGAGTTCGTCTTTGACGACGACTGTCTAAAAGCATTCGAAACATTAAAATCAACCCTTATCATCGCACCAATTATGCAACCACCCGATTGGCGACTACCGTTTGAAATCATGTGCGATGAGAGTGTTTATGCTGTAGGCGCAGTTCTAGGACAAAGGAAGGACAAGAAGCTTCATGCCATCTACTATGCCAGTAGAACCTTAGACCCTGCCCAAATGAATTACGCTACAACAGAAAAGGAACTTCTAGCAGTTATATTTGCGCTTGACAAATTCCGTTCTTACTTAGTAGGAGCAAAAATTATCATATACACAGACCACGCTGCCATTAGGTACCTAATAAGCAAAAAGGACGCCAAACCAAGACTATTGAGATGGATCCTATTATTACAAGAGTTTGACTTAGAAATCAAAGATAAGAAAGGAACCGAGAACGTTGTTGCAGATCACTTATCCCGAATAGAAGGCATCAAACATGAACCAGTACCGATAAATGACGATTTTCCATACGAACATCTGATAGCCAAATTAGAAAGTGACATGCCTAACTTAAACTCGGAAGATCCAGAACTCGAAAAAGCCGTAGAAGCCGTCTATGCCCAAGTCACATTACCTTGGTATGCTGACATCGTTAATTACCTAGCTGCAGGCGTGCTTCCACCGGATCTCACTTATCAGCAAAAGAAGAAATTCTTCCACGATCTGAAACACTATTATTGGGACGAACCTCTACTCTTCAAGAGAGGGGCCGACAACATATACTGTCGCTGTGTCCCAGAGGAAGAAATAGAAAATATCATTTCCCAATGCCATTCAGCGCCATATGGAGGTCATGCCAGTACATCCAAGACGTGCGCTAAGATTCTCCAAGCCGGCCTATTCTGGCCTAACCTCTGGAAAGACGTTCACATCGCTGTGCTAAAATGTGATCGATGCCAATGAACGGGCAACATCTCACGACGCGATGAAATGCCTCAGAAAGGCATCTTAGAGGTAGAAATCTTTGACGTATTGGGAATAGATTTCATGGGACCCTTCCCGTCTTCTTTTGGTAATAACTACATACTCGTCACTGTAGACTATGTGTCTAAATGGATAGAAGCCATTGCTGCTCCAACAAATGACGCACGAGTAGTAATCAAACTCTTCAAAAATACAATCTTTCCTAGATTCGGTGTACCCAGACTCGTCATTAGTGACGGCGGATCATACTTCATATCGCGAATCTTTGATAAACTTCTTTCTAAATATGGAGTCCGACACCGAGTAGCTACACCTTATCATCCGCAAACTAGTGGACAAGTAGAGGTCTCGAACAGGGAAATAAAACAAATATTGAAAAAGACTGTCGCTACCTCAAGGAAAGATTGGTCATCAAAGCTAAATGAAGCTTTATGGGCTTATAGGACCGCTTTTAAGACACCAATAGGTACTACACCCTTCAAATTAGTTTACGGTAAATCCTGTCATCTCCCTGTAGAATTAGAGCATAAAGCCTTCTGGGCCATTAAGACACTTAATTTCAACTACACTGAGGCAGGAGAGAAACGAATCTTGAACTTACACGAATTAGAAGAACTTCGATTGGACGCTTACGAAAATGCCCATATCTACAAAGAACGAACTAAAAAATGGCACGATAAACGTTTGTCGCTACTGCGAAAATCGGCGCCGGCTGAACAGAAGAGTCGCCACCGTGCGTTATTTATCCCACGGGAGGGAAAGGAAACGCTCAGAGTAAACCTCGCGCAACATGGGAAAGGTATGGTCGTCGCAACCAAAACCTGGATTCGGGAGTCGGTTACGCAAGGGGAAGGTATTAGCACCCCTCACGTTCGTCGTACTCGACGGGATCCACGCTTGTTTTCGGGTATGGATTGTTATTTCTATCTAAACTAAGGGTCAGGGGTTAAAAGAAAAGAAAATGACTCGGCAAAGTATCACACTTTATGCCTACGTATTCCCGTCTGGAACGAGAAATCAGAGTCAACGTAGTTCGCCTACCTACGGGAAAGGAGGGGAAGGTTGCTCGCTAGGATATCGCATCCTATGCCTACGTACTTCCATACAGCATGAAAGATCAGAGCAAACGTAGTTCGGGCCACGTACGACACAAGTCTGTCTTGGTTGATTTTATTCCTTCTGAAAAAGGTTTTCTTGATTAGCAGTCCCGGCAGACAAAAATGACGTCTTGATGAGTTCACATTCTTTTACGGAAGAAGTGTCTTTTATTGTATTTGAAATCTTATTGTGTTTTTCTATTTGCTTTGAGAAATAAGAGACAGAACTCTAACCTATGGTTGCGAAGGGAAACAGACTAACCTAATGTTATCATGCATGGGTTAAGACCTAGTGTCTATCATGCTCCTCTCTTGCGCAGAGAGAAACAGAGATCCTAAGGGAATAGACGGGAACAGAAACAATATCAGATATATACAGCAAAACAGTAAAATGCATGAATGCAACAATACAAGCGAGGCAAGGGAGTCCCACTCAACCTCGAACCTGGAACACAATGGGCAAAGGTGAACAAACTTCACTTTCAACCCAGCAGGGTAAACAGCAAACAATACAGTCAGGAAAACCAATCAATACATCAGAAATGACATACAGCAAAAATAAACAGCATCAACAGCTCTGCATCAATATCCATCTTCAAGTCATCTCCAATCAGCTACAAGCCTCAGTCAGCAGCAGTCTCTATCTTCACAGTCTTCAAGCAAGGGCTTTGGCTGTCAATCTTCAGTCTACAATGGCTTTTCTTCAAGTCCTATCCTCCAAGCCGAGGGATCAATCACCAGAGTGGATTGGGTGTTAAGCAATTAGTTGACTACCAATGGTGGTAAACCAACTGCTACTAACACATAAGACATTTTCTCTCAAGAGTTCTATCCCTTAGACAATAGCACCAAGCCTTCCAAAGGAAGGGGGTGAGTGTCTCAGAGAGACTCTGTATCACAGAGAGGAATGGAGGCAGTCAAAACCTTCCATGTTGGAGAATCAAGCTTTCTAATCTAGAGCTCTGCCTAGCTCCTAAACCCTAATCTCCTCAACAGCTGCTAGCAGGGATCTCCTCATCAACTCTGGGAGTTGGTCTTTAGTCTCTGGATCTCCAATGGCTTCATCATCACCAGTCTTCAGCTATCCTAAATCCCCAAGCAATCCCAATACCCAAACAAACAAGCAATAAATCCCAGAGGGCACACCACACCAGTCAATCCAATATACACAGTATATTAATAGCAGTAGGGGAATCCTGACTTTTTCTAAGGGGATCTAATAACTGCCCATAGCCCCTATAGTCCCATAGCTAAACTATTCAATCTCTAAGTCCTAAGGGAAATGACTTAATTCTCCTAAGTTGTCACTTAAAACCCTAATTTGTTCATGTTGTTCTCACCTAAACTAAACACCTAAAATTAATTTCTAAAAATGGGAACTAAATTGTATCTACAATTTTAATATCTAAACTAAACAACCTAAAAAGAATGGACAAAAAATATTAAAGCAACTAATAGAACAAAAATTAACAAATTTATGTATGAAATGAAACTATTTAAAATGCTATTTATTTGGAAAATATGGGAAAAATATAAAATAAAAAATAAAATGCAATTTTTATTTTTTATAATTTTCTAGACTCTTTAGAGAAAATTATGCAAAAAGAATCATCAAAAAATAATGATTTTTCAATTTTATGTGATTTTTATAAGATGCATGAAAAAAATGAAAAGAAATTAAAAAGAAACATAAAGAAATAAATGGGAGGGGGTGAGAATAGTAAGAAAACATAAAGGATACACGTTGGGCCCAGCAAGTTGGGGGGCGCGAAAAGCATTTGAGCCCAGACTGGTCACTAACTCAAACGCTGCGTTTTGAGTTTTCAAATTTTCCCTCCGTTTGAACTTTTAATCGCGGCCGTTAGATGAGTCTCCCGGTCAAAGGTCAAAGTGTGATCGTGTGGCCCAGGGATCATCTCCTACCTCCAGCAAACCCTAGACTCTGAGATTTCAACACCATGCACGCATCTTACACCTTTCTGTTCTCCTTCAACTCTCCATGGATTCATTCGATGTCAAGAGCAAAATTGCTCTAAATCCCTCCCTCTACACAGCCATACCCTTGGGTCCTTCTAAAACTCAGCCAAACTCCAAACCCGATGAGCATAACAGTTAGGTTCCACCATAATCAACTGCTATCAAATCTCCCAATGCTTGCTCAATTCTATCCTAACATGCTCTACATCTCACACTGATCATTTCAAGCTATTAACCTATGATTATCGTGCTTTAATCCAAGAGTTATAAGCCTTAACAGAATTGGTACATCATGCTCAAACTTCATGAAACTTCTCCAAAATCATCACAATCAATCCTCTATCCTATCTTAACCATTCTACACTATCAAATCCCTAAGATTCTAACTAAATCATGCAATATGAAGAGAAAACAAACCTGGTGCAATTAGTGAAAACAGGTATGCAACTCTTTGAATTTGGTGCTTGCAGTGATTGAAACTTGCTCAGTAACCTTGATGATGAATTCTGTATGCAGTGATTCGTGTGTAAACCTCCTGAATCTTGTCCTTGAGAAGTTCTTGCAATTTGGATGGTTATCTTGAATAGCATGATTCTTCCTCCAATTCTACCAATCTTGATGTGGATGATGGTGTTTGAATGATGATGATGAAGATTCAATCAAAAGATATGAAAGTTGATGGAAATTTGGGAGAGTTTGTGAAGCTTATGCAAAATGGAGAAAATGTGTATAACTTGGGGTTTTGAACAAATGGAATCACCAACCATGGCATGAACCACCTCACATCAATATATACATGAGGTTAGAACCTCCTAGAAACTTGGATAAGTTTCCCTTGCATTCTTGCCATTGAATTTGGTTTATGTTTCTTCCATTGAAAGCAACCATGGATAACTCTTAAAACATGAACTAAGCTCAAAATTCTACTTTAGCCAATGTCTTTAAAATTATCTTTCCATTCAAAATGACCTATAATTTTGCTTCATTTGGCCAAAATATGAAAAATCTCATTTTTAAGTCCATTTTTATTCATTAAATCCAACAATTTTGAAACCTTGTGATATGAATCTTTCCAATCTCTCATGGTCACTTTTCTAGACTCAAAATGTCATTTGGAACAAGTTTTATGTTGTAAAGTTTTCCATTTGAAGCTTCCTTATATGAGTTTTGGGCATAGGTTAAAATGACCTGTAATTCACAAATGACCAAAATACCCTTTGCTTGCCAAGACCATAAGTAGAGCTCCACACATCAGATGAGGGCATACCATACCATTCTAGAAAGCTAAGACAATTAGGAACAACTCTTATGTTGACCAGAAATTCATTTGAAATCTCCTTGAGGGGTAAAAATTGCTTTGAAGTCAAGTCACTTTTACAGACAAAATTTCAGATACCTCAGATGACCTGTAACTTGCAAGGACCATAACTTGAGTTCTATAAATCTCCTTGATGTCTTTCACCACTAATATTAAAGGTCTTGAGATCCTCTACAAGTTTCATGTTGGCCAAGGATCCATTTGAAGCTTTCATTTTGACTTATCTTGCTTGGAAATTTGTCCTAAACTAGGGGATTTTACATAGAAACCCTAATTTAGAACCTCCTCTTCTCCTTGATTTCTCTTGATTTCTTCTTAGCATAACAACATATCCTTATTCTCCATGTCAAATGATGAACCCCACATTTCCTCAATAGCCCCTAATGCCTTTCAAACAATCCTTTGACCTAGGGTTGACCCAGATGAAACCCTAGTTGACTGTCTTCCTCCACAACTCTTGTGACTACACCAATGACTTGTATCCTTCTCCAAATGCCTTTATGAGTCCTCCAAGATGTCTAGATACTCTCCATGCCTTCAATTCACAACTCACAACTCCCTTGTTGATCCTCAGATGCCCTCAGATAGGAGATAGACTCAAAGCTTGATCTATTGAACTCTCTGCTTTCAAATTCTTTTCTGATGACTTGAATGGGATTGAATTAGGATAACAACCTCTTGATAGGCTCATAGAGATGAGAATAATGATTGGTCCCCTGTTGGATGACTTGTTATGCTTATGCTATGCAGATGTGTAGACTATGTACATGACTCTTTATGCAAATGCTAATGATATTGAAACATAAACCAAGTAAATAAGGTTGAGCAAATTTTAGGGTGCAACAGCTGCCCCTATTCAAGCGACTTGGACCCGATTGGGTGAAGAGCCCGGAGCCTTCAGACATTCGCGGTACGAGACGGTTGAATACCAGTGAAACCAGAAATTTGCCAACCGCAGAAATAAACTATGCTCCTGCTTGGGGAACGACATTCATCAGCTGGATCTGACTGTTACGGCAACCCACTGATCTCGTGCTGGGGATTATTTTCATCAGCCTGAAAAGGATTTTATCATCGCAGAGATAGAATTTTGTCCACGTTAGGACGCCTGTATCGTCAACACAAAGAAATCTCAACCAAACTTGTCCACGTTAGGAATAACATTGTCCACGTTAGGACTCACCTTTCCACGTAAGGAATAACCGTTCCACGTTAGGAATAACACCGTCCATGTTAGGACTCACCTTTCCACGTAATGAATCACATGTTGATTCGTCCACGTAAGGACTCACATCTTTCCACGTAATGAATCACATGTTGATTCGTCCACGTAAGGACTCACATCTTTCCACGTAAGGACACATATTTTGATTCGTCCACGTAAGGACTCACATCTTCATCTGATGAAATAATAGAACCTGTCCACGTCAGGACTCGCGCGTCTTCGACTTGCTGGGGAAATAAGACTCTGTCCATGCCAGGACTCATACTTCGCCCACAATACGAAGAAGGATAAATTTGTCCACGTCAGGACACCAACACGAAGAACAATCAACCTTCGCCCACGTCAGGACTCCACCCAATCAATACCGAGAACTCGAACCTGTCCACATTAGGACTAACACACATTGTCAACTTGAGGAAATGTCCACGTTAGGACTCCACATTCCAACAATCGTCTCTAGCACAAAGAAATCCCTTCAATAAAATTGTCCATGTTAGGACTCATCCTTCCATTGGTCCGCGAACTTCTTATTACTGACGTTACAGCAACTTCGAGGCTGACTCTACTGGGGATATTTGGAAACCAACTTCCGGATGCCTGTTCTGATAACCGGCGGTAGCCTCTGAAATTCTGATTCATGAATCCTTTGATGACCAATAGCTCTGCTTGGGGATAAGGAGAAACTTATCCTGCTGACTCTGTGGGGAGTAGTGCCACAGCTGACACTTCGTCGAATGTCTCACGTCGAGATCCTGAATGTTTATTGATTCACCTGGGCAAGGGCTCTCTCTACCTGCAAGAGGAACAATACTTAAAACAAACGGTTAGCCAACCTAGTTTATGTTTCACAAATGCATATGTTCGGCAATGATGCAATGCTCCCTTCGACATGGAAATGCTACGCTTTTATTTGGTGGATGCAAGTATGACACTATATGCTGATGCGAATGCAGACTCGAACTGCTGGGTGCAGGAACTGCTTCAGCAAAATAAATGCTGAAGATAATGCCAACTCCGCTGGGGATAGCCAGATGCTGCAGAATTATTCCAGCAAAATAACTGCTGGAAGGACGAAGTCGACTCAGCTGGGAAACGGAACTTGAACCAAGCACCTTGTTGAAGTAACACGCTGTCGGGGAATATAATTCTGCTGGAGACTAACAGATGCACCTGGTATGATTGAACTTCTGCGGGAAAGTGAACGGGTATCACACAGTGTTCCGGCAAAATAAATGCCATGATCCACACCAACTCTGTTGGGGAGAGTCTTAATCTTCGAGTTCCACTAGAAGGAATACTTGCTGAGAAGAGAATTCCGCTGGGGATGGGATGATTCTCTTGGGAAAAATCAATTGAATCCGCTGGGAAGAGTAAATGACCCTGCGGGAAAAGTAAACTGCCTGAATACAGCTCACAAATATTAATCTTCTGCGGCTAAACCACTCTGCTTGAGATGCACTGTCTGAATACAGCCTTCGATCTGAGAATAAATGGCTTTGCTGGAGCATGTCCTCTTGGATAAGCTACGGCTAGCTGGGGAATTCGATCCTTCTTCAGTGGGAGCCTGCACGACCTGCGTGGGGAACGCATCTTTCGTTACTGCAACCTTTTGCTCATCTTCCTCATACGGCTATGAAACCTGCAACAACACGAACGAGGCAAGACAAGCCTATACAACCAAATCGATTCAGGTTAGTGACGTTATTTTCAGTTAATTCAAAGCTTTAGCAATTGTTGGCAAGGGCCAGTGACATTATACACATGCTAGTTTCAATAAACTTAGGCGTTTTATCATGCACAAACAATAAAGAACCAGTGTCAAGTACTGAATAACATATTTTATTGATTGGGCCCCTGAATGGGCGGAGTTTTTGTACACGGGATGTAACTCCTGAAAAGAGGAAGCTACGCAAAGCAGATATACAAGTATGCACAAGAAGCATGAATATATTGACAAATTAGATTTGTACACATGTCGGCAACGGGATGCAGACGAACACCACGAACTGATCCTCCTATGCCTCGTCCGACTCTAATGCTTTCCCGGTATTCACACTTCTGTAGAGGTTGTATCAGATAACCGATCCCTCAGGCATATTCTCCCGCACTGATGCTCACTGTGACATCAAATTCGGACCGCAGTCATTTGCTTTTCAAATCCCTAACTTTTGCGTGAACCGCCCTTTACGGGTTTTCGATTCACCGGGATACCCTTTTTTGCCGAAGCCGCCCAGTGTAGGTTTTCAACTTCGCGGGTGTACATTTTTTCAATTTTATCCCTAACTTTTGCCCGAACCTTTTATTCTGTTTTTGGTTCGCCAGGATGCCCCATTTTTGCCTGGACTCTCTTTTTTCTGTCCAGCGGGTCTATTTTAAGCAAAGTATTTTTTAACTGCGTCTGAATTCACAGGTGACGTGAAGTCTTCTCCGTCCATGGTGGACAACAACAACGCTCCTCCTGAGAAGACTTTCCTGACAACGTATGGCCCTTCGTAGTTGGGGGTACACATGCCCCTGTGATCTGCTTGCGGCGGGAGAATCCTTTTCAGCACAAGGTCGCCCGTCTGAAAGCTTCGCGGATGTATCTTCTTATCATACGCTTTCTTCATTCGGCTCTGGTACAAACGACCGTATGCTAGAAAAGCTAGCCTCTTCTCGTCTATCAAACTCAGTTGGTTCAACCTGTCTTTCACCCATTCTGCCTCGTCCAGCTGAACGTCTCGCAATACCCTCAGAGAAGGGATCTCAACTTCCAATGGTAACACTGCTTCCATTCCGTATACTAACGAGAACGGGGTTGCCCCGGTTGATGTGCGTACCGTCGTACGATAACCGTGCAAAGCGAAAGGCAGCATCTCGTGCCAATCCTTATAGGTCACCACCATTTTCTGCACAATCTTCTTGATATTCTTATTGGCCGCTTCAACAGCGCCATTCATCTTGGGTCGGTACGGGGAGGAGTTATGATGTTCGATCTTGAAATTCTGACAGAGCTCCTTCATCATTTTGTTGTTCAGGTTCGACCCGTGGTCCGTGATTATCCGCTCGGGAATCCCATATCGGCAAATGATATCTCTCTTGATGAATCTAGCCACCACTTGCTTCGTTACATTGGCGTAGGACGCCGCTTCCACCCACTTGGTGAAGTAATCAATTGCTACGAGAATGAACCGGTGTCCATTAGAAGTCGTCGGTTCGATCTTTCCAATCATATCGATTCCCCACATCGAGAATGGCCACGGAGATGACATTACATTCAGGGGACTCGGAGGCACATGAATCTTATCAGCATAAATTTGGCACTTGTGGCACTTCCTTGCGAACTTGAAACAATCAGTCTCCATAGTCAGCCAAAAATATCCTGCCCTCAGCAACTTTCTCGTCATAGCATGCCCACCAGCATGCGTACCAAAGGTACCTTCGTGTATTTCCTCCATGAGCAGCTTTGCCTCTTTCTCGTCTACACAACGCAACAGCACCAAATCGTGGTTTCTTCTGTACAAGACACCATCCGGATTCAAATAGAAATTACCCGCTAATCTCCTGAGAGTCTTCTGATCTTGACTGGATGCCCCAGCCGGATACTCTTTATTCTTCAGGAAATTAAGGATATCAAAATACCACGGTTTGTCGTCGGATGCTTCGTCAATGGCAAATACATAAGCGGGCCTGTCAAGCCGAGAGATAATGATTCGGGGGGCCTCGTTCCAGAAGTTGACTTTGTACATGGAAGACAAAGTGGCCAGGGCGTCAGCCATTTGATTCTCTGCCTGCGGTACGTGATGCAATTCAACTTTGTCGAAGAAGGGCAACAATCTCCTTGCATAGCTCATGTAGTGTATCAAGTTGGGCTGACGTGTCTCCCATTCCCCTTTGATCTGATTCACCACCAGAGCTGAGTCTCCGTATACGTCTAAATTCTTGATTCGCAAATCAATGGCTTCTTCAAGCCCCATTATACAAGCTTCGTATTCAACCTCATTGTTGGTAACTGCAAAGGTCAATCGGGCAGTAAACGGGATGTGCGACCCGTGTGGAGTAGTGATGATTGCCCCTATTCCGCTACCGTAAGCATTTACAGCTCCGTCAAATATCATCTTCCATTTGGAACCCAACTCTGGTCCTTCGTCTGGCAACGGCTCTTCACAATCTTTCATCTTTAGGTACATGATATCCTCGTCAGGAAAATCAAACCTCATCGATTGGTAATCTTCAATAGGCTGCTCAGCCAAATACTCAGACAGCACACTCCCCTTTATTGCCTTTTGCGAGACGTACTGGATGTCATATTCAGTCAAAACCATCTGCCAACGGGCAATTCTCCCTGACAACGCCTGCTTTTCGAATACATATTTGATAGGATCCATCTTCGAGATGAGCATGGTTGTATGATTCAGCATGTATTGCCTCAAACGCTTGGCGGCCCAGGCTAGCGCGCAACAAGTTTTCTCAAGCATTGAGTATCGAGATTCACAATCTGTAAATTTCTTACTCAAGTAGTAGATCGCATGCTCTTTTCTTCCTGTCTCGTCGTGTTGACCGAGAACACAACCCATGCTTCCCTCAAGAACCGTCAAATACATTATCAAGGGTCTCCCTGCTACTGGGGGTATCAAAATAGGAGGCTCCTGCAGATACTGCTTTATTTTATCGAACGCCTTTTGACAATTTTCGTTCCACGTTACAGCTTGATCTTTCTTCAACAGCTTGAATAACGGTTCACACGTAGCAGTTAGGTGAGATATGAACCGGGCAATGTAGTTCAACCTCCCTAAAAACCCGCGCACCTCTTTCTCTGTTTTAGGCGTCGGCATTTCTTGTATCGCTTTTATTTTAGCAGGATCGACCTCTATTCCCCTTTCGCTTACGATAAACCCCAGGAGCTTACCCGATCTCACCCCGAAGGTGCATTTATTAGGGTTCAGCCTCAGCCTGAACTTCCTAAGCCTTTTAAATAACTTCAGCAGATTCACCAGATGCTCTTCCTCCGTCTGGGATTTGACAATCATATCGTCAACATAAACTTCGATCTCTTTATGCATCATGTCATGGAAGAGAGTCGTCATCGCACGCTGATATGTTGCCCCAGCATTTTTCAAACCAAAGGGCATCACTTTGTAGCAAAATGTTCCCCAAGGCATTATGAAAGTGGTCTTCTCCATATCCTCTGGCGCCATTTTAATCTGGTTATAGCCTGAAAAGCCATCCATGAAGGAGAATACGGAGTACTGAGCAGTATTATCAACTAGCACGTCAATATGAGGAAGCGGAAAATCGTCTTTTGGGCTTGCTTTATTCAAATCTCTATAATCCACGCACATTCGAACCTTGCCATCTTTCTTTGGTACTGGTACGATGTTAGCAACCCATGAGGGATATTTCGTCACAGCCAGGAAACCAGCGTCCCACTGTTTTTGAACTTCCTCTTTGATCTTCACTGCCATATCTGGTCGAGTTCTGCAAAGCTTTTGTTTGACCGGCGGGCATTCTTCTTTCAGTGGCAGGCGGTGCACAACCATATCTGTATCGAGCCCTGGCATATCTTCATACGACCAAGTGAATACATCACTATACTCTCGGAGCATTTCAACCAGTCTTCGCTTGATATCATTCTCCAGCGCGGCACCGATACGAATGTTCTTCTTAACCCCTTCCGACCCCAAGTTGATAATCTCGATGACCTCGTCGTGAGGCAGAATGGCTCTTTCCTCTTGCTTCACCAACCAAGACAGTTCTTCAGGAACGTCACTATCTTCGGCAACCTCTTCTTCGGCCTGAAATACCGGATGCTCAAAGTCGGGACGAGTCATAGGTGGTTCAAGGATGTCATCTGAAAATGTTATCCTGCAAAAGGAACGGTTAAGTGCTTCAAAATGCGTATAAAGCGAATAACCACGTTGCCATTTTATTGAAAAATATAAAACAAGAAAGACAGGGATTACAGTATTTGTACATGAAAACGCCCTTTATTTAATGATTAACATGCAATGTTCATAACAACACAGCCGTAAGCAAATCCTGATGCCCCGGGCAAGACATCAGATTATTCAACAATTAATAAAGCAAAGCATTACTGTTTAAGAGTCACAGGAACAAGCTCCTGAATAGACCAGTTGCACAGTCCCTGTCCTGGCGTGCTTGGCTGAATCCAGGCATCCATATCACAGTCGCTGTCTCCTTCGTCAGACTCTGAAGCAGCATTGATGGTTTCATGATATACTCCACTGGCAGAGATGGTGATTGGCCCTCTGAAACGGGGTGCCCCCACAGCGGGTGCTGACGACGACGGTTGGTACCCCAGCCCGAACCGGTCCATCTTTACAGGAATATCCAGCACTTTTCCCCAGCCCTTTGCTTCTCCGGCCTCCACTAACGCTTGAGCTTCTTTATACGATGAAACGGCTATCTCCGACGCTTTGCTAGGCCCGGGACCTTTGTCCTTGATACGCAACCCTTCAAATGCCTGGCAGGGCGTCTCGTGGATCTCTCCGTCGACCTCCACATATTTGAATGACGATAGATGGATGACCAGGATGTCTTCTTCTCCGCATACGGTGACTACGCTGTCTCCGACCATATATTTTAGCTTCTGATGCAGGGTAGACGTGACTGCCCCAGCCCCATGAATCCAGGGTCTCCCCAGCAAGCAGCTGTATGCAGGCTGTATATCCATGATATAAAACTCAGTTGCAAACACCTCCGGCCCCACCTGTAGAGGCAATGTGATCGATCCAAAGACTGTTCTCCGCGTGCCGTCAAACGCTCTGACTACCAAGTCACTGGGCGTGCACAGGATTCCTCTGACATCTA